>OX438818.1:13982817-15182817 GCA_949316475.1 Hypomecis punctinalis
AGACGAACGTAGAACCTCCTAAGTTTTGGAAGTCGGTTAAAAACACGAGCTTAAGCCATTACTTTATTTGGAAAATGATTTTCTGATTATTTTATTTAATAAGGAATTTCATACACTCATATCTCGAAAAAATCATTCAGCCATTTTAATATGTACAACAATATCAAAAGGTTTTCTCGACTTTTCCTTATTGGATTTTTTTATAGTTCCACTCTCTACTGAATCAATATCAGAACTTTGTTCTTCAGTAACGACGCTCTTTACGAATTTCTTTTCTTTTTTCTTTCTTCTTCTGTTTTTAACTCTTTTCGTCTTCCTTCTGTTTACAATCTTCTTTTTATTTCTCTTCTTGGTCGTAGTTTGCAGGTTGCTATTCTTTTTCTTTTTTTTTAATTTCTTTTTGCTTTTTTTAGGCGTTTGTAGTCTTTCTTGCTGCATTTCGGATAGCACTGGTGTTGTTAACCGTTCCTGGAAAATACGTTAAGTGATAAGATTCCGCAATTAGAGATAGAGCTTCGTAAGTCAATACTTAAAAACAACCGGGACCTAAAATCTAACGTGTCATCCGAGCCACGGCAGCGCATAGTTGTAAATGCCTAAACGAGCCTAAGCTTCAAAGATGGCTGAGAAACACCTAGTCCAATTACGCTACGAGTGTTACTCACAAATAAATATTTCTACCTACTAGCTTGCTACTAACTCTGATGGTGCATCGATACACTCCGCGAGGCGAAACGAGCACCGCAGCTGTAGCTAACTTCACATCGCAAACAAGTATACAAGTCGGCGATGTGAAGTTACCTATAGAAGTTTCTTTAGAAGCTTCTGTAGCTAACTTCACATCGTAAACAAGTATACAAGTCACTAATGTGAAGTTACCTATTGAAGTTTCTTTAGAAGCTTCTGTAGCTAACTTCACATCGTAAACAAGTATACAAGTCGGCGATGTGAAGTTACCTATACAAGTTTCTTTAGAAGTTTCTGTAGCTTACTTCACATCGTAAACAAGTATACAAGTCGGCGATGTGAAGTTACCTATAGAAGTTTCTTTAGAAGCCTTTGTAGCTAACTTCACATCGTAAACAAGTATACAAGTCGGCGATGTGAAGTTACCTATACAAGTTTCTTTAGAAGTTTCTGTAGCTTACTTCACATCGTAAACAAGTATACAAGTCGGCGATGTGAAGTTACCTATAGAAGTTTATTTAGAAGCTTCTGTAGTTAACTTAATATCGTAAACAAGTATACAAGTCGGCGATGTGAAGTTACCTATAGATGTTTCTTTAGAAGCTTCTGTAGCTAACTTCACATCGTAAACAAGTAAACAAGTCGGCGATGTGAAGTTACCTATACAAGTTTCTTTAGAAGCTTCTGTAGCTAACTTCACATAGTAAACAAGTATACAAGTCGGCAATGTGAAGTTACCTATAGAAATTTCTTTAGAAGCTTCTGTAGCTAACTTCACATCGCAAACAAGTAAACAAATATACAAGTCGGCGATGTGAAGTCACCTATAGAAGCTTCTGTAGCTAACTTCACATCGTAAACAAGTATACAAGTCGGCGATGTGAAGTTACCTATAGAAGTTTCTTTAGAAGCTTCTGTAGATAACTTCACATCGTAAACAATTATACAAGTCAGCGATGTGAAGTTAGCTACAGCTGCGGTGCTCGTGTTGCCTCGCGGAGTGTGTGGACGCACCATGACATTGCATAAGCGAGGACTCGCTTTACTATTTTTACATCTAGAAATGTAATGGCAAATAATAGTTTCCAAAACATACCACGAATGGACTAACATGATAAATGTGATTATGACCTCCCAGCAAACTCCCTAGAGGATAAGATATTTCTTTTGAAAAAGCTTCAACCTGCAAAAATAACAAAATTATTGGTGTAGAATTTTATTTTTAAAAATAGCACAACCGATTTCAGTCGTCGCAATCTATGCACAAAATTCGTAACTACCATTTTGAGATTACTGTTGTTTCTTCAAGAGCACTTTTATTGATAGAACAAAAATAATTCTACTGCATAAAAGATAGCTTGATCTCTGCGACAGTGACAGACATATAAGATTGTCATTTTTAGAGTTGGGATAGTGGTAGAAAAAATCGATTATCAAACAATGTTGTAATGGAATCGAATGAGTAGTTGTAAATTAAAGTAATATTTTAGTAAAAAATACATTTATTCTCTTAAAGGAGTACACCCCAAATCAATTGAATTTGGATTCAATTTACTTACTTATATTTTAGATCAAGTATATACACATGTAAATAATAATGTTATGATATAAAAATATACAATAAAATTAATGATAAATTAAGTTTTATTTAAAATATCGTTAGTATAAACTATCGATATTTTAAATAAAACTCTATCTAAAACTCTGTGGTCACGATCATTCGTCGCCCATCACTAATCGACATGCCCATAAAGTATGACATTGACATGTGCGGTCTGTACTATTAAGAAATTCATGACTGCATAAGTGTGATTTTTCTGACAGCTGTCGCAGAGATCAAGCTATATTTTATAGAGTATAATCAAGTTAATTATTCAAACTACAATTATTCAAGTGTCTTGACTACGATACACAAAAGAATCTTCAAATCGATTCATAATTGACGAAATGATTGCCTAACATCTTCTAGCAACTTAACATACATAAGTAAAGAACCTTTTTTCTGAAGACTGTTGAAAATAAATAATAAATATTGGGGTACATCTTACACACGGTCTCTGACCCCAAACTAAACAAAGCTTGTGATATGGCTGCCAGAGACTGATAAACAACATATTATTTAAATACATACTTATATAGATAGTATCTAAATACACCCAGACACAGAGCAAACACCTATGTTCACCACATAAATGCTTTCCCTGGGTGTGGATCGAACCCACGCCTCTTTGATCCAGAAGTCACGTTCACTAACCACTGAGCCACCGAGGCAGTCGCGTGTACAAATGGCGTGCCCAAGTATATTTTATTATTTACATATATATCTATATACATATTAGATTACTTACGTGATAGAAAGATGTATCATGTAAATTAATTAAATAAATTAAATAATAATAATAGCGGCACTTCATCGTTTAAGAAAATTTTCATAAATAAAATTAGAACAAAAAAGATTTTTTTAAAACCGTATCAACGCAATTTCATTAATTGTTTGCATTTGTTTAGTATAATTTTCAATTATTGTTAAATAAATATTATTATAGAGGAATTTAACGTTGTTTTTTCATATTAGTAATACTTAAATAGATTTTTACTTCTGTGCAAAAATTGTACATGTTTCTTATTACTTCTACACTCGTGGAAGTTGATTTGAAACCGAGTTTAAAAAAGAACTAAACATCTAGTTGTTTTATAAACATCCGGTAATTCATAGAACCACTTGTTATTTTTGGCGTCTTACGTGTACACTGTACAAGGGTTTTAGATTCATAAAGGGTTATTTCTATTCAAGTAAAAATCACAAGCATAGCTTAGTCCTTTGGCAGGCATCAGTGGAGCCGCAACCAACACTGAGAGGCCCTTTTACATAAAATGTTATAAATTTATCTGTTAAGTGCATGGAGTAGGATGATAATAACTATTGCTAGATATGATTTACAGTATTTCAGATTATTGTGATGTGGTGATAGATGACTTACAAAGATGGGCTACAGGATGAGGTGCGGCATGTGTGCCGCACCTCATCCTATAGCCATATCTATATCCTTTAAATATTTATTTGGTGTGCCAAATAACGCCTCATTTCACAATGTTTAGGCGGGTGGTGACTGGCCATCCACTAAATGGGCCATAATCCATATCCATGAATCCATAATCCATAAAGGCTACCATAACTTGGCGCCGGAGGGGTAACATTGGTGTGGACGGCTTAGGGTGTCGAGAGGTGTGCTGCGCTTTCACTAGACGTTACTCGCGGCGTTATGCCCTTTAACACTTCCACCCTGGAGCTTAGGTTCTTAGCTCTTGCGATTTCCACTCCAAGCCAGCCAGTTAAGGCAAGAGAGGAGTCAAGGGTCTCATTTAGCCCCAGGGAATTAGGGTGCGCGGTGTCGCCACTCACCGACGGCTCGCCACAAAGTCGCCCCTGCGCTTATAATAATAATTATTATATACTACGGGACTAATGGCGCATTAAAATTACGAGTTAAATAAATACCTCCTCATCCCGACGTTTCGGCCGAGGTGCATCGACCGTGATCACGGGTTATTTCTAATCAATTAGCTTCCTTTTACGGGCTTATTTTGTACATCAAAACTAACAACTTATTTGTTTTGCAACTTTTGTCAAAACTAAAAATAAAATTAGCAGTTCCGTACATTTTGTCGCGGGTCAACGATATTTTTCTATGGAACATTTTTCTTTGAGTTTTAACAAAAGTCGCAGAACAAAAGTTATTTGTTTTGATGTACAGAATAAGCCCCTAAAATGGTAGGACTCATAACTTTATAGTAGGACTCATAACTTTATGGTAGGACTCATAACTGGTCACTGCAACTTAAATAGTCACTTGTTTAAACTTGGAGCCACTGAGAGCCCACTTTGTCGTGGCTGTTTGCAGGAGAACGAAACTGTAGAGCATGTTCTGTGGCACTGCAAGCCACGGAAGACACTAGAATAGCTAACGGATTGCATGATGCTTCTGTATTATCATCAGCTTTGGCATCTGCATCGTCATCATCTGATTCACCATCTAAGCTACTGGAGCAGTTATGCCAGCGGCCCAGAGCCACGCTCCGTTACTTTAAGGAGCTGGGCTGGCTTGGATAGACGCTGGAGGAGGAAATGCACAAATCACCCCATGCGGGACGTCAGTGCAGGACTTATCGCCCCTACTTCAAATTAGGATTAGAATTAGAAGCCCCTAAAAGGATGCTTGATAGAATAAAGAGATGATAGAGTGGAATTGATTCAAAATAACGCTGTATAATCTTAGTGGTTTTATTAGCCGAGCCGCATTAACTCTTAAAACTTGGCAACCAATTTGTTCTGGGCCCCGCGATACAGGATTTTCCTAGCGCAGGGCCCGCAATTCAACCTGCAAACCTTTTATTTACATTAGAAAATTGTAGTAGAAATTATTAAATATTATCATTAAACTAGAAATAATTTACATTTAATTACCTATATGTACTGAACTGTACTTTACTGTACCAGCCATTTTAATAGTCCACTGCAGGACGTAGGCCTACCCACGAAGGGTGACCCACCTATATGTGCTAAGGTTTAATGTAAACTTTTTGGTAAATAAATCTTTTTGTATTTTGTATTGAACACAAAAAAGAGATAGGTGAACAAATAGCTAAATTATCCAATAATGAGTTTATATTATATAATAGTCTTAAGTCAATTTGTCAATCGCTTGAATAAGAAATATTATATTGCACGCTCATACGTTTTATTTTTTTCTGTATTTTTTTTAGTTTTTGTATACTTTCAGTCTTTCAGAAGTTTTGCGTAGAAACATGGCTTTTTAGAGGCTTAGGTAATTAAAAAAACACTAAATACTAAAACTTTTAATGCTAGCTATTGAAGTGTTGATTGAATGAAAAAAAACACTCAAATCGTATAATACTTAGAGATACTGGGCTGCCGTGGTGGCCTAGTGGTAATGACACCCGCCTTGCAATCGTGAGGTCGTGGGTTCAAATGACGGACCCGTACCAATGAATTCCTTGGAATTTATGTATATACGGAATTTCACACCACTGGCTTTTCGGTGAAGGAAAACATCGTGAGGCAACCTGCATACGTCCGTAGAAGAAATTCAATGGCGTATGTGAATCCATCAACGCGCACTGGACCAGCGTGGTGGATATGGCCCAATCACCCTTCGTGGGTAGGCCTACGTCCTGCAGTGGACTAATAAAAAATAAGGCTGGTACAGTACTGGGCTGGTAAAAAGGCTTTTGGGACCTAGAATGCAGCTGAGGCCAGTCGAGATTCCTTTTCTTGATTATTCTAGCTCTCGAGGAGACAGACTATAAAATAATCTAGTTAAAGGTGTGTATGCAACACATCACAGGCTGAGACAATACAGTACAGTAATTGAAAATTGTAGTGCCTACAGAAATGAAATAGCAAAAGCTTTAATGTTGTTGCTCTTGTATGCCATACAGCAATTTTGTGCTTCGAATGTTACTTTGATTTTTATACAAACGGACCTAAAAAAAAATATTTTCGCAAAAAATGGCCGACTGCAGCCGTATACAGAATTCGAATAGTTTGCACGAAGCTATGTATCATCCATGTAGTAATTTTTACATTATTGTTGATTTTTCAAAAACAGGTCAGTTACGTTTACGCAAGCTTTAGACTTGGTTTAACAGTATAAATTGCATGCTTAATCAGTATTTAAAGCGAGTTTTAATCTCTTGAGGTAAGACTGGGTGTTTGTTTACCGTTTAACCATATCAGTGGCCTTTAGGCGGTTTAAAAACTCTGACACCAGGAATAGCCACGCGGCCTATACAAACTTACTTAGAAATTACGAGGCGAGCCGAAGCCCAGTAGCAATTTATACTTTCGGTGCAAGAAGTGGAAATCAGTGACGCCTATATTTTACTTCATTAACCATTAACTTTCATTCGGCATTACTACTATTACTACTGCATTCCTTTAGTGATCCATCTACCATCAGTAACTGATATAATCGAGAGGGTTTTAGGACAAACTCGCGCTATCATAAGAAAGCATTATTTTTAGAGATCCAGCTCAACGTGGACGTTATCATTTTCCGCTTCAAGAAAGCGTGACGTCCAAGTTATGATTGATGACGCAAAGGCTAGACCCGTTTTAGTCGATTCGCACTACGAGCTGTATGGACCGCGGTGTGAATCGCCTAACTCTCTCTCTCTTACTCTCTTTTTCTCTCTGAATAGAACCATTCGCACTATCTCACGTACATGCCAAATCATGCAAGTTGGCGGATGTGAAGTCGCAATATCCAATCCTGACTGAAGCACACATAAATGGTCTTTGGTTTCCATGCGTACCAATAACTATACTTTCTACAAGCACATAATTCCACCCTTCCTCAATATCTCGTTCAGGCAGAAGTGGAAGCACAATGCACAACCCAATAATTTTGTTCAAATTTGTAATCAGAAATCAGAAATCAGAAATCAGAAATCAGAAATCGTTTATTGCAACACTATGTACAAAGGTGTTAATATTAAATATTAGTTTCAATAGTGGACCCATTAGGGGCGTGCAATATTAAAAAGAAGTAACTTGACAAGACATAACTACCCATTACAGAAGCTTGCATACATGAAATGTATTGGACAATAATCAAATTAAGTACTAATCAAACTAACTATACCGAACACTTAGGTGTTATATCTATTCTACATTTTATTTACCTACTTTAATATGACCTAAATGAACTTATATTAACAAATTTTAATTATTTACATAGAAAGAGGGCTCACAAGATGAATAATAACTATCCACTATTTACAATGTGATAAGGTAATAAAAATATTGTTACATAATAAATCTTTAAGCAAAGTTAATAATACGAGTACATTAGATATTCATTTTTACTATGGTTGAAATATATTTATAATATTTAAAACGTGGAATATCAGCTCTGTTTGAAGAGTTGTGAATACTTATTTGTCGTAATACTCCTTCATATCGTAATACGTTTTGTCTACTAACCAATTTTTAAGAGAGTTTTTAAATTTATGCCCATTCAGTGTTTTTATTTCAGATGACAGAGTATTGTAGACTAGTATGGCATTTATATATGTACTCTTGTGGTACATGGTGTTATTTACCTGGGGAATCTGCATGTTGTATTTGTATTTTGTCCGTAAGTTTTCATTTCTATTAGATTTACTACTGAAGTATATTTTTTCGTTATTTTTTACAAATAAACATAACTCTAATATGTATAAACATGTCAAGGTTAAAACTTTATGAACTTTAAATATATTACGTACAGAGTCAGTGGATTTTAAATTGAATATTGAGCGGAGACATTTCTTTTGTAATATAAACGTGTTCTCAACATTTACAGAGTCACCCCAAAATATTATGCCATAAGTTAAATGAGGGAATACACATCCATAGTAGGCGCTCATCGCTACTGATTTTGAAGCGATGTTACTGAGCACTGACAAAGCGTAAATATGTTTAGAGATTTTGTTATTTATTTTTATAATGTGCGCTTTCCAGTTCAAGTGTTTATCCAAAGCTAGTCCTAGGAAATTGGTTTCATTTATTTCCTTAATTCTGGTTCCGTTGTACATGATGTTGAGATTAAGTGGGACTGTTTTATAGTTAGTAAATTGCATCATATTCGTTTTATTCATATTAACTTTTAAGTTTTTACTCTGTAACAATATTTTTATTACCTTATCACATTGTAAATAGTGGTTAGTTATTATTCATCTTGTGAGCCCTCTTTCTATGTACATAATTAAAATTTGTTAATATAAGTTAATTTAGGTCATATTAAAGTAAATAAAATGTAGAATAGATATAACACCTAAGTGTTCGGTATAGTTAGTTTGATTAGTACTTAATTTGATTATTGTCCAAGTTAATACATTTCATGTATGCAAGCTTTTGTAATGGGTAGTTATGTCTTGCCAAGTTACTTCTTTTTAATATTGCACGCCCGTAATGGGTCCACTATTGAAACTAATACCTATTTAATATTAACACCTTTGTACATAGTGTTGCAATAAACGATTTCTGATTTCTGATTTCTGATTTCTGATGAGTAGTGGATTTTCCTTTACGGAAGCCAAACTGGTTACTATTGAGAATTTTGTTCAAGTCAAAAAATGTCGTAATTCTATCACATAGAACCTTTTCAAATATTTTTGAAAAGCTTGGCAGTATGGCGATTGGCCTGTAATTGCTCATTTCAGATTTTGAGCCCTTTTTGTGTATGGGCTTTATGATTGCCGGTTTCATGCCATCTGGAAATTGGCCGGTTTCAATCGAAAGATTGATTACGTACGTCAGCGGTTCTAATATAAATTGTATAGTTTCCTTGATGACTTGGACAGAAATTCCGTCGTAGCCAGCTGTTTTTTTGTTTTTTAATGATTTTACTATATTGTTTATTTCGTTACAGGTTACTGGTGAAATGAAAATGCTTTTTGGATTTCTTTCAGTAATTGTATGTTTTATAGAGTTATTGAAATCAGTAGTTTTATTGCGATTTATAAAGTATGCATTCATTAATGAAGCTATTTTATTAGGTTCTCTAATTTCTTTATCGTTTACTTTTATCTTATCAATTGAGGTTTTGATACTGTTGGTCTGTGAGGTTTGATTTTTTATGACGCCCCAGGTGGCTTTGTTTTTATTAGTGCTGTTATTTATATATTTAATATTAGATAGTTTTTTTGATGTACGGATAACTTTTTTAAACGTTTTTGTGTATTTTTTATACAGATAATCATTATTACAAGTTGCGTTTTTTTGCAATTTTAGAAAAATGTTTCTTTTGGTTTTACTAGAAATTTTGATACCTTTTGTTTTCCAATTTGCCGTTTTATCGTATGTAATTCTTACTTTTTCTACTGGAATACATAAGTTAAGTATTAGGCAGTAGAGATTGATAAATTCATTGTAGGCTTGGTTGGGGTCATCAAAGGCATATACATTCTCAAAATTAATTTGCGACAAATACTTTTGAAAAATACTAATATTTTTGTCTACTTTTCTTTTGTAAATATACCAGTATTTTTCTCTAAAACTTAGGTTAACACAGAGACTTATCATTTGGGCTGTATGGTCGGATATATCCAGGTTCAAAATTTCAGTTTTAAAACGTTTGACATTTGTTAAGATGTTGTCTATGCAGGTTTCAGTTTCTTGCGTAATTCTCGTAGCACTAGTAATAACTGGGAGCATGTTGAACATTTGAAGTGTGTTTAAGAATACTTCTCTTTGTCTAGTCTCTTTAAATAGATTTGTATTAAAATCTCCGCCAATTATAATTTTGTTTTTATTATTTTTGAAGTTAGAAGTTATTTTTTTAAGTAGTATTTCTAAATTTTCAATAAAGAGATTAAAATTGCTTTTCGGAGATCTGTATATACAGATTATGACAATATTTAAGTCTGGTATTGCCACCCCACAGCATTCAAAGTGGCGCTCAATTGAAATATCTTCAATCCAGTTCAGTTTTTTATAAGTGATGGAATTTTTACATAGATACTTACACCGCCCTGTTTAGTTTTTTTCCTACAAAAATGTGCTGCGTTTTGGTACCCATTAAGTTTAATTGATTCTAATTGTTCATTTTTTAAGAAAGTTTCACTAAAGCAACATATATCAATGTTTTGTTTGTCTTCTAATAACAATTCTAATTGCCCGGTTTTATTTTTCATTCCTTGAACGTTGAGGTGAAGAATATTTAGATCATTAGATTTTTTATGCTCAGGCTCGAAAAAGCCTAGAAGTGCGGGCGGAGTCTGATTCAGTGTTGGTTGTTTGCATTATATTGTTGTTGGTAGTCACTATTTTTTTCTGGAAATAGAAGGGAATTGTTCCAGGGCAAGGCTCTTTATTTGTGAGATTTGCTGGGGGACCTGTTTTAGAACGTCGATCTGTTTTAAGGATCTTTGCTTTTCTTATTTTGTCAAAGAAATAGGGTAATGTGCCTTTTTTTAGTATTGGGTCTTTTTGGTAATTTCTCATTTTTGTGATATTGTGTCCTAGGTAACAGGACTCATAGTCATCATTGTTTATAAAATGATTAAGAGATTTATATATATACCTGCCATTTTTAGGATACGACTTTTGAACTGTCAAGAATTTGCAATGTCCAAAGTTATTAACAATAGTTTTTAACTCGTGGTTCAGTTTTCCCTCATTTAGATAGCAGTTATTGGCAATTCCTACGATTAATATTTTAGTTTTTACAAATTTCTGCAAGAATGCAGAAAACCCGATAAATAATCGCGTTGGGTTTGCGTCGTTTGAACCAATGGATAGAACCAGCCAATCATCTTCGAGAAAATCTGCATCAGATCAGTTTCCCAAAATAAAGTCTGATGGTGCATTAGGATATGAATACGTGCAGATTTCGTATTCTTTCGCATTTACGTGTTTAGATCTTAGCATCTTAAGTAATATTGAGAGTTCCGAGCATGTTTGGTCTCCTATTATGGTGATTTTAGGCTTTCTAGATGTGCTAGGTAGATTGGACACTATGAGCGGTTTTTTGATAGGTCTCATTACGTTGTTGTCTACTTTAGGCTGTGATGACGGTTTCTCGGGTTCTAATCCAGATTGTAGGACAGTCTTTTTAGTTGATTGAGTGCCAGTTTTCAAGTTTTGGTGGTTTTCTTGGATTGTTGACGAGCTTTTTAGTAATAAATCTTCTGGGATGCTGGATCTAGCTTGCGCTGGAGTCTGGGTTTGTGATGATGCATCTGTTATCTGTTGCTGTTTACCTAGGTAGTCATTAGTATTTTTTTCTTCACAAAGTTTTTCGATAGTACCTTTGAGTTTGGTGTTTTCAGTCAGTAATTTGTTGATTTCTGCTTTTGCTTTAATCAACTGTTCTGTGAGTTCTTCTACTTCATTTTTTAGATTTGCTTCGGGGCTGGGATATAACGACGATTCTTCTGCGCTTTCATCTAGCGCATTGCTTGAGGGGGAAATATTTTCCAAAGACAGTCGGCGACGGCGCATATTGTTCGGCTTTCTTATCGTTACATTGTTCACGGGGCTGTCATCTAAATTGAATTCGAGGATGTTGTGACTACCAACAGGTGTGTCTGTGTTGTCCCTTTTTGGCTTTTTTGAATAGCACGGTGTGCATCTCCACGCATTCTTTTTATCTTGGCCCATGATTTGAAATCGGGTAAATGATACATTTGCACAAATTAGATCATAGGTGCAATTACAAGCTGAGCATAACATATATTGTCGGTTGGTAATTTTGTTAGGGCAACCTGCACAGTCCAGATTAATAGCTGAAGGCGCGGATGCATTAGTAGAATTTATTGGAGGCACCATTTTATACAACATTTAAATATTCCATTCGCCGGGTGGTCGGTATTATTATTCCACTAAATACTTAGCATGGAATTTCGAGACTGCGGTGACTTACAGCGGTCAAAGCGCTTGATGGAATTAGCTAATAAGAAAATCAATCAGCAGCGTTGTAAGTCCTTATACCTACTTAGCTTTCATCGCGTAAGCGGTTTTGTTTACAAATTTCACCATCCCAGATCACAATAACACTTCTCGACAAAAAGGTCATAAGCGCCGCTAAATCCGCGTCACTTACGCGTTTACACAAATCACTGCAATGTTATGATAAAAATGGCTGAAGTATTAAAGTTTTTGTTAGATTTCACTGGAATATCACTATTTATCGAGTGTATTATACTTTTATATCACTGTTTATGAGTCACTGACTGCCTTATACATTGAATTATTACATATGTTTTGAAAACACTAAACTGTTTACTGCAAAAATAATTATTTTTTTCGGGAGCAACCAAGTACGATGTTGACCGTTGAGGAAGGTGACGAGAGATTCATCATTGTATCATTGTTTTTTGGTTGAATGTTTAGCTTCTTTGCTTTTCCGGTCAACGTATCCTGGAAATGAAAATAACGTTCCACTTGCGCTAATTTCCTCTTTCTCCAATACATCAATATTTATGATGGTACTACTGATCCTAAATAATTGTCACTAGTACCATTAATGGTACTAAGGATACAAAGTTGTGTCACTTGTACCATCAATGGAACAAATCAATTGCACTACTGACACTAAGGCATATCTGTGCGTTGCTCCAAGCAAAGCGGTGTGAATAGCCCAATGTATCTTATTTCATGGGTAGATTCGGACCGCGGAGCAAACGACCCAATGCTCTCGTTCAAAGAGCGGATTACGATTCATACCATCATCCATGTAGCAGTGTGGATGGCCACTGCTGCACATAAGACATAATACCTAACAAGCATAACCTTAATTATCCCATAGAAGTAGGAAAATATCTCATAATTGCAAGAGGAAACAAATATTAGCAAATGTTTTATCAATAACACCATAGTTACCTACATGTCATATAACAATAATAAATTACAGCAAATTAAATAATAACTTGCAAGTATACTTACATTAGTTTTTTCTCGCGGCTTCGCCCGCATACGCAATTTATCATTATAATTTATAGCCTATGTGTTATTCTGATATATAAGCTATATTATTGCAAATTTTCATCTCAATCCGTTCAGTAGTTTTTGCGTGAAAGAGTAACAAACATCCATCCATCCATCCTCACAAACTTTCACATTTATAATATTAGTAGGATTGCAAATTTTCATCTCAAACCGTTCAGTAGTTTTTGCGTGAAAGAGTAACAAACATCCATCCATCCATCCATCCATCCTCACAAACTTTCACATTTATAATATTAGTAGGATGTGTTATTCTGATATATAAGCTATATTATTGCAAATTTTCATCTCAATCCGTTCAGTAGTTTTTGCGTGAAAGAGTAACAAACATCCATCCATCCATCCATCCATCCTCACAAACTTTCACATTTATAATATTAGTAGGATGTGTTATTCTGATATATAAGCTATATTATTGCAAATTTTCATCTCAATCCGTTCAGTAGTTTTTGCGTGAAAGAGTAACAAACATCCATCCATCCATCCATCCATCCAAACAAACTTTCACATTTATAATATTAGTAGGATTACATAGTATACTTATATTAAAACATGAGAAATACCTCAGCCCTCGAAGATTAAATTTTATTGTAAGTTTTGTTAATGAATTAATGAATGAATGAACACTTTATTGTTAACACTAAAATACAATACAGAAAGGAAAAAAAGCGACATAAACTAGTACAACAAAGGGCGGCCTTATTGCTTATAGCAATGTCTTCCAGGCTTAATTAATTTTTCCAGGCTTAGTTAATTTTACTCTTATTTAGGCATCTGCGCTGTACTGTACTGTACTAGCGACCACTGCAGGACGTAAGCTTACACATGAAGGGTAATTGGGATATATCCACCACGCGTGCTCAGTGCGGGTTGGTGGATTCCCATACGCCATCGAATTTCTTCCACGAACGTATGCAGGTTGCCTCACGATGTTTTCCTTCACCGAAAAACCAGTGGTGTGAAATTCCGCACATGAGTTCCAAAGAAACTCACTGGTACGGTACCGGGTTTGAACCCACAACCTCAAGAATGACAGGCCAGCGTTACAACAACTAGATTACCACGGCTTGTTGACCGACGAGACGGAGGAGGTACTCAATTCGACTCGTATATATGTTTTTTAGGGTTCCGTACCTCAAAAGGAAAAAACGGAACCCTTATAGGATCACTTTGTTGTCCGTCTGTCCGTCTGTCCGTCTCTTGGTGTTGTGTGAAAGAAAAACTTCTCAGTTGTCGTTTAAAAAAGTTAGAGTCGTTTTTGTCGTAAGAAATCGCATATTTCGACACTCACAAAAATCAAAACCTATATACAGGGTACTTCCCGTTGACATAGAACTATGAAATTTGGCGAGAAGCATTGTCTTAGAGTACACATATAGGAATAAATCTGAAAACTGTACATTTTTATTTACATCACAAAAAATAGGGTCTCTAAAACCACAAAATATGGGCTTAAAATTCAAAGTGAGTAAATCGTATCATGTAAGGTGTCATATAAAAGAACTTCATGAGCACATGCTAAAACAGGTTTTTAATTATTTTAACAATGTGTTTGTACGGAACCCACGATGTGCGAGCCTGACTCGCACTTGTCCGGTTTTTTTTATGTGTAACCACGCATAACTCTTTACATAGTAGTCCGATTTCAATAATTATTTTTTTATTGAAAAGATTATACTTCGAAATTAGTCCCATTTAAATTTTATCACAATCGGCTGAGCCATTTTTGATACAACAAGAATAATGTGAAAAATGCTACATCGATCCGTGCGAAATATTCGCGATTTCTGTACACGGTTGAAGTAGGTCATGTTATTTTTGGTGAAAAATAATTATTTAGGCTTTGCTTGTTTATTTAAGCATCATGAAAGACTAATTTTATCAAAATTATATCTCTATGCTACTGACCTACTTAAATATTTTCCGTTTATTTTACGTCATTACACTTACGTGTACCACCTGACCGTTACCACTTACTCATTTAGATCCTTTTGGACTCCGGTCATTGACAGGCCCGAAAAGCAACCACTGTTATTATCGCCATCACCGTCTTACATCCCAAACTACTTCAAAACAGAACGAGACGCACAACCATAACGGTATCGTACATTTTCTTGCCAAGCAAGGTATGATTCCACCTGTGAGACAGAGACAAGGCTATACAGATAACAAGGATGTGGGATAGTATCAAATTGATACGGGAAAAGCGTCGACGTCGCACGCGCGCCGAGCGTATTCATAATTCGATTTGAAATTGGAATATTTGTCTTTTTAATTTTGTGCAAAAAGATTGCCAGTACTGTTGGTTAGGAAATGTTTTATTTTTTGTAATGGTAACACTGAAGATTGAATGGCTACGTGTTCTTTTAGATTTACCGGTGCGTGAGTGAGTGTTAGACATAGGAATTTATAGTGACGATGACAAATATTGCGAGATAAAAATATTAGAAATAAATAAATGAAACTGTAGTCATTGATAAACTAATAAGTGAAAATTATACACGTGACAGTGTAATTTAGGACAATAAATATTACAATAATCTGTGTTATAGAAATAAGAAATCTACAGTAAAAAGTGCCGGGTAAGCTTTTTTTATTTTCATGATTGTTAATAACTACAGGTTGGTATTTAACTACTATTATTTTTTTTAAATAATAATAATAAATCATTTATTTCGTTGCCAAATTATGAACAAATAACAAAGTGATCTTAAATTTAACTTAATTAACAAAATTCATGCAGGATAGATTTTATCACTAAACAGAATGAAATTAAATTAAAGTATGAAATCATAAAACATATTCATGTACATATGTAGCCCTAGCTCCCGCAGTAGGATTCCCTGAGTTTGCGGGAGCTAGTCCTCTTCTGTTGTACTTAATTTATCTTATTTCGCGTCTATCGTGTCTCATGATTGCTGGGCAGTTACACAAATAGCTTTTAAATTATTAGTTTTTATGTGCGAAATTGTTTTTGCCTCCTTCGATTTATTTGTCAAGATTTTTTTTTATATTTACCTAACATTAATTTTATTGCGTACTTATCTACCTGTACTGTATACTGTATCAGTCTTTTTAATTGTCCGATGCAGGACGTAGGCCTACCCAGGAAGGGTGATTGGCTCATATCCACCACGCTGGCCCAGTGCGGGTTGGTGGATACACATACGCCATCGAATTTCTTCTACGGACATATACAGGTTGCCTTCACCGAAAAGCCAGTGGTGTGAAATTCCGTACATAGGTATATTCCAAAGAACTTATTGGTACGGGACCGGGATTTGAACCCACGACCTCACGATTGTAAGGCGGGTGTCACTACCTCTAAGCCAATCTACCTTATCCTTATCTTATCTACCTACCTTCCTACAATCAAAAACTTTTTTATGTTCGGTACCTTGAATGATTTTATATTGTTTACTATCATCATCACAGAATTATATGTGAAAAAACCCAACCCCGCAACTAGGCACACGAGGTGGATATCACATAATACATCCTTGAGGGTATGGCTATGTTCACCAGTGGAATAAAAGGTGGTGTCATCAGGAAGGCTGTACTATGCCGGAAAGGGGTGATCAGATCATAATAATGAACGACTTTTACAAGGCCAAATTCATGGCATGAAGCCGTGGTGGTCAAGAGGTAGTGACACCCGCCTTACAATCGTGAGGTCGTGGGTTCAAATCCCGGTCCCATATCAATGAGTTCTTTGGAATTTATATACGGAATTTCACACCACTGGCTTTTCGGTGAAAGAAAACATCGTGAGGCAACCTGCATACTTCCGTAGAAGAATTTCAATGGTGTATGTGAATCCGCATCAACCCGCACTGGGCCAGCGTGTATGGCCCAATCATCCTTCGTGGGTAGGCCTAAGTCCTGCAGTGGACTATTAAAAAGGCTGATACAGTACAGTACATGGCCATAGCAAACCCGGAATCCGAGAAAAAATTTAATATCCGCTGTTCTACGGAATAATCATATAGTTATAGGTATGAAAGAAACAAAATTACAATGAAAATATTACCCTTATTAGGAAGTAGGGTAAAATAAAGCAATTGGCGGTGTCCTTTAACACAATAGCTGATTTTGATAACAATTTTTAAAGATAATAAGTCACATCTACCTAATTATAATAATATTAGTTATCTGTTATCAGATTTAATTATCAAACCTACTTATACCTACATACCTACTTATTACGTAAACAATGTTTTTATACCGATCTGTTAACTAAATTACTATCAGTCACGTAATCAACCTAAACATTACAGTTATCCATTGTAGGACATAAGCTTTCCCTATAAATCTTCTATAAGACATATATCGATTGAGTCATTTGTCCACCATGTGACATAGGTACATAGGATAGAGGTTACGCTTCGCTTGTAAATACGTGGTCTCCACTCAAAAAACCGGACAAGTGCGAATCAGGCTCACACATCGAGGGTTCCGTACAAACATATTATTAAAATAATAAAAAACCTGATTTAGCATGAGCTAATTCTTTTATATGATACCTTACATGATACGATTTACTCACTTTGAATTTAGAACCCATATTTTGTGAATTTTGTGGCCCTATTATTTTGTGATATAAATACAAATGTACAGTTATCAGATTTATTCCTATAGGTATGTGTACTCTGAGACAATGCTTTTCGCCAAATTTTATAGTTCTTTGTGAGTGTCGAAATATGCAGTTTTTTACGATATAAAAGGCTCTAACTTTTGACTATAACTCAGCAGTTTTTCGTTTACACAACTGCAAGAGACCATAGATATACGTATAAGTACAGTTTAAATTTCAACTCGATATCTTTACGCGTTCTCGAGATAAAGAGTCTTGAGATACACACAGACGGACAACAAAGTAATCCTATAAGGGTTCCGTTTTTTCCTTTTGAGGTACGGAACCCTAAAAATACGGCAATATGTTTAAAACTGATGTTTTTTTTTCAATTCCGATTGGACGTCATCGTAAAAGGACGCCATTGTTTATATATTATATTATGTAATGATGATCTGAATCCACCCTTTTTGGCATAGTTCACACTTTTTGAATAGCCCTGACTAAAAATAGGTATTGGTAGACACACTTTTTCACCATTTAAAATAATAAAATTATTATAAGTATTACCTACTTATCTTCCATAATAAAGACATGTCCACAAAACGTATGGAGGCTGGTATAATAATAATCAAAAATTCTAACCAGTTAAAAACAAAAAAGAGCCCTCCGAATTTTTTAAAATTAATTTTGAATTTATTACGATAAATGAATATATTTGGCTCAACAGGTAGTTTATCTCTAGTAACCCTGATTAAGTAACCTCCAAATTGTTAAATAAAAGCATTTTTACCAATTAGACACACATTTAAAGTGTTTTTTTTTTTGTCTCATTGTACCTACTAACTGGTCACACTGGTTGGTTATTAATGATTAATTTTAGAAAATTAAGCATGAATGTAGAAGAATCAGCTACGAATGCAAAGTAAAATAACGATAGAAGCACTTTATCATTGCTAACCTAGAAAAAGTAAAAAAAGTAATAAGCCGTATTGTTATTTTTCATACAATTCATTTTTCGCATTTAAAAAAAATTGGAGGGGTGAAAAAATCTAAATTAAATATTTTTGGGAAGCCCATAAAACAAGCTTTCAAATGATGTATATATCATCTTGGTTCGATTTTTCTCTGAATAATATACCACTTGTGGACGTCACCTTTGTTTAATGTAAAGATGCGCGAACTAAGCGTTTTCTGGGCTACAAATGCAAGACATTAGGTTAGTAGGGCAAATGCAAAACTGCATTTTAAAGCTGGTAGTTTGCATATTTAAACGCAACTCATCTTACGCTCGAAATATTTACTTATTAGCATGCTGTATATATTATTAATATTATAACTTTAAAGCTAATTATAGTGATGTTATAACTAGCTAACCAAACTTAGAAAAACTATTACATAGGTACTAATATGTTTGAAGTTAAAGAGCTTCTACATATGAGAAGATTATTTCAAATTAGCATTTCTGCTTGTGTAGTCGCCATACCTAGGTATATTTTGAGAAACCTACTGATGTAATTGGAAAACATGTGTTTTCCTAGCTGCCTACGACTGTTCTTAAAGGGATTACCTCCCAAATAGCGAAACAAGGTGATGTCCCTAAGCTCCATACATTTTTTAAAAAATTCTGTTACTTTTTTTAAATTTTAAATCCCAAGAAAATTTGCTGTAATTTTTAATTTATTGAAATATTATGACATGTGGGTAGTAGCTATGGTGTTAGGTTATTTATTCTCTAAGGTGTTAGTAGTAGAATATATGTATTCCTCGATGTCTTGGAGTTTTCTACCCTGAAAAACACATAATTATATATAGAATTAGTTAAACGTTAGGTGTGGATAAATACAACTTTCTGTGATATAGGTTCTACCCTTCTTCCCATACCTATATAATAATACATATATCTTTAACTAATTTTTACCCGCAGCTTCGCCCGCATGATATTTTGATTTTTGTGCAACCCTTTATTTATACGGGATAAAAAGTAGACTAGATTAGAAAAAAAAACATTTTTACGGTTGCTCGATTCGACAGTTGTGTTTTTTGACATTTCTTAAAGCGCACTCTAGCATAGCTCGCAGAATAGATAGCAGAATTTTTCCTACTTACTTAACACTTATCGTTATATCATGAACCATTGACGCAATATCTATATAATTTATAGCTTATGTATTATTCTGATATATAAGCTATTATTGCAAATTTTCATCTCAATCCGTTCAGTAAGTTTTGCGTGAAAGAGTAACAAACATCCATCCATCCATTCTCACAAGCTCACAAACTTTCGCGTTTATAATATTAGTAGGAAGTAGGATGTCTAAGAGATTGCAAATTTTATTAAATTTCCCACTTTTTTCTTACTCTAATAAGCATCAATACACTAATTCATAGAATTTGTTTATTACTTTAAGCGTTAGCAGGTGTGGATCCTCGTTAGAGCAGTTAGGGTCGATGGCCGTGTGACGTCACGAGGTACCGCTAGCCCGTGAGGACGCGGACGAATTCGATTTTCATTTCGATACATACGTAGGTATAACATATTACATCCTATCCTACTAATATTATAAACGCGAAAGTTTGTGAGGATGGATGGATGTTTGTTACTCTTTCACGCAAAAACTACTGAATAGATTGAGATGAAACTTTACAATAATATAGCTTACATATCAGAATAACACATAGGCTATAAATTATAATGATATATTGTATGCGGGCGTATGCGGGCGAAGCCGCGGGTAAAAACTAGTAAGTACAACATTTACAGGTTTATTCCTAATCAATAAGCATCATTTTAGGGGCTTATTCTGTACATCAAAACTATTGAAAAAAATTCAGCTGATCCATACATTTTGTCGAGGGTGAACGATATTTTTCAATGGAACAACTTTTTTGTGAGACTTGACAAAAGTCGTGTTAGATTTGATGTACAGATGAGCCCCTAAAAGGATCCAAATTGATTAGAAATACCCCTGTATATACGGGGTTTGAGCCGTGGTGGTCTAGAGGTAGTGACTTCCGCATTACAATCGTGAGGTCGTGGGTTCGAATCCCGGTCCCGTACTAATGAGTTTTTTTTTTTAATTTATGTACGAAATTTCACACTTTTTTTCAGTGAAGGCAAACATCTTGAGGCAACCTGCATACGTCCGTAGAATACCTAGGGAACATACCTACCTACTTACCTATTCAAATTCTCTACAAAAATAAGTTCCGTTTTTAAGAAACTGACGTGAATTATGTTTATTTTTACCTGAAAAGGAAAAAACGGAACCCTTATAGGATCACCTTGTCCTTCTGTCCGTCTGTGTGTATGTCAAGACTCTTTATCTCGAGAACGCGTAAAAATATCGAGTTGAAATTTAAACTATATACGTATATCTAAGATCTCTTGCAGTTGTGTAAAAGAAAAACTTCTCAGTTACCGTATAAAAAAGTTAGAGCCGTTTACCTATGTCGTAAAAAACCGCATATTTCGACACTAACAAAAATCAAAACGTACTGGGTACTTCCCGTTGACATAGAACTATAAAATTTAACGAGAAGCATTGTCTTAGAGTGCACATTTAGGAATAAATCTGAAAACTGTACATTTTTATTTAAATCACTAAAAAATTGGCAAAATTCACAAAATATGGGTTGAAAATTTAAAGTGAGTAAATCGTAACATGTAAGGTATCATATAAAAGAACTTCATTAGCACATGCTCAACAGATTTTTGATTATTATTTTTTGTGGTTGATATAGTATAGAGATTTTAACAACTTACTTCCCAATTTTGTTAAATTTTCTGGATTTGTACGGAACCCTCGGTGTGCGAGCCTGACTCGTACTTACCCGGTTTATTTCTATAATATACATACTTACATCGCTAAAACTCTAATATTTAATTTTAACGTAAGTGAGCAAGTCATGTTGATATTTCCTAATTAGCGTATACTGTCTGTACTGTACGAGCCTTTTGCCAAACTGCAAGACGTAGGCCTACCCAAGAAGGGTGATTACTAATTAGCGTAGGTACCTAACTATACGAGTATTTTTGACCGACGAATCGGAGGAGGTACTCAATTCGACGCGTACCTATATTTTTTATGTGTGACCATGCATAACTTTTGACATAGTCGTCCGATTTCAATAATTATTTTCATATTGGAAAGATATACTTCGAAGTTAGTCCCATTTAAATTTTATCGAATGCGGCTGAGCCATTTTTATAAATCAACCATAATGTGAAAAATGTTACATCTATCCGTACGAAATATTATCATGACATTTTTTTGCGAAAAATATTTAGTCATAGTCATAGTCATTTATTGCGTAATTATTAGTTACAGTTAAGGTGGGCACACACGGTCAGTTAAACTGATCAGTTTTTCGCGTCACAAAGTCAAAGGTGGGAATTGGTGGTTCCATATTTGAAGACAGTGGAGCCATGATATTTCTTCGATAACTTGTGTTAAGTGTTTCAATTTTTCATAAGAAATTTCCAATAATTTCTCCAAAGTTGTTTGAAATTTAATTTTCCACAATGTTGATTCCTATCAACTTTTTCTAGGATCGATATTTTTTTAATAAGCCGGTGATGCCATGATGTTTCTTCGATAACTTGTGTTATTTCAATTTTTCATGAGAAATTATCGGAACCCAAGTTGTTTGAAATTTGATTTACTATAACTTTGATTCCCATCAACTTTTTCCAGGATCGATATTTTTAGTTTATTCCCAATACAAATACCTATAAACTACGCATCACAAATACAAATGACCAAGTTGCAGTAACAGTATCTCATACTCGTATCACCACTGATTCATTCAGTTCGCATGCTCAGACTTTTTGTCCACATTTCTTTGAATCATTATCATTAAGTTAGCGAAACTATAGATACACATAACTGTTAGCATTCCATAGTTCGAGTGACTCATAGAGAGTGGAATTTGAAAAGTTTTGATTTCTTACCTGCTTTTACCAGCGGCTAGTCCGCGTTATATTTTGATTTTTGTGCTATCCCTATTTTTATCCTATTTATATTTTTATGAGTTTTGACGAAAGTCGTAAAACAAAAGTTATTAGTTTTGATGTACAGAATAAGCTCCTAGAAGGATACTAATTGATTAAAAATAACCCTGTATACTCATAAATATAAATTCAACTTTTTCTAATCTTCAATCAAGCTAAGATAAGATAATTATTATATCAAAAAAAACTTATTTTTTAATTAAAACTTATTTTTTAATTAAAACTTATTTTTTAATTAAAACTTATTTTTTAATTAAAACTTATTTTTTAATTAAAACTTATTTTTTATTAAGATTACTGGGTTGGCCCCATAGTTAAAGTTGGGTACTTATGCACTTTTTATTTATATTTATTTTCGAATCATTATCCCAATGTCAGCGAAACTATACTATACAAGGTTATTTATAATCAATTAGAATTCTTTTAGGGGCTTATTCTGTACATCAAAACTAAGAACTTTTGTTTTGCGACTTTTGTCAAAACTAAAAAAAAACAGCTGTCCCATACATTTTGTCGAGGATGTACCAGAAAAACTTTTTATTTGAGATTTGACTAAAGTCGTTGAACAAAAGTTGTTAGTTTTAATATACAGAATAAGCCCCTAAAAGGATGCCAATTGATTAGAAATAACCCTGTAGAGGTAACTGTTAAGCATTCCGTAGTTTGGATGACTCGTAGAGAGTGGAATTTGAAAAGTTTTAGTTTTTATCTAATCCGGATATTTTTTGTCGGGGTGGTCGTCAATGGGCTCGCAAAATTCTTGGGGTTTTTGACCAATTACAGTTGAACTAAATTATTCATTAACCATCATCATTGTCAGCCGAGGACGTCCATTACTGGACATAGGCCTAAAGATTTTCTATAAGCGAAAAATAACTATTAGAGTAGCTAGTTTTGTTTCTCTATGTTGATTGGAAAATTTAAATTTACTTTTTAAAGACAAAACGGACTAAGTACTCCGAAGTAATCCCCGGTCCCGTACCAATGAGTTCTTTGGAATTTATGTACGGAATTTCACACCACTGGCTTTTCGGTGAAGGAAAACATCGTGAGGCAACCTGCGTACGTCCGTAGAAGAAACTCAATGGCGTATGTGAATCCACCAACCCGCACTGGGCCAGCGTGGTGGATATGGCCCAAACACCCTTCGTGGGTAGGCCTACGTCCTGCAGTGGACTATTAAAAAGGCTGGTACAGTACTCCGAAGTAAAGTAACTCACCGTTTATAAATAAATACTCGTAATAAGGCGATGCGATGTCATGAAAACTCTTTGTAATTTATCTGTCCTCTGATCTATCACCAAAGTCAAGCAATTTTCGGCATAGTCACATTAAACTACGGGTTCCGGTTGTTTTTAACACGCTTTTATTAGTTTCACCTGTACCTGTGTTTGCTTCCTTCCTTGTTTGCTTGTAACCAACCCCTTTGAGCTCGGTTTTGACCTACTTTGATCGATCAGATTTTCTTTAAACTTTGCACACCTATCAAAGACCGATGACGATGCATTTATAAAAAATTTATAACTCCTAAGCGTGTTTTTTAGTGTTTTTTTAAAACTATATTTAACGTAACGTACTGCTGGACATAGGCCTCCCCCTATCAGACCGGTGGTTGGTAGCGGCTTGTATTCAGCGCGATTTGAGATCATCCGGATCCGTAACGTACCGGCACGTAACGCACCGTAGCGTTAGGATGTCCACCCACACTGTGGATTTGAGATCATCCGGACATCCTAACGCTACGGTGCGTTACGTGCCGGTACGTTACGTCACAAAAATTAATCCTCTGAGATAAACCTAGAATGAGAAAGTACTATAAATAATTATTTTCGCAAAAAACAGCGTGACCGACTTCAACCGTGTACAGAATTCGCGAATATTTCACACAGATCGATGTAGAATTTGTCACATTATTGTTGATTTATCAAAAGCGGCTCAGCCGATTTCGATAATATTTTTATGAGACCAATTTCGAAGTATACTCTTTCCATTAAAAAAAGAATAAGACTCCCGTTCTACCTCGTTTCTGGTGCAAATAATGTCCATCGCCATCCAATGCGGCAATGCAGCAAGTGTTATGGGTACCTTTGCACCAGGAACGATGAGGGGTAGGTTATTTGATTAATTTTCTAAGTAGATGTATATATTTTATTTTCTGTTATTGTTGTTATTCATATTTAACAAACTTTACACTCTAAGCCTTGTATATATATTTAAATAAACTGTATCCTATTTATGATAATAGACTCAGAGCAAATAAAAAAAATCCAGAGGGAACGTCGTTGAACAGTCAAGTGAAGCCAGTTTTTTATACCTACATGTGTGAGTGCGTCGCTGTTGCACAGCCACAGTTTGACTGACAAGCCAAGGCGTAGTTTCATAGTTATCTGGATGTGTGTGTAATTGTCTGTACACGGCGAGGCGTAGTTTTGGTTGGCTTCAATTGTTTGTTCACAACATTCTCTCTTGATTTTTTTATTTGCTCTGAGATAATAGACAAAAAAAGAATTATCGAAATAGGACTACTATGTATACATAAAAAAATATTCGCAGTTATACATAAAAATAAAATAAACGCGTCGAATTGAGTACCTCCTCTGTTTCGTCGGTCAAAAAAGATCAACATGAATTTTCCCTCCGTCCGAGTATAAATGTAGGTAAAAACGTTATCGCTATGAAAAGTGCCATTCCTATGCTGCATGAATAATACATTGTTACACGCTTCATATAATCCGACACACGGTAAAGAATGTCATTTTCTTAATTACCCGAGTAAGTAAGAAAGGAGGATAAGGTTTTTGGGACGCACATAAATAAATATTAGGGGACATCTTACACACGGCCTCTGACCCCAAACTGAGCAAAGCTTGTGATATGGCTGCCAGAGACTGATATACTACTTATACATATTTTAAATACATACTTATATAGATAGAACCTAAATAACACCCAGACACAGAGCAAACACCTATGTTCATCACCGCCTATTTGACCCAGAAGTCAGGTTCACTAACCACTGAGCCACTGAGGAGGTCGTGGCTTATGTAAGTATGAGGCGAAGGTACAAGTAGATCCATGATTCTTTATCGACATAATGTTTTTTCGCAAAAACATGGCAAAACCGAATTCCATTGTGTACAAAGGTCACCTCCACAAGTGGTATATTATTTAGAGAAAAATCGAACCAAGATGATATACACATCATTTGAAAGCTTGTTTTATGGGCTTCCCAAAAATATTTAATTTAGATTTTTTCTACCCTCCAATTTTTTTTATATGCGAAAAATAAATTGTATGAAAAATAACAATACAGCTTATTACTTTTTATAGTTTAGCGATGATAAAGTTCTTCTATCGTTATTTAACTTGCATTTGTAGCTGATTCTTCCATATTCATCGCTTAATTTGCTAAAATTAAAAATTATAACCTACCAGTGTGGCCAGTTAGTAGGTACAATGTGACAAACAAACACTTTAAAAGTGTGTCTAATTGGTAAAAATGCTTTTATTTAACAATTTAAAGGTTACTTAATCAGGGTTGATAGAGATAAACTACTTATTGTGCCAAATATATTTATTTATACTAATAAATTCAAAATTAATTTAAAATAGACTCAGACAAATATGAACTTTCTCGAAATGTAACGAGTGTTGTGGTTAGAATTTTTGATTATTATTATACCAGCCTCCATACATTTTGTGGACATGTCCTTTTGCGCAGTTAGTTCGGATTGATGTATGCCATTTTTACACTATGTTACTCTATCTATGTTTACCTTGGGAGTATATACCCTTTTGAACTAAAATAAGTTATTTTCGATTCTGTTCACAATTGGCGAAAATATCGATGAATCAGAATAGAACTTGTAGGAATCCAAATAGGTATCGACAAAATGTATGAAACAACTGATTTTCTTTTCTCGAATTCGAAAATGTATGAAACAACTGATTTTCTTTTCTCGAAATTGGGCCTAAATTCTATAATTTCTTGAATTATAGAATTTAGGCCCCATAGTAAAAGTTATTCATAAAGATGACCCGAATCACCTTCTTTCGCCTTAGCACACCAGTTCTGGATAACCCTGTAGAATCTACCTACTGCACTGACGTCCCATTCGAAGACTTTAGTAAGTAAGCTCGAATAGCTGTGGCTAGCCCAGCTAGTCAAGCATGCGACCACGAAAAGAACTCATTTCGACGTGTGGAAAAGTGACAGATATACAGGGTTACAGGCTAAGTCGACCTATTCCCGTTAAGCGTGTGTGGTTTACTACGTTTCTGACTGATTTGACTATGAAACACCGTATCCTAAATCTCACAGTTTTCGAGATATTTGAATTCAAATATTTTTTATAAGAAGTTAATTTTACGGACAATATTGGGTAGTGAGGCCATAAAACATTACATTACAGGTAAAAATCAAATAAAAATACTTACGACTTACACGTTTCAAAATATCTGAGCTGATAGCCGAAAATTGGGAATTTCATAAATACCAATTTCAAATATCTGTTTTTTTAAATAATTTAAGATAGTGTATTTCATAGTCAAATTAGTGAGAAACAAAGTAAACTACACACTCTTAACGTGAATAGGTCGACTTACCCTGTAACCCTGTATACTATGCCATAACGCTTTCTCATTCTGACATTACGAAAGAAATATTTCGTGGCGCGCATACTAGCCAGGCTGGTGTCAGAGTTTCTAAGCTGTCTGAAACACTCTGGCTACATTTTGTACGTCATCCGTGCCACGGCAGCCCTCAGTTGTAAATACCACCACCCATCTGAATACTGCCCATGCCGAAAATGGCCTTACTTTAATGATTGCCAAGTAAAATTTATATGAACACCGGATACAACTCACGATTATTTGAGCGGTCAAGCCGCTATGCGTCCGACCGGTTTCAGAGTAGTTAGTACTCTTTCTTCAGCGAATACGTCCGTTGTCGGGGGCGCGCGTATTCCCTGAAGAAAGAGTACTAACTACTCTGAAACCGGTCGGACGCATAGCGGCTCGACCGCTCAAATAATCGTGAGTTGTATCCGGTGTTCATATAAATTTTAATAATGAATCCTCACGCTAGTTTTAATGAAGTAATTGCCAAGTAACACCAAGTCAAACAACGCAAGTTTTATTTTGTTATATCAGCTGAATTTCTTTATATTTGCTGAAGTAATAAATTCCGTACAACCTATAAACCACCGAACTTGCGCAATAGCTGTAAAATTCAAATACTTATGTACCTAGGCTGTATTACAGTTAATGTCTATTAAGTTAGCTACAAGCTGCGCAAATCCCCACTCTACTTCGCCAATGACATATGAATTCGCTACTGCGCAACGACGTGCCTCGTGTTCTCAGACGCCATTAACCAAACAGACCGCAAGCATTAAAGATACAAGTTGTACCTTGAATATGATGTCAAGTGCGTGTCGAGACACGCGTATGATAGGCTTCCGTAGATGGTGACGATGATTGTGACGATGATTGCGATAATGATGAAAACTATTTTTTGACCGACGAACCATCTGAGGAGGTACTCAATTCGACACGTCTCAAAAAAAAATTGTTGTTCCATAGAAAAATATCGTTCACCCTTGACAAAATGTATGGAACAGCTAATTATTTTTAGTTTTGACAAAAGTCGCAGTACAAAAGTTGTTAGTTTTGATGTACAGAATAAGCCCCTAAAAGGATGCTAATTGATATATATATAATTTAAAAAAAAATAGCTGTTCCATACTTTTGGTCGCGGGTGAACAATATTTTTATATGGAACACCATTTATTTTTAAATTTTGACAAAAGTCACATAACAAAAGTTGTTAGTTTTGATGTACAGAATAAGCCCCTAAAAGGATGCTAATTGATATATATATAATTTAAAAAAAAATAGCTGTTCCATACTTTTGGTCGCGGGTGAACAATATTTTTATATGGAACACCATTTATTTTTAAATTTTGACAAAAGTCACATAACAAAAGTTGTTAGTTTTGATGTACAGAATAAGCCCCTAAAAGGATGCTAATTGATATATATATAATTTAAAAAAAAATAGCTGTTCCATACTTTTGGTCGCGGGTGAACAATATTTTTATATGGAACACCATTTATTTTTAAATTTTGACAAAAGTCACATAACAAAAGTTGTTAGTTTTGATGTACAGAATAAGTCCCTAAAAGAAATTCCCTAATTGATCAGAAATAACCCTGTATACTTTGTAATATTAGAACGGACAGAAGTTAATAGAAAGAAGAAATAAGGAAGTTATAAGGGTTCTTCGTTTTACTACGGAACCCTAAACACTGACACGTGGATTAAAGATAATTATGCCTACATACCACATATTGTGACAAAAATTAAATTACAGGCCTCATTATCATATTAAACTTGAAAAATATTTATCATAATGTTAGCTTTAATTTGTTCAAACAACCTCAGGACGGAAAGAATATTTTCAAAGCTGAACAAATGTTTGTTGCCTGCTAACAGAGCAGAGGTAGGCAATAAGTATAGGTATTCAGAATTTGATTTTCAGTTTACTTCCGTGAATCTTATTAATATTATCTACTAGCTGCCCGCCCCGGCTTCGCCCGGATATGATTGGCAAAAGGCAGACATTAAAAGTATTGTGCATTTATATACCTACCACGTAATGTAGCTAAAGGTCACACACATGAACACCAACCAGATATTCGATTCACGTGAAGACCTTCTCTATACTTGCAAAGTTGCCAATACATTGTCTACAATTCGAGAACTTTAAAGCCCCATCGATCATTCGTTTTACGAACTATGTGTGTAACTACACATACCTATTCATTATCACTACAACAGAAATTATAAATCGTCTGTATCTCGGTTCGCCTAACTAAGGTTTTCCAAATCTTACATGATCGGCGCTTAAATAGAGGTGGTATATCCGTATATAGCCGTGGTAATCTAGTGGTAGTAACATCTATCTTATAATCTTGAGGTGGTAGTTTCAAATCCTGATCCCGTATCAATGAGTTTCTTTGGAACTTATCTACGCAATTTCACACCACTGGCTTTCCCGTGAAGGAAAATATCGTGTGGCAACCTGCATCCTTACGTCTGTAGAAGAAACTGGATGACATATAGGAATCCACCAACCCGCACTGGGTCAGCGTGGTGGATATTATTTTGAAAAGGATTAATACCAAGATATAAATTAAGAGCCCTTTATTGCGCTGGCATTTTTATGTCATTTTTCAAATAAAAGAATACTTATTGTGGCTTAAATATAACAGTTAACCATACGTCGCTAAATTTTTTGTAAATGATTATTAAAGGAGTTGGTAAACTTTTTATATGGGAGGCGGTCCTTGAAAACCGGCAGCGATGCGAGCTGTATTAATGTTTAGTGCCATATTTAAGAATATTATTTCACGCAAAAACATATTTTTGTGTATCGCCGTTTTATTATAATATCTCTTTTTTATTTCACTAAGTAGAAAATATTTAGACTGAACTGGTAATACTAAGAGGAGGTCTACGTAGTCTACGTATCAGACAGGAATCTTCAAACAACCAATAGCGGGCTGTTATTTTAGAGTTTGACATTTATTTATTTTTTAAAACATGGCGACCAGCCCTCTATTGGTTGTTCAATATTGACAATGTCATTTCCTTTTGCTGTTTCATAATGTCACTGTCAGGTTTTTTTTTCAATTTAGGCTTAATGTAGTTATTTGGTGTAGCACATAGTTCATTTTTCTAATGTTTTTAGAACCCATTTAAAAATTAAATGGCGATGAAAAAAATTCTAAAAAATATGTGTTTGAAAAGATAATTATATAAGCTTTCTATTGGTATATATTTTGTTTCTGCAAGATTTCAAAAACCGCATCTTTTCCATATCCTTTGTTCTACAAAGTCGCAGTACATTATTTTATTCTATTGTCAATAATTTTCGCAGCGTACGCGATATAAAGAATATTTTAGGTATTTTTTTTACATCTTGGAATACATTATGGGAGTTTTAGTAAGGATACCTATTTTTTTAAATATTATATTTATAGCCTATGTTACACAGGGCTTATGCTTATTGTAGCTTTCTATTAGTGAAATAATTTTTCAAATCGGTTCAGATTTTTGAGCCTATTCGATGCAAACAAACAATCAAATATTTCCTCTTTATAATATTGGTATAGATTATTTTCCTAGCTAGAGAGCTTCGATAAACACGTCCTTTCGCTGCTAATCATAAAGTGCTGAGGGAGAAGCGCGGCCTCCGACGCGCTATTTGTAGGCACGCGCCGCCCCGGCCGGGCTGGTAGGTACCTCCACGCACCGCTATGTGCCTGCATTTTAAATCTGGATACTTAATTGGATAAGGATTAATGTTGTGTTGCTTAAAATAACTTCCTAAATAATGCATTTTTTCCCGTAAAATTTAAAGGATAAAAATGGTTATTGTGGGTTATCCTTAAAAGATAGACATATACTATCCCGGACTTTTTTGTTGACCTTTTTAAGGTGTACAATACCGTTGTACATTATTTTGATTTATCTCGTGGGGTTCAGTCAGCGTTTGCTATGTAAGCGCAAAAAAGTGTGTTTATTTACGACATCACATTAGAAACCTGTAAATTCATCAGTGTTTCTCAACAATATTATGCATGTATCATACATATAAACCTTCCTCTTGAATTACTCTATCTACTAAAAAATCCGTTACGTAGTTTTGAAGATTTAAGCATACATAGGGACGGACAGACAGCGACAGCGACTTTGTTTAATACTGTGTATATATATTTATATGTAGTGATGATGATGTGTTTTGCTTAGTACCATAATTTTTAATTGATCGAGCGTAAATGAGGTCTCAAAGTCAACTGGGACGAGCCAGCACTTGGATGTATGTTTGTATGTATATTTGTTCGACAATAACTCAAGTACCGCTCAACAAATCTCCGTGAAATTTAGCATACACGTAGTTTATATTTATAGAATTATTAAGTTTGAATATGAACATTTTCTATTCAGTGGTTGTGAAGATACAAGGGCCGTGGTAAAAAGAGGCAAAACGGCGCCACTTTCTGCGGGAGTTGCGGATGACTATATTTTAAACATTTCACCGAATGTTATCTATGTAGTCTGTGTACGAGTATCTATGTCATTCAACATTTGTTTAAAATAAATCGCTAACTTTCATACAAATATTGTTACATGTTTTTTAAGTCCCAGTAGGTATTTATGATATAAAATAGGAATAGCGCGAGGTCCAAGTCCGGGGCGGACTACTTGTAATAAATTATTACAAAAATATAACTTTTTAAATACAAGCTTTTGAATCCTGGAAATCTTGTAGCAGCAGAGTGCTAGCCAAGACAAGTAAAACAAGCCCAAACACGACGGGTCTATCTTATTTAGTACAGGAGTTCCTATGGCCACCTTCCGACTTCATCATCAAATTATCTCTATGGTACCAAATATTAATGCATTGTTACGCGACATATATATGCGTCCAAAATTTCTGCTCAATCGGTAAAAATACATAAACAAACTCCCACCTGAACTTACATACATACATTCATGTACATCCATTTGTAAAATAACCGCGAAAACATAAAGTAACTAGTCTAACTAGATCTCCTGAAGTATTTTGATAAAAGAAAGGCCATATCTATAGGCCGGGTTAACTAACTAACCCAGTTGTCAGTTTTTAAGGCCTCTGACATGGCCAAACATTTAAAATAACTGGAACCTACAATTCAACATGTAATCCGATCTACGGCAACGCTCAGTAGTAGATACCACCTGCGGTCACCCATCCTAAGACTGACCGTGCCGAACGTTGCTTTACTTCGATGATCACTAACGAATATCTAGTCAAACTACGCTATGAGCGCTACATCAAACATAAACCCTAGAAACCCTTCGGTCTGCAAAGTGTTTTCTGTTTCAGTTACCCATCCGAATACTGACCTAATTTTACTGATATTTTTGTTGTCATTTTGAGCAGTTCCGTTGAAATGTAACACATATTTTTTCCATCTCTTCCAGATTCAAAATGGCGCGCTTAGCAGTGACAATAGCCATCCTCTGCTCTCTAACCCTCCCCACCTTAAACGCGGAGGACGACAACCCCTACCTAACGATGGCGTCATCTCTCCTCCAGAATATGGGAGAAGGGGGGAACGCCAACGGCATGGCTGCACTGGGGAGTATAGTGGGTAACTTAATGCAGGGAGACGGGGCGAGGAATCTTGGAGCACTCTTCGGGCAAGGAGGAGGAGACGCTGGTGATATGCTGTCGGGTAAGATTGTTTGTCATCTTTAAATAATTCCAATCATTTATACTATACCAGCCTTTTTTAATAGTCCAATGCGGGACGTAGGCCTACCCACAAAAAGTGATCGTGACATTTATTTCTTCCTAATAGAATTTATTGTGATAAGGATGTCAAGGAAAGTACACTAAGTCAACTTAGACCCAGAGTCAGACTATTTCTTTTATATTATAAAATTTAGACAACAGACCAAACAGACTTCCAATTATGCCATAAATTGTTGTCAAATGATCAGGTTTGCGGTAAAGCTTCCATTTTGTAGATTTCTCCCTACCATTCCAGATTTCCAACAGGACCTGTTAAAACCTTGCATCTAGAGCAATTCTGCTTTAAATCTTAGCTTAGTAAGGTTTTTATTCCAAAACTTTGGAACCGTAAAGTTTTGGCATAAAAACCTCGTCAAACTAACTGATTTAAAGCAGGATTGCGCTGGACGCAAGGTTTTTCAAAGTTTGAGCTCTGCTATCACTTCTAAAAGACATGCTGGACCCATTGGAAAACCCGCTAGCCTATCTTGGTGAGCGTTGTTCGTCCACTGTAAAGATGTCCACAGAATGAGAAGAATAATCTTATAAGCTCTACATTTCGCATTGGACAAAATGATAACAGCATCATAGCAGCTTAAAAACTGACAAAGTCTCTTCCTATTTAAGCCCATCTATATACCAGCTTTATTTTACAGTGTCTTTTTATTTCACTTCAAGGTCTCGGCAGTCTCCTCGGCGGTCAAGATGGAAATATCGACCCCGCCATGATAGGTTCTATGGTGTCAATGTTTGCCCAAAACATGGCATCCACTGAAGCGCCAAAACGCCAAAAACGAGAGAACAACAACGAATTTGACCTCAACAGTATGTTGAACCTTGCATCTGGGTTATTAGGAAACAAAAACGTTGCAGGATTCATGCCAATAATTATGAATGCCATTACTTCCTTCTCAAATACGGAGTCAGAAAAGATTGCGCACGAGCACAAAGACCATGCTTCATTCCTGCCTCCGTTCTTGGAAAAGCTCCACTTGTATTGGGATATCTTCATCAATTCTGAACTTGGGAAGACAGTATGGGAAAAGTCTGGTCTGAAGAGGGTTTTGAAGGCGTTTACTGGTCCAGATGGAAAGATCAGCTTCGAGGTCATGTTCAAAAACTTTGAGAACCACGCGTTCAGGAGACACTGGATTAAGACTGCTGCTAAATATTTAACTGATATTGTGGTGCATGTTGCGAAGCCAGAAGTTTATCAAAAGTAAGTGTTTCAAGTATATTTTTGACTAGCTACCATATACTTATGTAGATTCAATGTTATAGGTTTCCTTTACTTATAGCCATTTTGTGTGTTGTGTGTGCCATGATGACTTATGGCACATAAACGTGGTCTCTCACTATGGGCCTTATTACCTTATTAGTAAGCTCCAAGTAGCCCAACGAACTATAGAAAGGGCTATGCTCAGAGTCTCTCTGCGAGATCGAACCAAAATGAGGAGTTCCATAGAAGAACTAAAGTTACCGACATAGCCCAACGGATTGGCAAGTTAAAATGGCAATGGGCAGGGCAAATAGCGCGGAGGATTGATGACTGGTGGGGTCGAAAAGTTCTCGAGTGGAGACCATGTACTAGCAAGCGCAGCGTAGGATGTCCACCTCATTAAAACCGCAGAATCGCGCGCGATGCAAGCCGCTTCCAACCTGTTTTAGCAAATAGCGCGGAGGATCGATTATTGGTGGGGTCGAAAAGTTCTCGAGTGGAGACCATGTATAAGCAAGCGCAGCGTAGGATGTCCACCTCATTGAAACCGCAGGATCGCGCGCGATGCAATACCGCTTCCAACCGGTCTTATTGGCGATATACAGGGGAGGCCTATGTCCAGCAGTGGACTTCTTATGGCTGATAGATAGATAGCCATATTTCATCAGCAAAACAGCACAGTCAGACTTCAAATGGTCACCGCGGATGACATTTACAACCGATTGCTACCGGAGCTCGGATAACACGTTAAATTAGGGGTTCTGGTTGTTTTGACCATTTGGCCATGATAGCAGGGCTAACTATCCGCGGCCGCATTTTTTACGCCTTCTGTTCGGCTTTGCTTTTTCTCCTGATCGCGCCAGTTACTCGCGCCATGAGAGCGAGCGGGAGGAAGAGCGATGCCAAACGCCAGAAGTGTAGTGCAGTATAGTGTAGTATAAGTGCTTACCTACTTATCACTTTACCTTTCTACCTCCACAGGTACCTCGCTTCAGCTCAATACATAACCAACAGTTTCCTGGACAGCCAGGGTCTTCCCAAGAGCATCCACTTAAACTTGAAGGTCCCAGAAAAATCCATTACAGCCCTCACCAACTTCGTTCTCAAAAAATACATGGATATTGACACAGATGTGTCTGAATATGTGAAACCAGCTGTTGAATATTTGAAGGTAAATAATTATTTAATAGTGTTTGCTTCGTCGAATATGTTAAATAATTTATTTTACAGTAAATGTAATTTTTTTTAAATGGATAATTCCGCTCTATTTAAATGCGGTATTAAGTACGTCACTGTGCACTGTACTTAAGTTTTCTTTTTTTTATTTCGTATAGATTTACGTTTGACTAATTACTGCCTGATGTTAAGCAGATATATTATGCGGTCTAGGGTGCAGCACGCTTACCTAGAAGATACCTATTTACTCGGGATTTTTGACTGCCTCGGTGGCTCAGTGGTTAGTGACCCTAACTTCTGGATCAAATAGGCCGTGTGTAAGATGTCCCAAAATATTATTTAATATTATATTATTTGACGACACCCACGTCGTACTTTAGCGGGAAGACAGACCCAGGCAAAGCGTTCCACATTCTGGCTGTTCGTATTAGGATTGAGGATTTGAAACGCTTGGTTCAAAGCACGCACGGAATGTCCACCATAAAAGGGTGGCCCTTTTATGGTGGACATTCCGTGCGTGCTTTGGTCGCGTCTGTCTACCCGTACGATAGAAGAAAGGAGCAGGGGGGACCAGATTGTACAACTCCTGCGGGCTTAGCATAAGGACCATAAAATAATTCTATCGACTTGTCAGAACGTAACACTATGATAAAGCAAATATCTGTCACCTTTGCACACGTCGACAAACTCTTGTCTTGATCTTGTATGTATGCTAAGCTAGCTGGGCGCACTCTCTTTATCTTATCCGTTTCACCACCGTCAGTTATGAATTTATAATGTATGAAACAGTTGACATTTTTGGACCTTTCTTTTTTCCTAGTCTCAAAAACGGACAATTTGCACAAGCAAAAATATTTTCAACTGCAATATGTACACGTAAACCGGCACATCTGTTTAACTGAATCCTCGTAATTTTAGGTAGGTCTCGACTCGTTCTTTACCGATATAGCCTTTAAATCTTTGAAAAAAAATTATAAGTATTACTCTTTAATTATAGGTATTATCTTATTTGGATATTAAACGCGAATCTTGCCAAATATTATTAAAATTTCAGATACCTACCGATCTACCTTAGAAAAAACTAAAACATTAGCTATTAAGTCAACAAATAACTAAAATTTAGACAACTACCTAATCAACGCTATATTAATTCCAGCAAACTCTAAAAATGGCGGAGAAGACGACCAAATCCGTAACATCTAAGGCCGACTACAACAAGGTGGCTGACAGGCTGACTGACACACTCAACCTGGAGATCATCGAGCCTGTGATGAGGGTCTACCGCGCCTACAGGCACTCTGTCAACGCACCGCATTGTCAAGAACATCTCATGTGCCTTGTCAACCGACATCCTGATCAAGGGAAACCTGGTAAGATCATAACAAAATAAATACAGCATCATAGGTACCTACCAAACTGACTGTCACAATACACGTACTTTCCTAGCAAAACGAATTTCATAACAACTGATTTTCATAACAGATTTACATAACTACCTACTGACTATCATAATAACTGGCTTTCATAAGAACTGATTTTTATAACGACTGACTTTCATAAAAATTGACTTTGGCAACGACTGAATTTAATAACATCCAACTTTTATAACAACTGACTTACCATAAACCAAATCCGTCCAATCAAATCTATGGGATCCAAGGCCGACTACAACAAGGTGACTGACAGACTGACTGACACACTCAACCTGGAGATCATCGAGCCTGTGATGAGGGTCTACCGCGCCTACAGGCACTCCGTCAACGCACCGCATTGTCAAGAACATCTCATGTGCCTTGTCAACCGACATCCTGATCAAGGGAAACCTGGTAAGATCATAACAAAATAAATACAGCATCTTAGGTACCTATCAAACTGACTTTCACAATACACGTACTTATCCTAGCAAAACGAATTTCATAACAACTGATTTTCATAACAGATTTACATAACTACCTGCTGACTTTCATAATAACTGGCTTTCATTACAACTGATTTTGATAACGACTGACTTTCATAAAAATTTACTTTGATAACAACCAACTTTTATAACAACTGACTTACCATAAACCAAATCCGTCCAATCAAATCTATGGGATCCAAGGCCGACTACAACAAGGTGGCTGACAGGCTGACTGACACACTCAACCTGGAGATCATCGAGCCTGTGATGAGGGTCTACCGCGCCTACAGGCACTCCGTCAACGCACCGCATTGTCAAGAACATCTCATGTGCCTTGTCAACCGACATCCTGATCAAGGGAAACCTGGTAAGATCATAACAAAATAAATACAGCATCTTAGGTACCTATCAAACTGACTTTCACAATACACGTACTTATCCTAGCAAAACGAATTTTATAACAACTGATTTTCATAACAGATTTACATAACTACCTACTGACTTTCATAAGAACTGGCTTTCATTACAACTGATTTTGATAACGACTGACTTTCATAAAAATTTACTTTGATAACAACCAACTTTTATAACAACTGACTTACCATAAACCAAATCCGTCCCGTCAAATCTATGGGATCCAAGGCCGACTAAAAAAGGTGACTGACAGACTGACTGACACACTCGTCCTTGAGATCACCGAGCCTGTGATGAGGGTCTACCGCGCCTACAGGCACTCTGTCAACGCTCCTCACTGTCAAGAACATCTCATGTGCCTCGTGAACCGACATCCTGATCAAGGGAAACCTGGTAAAATCATAACAAAATAAATACAGCATATTAGGTGCCTATTAAACTGCCTTTTACAATATAGGTATGTACCTTCTCTAGCAAAACGAATTTCATAACAACGATTTTCATAACAACAGATTTTCATAACAATTGACTAATATAACGACTGATTTTAATTAAAAACTACTTTTATAACAACTGACTATCATAATAAACTAAATTCATAATTAATACTGACATTCATATTAAACTGACATTCATAATTAATACTGACATTCATAAAAAACTGACTTTCATAACGTACTGACTTTTAGAATAAACTAATGTTAACGACAAACTGTAGGTACTGACTTTTACGATAAACTGAAATCAACATTGAAATTTCGTCAACAATATCCTACATCACCATTTACCTGGTGATCATCGAGCTTATGATGAGGGTTTACTGATTACTGAATACTGATTACTGACTTTCACAAATGTAAAATGAAATTAACGTTGAACTTACAATACTTATCAATAAATAGTGTATTGGCGATGACCTTCCATTACTAATATAGATATTGATATATTTACTGATATTGATTGTATATTAAGTATCTAATAGTAATCGGTAATGATAATACCCACCTATTTTTGCGTTCTGATTCTGATAATAGGTGAAAGCTCCTCTTAAGTTAAATTACTGTCGACAATTACTGTTACAATTAAGTTGAAAACTAAAAAAAATTTGTCCATTCATTTACATACTGCGGGACGATTCTGTTAGCCGATCTCGTTGCTGAGGTGAAGCGTTTTTGGACTTCTCTCGTTTTTTTGACAGCTTTGAGCTGTCACATCCGTCAGAAAAGCGACAGAGGTTCAGGAACGTGTCGCCTTAGTGACGGTATCGGTTAACGGAATTGCCCCGCTGTTTTTATTTTATTGAATCGTTGCTTAAATTGATTTTCTATCCACGTACCCACCTAGACTACCTACTTAAGTACTTACCATAAATAGGTACATGAAAAATTGCGTGACTTTAGAAATTCATTATACAATGCCATCGTTTTTATTGCACCACACATACATTGCTAAATGAATGCGCATTATCATTGAGATCTGCACTAACTAGTTATCATACATATCAATCATAACGGGTACATTGTTATATCCGTTCATGGTTTTATCATAATTATTATATTTTTTATCAACTTCTCATTATTATTTTTTATCTATAATCTTATTTCTCCACTACATGCAATAATTTAATAACAAGGTATTCGGTACTTACCTTAGATACGTAAGTAACGAAAGGTATTCGTTACTTTAAATTAATTCAACGTCAATTTAAAGCAAAGCTATAAGAAATCTTATCATCATCATTCACAGCCACGAATATCCACTACTTAGCATAGGCCTCTTTATGTAGTAGGCATATACTCCTGCTTAGTTCTGTGCCAAACTTGTCAAAAAAAAAACGAAATAATTTTATTACAAAATAAAGATATTTATCTATCTATATAATACTAATTTAAAGTTACTTTGAAGACTACAATGGCTCTACATTGTAAATCCATTTATACTATGCACCACTTTTTATCAAATCATTATTATGTATCAGAGGCGATAAGGCTGCCATTTAAAGACCTGTTTGTAATGTTTAACTCATGTATTTTTGTTTAGATATATACGTAATATAGAGTTATCTATCTTTCAGTCTCAGAAAATACAGATAGCTAAAATAATTATCGACATTTTGCAAACCGTGGGTCCCTTTGACTCGTTTAATAATGATCAGTGGCGGAACAAAACTAAAACATATATATATATATATATATTTCGAAGCCCCTAGTAACTTATCTTATAATATATATATAAATCTCGTGTCACAATGTTTGTCCTCAATGGACTCCTAAACCACTTAACCGATTATAATAAAATTCGCACACCATGTGCAGTTCGATCCAACTTGAGAGATAGGATAGTTTAAATCTCAAATTATAGTCGCAATTTTAATTTATTTAGCCACAGCAACGCGTGGCCGGGTCAGCTAGTTATACTATATAACTAAATAGATTGGCTTGGACAATAACATTATTTATTGCAAAGTGAGTAGATTTGATTTGATATGAGAGGTTAGCAAAGGAAAGCAATTTATTCAGCGAAAGTTTATTGATGTAAAAAGATATTTTATGCTGGTTTTGACCTCGAATTGCGAGACCCTTAAGGCTGATATATACGAGTAGGTATAGCCCGGGAGGAAAAGACAAAAAATGCAACTGCTTTCCAAAAGCTGAATGTTTGGTGTTACGTTACCATGGTGGTGGACAACAATACCCCCGGAGTCATCCTCGCCAAACGCTAAGGAACCCAGCTGACTGACTCCGGGGTATTGTTGTCCACCACCATGGTAACGTAGTAAGTACCAAACATTCAGATTTTAGAAAGTTACTAGGTTATTTTTTGCGCTTACCTCCCGGGCCTGATAATAATAATCAAGTATCTATAAACTTTAATAATTATCCTTAGTGTTTAATTTTATAATTTATGATTGCAGGCCTCCCCGGTTTCAAGGCGGGTCTCACCAAGCTAAGCAGTATGATAGCTTCGGCAGCTCTCAGCTTCCAAAATGGCCGCCCGTTCTGGGACCTCTACAACGCTGTACAAAATGACGTCAACTGTGAGGTAAGGCTGCAGAATCATATCAGCCACAGGGTTGCCATAACCCAGGTAGCAAAGTGACGTCAGTGACGCATAAACGACGTCACTCTTAGGTCATAATAGGGTCGGTCGTTAATGCGTCGTCGATGACGTCTTAATGTACGTCAATTAAAAGTCATTATTTCGACGTCTCATATTCACCATAAAATTGACGTTTTATTGACGTCCATTTAGGGTCAATATCAGGACGTACTATATTCGCCACAAAGTAGACGTTTTACTGACGTCCATGTAGGGTCAATATCAGGACGTACCATATTCGCCACAAAGTGTACGTTTTACTGACGTCCATCTAGGGTCAATATCAGGACGTACCAAATTCGTCACAAAGTGGACGTTTTACTGACGTCAATTTAGAGCCAAAGTCAGGACGTACCATATTCACCACAAAGTGGACGATTTACTGACGTCTATTCAGGGTCATTATTAGGACGTATCATATTCGTCTCTGGTGGACGTTTTACTGACGTCCATTTAGGGTCAATATCAGGACGTACTATATTCGCCACAAAGTAGACGTTTTACTGACGTCCATTTAGGGTCAATATCAGGACGTACCATATTCGCCACAAAGTGTACGTTTTACTGACGTCCATCTAGGGTCAATATCAGGACGTACCATATTCGTCACAAAGTGGACGTTTTACTGACGTCAATTTAGAGTCAAAGTCAGGACGTACCATATTCACCACAAAGTGGACGATTTACTGACGTCTATTCAGGGTCATTATTAGGACGTATCATATTCGTCTCTGGTGGACGTTTTACTGACGTCCATTTAGGGTCAATATCAGGACGTACCATATTCGCCACAAAGTGGACGTTTTATTGACCTCTATTTAGGGTCAATATTAAAACGTACCATATTCCCCACAAAGTGGATGATTTACTGACGTCTATTCAGGGTCATTATTAGGACGTATCATATTCGTCTCTGGTGCACGTTTTACTGACGTCCATTTAGGGTCAATATCAGGACGTACCATATTCGCCACAAAGAGGACGTTTTATTGACCTCTATTTAGGGTCAATATTAGGACGTACCGTATTCGCCACAAAGTGGATGATTTACTGACGTCTATTTGGGGTCATTATTAGGACGTATCATATTCGTATCTCGTGGACGTTTTACTGACGTCCATTTAGGGTCCATATCAGGACGTGCCATATGCGCCACAAAGGGGACGTTTTATTAACCTCTATTTAGGGTCAATATTAGGACGTACCATATTCGCCACAAAGTGGATGATTTACTGACGTCTCTTCAGGGTCATTATTAGGACGTATCATATTCGTCTCTAGTGGACGTTTTACTGACGTCCATTTAGGGTCAATATCAGGACGTACCATATTCGCCACAAAGGGGACGTTTTATTGACCTCTATTTAGGGTCAATATTAGGACGTACCATATTGTACCATATTGTTTGCACGCGCGCTCGCATCGGTGCGGACGTGTTTACTTTTTGTCGCAGCAATTATTTCTATTTAGTTCGATCGCAATGTTTACGTTTTGCCGGGCTTGTAAAAAAGACGTTACCGGTGAACTTATAATGAAGTGTACACTATCAAACTGTGAAAAAGTGTATCATATATTGTGTCTCGGTATTAAAAGACGAGATTTCGAGTCTTTTTCTACGGACTATGTGCGCCAATGGATTTGCCCGATGTGTGACAGTACAAAAAGAAAATGTGCTGGGAATGACACGCCAGTTCGCACTTCAGAACATAGGAAGTTACCAACAATAGCGAGCCCTAATTATGTCAATAACCAACGGGGTAGCAAGTGCAGTCAAATGGAAGTTTCCGTGCTGGAGAATGACGGTGGTTTGTTATCAGAATTCCAAGAATTTCGTCGGGAACTTAGAAAAAGATTACATACGCAAGACCAACATATTTTACAAATTCAAAATGTATGTTCAGCTACTAATGACGAAATTCAGGTACTAAAGACCGTTATAAAAGATAGGCGATGTTCGTGCGATTTGACATCAATAGATACCTACTTAAAATGCTTTGCGACCGCAACCAGCGCATCGAGTCATTGTAATGTAATGCACAAACAAATCAAATAATTTCAAGTGTCAGCAAAAGTCCGATGCAGGTGCAGAAACAAGTTAACACCAACCTGATTAGTGATAACAGTGCATTAGTACTCGTAATTTCTCCAAGAGAGAATAAATAGTTAATCTAAATGTGCCATGGTCATAAAATTGCTATGGGATCGACATTGTAATTTTAAGACTATGGATTCATAACAATTATTGATTATATATAACAGTCTATGTATGTATATACTTCTTGAATATAAATCTATTATGCTACTTACATTGTTTTGTTTGGTTTCATCCATAGTCCTAAGAGTCTGTTCAGGGTACGTGTATAATATAGGATGCCTGCTATCGCAAACTAAATTCTAAATTCTTTTCGACATTTACTTTGTTCACAGGAAAGTGACTGGGCTGTACATATTAGGGCAGCCATCGTCGTTGGAGTATCGTCATTTACTTAGTTCACAGGGACTGGGCCATACGTACAAAGGCAGCCGCCGACATAGTAGTGACGTCATACACAGGATTCACAGTAACGTCACTATGAATACTGTATATGACGTCACTCCAACGTTAGTGTCTACCTTAATATGTACGGCCCAGTAACGTCCCTATGAGTACAGTAAATGACGTCTCTCCAACGTAAGTGGCTGCCCTAATATGTGCGGCTTAGTGACGTCTTTATGAATACAGTAAATGACGTCGCTCCAACGTCAGTGGCTGCTCTAATATGTACGGCCTAGTGACGTCCTTATGAATACAGTGAATAACGTCGCTCCAACGTCAGTGGCTGCTCTAATATGTACGGCCTAGTGACGTCCTTATGAATACAGTGAATAACGTCGCTCTAACGTCAGTGGCTGCCCTAATATTTACGGCCTAGTGACGTCCTTATGAATATAGTGAATGACGTCGCTCCAACGTCAGTATATGGCGTCACTCCAACGTCAGCATATGACGTCACTCTAATGTCAGTATATGGCGTCACTCCAACGTCAGCATATGACGTCACTCCAACGTCAGTATATGGCGTCACTCCAACGTCAGCATATGACGTCACTCCAACGTCAGTATATGACGTCACTCCAACGTCAGTATATGACGTCACTCCAACGTCAGTATATGGCGTCACTCCAACGTCCTCCAACTTACGTCATGAGGCTGTGACAAATTGTCGTCATCTGAAGAAACTACCGACGTCATGATAATGACGTCTCTTACGTCGAGCAGTACCGTAAACGGACGTCATAATAACGTATAAATGCTACCTGGGAATCCTTCCATCAGCCATAATAGGCATTATTATTATATACTACGGGACTAATCGCGCACTAAAATTACGAGATAAATAAATACCTCCTAATCCCGACGTTTCGGCCGAGTTGCATCGACCGTGGTCACGGGTAGACTATCACGGTCGATGCAACTCGGCCGAAACGTCGAGTTGATGAGGTATTTATTTATCTCGTAACTTTAGTGCGCGATTAGTCCCGTAGTATGTAATAATAATGTGTTCAAATCGCGAAAGTTTAAAAACAACATAATAGGCATGATAACTAACAAAATATAATTAGACCGTCATAGATTTAAAACTATTACCTATTAGACACATTTTTTTTTCTTTTGTCAATTAAACAGAGATAGACGAAGATATAGCCCGATAAGTTCCGCGTGACGTCTCGAGTGTCACTTCTGTAAGAGAAATGACGTCACGACCGCCACTCCCAAACTTTGACAAGGTTTATCTTTGTCATTTGTTGTTTGATTGATAAAACAAAAAATACGTGTCTACTATTTTTTGATAATCTAACTCACTGATAATAAAAATAATAATACTGATAAATAATAAGATAATAAAAATAATAAATCCCTAATTATAAAACTGATTTTTTTAGGCATCACCACAGAATATATAATTAGTACCTTAGTCTTCATGCCTATTTCCTACTGATTTATCAAAAACAATCAAATCCGTAGATAAAAAGAAAAAAAGAAGTGATGTGCCTAACATTGCCCATCAATTACATACATAAAAATAATATACCTAGTAACTTTTAGAAATAACCGAATTACTTAGCCAAAACTGAAAAGCCTCCGTAAATTCCATAATTAAATTCCACATTTAATTCCAGGCGGCGTACCCGGCGGACTGCTCGTCCTTCCACGAGCACGAGCTGAGTGTAACGACCGAGGTGTACCACAGCGAGCTGTAAACCTCTTTATTAAATAAAAAATATCCGACACGAAACCTTTTTGGTAACCCGCGTTATTAGTTTCTTTGCGGCCTGTGTTTTGTTTCCGTCAGTCAGCTTATTTTTAATTCTATTCAGTTTTTTTTTCTTTTTTATGATAGAGCCGCGCTATTTTATGGACTGCTTTTTTTATGGGGGCGCCGACCCTAAAACGCTTGAGAATCAAGATTTTTGTAAGAAATCCATGTTTTTGGGGACTGAAAAAAATATGAGTTATTTTCGAGCATAACTTTGTTAAGGTAGGTAATCCGATGTGAACAAGGAATAACTTCGCTGGAAAAACGTTTGTTTAATGCAATGATGTTTAATGTCTAGATAAGCAGACTCAAACAACTGCGTTGCTAGGCATGGCGACACATTAACCGCCCGAATATCGTTGGTAGGTAATCAAAGAATCATATCTCTATCCCTGTTACACTAGTTGCTAAAGTACGGTAAAACGTTAAAAAAGACAGAAATAGCAACATTTTTAAATTTAGTCGGACAATGCCTACTTAGGGTGCCAGTTCATTAGATTGAAATTTCCTCAAAATGTTACGATATCTTCTCAATGTCAGTGATACAAACCGATATTTTTAATAATCAACGTTTTAGTAATAACATTATGAATTTGAGTCATAAATCAAAATCAAATATAATATGATGTAAATAATGAATAAAGTTATAATACAAAGAATATTTTATTCATTTATTCGACCAATATTTATTCGTTCTTGATAATTAAAATAATTATCGCCATAATAATACTTAATTATCAAAAACGTGTCATATTGTACGACAGGATATTCCTTAAGAAAATTCGAAAGCATTGCATGAAGAATCTACAATATATTGTTTTGAAAATTGCAGTGATGTTTTTTTTATTCTGGAACCGTTGGAGTAAACAATTATAATAAACAATAAACAATTATAAATATAGCAGACTAACAGCTAGCATAGCCACACCGCCACCCGCGCCCGAGTTCGCAAGTTCTTACCGCTAGTTACCACGCACCCCGCACGGCCCGCGTGCAGTCTGTGTCACTCATACATACCTATACGACGCAGCGCGCGCTTTTTCAGTATCTCTGTATCACGTAAAATTTCTTTGAAAATTGTAGCCTAATATATTATACTATACCTGTACTTCAATCTCCGGACATAGATACCTGTTGCCGTCGAGCTATTTGATTAAACTAATAATTACAAAACGTAACCTATTTAAGCCTGATTCTGCTGCTTGATTCATAACGATCAATAATTATAAAAATAGTAATGATTATTAGTATTATTTAAAATCGCTGTAGACGTTAATGCCGCCCATTAATTTAGGTACCGGATTTGTTATTATCTTTGTACTCTTGTATTTTTAGTATTTATTGAAGTTATATTGTTATCTATTGTAATTTTACTATTTCACTATTTACTATTATTATCCAGTCAGTTTCTTTTCGTAATATTCTAAAGGCTTTTATCCATTATTTATCGTTATCTTTACGTATTTCGTCTGCGGATATCCTATAGTATCAAAAAAGTAATTATCGATTAGTCGAAATCTCCCATAATTATGGGGAAACAAAATTATGTTTCACCTGGCATCACCAACTGTAAAATTATTCACTTTTAAAATCATGATATTTTATGTGATAGTTTCAATTGATACGAATAGTGTAACCCGTATTTACTTGTGAAAATAAATTCCAGAAGCTTTATGAAGAAATTGGGAACGGAATTAAAAGGTTTTGACTACACATTTCAACACATTTCCCCATTTTTAATTTTTTAAATAATTTTTTGACGTCTGATATACTCAACCATTTTGTTTAATCGCGACTAAGGCCGGTCGGCGCGCTTCGCCGGCGTACGCCGGCAATTGGCTGACGTCGTCATAGACAACAATCTTCAGTTCTCGTGTATTATACTTCAATGGTTTAATGTATTTATTATTAGTAGTAGCTAAAGTATTGGCAGATCACATAAAAGAGTTAAAATTTGAGTTGATATAATTTTATATTTTGTTGATTTCACCATACGAAAGCGCGTTGCCCCCATCCCCACGCCGCCCGTCTCATTTACTTCGCGGACCGTCTGCTCTCAATACAGCCTAATGCATGACTTCAAAATTTCGATTTTTATTTTATTTAACAGAATAAATATACCTGTTGCCGATTCTAGTTTCAGTCTACAAATTAAAAAAAAAACATTGGATTTGTAGAGTTTTGGCAACAACATGCATGTACCCACATTTGATTATAATCGGAAGAGTTGGGCTCACTAGACGAGTTTAGACTACCGCAATGATTACCTAGATAATATGGCCTATTGTCACGCCAAATATATTGGCCTTTATCAAATTATTGGCATAATATCGTTGCTAACTCTATGAATTGTTTTAAAGATGGTTGTATTAATAAATTGGTATTAGGTTAACAGTGTGGCCCTAGCATAAGCAATATTTTGAGACTCAAAAATAAAAATTGAGCTGAAAAAAAAACTCAAACTGAGTTTCTTTTTTAAGTTAACTTTAAGTTTTTTTTTTAATGAATCTAGTTTTTTTTTATTTTTGGCCAATGTTCCAAGATTTAGGTATTTTTAACATGTTTATTATTTCACCAACGCTTTTCAGTATTTTTTCAGTGTTATAATTAATACCTTTTCCTACCTATTAAACAAACTAAGCTGTTTCAAAAAGGTTTCGTCCGTGTAGATAAATCTATGCAATATAAAATTTATTTAACTGTATTGATACCGTGATACAATAAGATATTTCCTAGAATTATTTTAATTAAACTAGTATTACTTATTTATAGCTAGTAATTTCTGGCAAAGCATTTGACTCCGTCCTTGACTTAGTGAATTTTTAGTTTTAACTAAGGGTATAATAATTCTTAATATTATTAATATTTGATAAGATGCAGTTGTAGGGTTATATTATTAGTTTTTGCTGGATATTTTGGTGCTAAATATCTACATACCAGTTACAATGCGGCTTAATTATATAAATTTTTATTTTAACCAAGATTCTTTTAACGAATTTTTTTGGGCGTTTGAATATTTTTTGACATCCTTTGCAAATTAGATAGATATTTTTTTAATATGTACCTACCTAAGCCTAAAAATAACGTATTGAGGACATCCTCCTTTTCGGAAATCGGTTGAAAATAAAAACTGTAAAATTAGTCGCATTGCAGTATTTAGATTAACCTTTTGGCTCGCTTAAATATTGGTGATGCGTTAACATTTTAAGTTATTTTTTTCTATTTTTTTTTTCGTTTATTTCCACTTTCACAGCACACGCTGTCGAGCCAAAAGGTTTATTTCATTGTATATTTAAAAACTACATTTTTTAAAATCTCATTTTAAGCCAAAAATGTTTTCACATCATTTTTTTCCATATTTTTTCCTGCTTTTCCTTTACTTAATAATGTTTCTTGCACTTTTTTTCGTTGAAAACTTATTTTTAATCCATCTTGTGTGTTGTGTTGTCTGTAAATATAAGTACCTATTCCATTCCAAGAACTACTTACTATGAATTTAAATAAAATAAAAAACATAAAATATCACTTGACTTTTATTTATTTAACTAATATAAATTGGAAGGGTAACATGATATACGTAATAATTAAGATCACCAATGATAATCATCTAATAAGTACAGAATGTTTCTATAATTATAGAAATATCTATAATAATAGAAACATGTTTTAAAATATTTCATATCGCCAAACTTTCGAAAGCGTTTGTGACATTTCATTAATTTGACAACTACCCAAAAAGTACAGGATGTTTCTATAATAGGCATGATGTTTCTATAATAGGCATGATGACAAAAAATACATTTAGTCCGTCAGATAGTTTTAACGAAATATAAGACCGTTTGTTGCCCGTGGTCTTACCAGATGTACTACTAGTAGGACCACGGGCAAGATATTTTTCCCGAGGTCCTACTAAGCACTCTAGTAGGACTACGAGAAAAAAATTCGTGCCCGAGGTCCTACATACTAATATTGCAGTAACATATTTTCAGGGTTTTAGCCCCATTTTGCACATAATTGATCATGAAGTCAAAGAAAAGAAAACTAAATGTATTAACATTTACTTACTTTAACATTATTTACATGTGTACACACATAATACAGCTTGATTATGTAATTAATTAAATAAATTATAATAAAATATAATAATGTTACGATAGTATTTATCGACGTTTTTCACTATTATCGATGCTAATGTAACATATAATTGGGTTTAATTTAATAGCACATGTACATAAGTACAGACAGTACCTGCCTGTCAATGTCATACTTTATGGGCGTGCCGATTAGTGATGGGCGACGAATGATCGTGATCACAGAGTTTTAGATAGAGTTTTATTTAAAATATCGATAGTTTATACGAACGATATTTTAAATAAAACTTAATTTATCATTAATTTTATTGTATATTTTAATGTCAAAAGAAATTAAGGATTTCATAGGCGTGATTTTTCTGACAGCTGTCGCAGAGATCAAGCTATATTTTATTGAGTATAATGATTTTTTTACCCAGTCATCATGCCTATTATAGAAACATTTCAAATTCCCAACCTTTTGAAGACATTTGTAACATGGGATCTTAAATAAATTAAATAAATAAATGCGAAAGCAGTTGGAACTCCTCTAAATTGGTGCCAAAATGAATTAGCTAATTTTAAACGAATGATAACAGTTTCTAACGCAATTATAATTCTACATGAATTAAATTATTGTACGTTATACTGAGCGCCACACAAATCGACGGATGAGAAGTTAGCCGCCGATGACACTTCGCCGTGATTCGCTAATTACTGCGCATGTGTGTATGGGCGTAGGGAGCGCGCGGGAGGCATGAGGTTGGCGGGCGGATGTGCCCCGGCGTTTCGTCTCTCTGGTTCCCGCGTTTACCTATATTTCGGCTTTTGCGCAACGTTCTGCGCATAAATTCCCATCCGCCGATTTGTGTGGCGCTTAGTATACCTACTCGTATATTTCTACGAAAGGTAGTTAGGTAATGATACTGAAACCAACCATCTGATAAATTATTACCACCCTACCAGTACCAACCCTAAAATGTGCAGCAGATTATAGCGTAGTTTGAAACCTTGATCGGCTTACAATCTCACATCACACACCTAGCCACCCGGCCTATACGAACTTACCCAGAATTAAAAGAAAAAGTTGCTCCGTGTACAGTAGCTCTGGATAATAATCCTGTATAAAGCTCGAAACATACTATCGGACGCGGCTTACTGACGCGACTGACAGCCGCGACCTAGACTATGAAAGTACACTGAGCCGTGCACACTATCGGACATAAGGCGCGGACGTCACCTTCGGACGACCTTGAGCGTTCAGACGTCCGAGAGCGATCTGGCACACCGGATTTCTTAAGACTGTGCACATTGCTAAATCGCGGCTGTCAGTCGCGTCCGTAAGCCGCGTCCGATTGTATGTTTCCGGCTTAAGTAGCTAGTTGGTTACATACTTAAAGTATCTATTAAGGTAGGTATATAATATTATAAGGCTAAAATCCGAATTACAGCAGCATCACCAGTTCTAACGCTTTTTATTAATTACTGATGTGCAATAGAAATATTCGTAATACATAATAATAAATATGACACTTATCAAAACTGAACAAAACAAGCTAAATTAACCTCAAAGCGTGACACGCTCTACAGTGCTTATGAGAACTAACACAATACAAAGTATATTTTACCAAGCCATTTAGGAAACCAGTTTCCTAGCCCCGGTTTCCTAAACGGCCGAAGCGGCTAAGTTAGTTCTTATAAGCGGTGTTAGTAACCACTGTTCGTGTAATTCGGACCACATTTTAATTTGAACATTTTATTTAATAATTATAAACATTAAAAATCCAGAGCTTAGTATTAATGGACGAAAATAATAATTGTTATTTCGTATACAGGGTTACATGAGATGTAGAGTGAACCGATTAAAAAAAACACTCTTTTTAGTTTGATAGGTTCCGAGGCAAACTTCCGAGGTGGTCCCGTTTAAATTTTATCGTATTCGGCAAAGCCGTTTTGGATAAATCAACAAAAATTACATAGACGTCACATCGATTCGTGCAAATGACTTAAATTCTGTACAGTGTGGAATTGGGTGTTGCGATTTTTTGCGAAAAAATAATGACTTTATTGAACAACTTTGAAGATAGTTAATTGCTAAACTGTAGTAAACGTTGATTGTTTTGACGTACCAAAGTCGCCTTTAAGAGATAATATGCATAGGTAAGTTAGCAATAACCCTGTATACGTTACTAAGGCTAAAATACAATAATTAATAATATTTTAGTAATTATCTACGAAGTATAATGAGGCTTTAGGCCCACGTTTTAAGGTATTTATATAATAGGAACCGAAACATAAGCGTGTAGTGACTAGAATGAAAACATGATAGAAGTGACTAGTTTAAAAATTATACAGGGTTAATCTTAAGGTGTACTAATCCGAAACGGGGTAATTCAGACCATCGTTATAAACACCTTTCACTAGGGGGCCAAACTAAAAATTAAAAAAAACAGCTGTCCCATATAAAACAGCTTATTTATTTCTTGAACTCTGAGTTGGCCCCATGGTGAAAGTTGTGAATAAAAATAATCTTAGTTGCCCTTTTTTGTCTTAGCTCTATGATGTGCGAACAACCCTGTATGACTTATCTATACAGAGACTATACTAGACATATGTGGGCCAAAATACTTTTCGATGCCTAATCCCAGCATAAAATTTTCGATTTTATTTTTTTAATTTAAGTTATTAATTTCTTATTTTTTATGCACATATAGATTTGTTATAGTTTGGTCTATAATATACACCCCTCAGCAGCCATAGTTTTAATGAATTAACTATATTTTTGGCCAATAACATATTAAGGTGTCGAAAAATTAAACAACTGCGTTACTGTTTTACAAAATTTAAATTCTTTATTAAAATTATCCAATGCGACAATTTAACAAGTCAGTTTTAAACTCAAACGCTTATATTAACTTCTCATGAAGTTAAATCACAGAAATAATCAGTTTAATAAAATATTCTTATTACTTTATATTACTGCGTTACCAAATTCGAATTCTAAAACTTGATTTTTTCTATTAGTGACAATAAAATACTTAAAATTAATGCCAACTGACGACAATATCTTCCACTTTTGATAAATAATACGTACGTATTAAATTATTTCTTTTTAAATAATTAGATGTCTATGTATTACTGAAAATAGTACAATAAATTAGAGGGACACAAAAGTAACGCAGTAGTAAGCTTAGTAACACAGTAGTATTATCTTACATCAATACTTTGTATTTTTATAGAGATCTAGTAATGATGGTACAAATAAAATAAAACTTAAGTCCTTATGACTTGACATAACATAAAGTAACTCAAATAACTTCAAAAATAACAAAGTTCAGCTAATTAAATACAAAAAAACAGCCGTCAACCACATTAATATAACAGACATCACATGCGGAGATATGGGTACCAAGTATCCCCGGCAGTCACCCCGCTACCGCCCAATGGAAACTGGCGCTGGTAACGCATAACATACGAAACTTGAGGACGGATGAAAATATAGTTGAGCTGAAAGAGGAAATGGGTTACGCTGGAATATTTTGGGGTTATCTGAAGTCCGAAGTGAGGGTGAAGACACAATAACTCCGGCAACTTACTCTATTACCTGGAAGACGACCAACAGTCCCAAGATGGTGTCGGATTTCTAGTCCACAAGTCCCTAACTAACAACGTCGTAACCAGCGAAAGTGTTTCGAGTACGGTCTTATACTTAATACTGAGAATATCAAAAAGATATTTGCTGAAGGTCATTCAGGTATATGCACCGACCTCGTCGCACCCACTTGATGAAGTGGAAACTATGTAGGAGGACGTAAGTCGGGCCATGCATACGTCTAAGACCCACTTTACTGTTATTATGAAAGAATTTAACGCAAAGATGGATAAAAGAAGCGATGATGAGCTGAAAGTGGGGCATTTTGGATATGGGTAACGGAACTTCAGGGGAAAGAGGCTGGCCGACTTTCTGGAAAAAGAGGAACTCTTCATAATGAACTCTTTCTTCCAGAAGCCGCCTCACAGGAAATGGATCTGGATAAACCCCGACGGTTTCACGAGAAATGAGATATACTTTATCATGGCCGACAAGAAGCGAGTATTCAATGATGTCTCCGTGATTCACAGAGTGAAAACTGGTAGCGATCTCCTAATGGGAAGAGGCACATTGAGTATTAATGTTAGACTTGAACGGTCTCGCCTGATGAAGTCTACGCTCCGACCTACTCGAGAAAGAACTAAACAGCTATCGAATAACACTCTGAACCCCATGACCGAGCGATGTTAGTTAATACTGCAGTCTTTCGATGACGCCAAGTCATATAGGCTGCTCAATAAACAGATCTTGAAATCCACGCGAAACGACGTTTGTCTCTTTAATACTAAGCATATTAGGGAGACAATTGAGCGGAACAAAGGCTCCAAATATAACGTCGACCAAGACAGAGGTATTAGAGGAGATCGAAAAGTTCTATGGGCAGTTATACGCTTCGATAGCTAAGCCTGTTAGCAGCGTGGCTAGAGATCCCAGAGCCAAGCTGACCCGATATTTCACCGAAGATATCTCGGACATCATCTACGAGATTAGAATGTTCTTGAATCAGCTTATTAAGAACAACAAGGCGCCGGGTGATGATGGAATCATTTCAGAGCTTCTGAAAGCGGGTGGAACACAAGTATTTAAAGTCCTTCAGATGCTCTTCAATACCTTTGTTCTTGAAGGTATACCGCAGGAGGCATAGAAAATAAGCGTGGTGGTGCTATTCTTTAAAAAAGATAACAACACCTTATTGAAGATTTACAGACCCATCTCGCTTCTGAGTCATGTCTATAAGCTGTCGTTCAAGGGTCATTACGAACCGTCTCGAGCACATGCTTGATGACTTCCAGCCTGCTGTTCCAATCTCTCACAAGTATTTTTATTTACGTGGTACCATTCAAGAAGTATTTTTTTAACTTCAGCATGTTGAACAGAGTCTAGCTAAAATTTTAGCCTGTCGCGACGTTGTTTTTCTGCGTTCGTTAACGCCATTATAGCAGACGCTAATTTCTGTGAAAAGGATAAACTAGAATATATGAGTATTTCGGTTTTAGTAACGTATTACAAACATAAAACATTGATCAAAAATCAACTGCGTTACCGATGCATCAACTGCGTTACTTTGCCTAGTAACGCAGTGTAGCAGTAACGCAGTTGTAAATATTTGACTATTTCGTAAATAAGCACTAAATAAAATAATAAAATTCAAATGTTTTAACACTGACAGAACCTTTACATGACGACCTGTAGAAAACAATAATAATAAAGCAAATATCTTCAGTACATACCTTGCGACAGCGGTAACTCAGCGGACACGTAATAAATACACGCACGTCTATCGACGACGGTGACGCGACTGATTCGGCTAGCGTACTCCCCTCGCGCAGTTGCCATGATTTGTTGTAAGAGTTAAAACAAGTCGAACCGAATAAAGTACAAAAATATGTAATGCAGTCACTTTTAGGTTTATTTTCATATAGCAACGCAAGGTAGCTACGATTTTATACTTTGTTGGGGACACAGACAAAATCAGTCTTTATTGCATTAAATGATTAACGTAAAAAATAACTATTGACATTGTAATTAGGTCCACAACTTACATTTTTACAAAGGTATTTAAGATAAACGTCGTTTAAGGAAATATTGTGAGAAAATTCTCAGTATAACTTAAGTCCGCGCTCAGGGACAGCAGTATTTTGTATGAAAAGCTCCTGCGTTACTGAAAATGACAACGTTGTTACCGTAATTTTCAAACAATTATCATATATTTACGGTCAAATCTTTTTCCCTGTACTAGATTATAATATGATATTTCAAAATTCGTATAATTATTGCAGAGTTTTGTACTGATTTCCTATAAAATCTAATATTTATTCTAGGAGACCAGTTTTTAGGCATCGAAAAGTATTTTGGCCCATGTAACAGTATCGGTATACTTTTTAATCGTAATTGTACATATTACATATAAGTATGTATACAGGGTTACAGGTTATTATCAATTAATTAGCATCCTTTTAGGGGCCTATTCTGTACATCAAAATTAATAACTTTTGTTCTGCCAATTTTCTTAATACTAAAAAAACAGCTATGCCATACATTTTGTCATTAACTACATTTTGTTGTTTTTTCGTCATTTTGGTGAACGATATTTTTCTAAGGAACAGCATATTTTTGAGATTTGATAAAATTCGTTGAACACAAGTTGTTAGTTTTGACGTAGGTACAGAATAAGCCCCAAAAAGGATGCTAAATGAATACCAGCAGAGGCGGACTAGCAGTCTGAGCCGCTCTAGGCCAGCTTATCTGGTACTCTCTGGTATTTTGTCAATTTCCGCACTTTATCTTTATAAGTGGATTCACAAACTTTTTGGAGTGTCTTCGCTGAAGGATACTGATGGCGGATCGTTGGACTTAATAACACGTTGAAGTACTTGGTTTTGATCGGTTGTGCAGTTCTCAGAATTAGTGGAAGTTTTTCTAAAAAAATGTAATTTGGCTGGTTTTCTAATAACATCTTTTTGTTTATCATTCTTTTCCTTAGCCTGTTTAAAATACTCAGCTCCCCTTAGTCTTATTTTTCCATCAATTGACAAAGACATGTTCAAAAAATATCCACTTCGGTGTTATCGCACTTAGAAAAATTGGCATTATGCATTTTATTGATTAAAGTTATTGACATATAATTACACGTAAAATTACAATCAGAGGCACATGAAATCTGTAAGTACCTCATACTCGGTTCAAAACTGACTGAGATACCTACAACATGGAGCGTCGTTGACCGTGCAGTAAATACCAATGTAACCCCTCTTGGTGGATTTTTTCGAAAACTTTCAAAAGTACGTTTTATTTGAAAGACAATCCTTTCCAGAAATATTTCATTTTCAGCTTTATTTCTAGAATCATAAAGCTTAATTTATGATAACGCGTTTAATAAAGCAAATGTTAGACACGTGCTGAAGAACAAGTGCGAGTTATACTGCCCTCTCAAAAAATACAAAATGTTGTAAAACCCTCATAAAATTCACAAAGTGAAAGATTAAGGCAATTGTTAGCAACTCTTATTGTTATATTATGGCTCTCCAATCGTAAATTATGATAAAACAATTACGTATTGCCATCTTTGGGTATTGTGCAACGAAGCACCCCAAAAATTATAAAGCTTCGTTTCTTGTGTTAAAACATACAGCAAAGTATTTCCGCACACGTGTGTTCCCAACTCCAGCAATGAGCAACGAGCATCGAGCTAGAATGTGAACTCTGTAAAACTTGCCTTAAAGAACATTTTTGCATTTCAATATGTTGAGTTAACAATCATCACTGACCGCCCGCTGATACCTAGGGCAACTAAATCAACTCCACTGTTTTTGTGGAATATTTTTCAAAGTATGGGATAGATGAAACAAATATATTTTGCAGTAATGTGACAGTTTTGTTAGTGTTCTTTTTATATTTCTAGTATGGTACACACACATGTTTTTGGCCGCCCCTAAAAACCGGCCGCTCTAGGCCCGGGCCTTGTCGGCCTTTAGGCAAATCCGGCACTGAATACCAGTAACCCTGTATATTATAACTCAATATATTTTTACTAAATATAGTCCAAAGAATACATCTCTAGCCGTTAACATCCTACGACATAAGTGATGAAGCTAAGCTATTATTGTACTAAAGATTAAACATTTTCGTCAGATTCTCACTGACGGGAAAATCAAACCGCGAGAAAGAGACAAAACACATTTTAGCTAATGTTATGACCTTAAGACTTACGAATGAACGATAGATAAATAAATGACATAATTCCACGAAGAAAAAATACAGCCGATTATAATAACCTCTTCTTTTTTGAAAAATATGGATGGAGCTGTGCTATACAGATTAAGTTTTCGTTGTATTTCAAGAGTTTAAAAGTTGCCTGAAAAAGACATCTGAGGTGAAATAGTAGATTGTATCATACCTATGGGAGCAAAATAATATTTTTACGGCGAGGGCGCTTTTTTGAATCCAGAGCGAGCGAGCGAGTGGGGGATTCTTTAGTATCCTGAACATAGCGAGGGATTCAAAGTACGTCGCCTGAGCCAAAAATATATTTTGCACCCGAGTGGTACACTCTACTTTTCATCACCTCTATGAGAAAACAAAAAGCGCCTCATATTTTACTATAATATTATAATTTAATAAAACGTAGAGTAACAACTAAATTGAAATTAAATGGTGTCTAATAATAAAACAAATGAAAACTTATATTTACATTCTTTTCATTCATTTTCTTGGCGCTGAACACTAACATTACAAATACTTCCAAATTCAAAAAGTGCGCGGCAAAGATAATTCCTTCGCACTTATAAACTTCTTTATAGAAAACACCTCCTTTGGTCGCACTTGAAGGCGAACCAAGTAGGTAGTCCTTTTCGAATAGATGTGATGAAAATTACATTGTTAACCTTTTGAGCGCCAGCCTCAATTTGACGTGATAACGTCATATAAATCGATGACCGCCGCCGCGCCGGCTGTCCGTAAAAGTGCCACGTTCCGCCTGAGCTGGGCGTGCAAGCGAGAGCGTGGAACAAGCGATATAGTCCGGGAGGTAAGCGCAAAAAATGCAACTACTTTCTAAAAGCTGAATTTTTGGTAAGTATTACGTTGTTGCGGTGGTGTACAACAAAACCCCGAAGTCAATCAGCTGGGATGCTTAGAGTTTAAGTTTAAAGATATTTATTCTCAATTAAAGATATTACATCACTTCCATGAGAACACAACTAAATATAAGTAATTATAAATAACAGTTCGTCGTCGCTGAGAAAACAATTTTTAAATAATACAAAATAATGTAACAATTTTTAGAATATTTCACACACGCATACCGATCGAAGCCGTGATGGTCTAGTGGTATGAAGCCGTGGTGGTCTAGTGGTAGTAACACCCGACCTGCAATCGTGAGGTCGTGGGTTCAAATCCCGATCCCGTACCAATGAGTTTCTTTGGAACTTATGTACGGAATTTCACATCATTGGCTTTTCGGTGAAGGAAAACATCGTGAGGCAACCTGCATACGTCCGTAGAAGAAATTCGATGGCGTATGTGAATCCACCAACCCGCATTGGGCCAGCGTGGTGGATATGGCCCAATCACCCTTCGTGGGTAGGCCTACGTCCTGCAGTGGACTATTAAAAAGGCTGGTACAGTACAGTACAGTATACCGATCGACTACAATATAAAAACAAGTGGAAAAGAAAAAATACATATAAACATGATAACAAACATACATATTATATGACAGATTTTACTCGGCAAGTTTCTTTTTAAATACGTTATACGAAGTAGTATTTTTTATATCCGAGAGTTTGGTGGGGATACCCGTTTACCTGACTAAATAATACTAAAAAATCAGCTTTTAGAATGTAGTTGCCTTTTTTTGCGCTTAACTCCCTAGAGAGGCAGTATGTGTGTTTCAGTTGTTGATTCAACAATGCTTCCTTATGACATTATCACGTAAAATTATCGTTAACCAAATTTACATACAATCACTTTTTTTTTTCATTTCATAAGGGCATTGATTTAATCAAAATAGCGGAAGATAGGTGACTCGCCTCTAGCGCGTGGACCGCTTAAATTAGGTCCCCGTCGCCTAATTGCTCTCAAGAACACGACTCGATCCGAAGTATTCCGGTGACGGTCGACAGTTGTCTCGCTCGCCCTACTGTCGAAACAAATCGGTTTGTCTCTGTCGTTCAGTAGTGTTCAACGTAGAATGGGATTACAGCTGTGTGAGTGTTCGTGCATGTGGTTGTGCATCATGCCTATAATTTAGTTGACGAATAAAAGGACGTGCCCTATCTTCCGCTATTTTGATTAAATCAATGCATAAGGGTCAGTTTTTTGACGACTACAGATATCGTTGGCGACCGGAAATGCTGGTAAAGGTCGCGCCACACAAGTTGACGGATGTGAAGTTAGCTACAAGCTGCGCAATAGCTAATCAACGTGCTGCTTTATGTGAGTTTCAATCAGTATTGGATATTGCGCAGCTTGTAGCTAACTTCACATCCGCCAACTTGTGTGGCGCAGCCTATAACTTTGAAATTTTATATAGGTATATAAGTGAATTTTACAGTCAAACAGTCAAATAGGCCGACTGGAGGCGTCTTAAAACTATCATAAGGGCAGATAAGCAACCTAAGTATATGGTAATTTCTACAATTTTAGAATTTTGTGTGAAAAATGCAAATAGAATTTATGATCCCGTCGGCTTACTTTGGGTCCCTAAGTATTAAGGTCGGACCGCATCTGAGATACGTTTCGCGGCAACAAGCGTAATATTCTAAGCTAAATATTATTTTAGTGATTTAGTAGAAAAAATAGATAAAAACACCAAGAAAAATACACTGACAAAAATTAATGAAAACTGTAAACAGGTTTTATCGTTAGAAATGGGCTCTTCCAGGCAAGCTGTCGGACAGGAATATACCAAAAGTAAAGACAAAAATAAATTCTTATTAATAAATACACATACATACTAAATCCATCCCATCTATCCATCAGTCGTAGGACATCGACTGCTTGGCATAGGCCACCCCCATGGATTTCCAACAAGGCCAGTTGGAAGCGGCCTGCATCCAGCGCGTTCCTGCAATCTCTATTATATCGTCAGTCCACCTAGTCGGTACACGTCCTACGCTGTGCTTGCTGATCCGTGGTTTCCATTCGAGAACTTTATAGCTCCATCGACCATCCGTTCTTTGAGCTACGATACTTTAATTTGCTAATCCGCTGGGCTATGTCGGTAACTTTAGTACGTCTGCGAATCTCCTCATTTCTAATAGGGATGTTTACTGGGTATGAAAATCATTATTATAATAATAATTAGTCCCTCAGTTAGATTATTGAAAAATATTGGATACGTATTTTTTCTTTTGTCAATCAAACAATTAGTGACTAAGATAAACCTTGTCAAAGTTCGAGAGTAGGGGCTCGTGACGGCACTAGCCGGTACATTTCATAGCGGTTAGTGATGTCACGCGGAACTTTAACAGGCTATATCTTCATCGATTTGTGTTAAATCGACAAAAGAAAAAATACGTGTCTAATATTTTTTGACAATCTATTTGACGGATTAATTATATTTTTTTAGTAAACATCCCTATTCAATCCTGCCGAGAATAAATACTAATAAATAATACAAACTAATACCTACACAGTAGAATAACTTTGTATTGTCCCATTAAAATGTGCTAAAGTTAGCTGATCGTGCGATCATATTTTGACGCAGAGCGCAACGCCAGTCAAATGCGGTCCGTCCATTATGTTATTTATTCTGTTATTGGTTCTTTAGCTTTTGAGTATGCTTCCATCATTTATGATACATCGTAAGATAAATAATTACATGATATAATTGAGATACTTATAGATGAAGTTATTTCTTCACTGGAATATTTTTGCATACCCACTCCATTCCTTCCTGTAATATGAAATAGCAAAGTTAAAAATCAAATTAAAAGGACCAGTGCTATGCGAGACGAGCCCGCGTGCTATAGTACTCCAATCTTGAAAAAGGTCGCCCAATGCGATCGAAACTGTGTGTTAGGTACATTTAATTAAAATATGTAAAAACCACGTTAAGGTGACGCATTGATAAACTATTATTTCAAAAATTCTCCCTTCACTCGGACAAATTTTATGCGGACGCGCTCGACAGGATCGCGCTAGAGCGGCGGCTGGCAGTGACAAATCTTTGTGCAAATATAATAATAAAATCGCAGGGGCGGCTTTGTGGCGAGCTGTCGGTGAGTGGCGACACCGCGAACCCTGATTCCCTGGGGCTAAATGAGACCCCTGACTCCTCTCTTGCCTTAACCGGCCGGTTTGGAGTGGAAACCGCAAGAGCTAAGAACCTAAGCTCCAGGGTGGAAGTGTTAAAGGGCATAACGCCGCGAGTAGCGTCTAGTTAAAGCGCAGCACACCTCTCGACACCCTAAGCCGTCCACACCAATGTTGCCCTTCCGGCGCCAACTTACGGTAGCCTTTATGGGGGGCCCATTTAGTGGATGGCAAGTCACCACCCGCTACGACATTTTGAAATGGGGCATAAATAGCGGGTGCCGAACCTCATTCCATAGTCCAATTTTACATAACATTTAAAATTTCACCACAATAGCCCGATTTCAATATTTCAAGTCTTTTTATATGCCATAGTTTCCATTTCACGCTATCAATTTTATACCTACTGCTGTTTTTATATTTCATAATTGTAAAAAGGGCCTCTCAATGTTGGCTTAGGCTCCATTGATGCCTAATAAAGGACCAGGCTAAGTCTGTGAATTGAATTGAATAAAGAGGAATAATAATAATAATAAAATCGCAGGGGCGGCTTTGTGGCGAGCCGTCGGTGAGTGGCGACACCGCGAACCCTGATTCCCTGGGGCTAAATGAGACCCCTGACTCCTCTCTTGCCTTAACTGGCCGGTTTGGAGTGGAAACCGCAAGAGCTAAGAACCCAAGCTCCAGGGTGGAAGTGTTAAAGGGCATAACGCCGCTAGTAGCTCTTAGTGAACGCGCAGCACACCTCTCGACACCCTAAGCCGTCCACACCAATGTTGCCCCTCCGGCGCCAAAATACGGTAGCTATTATGAGGGGCCCATTTAGTAGATGGCAAGTCACCACCCGCCTGAATATTTGAAAATGAGGCATTATTTGGTGGGTGCCGTACCTCATTCCATAATCCAGTTTTGTATAACACCCAGAAGTTCACCACAATAACCCATTATTTTTTCAATTCATTACTAACAATAGGCTCCTTGTACCTTCACCCCTACAACATAGCTAAATGATGTTTAAAAAGGGCCTCTCAGTGTTGGCTTCGGCTCCACTGATGCCCATCAAATAACCGGGCTTGGCCCGAGAGATGTATATCAAATAAAGTATAATAATAATAATATATTAATATCGCAGGGGCGGCTTTGTGGCGAGCCGTCGGTGAGTGGCGACACCGCGAACCCTGATTCCCTGGGGCTAAATGAGACCCCTGACTCCTCTCTTGCCTTAACTGGCCGGTTTGGAGTGGAAACCGCAAGAGCTAAGAACCTAAGCTCCAGGGTGGAAGTGTTAAAGGGCATAACGCCGCGAGTAGCGTCTAGTGAAAGCGCAGCACACCTCTCGACACCCTAAGCCGTCCACACCAATGTTGCCCCTCCGGCGCCAAATTACGGTAGCCTCTATGGGGGGCCCATTTAGTGGATGGCAAGTCACCACCCGCCTAAATATTTTGAAATGAGGCATCACTTGGCGGGTGCCGCACCTCATTCCATAGACCAGCTTATAATCATGTAATAATTCATTAAAATAGCCTAAGAAGTACCTATTCCCCGTCTTTACAATAGTTTCCCTCTTCCTATCACCCAAAAACTGTATTTTTTTATTTTGATGATTGTAAAAGGGCCTCTTGGTGTTGGTTTCGGCCCCATCAATGCCCTTCAAAGATCCGGGGCAACCCGTGTGTTGTAAAACAAATAAAAGTATAATAATAATAATAATAAATCATTTATTCGGCATAATAATAAATATGTGCAGATACATTGTTCCAAAGGCTCCCAAACTAGTCAGAGACTGTATGTCAGGAGCCAATGGCTTCTCCTATTATGTCACAAAAAAAAAGATTACAATGCAAATAAACAACTGATATTATAAGTTTTTAACAAAGTTAAATTAATATAATTTGTTTGACACATGCAGGAAAAAAAATACACTAGAAATTTTGAAATCAAATGAAAAGTACAGTACCCAATAATATAAATGCGCGCTATTGTGTGTGTGTGTGTGTGTGTATGTGTGTGTATGTGTGTGTGTGTGTGTGTGTGTGTTTGTATGTGTGCAGTCCAAGTACTCTTATACGAACAACTGTGTAGTTGTGGTCAAACACATTTATCATAGGTTTTGTGTTGGGGGATCAAATTAGTGTTTGTATAACTTCAGAAATAGAAACTCTCTAACATATCTTCTGTTGATTTGTAATCGTAGCCTTGAAGCCATGTGAGGATAGTCCTTTTAAGTTCTCTATCTGTTAATTGGTTCACTATTTTAGACTTACTTATTTCGTTGTATAGCCGTGTAGCAACTACCATAAACTGTTTTTGTGCATATCTAGTATTAACCAATGGGGCCTGATATATCTGTTTCCTTCTGCTTTGGACTAATTCCGTTGGTGGCGTTATCTTGTGTCGTCTACGTACACATTCATAGATAAAATAATGTTTAATGTACTCATAAATTCAATAATGATGATTTTGCATGCCATGATGCTAGAGCATGGTGCACACAATTATGTAACTAATTTAACACCTACATTTTACCCATGTTTCTGCAAAATAAATATTTTGACTTTGACTTTGAGTTTTTAACTAATTACTCGTAATGTAAAAATTCTCGGTCTATAAAATAGAATAGCGCTCTGGCTATTTTATTCGTTCAAAATAATGGGGTATTGTCCCTGATAATTCTTAGCATTAGAATTATTAAACTTTTTTTGGTGAGAAATTTGTAAGTTTTTTGTTTAATAAAGCCGGTTACTTTTCAAAATTTTGTCCGGTTCATTATTTTTTTCAAGATTTTCCCTTATCTATGAGATTTTTTAAATTTGAATCAATATCATTCGTCCTCTCACATCGCGCATTCAAAAGTTTTCGTTTTCGTGTATCTCGGCCCGATGCCTCGTCTTAATCCACGTTAGCGCCATGGTGGCGCTCAGTTGGAAATGCCACCCGCGGTCACCCATCCAAATACTGACCGTGCGGAACGTTGCTTAATTTCGGTGATCGCTGTCAAACACTTAGTCAAGTTCTATAGATTAAAAGATTTTTTATCGTCGGCAATTTTTGACAGGGGAACCCCTTTTTGAGGAAAATACCCCCATTTCACTCAAATAGGCGGGTTCGTCTTGAAATGCGACCTGTAGACGAAAACCAACTTCAGCCGGGCTAGGATACGCCCCACGAAATATTTCATTCGACGTGTCCAGAACGAGACAGACTTATGGCGAAGTATATAACTGTCACTTTTTCACACGTCGAAAAGAGTTCTTTTCGTGGTCGAATGCTTGGCCTACTAGACCGACGAAAGCAAAATTTCCGTGTTAAAATGGAGATGTTCCCTTAAGGTCGGTCAAGAATATAATGAATGAAAGAACGTTACCTTGACCCCGGTGCCTTCAGTAGCGACGCAACCCTGAATCTGCCAAGTCCGGTCCCTGATTAAATGCAGCCCTAGGTGCTGAGCTACTTCACTAGCAGGCAGCGCTGTGGAAACACAATATCAATGACAACGTCAGTTCATTCACAAGATGCTTAGTTTGGTAGGTATCTAACAGTATTCCGTCTTCATATAAACGGTTGAAACGCGAATCATAACTACGCTCCTCGGAGTTCGGTGATAGAAGATATAATAATACTACGTATAGAACGGTCACTCGTTACCCCCCACCCGTTTGAGTCTTCCTCACTTCCACCCCGCGTTTTACGTACCGATCGCGTACTCTGCGCGCGGACTGCACTGGCCGGTAGATCTTGTAACAAAAAATACTTAGACTGTGACAATAGGGAAGAATTGTGCTGTGTATGGTTGAATATCAATAATACGTAACAAAACAATACATTTAAATGTTTATCTAAGGATAAGTAAAAGGAACTTATTTTACATTATTTGGTAACTTCCTCTTCATATTGTATTTCAAATAAAGTAGATCGGTTACCTATTGCTAAAATGCTTCCAAATTAAGTAATTGTTATACTTTTATAACCACTAGATTTATATTAATTTTTGCAATATTGAATACGCAACTGTCTCACTCACGCGGCATGTCGTCACGTCGTGGTGATCGCTGACAGCCATAGACGTTCCGCACAAAAATGCACGTGTAGCGTTCGTCCGTTGTTTGTTGTCTGTGAGTAAGTACTGTGTAGTGTGCTTAAGACAGCAGATTTTGTATGAATAATCGCGGAGTGTCCGGGTTGTGGTTCGGTATACACTCGGTACACCAACAGCCGCAGATGCGCCGTAGTGACGAACGAACGTGTGGGTTGGTAATTAGTAAGCGTGTGATTTATCTACCGGGCGAGCAGCCCTGGCGCGTGTTACGTACTGCGTGACCAAATGGGGCTGTGGATATTTTTTATCGATAGAGCCGGGTAACAATACTGTTAGATACCATTACAGTGATTAATGGTCAAAAACAGTGTGTAAGATTTGCCTTAACATTATATTTAGGGCTATAATTCACCGAGACACCATGGCATCGCAACTAGTTGCACCGCCATAGTGTCCATAAGCTACCAAACGCCAGAGACTCACCCTGCGGCCACAGTATCAAAAATTCACGAAATTGAAGATCCTTCTCACCATTAACTCTATCCATCCATCCATCAGCCATCCACTACTAAACATAGGCCTTCCCTAAAGATCTACAATAAGACCAGTTGTCAGCGGCTTGTATCTAGCTTTTTCCTGCAGTTTTAATTATATCGTCGGTCCACATGGGCGGTCGACGTCCTACGCTGCACTTGCCGATGCGTGGTCACCATGGAGAACCTTACAGTCCCATCAATTCTCCGAACTATATGCCATTCCAACAGCCATTTCAACTTGCTAATCTGCTGGGCTATGTCGGTAACTTTGGTTCGTCTGCGGATCTCCTTTTTCCTGATTCAATCTCTCAGAGATACTCTGAGCATAGCCCTCTCTATAGCATGTTAGGTTACTTTGGCCTTAAAGCTTATAATAATATAAAGATTTCTTTAATTTCTCTTTAATTTTCCTGATCAATTCTTTAAATAAACAGGCACTTAACTGTTTATTTAAAGAATTGAATATCAATATCAAAGGCCATTCTCACCTGTAGCCAAGTCTTGTTTATTAGCATAGGCCAGCAGCGGCACACCACGGAGCTTCTCATCCTGCAGGAGCTCCGTCAGCTCCAGGCTGGTCTCCTCCAACCGCTGGTGGTCCGAGCAGTCCACTACGTAGATCTGGAAATTATTTTATGTATGTACTAACATTAACTGCTGCTTCCCACATGATAAGTTTTTCCTACCAAAAAGCAACCTATGATAAAGATTTAAACTCTATGAGATTTTCGACTCATAAATATGTTCACATAACAGATAACTATTGTGATTATTATTTTAGATGGAATATCAATTGCTATTATTAATAATGGAAAGGTTGTCTAGGAAAATTTTGAAACTAACTGTGATTTAATCTATTGAGTAATAAAACAAACTTATAAATTAAAAAGTAATAATACCTAAAAAAAGGTCCCTGAAACCAAAGGGAAAGGGTACAATAGGTGGAGGAGGACGAAAAAAACCTTTGAACTCTACCGTGACAAAAAACAAGTTGATCTGTTTCTCTGTTCCTCGGTAAAATAATAATTAATCAATCAACAAACACTGTCCCTGATTAGTAAAGATTTACCAAACAATTTTCTTTGTGCACACTCTAGACAAAATTAACACTTTGGTGCTGGCCATGTGTTAGATCTTTAGAATGCCTCAAGGCTTTCTACTAGGCCCCACTGACCATTGGGCCAAATGAATGTCATCCATTCGATATTATGAGTATGCACTTCATTGTTGGGAATGGCCACTTTTTATTGGTAAGCGCTTTAGCATCAAAAATAGTTTGGCAACTTGTCTGATTATATTCTAACTAAATCATGTGTAGATTTATCTCTATGTACATTGTAATTCTGGTTATCTATATCTTCAAACAATGTTTCTGTAAAAAATAAAGTCTAAACTTAAATACACTAAATTGGTAACATTAGCCACATTCATTTGGATGTCATCCATTTGGCATGATGGTCAGTGGGCAGGGCCTCGCCGACCCCCGGCAGCGCCTGTGTGCGAAACCCATGAAGTGCCGAATCGCATTTTTACGAATCTTCATGTTTCAATGCATTTTTTTTATTATTTGTTAATTTTGACCGATAGAAAAATATTCTTCAGTTGTGTTGTTGTTCTCAATATACTTCTATAATAATATTTTTCGAAATAGGAGAAACCGTGCGTTTGCCAATTATTATTGAGCGCAGGTAATTTTTTGTAAGTTTTAATCTAGAAAAAGACGAAAAAGTTCCAAGTGCGGCTTTCCGCGCTTGCTATACAGTAATTGGCATAGTTAGCAAAATTCGGAATGCTGTGGTGATGTTCGGGCATACAGCTGTCAAATCGTTTATATATATTTATTAAAGAATTTTTACCACATCGTTATTATATTTTTTTTAAAGTCTGACATAATTTCGGTGACGGCGCCTTCATTGTCTTGGCGCCTGTGTGCACCGCACACTTCGCACATAGGGGCGGCTCAGCCTTGTCAGTGTGGCCTAATACACGGCAAATGGTTAAGACAACCACAGCCTACAATTTGATGTGTAATCTGACCCACATAATATGTGACTGGTACACAGTAGATGATAAGTTAGACAGTTCTTTTGTATCCAGATACAAAATATGGTTACATAGGCGGCTGAAAAGGTACTTTCTACTATTTGTAGTACCTACTAGAAGTTTATACAAACTCCCAATTAACACAGTATACCCTACAACTTTGATTACTTATATAGTAAATTATTGGCTGGGTCACTTGCTTTGTTCTTAAAGGCTTCAGTTAGTTAATATGAAATAAATATGGTACAGTTTCACTATCTTTTCCTTTTACTTACCAGAATATCAGTATTTTCAAAATAATTCCTCCAGTACGGTCTAATCTTCCTCTGGCCGCCAATATCCCACACATTAAGTTTGAATCCATTGGACATGACAGATTTGATGTTGAATCCGGCTGTGGGTGTAACATGATTCACATCTTCGGATGCTAACTGCTTCAAAAGAGTCGTTTTACCGGCATTGTCTAGCCCAAGCAACAGCAAACGAAGCTCTCTGTCCTGTCCCGAACGGAGTTTCTTCAAAATACTTAGTAAACCCTGAAAAATTGCCCGAAATTGACCGTAACTTAGACATTGCAAAATGTACGAATTGTTGATGTAGGATCATTTGTTACATACCATTATTGGATTTAAAACACTTAGGGACGTCAAATAACTGTTATGGAAGATTAGAAAATGTCCATTTCCAAGTAATTCAATTAATTTTCTTTGTGTTAAAAAGATAAATCTTGAGCAAGAAAATATTTGTTGACATGTCTCGGTTGCCGTGGTTACCATAGCATGTGTTGGTCCGATGAACACTATAGTGGTGGTTACGTTACTGACGTAAATAAAAACCAACATCGATTGTTACTGGAATGAGTGTATTTGTATTGGTTTTCAAAAGCATGGTATGAGATCGATCATACTGCAACACGATTACTTGAACACTTGTCAAAAAATTATTTTGAACTAGTAACACCAGCAGTGTACCAACTAGCGTACGAGATACTGCTATTTTAGTAGAAAATTAACTAGAATTAATCTCGAAACATACTATCGGACGCGGCTTACGGACGCGACTGACAGCCGCGACCTAGACTATGAAAGTACACTGATCCGTGCACACTATCGAACATAAGTCGCGGACATCACCTTCGGACGACCTTGAGCGTTCGGACGTCCGAGAGTGATCTGGCACACCGCATGTCTTAAGACTGTGCACATTGCTAAGTCGCGGCTGTCAGTCGCGTCCGATTTTATGTTTCCAGCTTTAAGAGAAAAAATTACAACCGCTAAAATGCTAATAAGTATTTATGACCCCGTAATTGTTACGCTTGCTCTTGATCAGAATCGCCATGTCTTGAATTGCCATGTTCAAACTTTGAATTAGATTTTGACTTGTATAATAATAAAAATAATTACAACTTTTCACCGTTTGTACTAGCACCAAGTCAACAAAGTCTAGCTACCAGGTGGTCTCTTAGTTTGTTTAACTTTATTTTTTAAAAAAGCCTTGTCTCAATTGTATATTTTCATAATTTTGACAATTTAACAATTCAAAACTCGAATGTGGTAATATAATAAATAATTAAAGCTTTTATGATCATATCATAATTGTGTATAATGAGGTTAAAAGTTTGAACGAATTTTTAATAAAATACTAGCTGCCCGGCCACGCATTGCTGTGGCTAAATAAATTAAAATTCCGACTATAATTGTAGAAAATATGCCTTCCCTTTAAAATGCCCTTTAATTTTGTTCAAGCGAAAAATATTATTCAAAAATAAAAGGGGGTGTTTATTGATATTAAAACACCCAAGAAAGGTTCTCATTCAAGACAAGTGCAGTACATTTTACATTTTAGTTGGCATGCGTATTGTTGTCCTGAAATCAGCTGTTTTTGATTTTGATATACGTGATACTATATTATCAGCCATTGTCACTAATTTTTGACATGAGAAGACGCTGCGTAGCAGCCGTGGCAACGCCGCTGAAAACTAGTGCGCACAAGTTGTTTTTAATGCGCCTGTGCCAATACGCCAAAACCTCGAAGCACCATTGATTGCCGACGTCGATAATTGTCAGAAAATGAAGAATCAAAACACCGAGTGAAATTGTCTTTTCTTGTGTATTTGTAAAATAATTGTTATTTAAGTTCTACTTTTTAATAGTTTCTGCAAGAATGTGCGTTTTTTGGATTTGAAGTTAGTATTTTATAGTTTTCTATTTTGACCATGAATCCAACGGACAGGTCGTCCACAGACTCGGTTGTTTTGCTCGAGTGCGATATTTGTGCTGATCGAAAACTTTGTAAGGGCCACAGAGGTTTGAATATTCATTGTAGTCGCCGACATGTGCCGAGATCTGATGTCATCATACCACCTGGCGATATTGTCGATCAGCCCGCACCAACTTCACATGGCGACACCTCGAGAAACACATATTTGTCGAGTAGGCTCGCACAACTCAAATGTTCAATGAAATTGATAAAAAGGATCCCTAGGGGAGCACGAGTCGCCGTTGCTAGGAGTTTGTCGGAGTGCGTGGCTAACGTAGTTAAGGAAAATTCAGAAAAATCATGGGAACGTTTATTAACATTTGCTTATTATACGTTTCACATCTCATCTGATTCCAACCATCGATCACTTACCTCTGCTATTAAATCAAATACTTCGCGACAATGCTTGCCATCAAATCTTATCATTCCTAACCACGTCCATAATCGTTCTACCATCAAAGCCATCGAAAGCAAAGTTTCTGACGGTAACGTCAGAGCCGCAGCCAAGTTACTGTTTTCTGACGATTCCTTGGCCACGGACTCCGATAATACCTACGCAGCTCTTCTGGATAAACACCCACAGCATTCCGCTTACAGCCTGCTCCCAACACCTCCCTCGTCAGAAACGCCTCTAAACGTCGTCGATGACGAAGTAACATTACAAGCCATACGTTCTTTTCCAAATGGTTCCGCTGGTGGGTTAGATGGCATAACACCACAACATTTAAAAGACCTCACTGATCCCTTAGTAGGCGAAGCGGGCAGGTGTCTTTTAGAAAATTTTACAAAATTAGTAAATCTGATGCTTACTGGACAAGTTCCTGAAGAGATAGTCTCGATCTTGTACGGTGCTAATTTAGTAGCCCTTTCGAAAAAAGATGGTGGAATTCGCCCTATTGCAGTTGGTAGTACCTTGAGACGGCTTACTTCAAAATTATGCTGTCGAGCAATCCAAGAGAAGTTATCAGCTAAATTTCAGCCACGCCAATTAGGTTTTAGCGTAAGAGCAGGCTGTGAGGCGGCAGTGCACGCCGCGCGTATCTTCCTAAGCTCAACAGATTACGATGTTTTCATCAAAATTGACGTAAAGAACGCTTTTAATAGTTTGGATAGGGGAATTTTGTTGGCTGAAATTCAAAAAGAAGTGCCAGAAATTTATAATTTCTTGTGGCAATGTTATGGAGCCCCAACAAAACTATTATTCGGTGAAAAAGAAATTGCATCATGCGTTGGCTGCCAACAAGGTGACCCGCTTGGTCCTGCTATTTTCAGCTTGGTCATCAATCCTATTATTTCTGATTTAAATTCAAAATTTAATGTGTGGTATCTCGATGACGGTTCACTAGGCGGTAATGTTTCAGAAGTACTCGAGGATCTTAGCAGCATCATACAGCGCTTTAATTCAATTGGCCTATCACTTAATTACAGTAAATGCGAAATTTTTTTTGGAGGTCAAACGACAGATGAATTTCGTTCCTCTATTTACCAAATATTCAATTCCTTGTGTCCAAACATATTAGTACAAAGTAAAACTTCACTGACTTTATTAGGCACTCCTTTATTTTTAGAAGCAATTCCGCCGGTAATATCCTCATAACTAGATTTGTTCACTAAAAATTCAAATCTACTTTTCCAAATTAAACCTCACATGGCTATTTACATACTTCGGCTTTGTCTTTTTACTCCAAAATTCATGTATTTACTGCGTTGCTCCCCAGTGTGGTATTTCCACGCCTTAACTGATACAACAGACACTATTTTGAAAGAAACAATCACCAAAATTTTTAATCTGAACTTTGATAACAAATCCTGGGCGCAGGCTACCCTCCCTATATCGTTTGGGGGTATGGGTATACGTCGCATTTCAAGTGTGGCGCTACCTGCTTTCTTGGCTTCCTCTCATGGCTCGCAAACTCTCATCGGCATGATCCTAAACAGCCCCATAGCCAGAGCCGGATTTGCCTTAAGGCCGACTAGGCCCAGGCCTAGAGCGGCTAGGTTTTAGGGGCGGCCAGTACTTACGAAATCTTAACACATCACATCTAACGCAGCTCTCACAAATTACAACAATTTTTAAATATTTGTTTTCTTCTACACGTACCGTAACTACAACGTTCCTACAAAAATATGCCAAAAAAGTGCTATCGGTTCAACCGTCCCAATCAGCGGGAGGTAATGAACAATCCTATCTTCTACACAGAAAAAACGTAAAATGGCATTTATGCCAAAAATTATAGGGTTTACGTCCCGGTAGACCACAAATTATTCTGGTCAACGAATGCACAATACACATGTACGGAAATAGTTTTAACACAAAAAAAATATCCTTTTTGGGAGTTGCATTGTGCAATTCCCCAAGTTCACAACCTATTGTTTTAGGGTGTTTTACGATATGCCCGCCGTCCGGTTATCAATAATAATAACCTTCGCTCAAAATTGTGTTTCTTTTGTACCTCAAGTTTTGAGTGTATTTGAGAGCTTTATACTTACGTTGACAGTTTCTTTGAAACTGTCGTTGGGTTAATACCTACAACTCACAATTATGGTAAATATGGGTGTGATTCAAATTAAACGAATATTTTCTATCTTACTCTAGTCATTATCTGAACTTTTATTATCAACAATTCTATTTTTTACTAGAATAAAAATGTTGAAAAATATCTACTATAAAATATAACTTAAATTCGAATAAATCAGTGCGAGTTGATTTCAAATTCCAACATTTCTAACATTTGTTTTTATTGAACTTGACAAATGTTTAAACTTCAAGGAAGTTAGGTATTTTTTCCGTTACTCTTATCAAAATTAGTGCAGCAGCTGAATCTGTGTAAGAAGAGGTATAAACATACCTGATACTACTTAACTAAATGTTTCTACGATCATCTACATAATTACATTTTTACCAAAATCCTTACTCCTCTTTTAGACAGTCGGATTAAAACGTAGGACTCGTCAAAACGTAAAAAAAAGATTGTGGACGCTGGCTGCACTCGCGCAATATGTTTATGCTAGTATTCAATCCTTACTGTCCTTTTTTGGCTTTCCTAGTAGCCATCGAAAATTCCCTAATAACATCCTTCCCTTTCACCCTTGAGAGAATCCTAGAAGGGAGAAAAAAAGGGGGCGGCTGAACTAACTGGCCTATGGCGGCCCAATGTGCTAGTCCGCCTCTGCCCATAGCCGATGTTCGAGTTGCTTGCCAAGAGGAAGCCATGGCGGCTTGGTCTGCGACATGCTCTGGTGACAATTTGCCTACTGATACAAAAATTCAAAATTTGTGGGACTTACCTATCATAAAAATTACCCATTCGACCCTTTTGGATCAAGCAATGAATGACTCAGACCGAGCACGTCTTTTAGCAGTTTCGGAGTCAGAATCAGGTCACTGGCTCCGTGCTCTACCGTCTGACAATATAGGCACAGTATTAGATCCCAGTTGCCTACGCATTGCGGTGGGTCTGCGTCTAGGAGCCAAGTTGTGCGAGCCTCATAATTGCCAGTGTGGTCGAGGCGTGGACCAATTTGGACAACATGGGCTTTCATGTGTAAAGAGTGCCGGCCGACTTTATCGCCATCGGGCAATAAATGATTTAGTCAGGCGGGCGCTCTCCACTGCTTCTGTGCCTTCGACTCTAGAACCGAGCGGAATGTCAAGGGATGACGGTAAGCGTCCTGATGGAGCCACACTAATACCATGGAGTCTCGGGCGAGCCTTAGTGTGGGACGCCACGTGTGTGGATACCCTGGCATCGTCATACCTTGGTGATTCTGCTCGCTGTGCTGAAACCGCGGCTGAGAAAGCACAGAGGAACAAACATCAAAAGTATTCGCAGCTTAACGCACACTACGAATTTGTTGCGTTAGCTGTGGAAACTTTGGGCCCGTGGTCATCCGACACAAAAAGCTTTTGTAAAGCTTTATCAAAAAGGTTGGTCCTCGCCTCCGGAAACCCTAGAGCTGGCGCATACTTCGCTCAAAGTCTGAGCCTTGCGATTCAGCGAAGTAACGCGGCCAGTGTTCTGGGGACCTTCCCACACGCTGCTGGTCTGGGCGGCGTGTTTGTTTTGTAAATATGTATTTTTATGTTTTTCTATAATTATATTGTACATAATTATATTGTACATAATGTAGTTTAATGTAATTTCTTTATAATTATATTGTACATAATGTAGTTTAATTTGTAAATAGTAGTTAACGTAAATGTATATAAATAAACTTCTTGTAGGTTATAAGTTGAAAGGTAAAATTTTAAAGGATACTTTCTTCTTTTTAGAGCATTAAATAAAAACTTTTTTTTAAAGTTTTTTTTTTCTTTTATTTAATTTTATTTTTTACCTTTTAGTTATGTAACCTGCATTATTATTATCAGCGAACCATTTCATTGATTACCCATACTATATGAAAGTATAAAAAACTTAAGTCTAAAAAATGAGTGAATATATTTCTAATTATTCTTGACAAGCCCTTTCATTTGATACCCATATTGCAGAAGTTCATGAAAAATAACTATTTCTCTATCTTGGATGAACGGCATATTGGATTTAGAATGACGGCTAATTATTTTTCGAGTTACTCTCAACAAGCCCTTTCATTTTATATCTATATTGTAGAAATGCATTAAAAATAACTATTCTGCCATCTTGGATGGTCCGCCATATAAGATTTAGAATGATGTCACATACACGTTTTGTTTAGATGACACGTGCATTGGCATCTAAACTAAACGTGTATACGAAATTTCAACTCAATCGGTTGAAGATCTTCAAAATTGAGTTCAAAGATTCCACCCGAACAGACATATTTACATATATACATACATAATATATACATACACACAAACATTACAAAATTAAATAGTAGCTTTTAATTAATAAATTAAAATATAACCTGGCAACCGTTTTTGTGTGTGGATTGTGGTGTGCGCCAAGCGTGTGTTCGATTATTTTGATTCACGTGGTTTACAAAGTTTTGAGCATTTATTCCATTTAAAATGGGTAAAATCAAGCAAGAACCTGCAGAAGATCAGGGCGATGTCAGCATCAAATCTGAAGCGCTAGGCTACGATGACAAAGTCGAACATTGCAGCGTTATAGCGAAGCCGATGGCTCCAAAGAAATTGAGCAAAAAGATCTATAAACTCATTAAAAAGTCGAGTGGACACAAGAATTTCATCAGGAATGGCCTTAAAATTGTTCAGAAGCAGCTTCGATTGGGAGAAAAAGGGTAAATGTTGTTTTTCTATATTTTGAGGTTAGGTAAGAAATGAGTACCAATTCGACTGTCTCCACGGGATACTAGCAGAAATTAACCTAAAAGGCCTATTCAAAAAGGTTCTGTTAAAGTTTACATTTCATCATCAAGGTTCAATATCATGCAATTTATAAATGGCACAATGCATGTTTTGCTACTTATGCCAAAGTGCTCTACTTTGTAATTTGGCAATGTCTGTGAATAAGAGTTCTGTGACAAACCTACTGTAGTTTTGTACTTAAATGTTAAGGTGGATTCACTAGGTCAGCTCGCAAAATTCAAAGTCTAAGTCATTTTATTCATAAACATAGTTTACAAGTCAACAAATATATGTATAAACTAAACAATAGTATAATCACAAATAATTTCAATTAATATAATTGTACTACTATCTATGATTTTTGAACTCTTCAAAGTCGTAGAACACTTGCTCGATTAGGTAGCGCTTCAACCTGCTTTTAAAACTGTTGAGGCTGAGAGCCTCAGTAATCTTCTCAGGCAGTCTGTTGTAAACATCCGGTCCCATAACATGCGTCAGCTTCCCAGACTTCGTGAGTGAGCACGGTATGCTCACAAGCTTATTAGCATTCCGGGTGTTGTACGAGTGCACATCGCTGTGTTTTTTAAAAATGCCCAGGTTACATCTCACATAAACAGCCACCTGAAAGATCAGGATAGCCGGCAACGTGAGAATTCGGAGCTCCTTAAAATATGGTTTCACGGAGGTGCATTCAAATATTTTTGCGTTTTTTTGCATTTACAGACTAACTGCAGACTGTAACTTTACAAAAACTCAATTAGCGGCCATGAATAGGTAGTGTTATCGAATTATATACATGTAGAAACCAAAATATTGGTCGGTTTATGCACAATAGTCCACAAACTAAAAACTAAGGTGGAAATCAGTTGATGCACTTTCCATAACCTGACCACTAATTTGGTTTATAAGTGTAAGTAACTTGTCAACGCAACCTATTCATAAAATGAGTAGTTTATCTGTAAATAAATATTTGAAATTCGTGCTCTGACCAAGACAATCACCTTTAAGTTAGAATTTGATTATACCTGCTAAATATTTATTAGAAAAAAGTCAATATTGATAGGGAAGTAAAGAAAGAGTGCTGCTGCTAAGGTTTATACAGCAATCTGATACAACTTCCCGATATAAACAATCTGCTATGAACATCTTCATCAGTTCTAGCTTGCTGACGAAGCTACATGTTGCAGAACAAATATATTATAAGCCAAATTAAACTTCCTGACATTTGTGAAGTTAGTTACAAGCGCCACAAAAATAGAAGTTATGCGCAGAACACTATGCAAAAGCCGAAATATAGGCAAGCAGGCGAGCCAGAGAGACGAGACGCCGGGGCACACCCGCTCGCCAACCTCATGCCTCCCGCGCGCTACCTACGCCCGTGTTCACCACTACGACACGCGGCGACAGAATTGTGCACACATGCTCAATAGTTAGCGAATCACAGCAAAGTGTCATCTGCGGCTAACTTCTCATCCGCTGATTTGTGTGGCGCTTAGTATTTCCTCTCTTGTGTCTCTAACATATTGCTAACTGTGTAGCTTGTAGCTAATATCATATTAAGCTATCCAATTAAGTTTAATTTAACTGGTATAATCTAGAAATTGACAAGTTATTTAATAATTTTCTAGAATCGTGGTATTCGCTGGTGACATATCTCCGATAGAAATAATGTGCCACTTGCCTGCTGTCTGTGAAGAGAAAGATGTACCATACTGCTACACCCCGAGTCGGAAAGATATTGGTGCTGCGATGGGCACCACCAGAGGCTGCATCATGGTGCTAGTGAAGGAACACGGGGACTATAAGGACTTGTATGATGAGGTGAAATGTGAGATCAAATTACTTGGACATCCATTATAGATATACATAGGTTATTGATAGCGACGAAGACATTTACTGGTGCAAGGTTATATGAATTGTATTTTTCGGTCAATGGTTGAAAAGCTGGTATTGAACTAAAACTCATGGTAAGTAATTATGGTTGCATTCCTATAATATCTTGTGAAACTTGTGGTTCTACCAGCGATAATTTGTGAGATATTGAAGAAATTCATTTCTTTTAATTGTTAACGTTAATGCATGAGTGTAAGCAAATCTTTATGTGTATTGTTTAGTACTGCCATTAATTCTACGGAAGTATCAGAGTAAAGGCACTCTGCTATACTGTTTCATGACTTGGATTTGACCGTGACTTTCTCTTAGACTTGACCATGACTGATGAATATCACAAAAGATGAAATATTATACTTGACACTATTTACTTACTTCTTTGGCACAATGTTCCAAATACTTGACACTAGCAAATGCATAAATGATACGACTCCAATTTATAGAAATCTTTGTATTTTACAGAATTTTTTCCTTTAATTTTATTGTAGGTATTTGCCAAACCAAACTTATGTAACCTTGTATACAGGAGATAGATTTTACTACTTGATAAAGTGGCTAATTTTGAAGGCACCATCGTAAATTTAATAGCAACTTAAAATATTGATCTCTCTTTCAAATGCCTATAATGGAAAAGAAACTGCAATATTTTAAGTTGCTATTAAATTTACGATGGCGCCTTCAAAATTGGCTACAATGATACACTTGGCTTGAATTCTGATGCACCATCTTCTAAACTAATACAATGAGAGTATTTAAAAATCTCTACATTCATTTAAAATAATATTTACACGTGATCAGATAAAGCACTGCCACTAAAACTATTGGCATCTATCTTATTCTCACATATGTGAGAAAAAAATAATGTGTGCGAAAAATTATCTTGTTATATAACAAGATTATTTTTTGCAAAAATTAGCATGACCGACTTCATCCGTGTACAGAATTCGCGAATATTTCGCACGGATCGATGCAGCATTTTTCACATTATTGTTGATTTATCAAAAATGGCTCAGCCGATTTCGATAAAATTTAAATGGGACCAATTTCGAAGTATACTCTTTCCAATAAAAAAAGAATTATTGAAATCGGACTAATACGAAAAAAGTTATGCGTGGTTATACATAAAAAAAATATATATATATATACGCGTCGAATTGTATACCTCCTCTGGTGGTTAGTCGGTCAAAAATTAAAAAAGAAGCAGATATATGTTGTTTTCATTATTTTATATAAATTGTAGGTATCTACTGGTTATTTTATTTTTGAAGTATCTGTATCAGGATTGAAGTCACGTAGTTCATCTAGCATTATGTAGTTTTAAGTTAGGTTTAAGTACTTGGAAAATGTTTTACAAAAATATAGATTCTATTCTATGGAACCTTTAGTTTGCTTTAGAAACATCCTATCAGTATACAAAATCATCTTTTACTGTCTTTATACTTATAGGCAGCGTCACACAAGTTGTCGGAAATGAAGTTAGCTACAAGATGCGCAATATCCAAACCTGGGGCCTTATTTTGTAAGCGCTCTGACGTTCGGCTTCGCTTTTTCTCCTGCTCGCGCCAGTTACTCACGCCGCGAGAGCGAGCGGGAGGAAAGGCGAAGCCGAACGCCAGAGCGCTTACAAAATAAGGCCCCTGACTGCAGCTGACTCAAAGCCGCGCGTTAAATTATAAAGTATTTTTATTATCTTTGACAACATTTTGAATACAATAGAATTTTTCATATTATAAATTAAGACAACACAATACTACATTCAATTAAAAAAAAACTACAGTAGATTCACACTAAGTCCAGACAGTGGTCCCACACTAGGCTCTAGGCCCATGTGGGAACCTCACATATCGACAATCAAGACAACTTATAAGTGGAGGTGTCCTATTAAATACAATAAGAGTTGTAATTTCAAATTTATCTAACAATATGCTTTAAACATAAAAACAGTAGCAATTTAAAAGAGAAACTTAATGACTGGAATTTAATTTACAAAACGCGTACAAATACTCTTTGGCTGAATGTGTGTGTAAGTGCATGTGCGTGTGGGTGTGTAATGTGTGAGTGCGTGTGTGTGTATGTGATGTGTGAGTGCGTGTTGTGTATGTTTGAAATTATTCTGCGCGAGCACGCGTGGATGAAAGGTTTAGGATATACTCATTAGCTGTTAAGCTTTCTATGATATAAGATATGAGATATAAGCATATAACTACTACTAATACTCGGCCTATAAGTATATCACACAGTTAAAGATTGTTATGAAACCGAAAGTGTATTTACTCTTTCACGCAGCAAAGGATTGACTTGATTTTTATCATGGATTTAGTTCAAAGGCTGAAGAATTACATATACTTGGGCTACTTTTTATACCACAAACTCAGACCAATAAAAAATCAAGACAGAACATCGTGAACAGACAAGAGAGGCCAGTTTTTTAGACATGTGGTGAGTGCGTCGGTGTTGCGCCGCCATCGTTCGACTGACGAGCCATGGCGTAGTTTTGTTGTACGTGTTATTGTGTCTGTACACGGCAAGGTGTAGTTTTGCCAGCCTCATTTGTTTGTTCTTCAACATTCTGTCTTGTTTTTTTTATTTGGTCTGAGACCAGAAAAATTCAATATTCCTATTAGATAACACACAAGTCAAACTATGCGGGCGCAGCCGCAAGCAAAAGTTAGTCTCCTTATATTTTTTTCTCAAAATCAATTTTTAACGCCTTTGTTGGCGAGACTAGGAGCTGATTCTATTTTGTTTTTGTGTGAACAACCTGAGGGATTAGTACAAGTTTAAACGTAAATTGAAACTAACGTAATTTCCGTATGGCTCCATACATTTCTGTATAGCAGCGCCCCTAACGGAAACGAGGAAGAACTAACCAAAATGTATGGCGCCACACGCGAACGTGCAAGTTTAAGTAAACTATGCAAAACCTTAGAGATTAGTCTAGGTTTACACGTAAATTGAAACTACAGTAGTTACCGTATGGCTCTTTACATTTTTGTACAGCGCCCATGGTGGAAACGAGGTTGAACTCAAAATCTATGGAGTCACACGCGAACGCGCAAGTTCAAGTGCTGTACTGTATGTACTGTACCAGCCTTTTAATATTCCACTGCAGGACGTAGGCCTACCCACGAAGGGTGATTGGGCCATATCCACCACGCTGGCCCAGTGCGGGTTGGTGGATTCACATACGCCATCGAATTTTCTTCTACGGACGCATGCAGGTTGCCTCACGATGTTTTCCTTCACCGAAAATCCCGTGGTATGAAATTCCGTACATAAATAATAAAGTTCAAGTAAACTATGCAAACCTGAGCCCTTGGTCCTTTTGCGTAGTTTACTGCGTTCGCGTGTGGCTCCACATATTTTGGTTAGTCCTCGTTTCCGCTAGGGGCGCTGTACAAAAATGTATAGAGGCGTACGAAAACAGCTGTTGTTTCAATTTACGTGTGACTAAACCCTCAGTACCTACTAAAGGCTCTGTTTAGGTATTTTGGGATAATAAGTAAAATGCAACATGTTTTACACATACATTTATTACACTTATTAAAATCTAGGGGTACGTAAAAAATGGCAGATCGTCATTCAGATTGACAGTGAAGATTGGCAAAATACAATTAATTTAAATTACGTGCTAGGATCTAGAATTTCTAAGTCTAAAATTTTGAGGGAAAGATTTCAGTACGTAGTACAGCACACAGCAGCAAAAACGAGATCCTCGACATCATCATATATCAAATTTACTTAATTTGATATGAGAAATTCGCTAATGAAAGTATCTGACAATTTTTCAATGTTTTATTCCATTTTTAGGGTTCTGGCGGTACCCATAGGGTAAAAACGGGACCCTATTACTAAGACTCCGCTGTCCCTCTCTCACCTAGCTGTATCTCAGGAACCGTAATAGCTAGTGAGTTGAAATTTTTACAGATGATGTATTTTGATGGCCGCTATAACAACAAATACTAAAATCAGAATAATATAAATATTTAAGGGGGCTCCCATAGTACAAACGTGTTTTTTTTTTTGCCAAGGGCCTCTCATACGGTACGGAACCCCTCAAGCGCGAGTCCAACTCGTACTTTTTTTTTTTTTTTTTACGCCGATTTTATTTTTCTTGTTTTGCTTTCTAGATGTCGACCAGGCCTAGCACTGTCAAAACTTAAGACTAGTATGTCAGCTTTTAATGTTACATAACGGCTTAATTAGTGCGCTAATTTACGCGTTAATACGCAGATGGAGAAGTAGCATAAGGTTCACATATTCCAGTTCACTTTCGCCTCTGTTAAGCTGACTTAGAAAGAGTTCTCTTTACTGTTTAGCTGAATTAGCTCTTCAATAAATGGTGTTCTGAAATCTTTCCCTAATAATACTAGTAATTGAAGCAATCAGTAAGATTTAATTTATAGAATAACCCTGCTTTTGAATGAGTGCATGGACTTATGAGATCATAGTTTAAAACTTTGTATACCTATTCATTAGAATTTTTTACACTTGCTTGCAAAACTAGGAGAAATTTCAAACGTTATTTAATTAAGAAATTTTTATTCACATAAAATAATATTATACATAACGTATAACTAATTAAAAGTATATATTACTCTGGCAAGTTTAATTTCGTCGCGGCTGTTAAGTCGCAAAATCAAATTCGACTGTCTCGGTGGCTCAGTGGTTAGTGACCCTAACTTCTGGATCAAAGGGGCGTGGGTTCGATCCCCACACAGGGCAAATATTTATGTGATGAACATAAGTGTTTGTTCTGTGTCTGGGTGTTATTTAGTTACTATCTATATAAGTATGTATTTAAAAATAAGTATATGTAGTAAATCAATCTCTGGCAGCCAAATCACAAGCTTTGCTTAGTTTGGGGTCAGAGGTCGTGTGTAAGATGTCCAAAAAATATTTTAAAATAAAATAAAAATTTGACCCGCAAGGACGCACTAAGGTTAAGAATCAGAATCAGAATATTTTTATTGCATAAAACTGGTACAAAGGTGTTATAAAATATATTATTGTAGTAGGTATCACAGTTTTACCCTTTTCGGGCGTGCAATGCAAAGAAACAAAACCACCGTGTCACTTTTTCTAAGAGATGGCGCTGTTATAATGAAAGTTCAAATTGAATTGGTTTTGTTGATATGAAATAAACTTTTCTTACGGCTATCAACTAAAATATCTAACACATTCCAAAGATAATTTAATCCTTACATCTGAAGCGTAAGTTCATTAATTATTTATTTAAGGCTTATTATATAGCTTTTTATGTCTATAGAACACTCTGATGTTAGGCACAGATGCAAGCCGTGTTAAGTATCATATTATGTGCATAGAAGTACGATTTCGTATCATTTTTATTTTTCATAACACCAGTTTGCAAGCAAGTGTTTACACATTTTATGTATGAACAATTGTACAGTATGTAAGAAAATACTGAATAGTTTATAGCTTCAGATTATGCGTTATTTTCACTCCAAGTGAAAAGTTTTGAAAACGGCAAATCAGTGCGAGATAATATAAACCAAAAATAACGAAACAGTGAATACGTATGTCAGTAGTTGTATGTCTAAAAATTACCGATCGTCTAAAATCAATTAAAATTGCTGTAAAAATAATATTGATTTGATTCATAAGTTGTGTGGCACTTAAGTTTTTCAATATTTCAGAATTATGCACCTAACGGTACAACGGAAAAAAATGACTAAGCCTAGGCACAAAATCATTAGGTACTTACTTCTCATTTTGATTAATGTGGCCTTTTCAAATGGTAACACTGACTTGCTCTCACGAAGACTTAATAAACGTGGAGTGACTATGTACAGCGTGCTTAAAAAAATAATATTTTTTTATTGACAGGTGATCTATGATAATGACATTTTGTACTTTGAATTTTGATGAATTTACTAATTCGCATACCAATCATAATTACACAGCAGTACCAATATTTTTATAATTATATTATTATTTCAAATTTCAAGCACTCCTTACACAGTTAAACGTTTTAAGATACATCACAAATTTTGCTCTTTGTAAAATCAAAGAAAAGGCCTTAAAAAGATTAAAAAAATAAGAAAATTCTGAATATTCCAAAAATCATTTTTGTAAAATATTAGTCACTAGACAAACTAAAAGCATTAGGTACACAAGCTTCTATATAAAGTTTCATAATAAATTATTACAAGCGTTAGAAATAAAACATATGTTATGTCAGATCCTTAAGGGAATGCTCTGACGGGATATGAAGCTGTGATACAAACTTAAAATATATTTTGTATGTCGTAATTTTTAATGTTATCCAAGTTCATACCTATAATTAAAGAATCAATGTGGTCTTATAAGTACTGCACTATGGCTTACAATAAAATTAGTTTCATTAATCACATTTAGGTATATAACTGCGGGGCGATTCTGTTAAGCGATCTCGTTGCTGAGGTGATAGGTACGTTCTAGAACCTCTCTCGTTTTTTTGAGTTTTGAGCGGTCACACCTGTCAGAAAAAACGAGAGTTTCAAGAACGTATCACTTCAGTAAAGAGATCGGTTAACAGAATAGGTATGTTTACTAAAAAAAATATAATTAGTCCGTCAAATAGATTGTCAAAAAATATTAGACACGTATTTTTTCTTTTGTCAATTTAACAAAAATTGATGAAGGTACAGCCTGTTAAAGTTCCGCGTGACGTCACTAACCGCTATGAAATGTACCGGCTAGTGCCGTCACGAGCCCCCACTCTCAAACTTTGACAAGGTTTATTTTAGTCACTAATTGTTTGATTGACAAAAGAAAAAATACGTATCCAATATTTTGCAATAATCTAACTGACGGACTAATTATAATGATGATTTTCATACCCAGTAAACATCCCTATTGCCCCGCAGATAATGAATGTAGTAGGTATGGTTTTTCGTCAAGTGTGTAAAATTAAATGTAATTGGTATTTTCTGCAACCATTTTAGATGTACATAATTTAAATCAATAAAAATCAACGAATGAGGCCATCTGTAATTTGCGTAACGCTCGAGCATCCCCCTTAAGAGCACAATTACATACAAAATCATACAGGGTGTCTAGAATTTATTTCACATCGACGACTATAGTCACTAATTCCTTGAATCTTGGGTCTCCGTAAATAATTCATCATAGTTAGACCATGAAAATCACAACTTACGTAATATCTATCACAGACTATTGTGAATCTAGATTTTTTTAAAATGAAATCAAGATCAGAACAATGGAGGCAAAAACTGTTGGCTCAACATCAATCATCATCAGCAAATGTAAATTAGGCAGTTGAGGCTAAACTGAGGCTATGGAGTCTTGGAGGTTTTGGTTATAGGAGAAGAATAACTAACCGCGCGTACCCTGTCATGATATTATTATAATTACAAAACAAACATAAGTTAACAAAATAAACAATTTTAGACTTAATCGTCTAATCAATTAAGATGAATTTTCAAAAACTGGACTGCACTGCTCACCCGTTAACATTACAACCTTTAAGTTAATAAAGTCCTAGGTTTGTTCGAAACTTGACCGTTTTTTGAAAACATCTCACCGGGCTCGCGTCTCGCGTAAAGCTGACAGAATGTAGAGAAAGCAAATCGTATTGCGTTTCTAGTCCGGAGATAAATCGTCCCAGGTGAAATCCATTTTTTTTTATTCCTTGTATGTTTGCGTTTGACTACATTATACATACTGCCTGATATTGAGCAGATATGCGGTCTAGGATGTAGCACGCTTACCTAGAAGATACCTATTTATTCGGGATTTGAAGACACCCACGTTGTACTTAAGCGGGAAGACAGGCAAAGCGTTCCACATTCTGGCTGTTCGTATGAGGAATGAGGATTCGAAACGCTTTGTTCTAACGCGCGGAATGTCCACCATAAAAGGGTGGCGCTTTGGTCGCGTCTGCCTAGCCGTACGATAGAAGAAAGGGGCAGGTGGGACCAGATGAACACCAAGTTTTTTGGAGGCTAATTGGGCTTTTGACTCCATAAAATCAAAAAGCAGCAGACAAACATCATTACAGCGCTCTCAATGCTTAACTTTAGTTTCTGCATTTTTTTAATGCTGCAGGTATTAGGTAGGTACTCTTATGTACATAATAGCTAAAATTGTTAGACCGTTTCATTAAATTAGTACGATCTATTTAATTTGTTTTCCAACTGTTTTTGCCTCCCTCGGGTAATAATGCACGGCGATCATAGAGTTATGATTATAAATAAATAGTTTTTAAAAACTATAAAAGTTATACTAGAGGAATTATCACTAATATTTAAATTCTAATACTTTCTCAAAACCACAGCACATACAAAATAGAAATGAGTAAGTAAACTTTTTTGTCGCATTTATGCAACTTTAATGAAAAGCAAGCACAACGTAATGGAAAAAAGCTATTTAAAATGTAATTTAAATATTTTAAATGCATCGTATGCCCGTATTCAAATTATAAATTACCGTTCTTTCAAAACCAATTTTTAGTAAGCACCAAAAAATTTACTTACCTAGTTATAATTTGGTAGCATTAATTTGCCAAAGAGCACTTTTTAACTTTTTTATATAACCATAATTTTTAAATCAAAAATGTCATGGTTGATTAAATTTTATAAATAGGTACTTAAAATAACCAAGTAGAGTCTAAAATTGAATGTGTTTTTTAAATAATAAAAGTAAATTTGCACTCAAATTCGCCATTTTTTTAAATATCAAGCCACAATTCTACAGTGCTTTTTATATCTAGAAATATAATAATGATAGGATTTTTACAGGGACCTATTTAGTTATTTTAGTGCAGGCTAAATTAGTCTTTACTCGTACTTACAATACGGCTATTTTTGCATTTACGCTCGCTCTGTTAAGGCTGGTTTTACGCAATGCCAGTTTGAAATTAGATACTAATACATCAACTTAAAAAATACAACGGAAAAGCTTTGATTAAAAACTGAAACTATAAGAGATATATCTCTTTAGACAATACACACTTTTTTCATAAGTTTTTAATAAATAAATACAATATAATGCTTATCTATCGCTTGAATCTTAAGGGTGGAAAACATGAAAACCACTTATTTGTGGTGACATTTGCCTTATCCTTTATTGTATTGCCATCTGCTAACGTTATACGTCGTTAGTAACTTACTCCGAACCTCTTAAGCGACTCTATTAGACCCTGAAATTGCAATTTTTATTTGGAATAAAGTATGCCAAAGATGTCTTTATTGCTGTTTCAGCGTTAGTCGGTTGGTTGGTATTCTAACTTACATCATTATATTATTGCTTATACTTGGATTATAGCACAAAGCCAACCGGAAAACATTGACAGATAGTACGGTTTGCAAAAAAAAGAATGACAATTTATTTTCCAATGGATATCGTTATTTTAATATTGATACTGATTTATTTTTAGTTAGGTAGGTATACAGGGTTATTTCTAATCAATTAGCATCCTTCTAGGGGCTTATTCTGTATATCAAAACTAACAACTTTTGTTCAACGACTTTCGTCAAAACTCAAAAAAAAATTCAGCTGTTCCATACATTTTGTCTCGGGTGAACAAAATTTTTCTATGGAACTACAACATTTTTTTTTTTGAGTTTTGACGAAAGTCGTAGAACAAAAGTTGTTAGATTTGATGTCCAGAATAAGCCCCTAGAAGGATGCTAAATGATTAGAAATAACCCTGTATAATATATTCTATTCTACTACATATTATATACCTAGTAGAATAGATTCATCAATTCGAACTAGCATCGCACAAAACCAACCATTCAACAATAAACCATACTTCGAAAATCACACGCAAAATATCTTAGCACTACGATATTGAGCTCAGCATCACTATCAATAGTTGCGAATTCGCAAAAAATACTTTAACACACCCTATAATTAGGTCGAGAATCCCTCCGCGATGTTTCAAGTCTATCCGCTATCGTTATACGATCAAGCAAAAGTAGCTAAATTGTTAATAGCTCACAACAGTTAGCCAATTTATTAAAAATTAATGATACTGCGATCCGGTCAAAACTATATTTCTCTTTTTCTACTTTCAAGCAATAGGTAGGTAGGTACCTACCTACTCAGAATTTAAAGTGCTCCCTATTATAACGTAAGTATCATACCGTTGACCGTGCTAGGATCATAACAGGCACGCAAAACAACACGATACGCTCTATTATACCCACTACAACGTACCTTAGAAAAATTACAAGTACTTAATAGAAGTAGGTATTGCTAAATTTTACTCAAATAAAAACTACGCTGTCTTATTCATTTCTGGTTATTCTTATGCATCGACCGTGGTCATGGGTACAGCTGTTTCACTTTCCAGTCTACCCGTGACGACGGTCGATGCAACTCGGCCGAAACGTCGGGATGATGAGGTATTTATTTATCTCGTAATTTTAGTGCGCGATTAGTCCCGTAGTATATAATAATAAGATTTTTATTATAATTTATGACATGTAATTTCTTAATCTAAATTACAAATAAAAATGTTTATCTGTTTATCAATAGTCGTCGAATATTTCGCCGGTCCCTGCTCGGTCATGGCACGCGATGGTGCTGGTCGGTGATGGAACGGTCAAGTGGACATAGTGTCATAGTTTAAAAAAAAAAAAAAAACACTTTTCAATTGAAAAAAAAAAATGTCTGACACGTTCCAATCTCGGTCACGGTAGGTATGGTACGTTTCAATTTGCGCTGTAGTATGGTGCAGATGACAGTTGCTTTTTTGTAAGTAGGTACTTATTTAATTGGTGGTTGGTGGAGTCATCATTTGTAGGTACTTAAATTGCGTCAATTTAAACTCCAATTAAATTAAAAAAGCAACTGTCTTCCGCACCATGCACAGCGCAAATAGTGTAGTGGGCAAACACTTTTTTAAGAAGTGTCGCTATCAAATTAATATAATCTGTCTAGGTCCCATTTCTTGATGATGTGATATCAAGAATTTTATTTCCACTTATTTTTACTTTCGTGTTTAATTGAGCTGAAAATTTCAATGTGTTCAACATAACTTTTAGGTATTAGGTATCCAAGCCAAGCCACTGGCTTCGACAATAATAATTATGAGACATCTAGCGAAAGTCACAGTTTTGAGAGCGTAAATTGCAAAATTAAATAATATAGGTAGTGATTGTGAGCAGTGAATAAGCTTGAAAGTATAACGGCTAGCCATCCCTTCAGTCAATGTGCGCATTTTAAAACCAGTTCATGTGTAAATATGGAATAGTATTAGAATTGTCAGTATGGTGCTAATGAAGCACATCGACACTGGCAACAGCACTGCGAAGCGGAGAGATCTGAAAAATAAAATAAAATGTTTAAGACGCAAACTGTACGCCATCATTAGCCTGTAACAACTAAAGATTGATGTAGGTAACTGGATATATTTGACGGAGTGAGACAGCATAGCTGGTTTTAGTTGAAAGCAATAGTGATGTTTTTAAAGTGGGTATCACCCGAATGGGGTCGCACGTGGCAACACTGCATGCTTGTGTCGGAATGAAATGACTTTGACAGATGACGGAGAAACGTCATGCCATTCCGAGCGCAAGGCGGATTGCACCGATTGCACCCGTGCAAATCCATTGACTTTGAAATCTGTTTTCACCTCGATAATTCGTGTAGTAACCAAGTGATACTAGGTCAATAAAACCAACCGTTGCAGTAGTACAGAGTGTTTATTTTGGTGAGATGGACAACTGGAGACCGCCGGCGAGCTGTACCAATGAATGAACCACAAATAACGATGGCGGGTGATTGAGACGATCACTCTCAGACCCCGGCATATTGATAATATTTCTGTTGTCTAGAACTATGACTAGGTACTCCACTAAACTTCCACTAGCATCTAACCTCGAATAGGCCATATATAATATATGTGCCTTATTAGTAAGCTCTAAGTAGCCCAACGAGCTGTGTAGGTAGCTTTTATCAGAATCTTTCTTCGATATCAGGCAGTGTGTAGTCAAACGCAAACCTATTCGAAATAAAAAAAAAAAAAAAAAATATCAAATCAGAAATGAGAAGGTCCGTGGGAGAAACAAGGCTGCCGACGTAAAATGCCAGTGGCAGAGAAATGCGGACCACAGATGACTGACTTGAGTGAAGACCACGAACCGGCAAGTGGAGCAAGTGCGGCAAGAGCATAAGACGTCCACCCAGAACGTGGACAATTGATCTCAATAAGACCGCAGAATCATTAGTATGAAGACGGAATACTGTCAAGGTATATAAGAAGTACGCGTTCCTGTGTTACGCGTAGTCGGAATAAGCTGTCAACGCATACATTGGATACGCGTATAGCTCTTCTACGGACCGCTTCGGACCTGCACGCGAGATCAATCGATCTATAGCACTACGTGAACCCCGCCAGTCATCCGTCATGACTCCGAGAAACATAGCGATTGCGTGCATCACCATGCATCTTCGCATAAATCGTTATTTCGATAGTTAATTAGTGTGCTATCCCACAAAACCCGGTGAAATTCAAAAAAATGGCTGAATATGAGATTATTTTCCTCATTTATATTCTTAATATATATTCTTATCATAATATATATATATACACACACACACACACCACACGTGTTAAAATCCACTCATTCTCTCACTCACTCACCCACTTTCACGTTCACTCACAAATAATCTTAGTAATCATAAGCTAGCTTAAGCGAAAGAGCCTGCAGCCCACGACACAGGTCACCCTAGTGTGGGCTGCAGTGCACATAATATTTTGTATGTACGTTAATTTAGGATATATTTACTTGTGTATTTTACTATTAACCAATATGTACATAGTTCATAAGTTTTTGGAAATAAACAATTTCAATTTAAATTTGATGAATACGCGTGTCTATTCAATTTGCCGTCCAAATATAGTGTAATCGGGCGTGCGCGTCCCCTTTGGCGCGCGACCAAAAACCGATTGACGGTGGCTCGCGGCGTTGGTCGCACGGCACGCGTTTTCTAAAAGTGTACGAGTAGCTGCAAGTATGGACATGACGTTCAGTGTACACGGGCGTGCGCGTCCCCTTTGACGCGCGACCAACAACTTGATGAATACGCGTGACTATCCAATTTTTCGTCCAAATATCGTGTACTCGGGCGTGCGCGTCCCCTTTGACGCGCGACCAACAACTTTATGAATACGCGTGTCTATCCAATTTTTCGTCCAAATATAGTGTACTCGGGCGTGCGCGTCCCCTTTGACGTGCGACCAACAACTTGATGAATAATTTTCCGTCCAAATATAGTGTACTAGGGCGGGCGAGTCCCCTTTAACGCGCAGCCAAAAACCGATTGACGGTGGCTCGCGGCGCTCGCGCTGGCGCTGTGAGCTAGCTCGCACGGCACGCGTTCCTTAAAGTGTACGTGTAGCTGTAACTATAGACATGGCGTTACAGGACACGCGTAACCGACTACGCGTACCAATGTACGCGCTGTCCGTACCCACCTTTTATAGGTACCATTACCGTCACAATACGTACCTCCAGTAAGGCATGTGTCAGAGCGGCGGCGGTTGCGGCGCGGCGTCCGCGCTGCGACACAACGGAGACGCTACTTCTGCTCCCGCCGAGCTCGACCGCCGCACCTTGCCTGTATAAATCACCATCAGCTGTAAATTCTACCGTATATACCAATTTATTTGTTATTGTTAGCCAGTCGTATCCCAGTATTGGGCAAAGGCCACCTGATCTTTCCAGTTTTGACGATTTTGTGATGTACTGTATCAGTTCCTGTCAAAGGTGCTAAATTCGTGGCGACATCTCTTTTAGGGCCTGACAAGTGACCGAGCCGAGTTAGAATGCCTTTTAGTGGTGATTTTGGCCCAAAATTCTTCCAGTATGCGGCTCAATAAAGCCGGCCAATTTAAGTTCCATTTTGTCTTAGCGACTTTGAGAGCTACATCCATGATCTGTTTTCTGGTGCGCAGTGTCTATTTAACTAACATCGATAAATTCGAGGATAGATAGGTACTGCGCTCCATCGTTCTCGGGCAAACCCGAGTTTTTTACTTTTTACATCATTCGTAGCTTGTATAAAGATACTGGTTAAATTCGAGGATAGATAGGTACTGCGCTCCATCGTTTTCGGGCAAACCCGAGTTTTTTACTTTTTACATCATTCGTAGCTTGTATAAAGATACTGGTTCTTCCTTGAAGAAAAACATCGTGATACGACCTGCATATATTCGTAAAAAAATTCAATAGCGTATGTGGATCTGCAATCCTGCACTAGACCAGATAGACCAGAGTCGTGGATACACCCTAATCATAGTATACTTCCTTCCTCTATGGCCTAGTCGCATTTTTATGGGGTCAATGTCAATCCATACTTTGTTGTTTCTTCAAATGGAAAAATTGCTAATGGAAAGACAATTTATCTGTTTGCTATGATAAGGGATGGATGGTTAGGTGAAAAGAAGTAGTAATGTTCTTAAGGAGTGAATGAGTTAATTCCCTAATTAATTTTCAATTTGAATAATACTTACTGGTAAAACAGAGACAGCCAGTCTGCTGACTCGCTTGCAGCGACGTGGTTGGTCGCAGCTCTTTCTGTTCTTTGTTTTGTTCCGTTAGACATTTCTGGTAGTAGTCGTATTCTTTCACATACCTGTAACACATTTACAGATGGTCCATGATTATTGCACAAAAAACTTAAAAAATCCTGTTACTATTGCTCAGTCTGTTTGAACATACGTAAGGTTATTCTGTAACGGTTTGCTCGCATAGCTATCATTGAATACCTACCTACTTATTCAAAGTGCTATCAAAAATTTAAAGTCTAGTCAGTTACCAAACAGATCGTGAACTATTAAAATAAATTTCAAAGAATCGTGAACTATTAAAATAAATTTCAAAGAAATATCATTCAAAATATCAAGGTTATATCCAAACTTTCTTTTTGTGATAAACATTTCAAAAATTGACGCGTTCGCAGGATTTGAACTTGCATCCTCTGGGACTCCGGCCCAGATGCTTTGTCCAATTAAGCTAAAACGCTCTCTGCGAAGGCGCCGAATTAGTGAGTGTTTATCATTTTTACCAACTACTACATTGTTGGAAGCGCCATTTGTGAGAACTGCTTTAAACCAGTCAGTCACTTAATGTGAAATTATTAGAACTTCTTACCATTACGAGAAATGACGCATTGCTTAATCAATGAAATTATTTTTATCGTGCTTCACACACTAGGTGTATAGAAACTTTCTTTTTGTGATAAACATTTCAAAAATCAATAGTTATATCCAGACGAGCATTAATTCAATTGCCAAAATTTTGATCCGCTGTAAATATCGATTGTCGACGTAGACATTGCCATCGGCTTGCGGTTGGTTGGTACCGCAAGCGGCCGCGTAGATAGTAGCGAAGTTAGTCGCTATAGATTTCTAAAAATAGTTGATTACCTACCAGACGGGTGGCCAGCGGTTGTCAGAGAGGTAGTTGCGCGTAACATCACTACAACAACTGCACTCGCTATAGCCGTCTGCATCAGCGACACCAGTTTGCTAAACCGTGCGCGATGTACAACTGATTAGGTACTGTAAGATTCGTAATGTAAAGATAGTTGGTTACCAGACAGGTGGCCAGCGGTTGTCAGAAAGGTAGTCGCGGGTTGCAGCACTGAGATGCCGCGCGCGACACGCACGGTCGTACGCGCCGCATAGCCGCCAGCGACACCAGTCCGCTAGACCGTGCGCGTTGTGCAACTGTACAACATAATGACAAATTATTAGCGATTAAAATGTACGGAATAATATTGTCAAAATAATAATTACATTTCGCAAAAAATGGCAAAATGGGCATCCTTTATGTACAAAATGGGAATAGTTCGCTCGAAATATTTACATTATTTTTGATTTTTCAAATCGATCCGATTCCGATATCGATAAAATATCGGATAAAAGATTTTTTTGATTTGGTTCACAATTGACGAAAATATCGATGAACCTACACACAAAAAACAAAAAAAAAAACAAAAAAGCCGTGGTGGTCTAGAGGTAGTGACACCCGCCTTACAATCGTGAAGTCGTGGGTTCAAATCCCCGGTCCCGTACCAATGAGTTCTTTGGAATTTATGTACGGAATTTCACACCACTACTTTTCGCTTTACGGTGAAGGAAAACATCGTAAGGCAATCTGCATACGTCCGTAGGAGAAATTCGATGGCGTATGTGAATCCACCAACCCGCACTGGGCCAGCGTAGTGGATATGGCCCAAACACCCTTCGTGGGTATGCCTACGTCCTGCAGTGAACTATTTAAAAAGGCTGGTACAGTACAGTACACACAAAACAACACAAAAATACATACAGACGAACATAGAACCTCCACCTTTTTGGAAGTCGGTTAAAAAGAGGTTTCTGACGTATAACGTACCTACCAAAATAAATATAATATGGCCGTGCGAGTAACGTATCAGGCACGGATAACAACATGATACCTACGCTCTGCTATGCCAACACAGAGCGTACCACCAACGTACCTAGGTATACTAAGCGCCACACAAATTGAAAGATGGGAAGTTATACGCAGCGTTCTGCGTAAAAATGGGTACGCGGGGAAGCCAGAGAGACGAAACGCCGGGGCACACCCGCCCGCCAACCTCATGCCTCCCGCGCGCTCCCTACGCCCGAGCTCACTACTTCGTCATTTGTATAGGCTATGTTTTGAATAAATATTTAGTGTATTTCCGCTATTTTGTTGTAGGCAAATAAGTTTAAGGACATTTATAAAAAAAATACAAACAATTACTAATATTACAATAATTATACATCTAAAAAACTTAATTTTATAAAATAGATAAAATAATAATAAATATCACTTATTTTCACTACACTCTATTATATATTTTTTAAATACTATATTAATAATCCGTTAACAACAAATAAATATTATAAAAATCTTTAAAAATAATATGATAAAATATTAAAACAGTTTACTAATAAATAACACCCTTATTCTCACGCCTCTCAACGAGGCATCTTCAGGACGTGTTGACTCTACGAGGTCGCTCGCAAGAATGACTCCGCGCCGCGCCGTCACCCCTTATATACTACCGCCCGCTACCTGTGTACGGTGCGTCATCACGTGATTGCGTCATACGTGACTCACCCATGAAGCATCGCAGCAACGGGGATGTGACGGTAGTTTGATCGTTCAGCAGCTCGTTGTCTCTGTTTTGATGAAGTTTTTCACATTATATAGTATTTAAAAAATATATTAGAGTGTAGTGAAAATAAGTGATTTTTATTATTAATTTATCTATTTTGTAAAATTAAGTTTTTTAAATGTATAACTATTGTAATATTAGTAATTGTTTGTAATATTTTTTTTATAAATTTCCTTAATTTCCTCAAACTTATTTGCCTACTACAAGATAGCGGAAATACACTAAATATTTATTCAAAACATAGATTTGAAGATGAATTTCCGCAAAGTAACGCCTGATTCAATCAACTATTTGTATAGGCATTGTGCACACATGCGCAATAATGACGAAGTGTCATCTGCGGCTAATTTCTCATCTTTCGATTTGTGTGGCGCTCAGTATACGTCAACAATATTTTCTCGGTGTCGCAATACTCCGTGCAATGGCACGCGACGGTGCTGGTCGGTGACAGAACTGTGTAGTGGGTCTAGTCTCATAATTTTCAATAGGCACCTACACAGAATATTTCTGACACGTTCCTAGTACGATCATGGTATGGTACGCTACAGAGGCAGACAACCTAAGCTTAGGTACATAGATGGTCAATTTTTAGGGTTCCGTACCTCAAACGGAAAAAACGGAACCCTTACAGGATCACATATTGTTGTCCGCCTGTCCGTCTGTGTGTATGTCAAGACTCTTTATGTCGGGAACGCGTAAAGAAGTCGAGTTGAAATTTAAACTGCATACGCATGTTTATGATTTCTTGCAGTTGTCTAAAAGAAAAACTTCTCAGTTATCGTTTAAAAAAGTAAGAGCCGTTTATATCGTAAAAACTGCATATTTCGACACACAAAAATCAAAATCTACAGGGTACTTCCCGTTGACATAGAACTATGAAATTTGGCAAGAAGCATTGTCTCAGAGTACACATATATGAATAAATCTGAAAATTGTACATTTTTATTTAAATCACAAAAAATAGGGCCTCAAAATTCACAAAGTATGGATCAAAATTCAAAGTAAGTAAATCGTATCATGTAAGGTATCATATAAAATAACTTCATTAGCACATGCTAAAATAGGTTTTTAATTATTTTAATAATGTGTAATTTTCGATGTACGACGAGAAAAGTAAAAAAAAAACTTTTTTCGATGGTTATAGTATAGAGATTTTAACAACTCACTTCTGAATTTTGTGAAATATTCTGGATTTGTAAGGAACCCTCGATATGCGAGCCTGACTCGCACTTGTCCGGTTTTTTAAATTACTTAATTGTCAATAAACTTTGCATAAAACTGGTCAATTCAAAGTGTCAATGTTAATAAAATATTGGCGGTATTTTGTACAGTCTCAGAATTAGATAAACAGATGGCATTACATAATAGAACACAATTATTTTTGCAAAAAATAGCATGACCGACTTCAACCGTGTAAAGAATTCGCGAATATTTCGCACGGATCGATGTAGTATTTTTCACATTATTGATGATTTATCAAAAATAGCTCAACCGATTTCGATACAATTAAGATGGGACCAATTTTGAAGTATATTCTTTATAATAAGAAAATAATTATCGAAATCGGACCACTACATAAAAAGTTATGCGTGGTTATACATAAATATACCTATATATATGTGTATACATATAATTTTGAATTGAGTTGAATTGTTGTATTGAGTACCTCCTCCATTTCGTCGGTTAAAAATAGCAACTTTCTTCCGAGGTTTTTTTTCTAAATTTATAGCTATAGGTAATATGAAATACCTTAACAGGCTCCAACAATGATAGTGCTATTTCGACGACTTGGTCGTCTTCACCGCATACCCTGCGAAAAAAGAAAAAGGCTGATTTCCATTCTCTAAGTTAAATAACTAATGGCGTCCCTCAATTAAAACGTTCATAAGAACGTAGTTTATTAAAATGAAACGGTCAAAGGGTCTTCGGATAATTTGGTTGTTTTCTATCACGAACTTACTGGGTAGTACGTCTTATCTGACCATTTTGCTGACCGATAGTTTAGAACGCTTCAAGATATTTTTGAACATTAAAAGATTATGTCGTTCTTGCTTTGTTCTGAAGAGTTTTGGTCGCGTGCATGGTCTCCGGTTAGTTTACAGTTATCCACAGACAACCGGCGATGATTACTCATTAGCCCAACAGTCTATTTACCTTTAAAATTGCTAAAAAAATACGTCTGAAAACGAATGTCTCTTACCTGTCTCTACGCTGCAACTGGTCCAAAACCTTAGCCTCGACCAGCGTAACGAGTCGGTTCATACACAGCCGGTTAGCCAACTCGAGTAGCTCTAAACAACGTGCCGGCTCCACGCACGGAATCTTATCGCTATAGATATAGCATAGCAGGATGTGGAATGCGTACATCTTCACTCCCGGGAATGATATCTGGAAATAAGATCATCATTATATATGTCGACGCCAGAGACCAAAACAATTAAATTAGGGTCAATTATCACGAATTAATATGCGTTGATCAGTTTAAGTATTCGATTGGTAGACTTAACTTACTTATTTCAATGTAAAAACAGTTTTTAAGCGAATATGAGAAGTTTAGGTTTGTTGTTGTTATGAAAGCAAACAAAAACTTCTATTTAGTTAAAATTTATTGTGATTGTTAATTGTCTATTCCTAAATTCATTTCTAGATTTATAAGCGACACTAGTTTGGTTTAAAGATTATTTAACTTTGATTTAAAGACTGACCATTTAATTATAAAGGCGGATTATTTTAAATGCGAGTTTCACGGCACGCCCGCGCCGTGGCGCTAGTAGTCTATGATTAATTTGATGTTACAATTATTGTAATTAGAAAATAGTTTGATTATTGTTTAGATTGTTTTCAAAACGTTTTTTAAAATATATTGAGTAATAACCACTCGATTATCCGTACAATAAATGAAGTGATTTCTTATACAGTAGTGAATTAATTCCATGACTTCACTGCGACCGCATGTTGATTTTGGAATGCGGGGTCGCAGCGGAGGCACATTTTGGCGGTGGATTTTCGAGGAGAAACATTGTGAGTGCAATTTTAACTAAGGTAGGTAAGGCATATAAGGCCCACCTTTATTAAAATTAAAATATTTTCACCCATTGATGAGGTAATAAACAAAAGTCTCCCCATATTAATTATAAATGTATTTAAGTTCCGTCATGAAATAAAAAAACATAAAAATATTATAACGTTATTTTTGAAATATGAAGTGTTTTTTAAAACCATCACTTCGGGCCTTATTGATCACTATGAGTATAAAAAGGCCCTAAATATAAATTAACATTCTAAGAAAATTAACAAGTTTAAACGATATTAAACTATAACAGTAAACATAAAACAACATTTGGTCCTTTTAAAACATGAGTATTATCTTAATTATTAGAAATAAAAGACTTTGGGCCTTATTAATCTATAGGTATTACAAATGTCCTACGTTCCTTTAGAATATGTTGCTAAACACAAAGAAGGATGCACGGAATTAACCTGTCAATATTTTTTTTTTTTTTTTGTTAGTAAAAAACCAAATGTCAAATTCAGTCAATCAGATGACGTATTTAGTGTTGCCAGACTTCGTTTAGGTATCCAGACTTAGCAATTTTGGAAATATTACCGTGTTGATGCAATAATTATTTTCTTTTTTAACTATTGGCACATAATCCTGCGTTAACTCGTTTTAACCCGTAATGTTTACAAACTGAGGTGTTATTATACATTTTTATAGAAACATACATTTTTGTATACTAAAATATTGTCAAAAAGAAAGAATACTCTTATTATTTTTATATGTACTTTTTATCATATACTTTACTACTAAAAACAAAAAGCAGTAGTTGAATTTATCCGAGAAATTCGTGGCAATTTTAATATTACTCGTAATAATCCTTAAGGGTGCTATTCGAATCTTTCACTTGCTTTACTACACTTGCAGCAGCTGCACTAGGCCGGCTGTGGCTACACAACTGAGGCGTTAGTCCAGGTTTACACATAAATTGAAATTACATCTTTTCGATATTGCCCTATACATTTTTTTACAGCGCCCCTGGCCGAAACGATGAAAAACTAACCAAAATGTATGGAGCCACACGCGAACGCAAAAGTTTAAGTAAACAACACAAAACCTGGACTAAGGGCTCTGGTTATCTACGTAGTTGTATGAATTTCTACAAAAAGATTCCGAACACGGCTGCGGCAGCATGTGCTACCGAGCCTCGGCTGCAAGTGTTGTTAGCCTGTTTAAACAAGTCCAACGTACCTGCGATGTACGACGTAGGCAACCAGCATCGGAATCATTCCCGACTGCGGATACAAGCAGCGGCTCATGTGTGTGCTACCTCCATTCGCAACCTGCATCCGCAGGCTGCAGCCGAGGTTCGAATAGCTGCTTTACTTATATTCTTAACTTATAGTTGCGGTTCTTGTACTTTTGCTAATGAAATGGATGAATACCGAATTTTCTTTATCATTCCGTTTTTCATTTTCTTTTTATATGAGTCCTAGACATTGATTTTTTTGACGTGACAACGTTTTATAAATCGATGAACTCCAAAAATTAATCTGATATTACAGACAAGATGACATGCACTGTTTTAAAAATCAATATAAATCGTTAATATCATTGAGACAATATTGACTAAAAATACATGAAATCAAGTTTTTAAAATCGAGCACCATTTTAGCACTCTGAACATAACAAACCTGGCAATCCATAATCTTTAGTGTGTATACTTGTCTATAAATAGGTACTTATAGCTTGAAAATTGTTTTCGTTTTTTCTTATTTTATATTCAATTTTAGCCAAATTGTACATATCTGAACAGTTTTGGAAGCGTCATAAATTACATTGGTGAACATAACATTCTTAGAAAATAAGTGAGGAAAAATTAGTCTGTTCGTATATAACAGGTCCTGGTATGTATGGGCTCGCGCATCCTTCTTTGAACATTAGGTAAGTATAATCTTACTAAATTAAAGTTATTCAAAAAACAACAACAAAATCGATACTTTGACACTTTGATAGCTAACAAAACTTCTGTGGGCCTTATTACACTAAAGACTTTTCAAATACTGAAGATTCAACGAATAAAAAGTTTTTATAAGGTAAATTTTACAACTTTAAATTAAGAACAGTTAATAAAAAAGCAAATAATATTAAGGTACTCTTTAGATTTCAAAGCAGTCGTAATACTCGTACTTAAATTAAATTGAGGTTAATCTAAAGGTAATAAGGCCCGGGCCTTATTACCTGCGCAAGGGCCGGGCCTTTTTAGCCGTAGAGCAAGCTTTACAATCAGTGTCATATATTTAGTAAAAAAATAGCAATTAGAATGTGTACTTAAGTCTCTCCGTGGGGCAATACAAGAATAGTTCACATTGAAATGGGAAAAACTCGGATTAAAACAAAAAACTCGATGAAAACTGAACCTCTTTAAGCTCGAAATATATTACGTACGGCGCCGCGACCTCTCTCTGTGGCTGTGTGGACGGTACTGACGAATTGGCGGGCCGCGCGGAAGAGCGCAATGTTGCCAGCTCGCTGTATGTGCGTCTTCTATGTATGCGTGAGTTTTAAGCGAATAGATTTTTATGCAACTGTTATTTCTACAAACTGGGCCTAGTTTGCAACCGGGCCTTTCATGCCTCACCTACCTTATTAATTGTTAGTTTCTAAGATTCTTGCTATTTTAATAGGCGGTGATTTTGTTAATTTTTGGTGCTAATTGTTCGTAATATAATTAAACTGTTGTTTGTGATTTGTGTTTTCGTTATTTGCCATGAATGAGCCGGGTGAAGGAGATGGTGACGTTAGCGCAGCTGACGTCACGGTTTCTAATAATCCCAAGGGTCCAGGTCCTACGTTATATATAATTTCAACCTATAGAATCTATAGATACATTTAGAGTTGTTAACCGTGGGCGTAGCTTATAGGGGATATAGGGGGAATATTTATCATCATCATTAGCTTATTTTGGCCCACTGCAGGGCATAAGCCTCCTCCCCTTTACGCCAATTATCCCTGTCCTGTGTTAGTCTCATCCAAGTGTTGCCGAAAAACTTTTGGATGTCATCACGCCACCGTTGTATGGAATATTACCCACCCTAAAAACTATTTTTTTTTAATATTTTTATTTCATATAGGTTTGCTTTGCACATCCCATAAAATAGAATGAATGTAGTTCGGCTACGGCCATAGGCATGGGCGTGGGTTTTGCTTCCCATGAAACTGTGACCACTCTGGAAAACATTAAAGACAATTTAAAAGTGGGCAAAACCACTCCAGAACAATATTAAATTAAAAATTTTAAGAATCCCAACGCAATAAGATTTTTACCGCAGGTAATAAAAGAGCTGATTAAGTTTGAAACAGCTGATCAAATTTTGATGAAACATATCTACTCGTAAGAACAGTCTAGGCAAATTTACTATACAAACAAAAAAAATCTACTTAAAAGGCCATGTCCACATAATGTATGGAGGCTGGTATAATAATAATCAAAAATTCTAACCACAACACTTGTTACATTTTGAGAAAGTTCATTTTTTTTGAGTCTATTACATCAATTAAAAACAAAAAATGCCCTGCAATATCTTTTTAAATAATTTTGAATTTATTAGGATAAATGAATATATTTGGCTCAATAGGTATTTTATCTCTATCAACCCTAATTAAGTAATCTCCAAATTATTAAAATAAAGCATTGTTACCAATTAGACACACTTTTTAAGTGTCTTTTTGTCACATTGAACCTACTAACTGGTCACACAGGTAGGTTAAAAAATTTAATTTTAGCAAATTATAAGATAAATGTGGAAGAATCAGCTACAAATGCAAGTAAAATAACGATAGATGCACTTTATTATTGTTAAACTAGAAAAAATAAAAAGCTGTATTACGAGGGTGGGTCAAAAAGTTCGCGGAATGGAGGGGTTAGAGAGGGAAAGGGGTAGTTATTTTTATCTGTCGCTACTTGTTGACTCAATACAAGTATAAATACTAAGTTTCAGCCCAATCGGTTCATTAACCTTTGAGATATCGCTGGATAAACAAGTCAATCGGGAAGAAAATATCAACTATGGAGAAAATTTAGTATTGTGCCGTGATTAAGTTCCTCACTAAGCAAGGAAAAACGCCTCAAAACATTATGGTAAAAATATCATCAGTTTACGGGGACTCTTGTCCTGGAAAAACAATGATTTATAAGTGGCATAGTCTTTTCAAGCAAGGCAGAGACTCAATTGAAGACGATCAGAGCTCAGGTCGGCCTATTGAAGCAACGTCCTCAGACATTGTTGAAAAAGTTGAAAAATTTGTTCTAAAAGATGCACGCCTGAAGAAAAAACAAATCGCAGAGATGACTGGAGTATCATTTACGACCATTTTGAATATTCTCCATGACCATCTTGGCATGTCTAAGGTCAGTGCAAGATGGGTACCGAGAATGCTCACAGAGCTTCAAAAACAGCAGCGCGTCGAGTGTTTGCGCGAGCTTTTGAAGCTGTGTAGTGAAAACAGGGATGAATTCCTGAACCGAATTGTAACTGGAAATAAAACTTGGGTTCATCAGTATGAACCTGAGTTGAAGCAGGAGTGAATGCAGTGGTGCAAAAAAGGCGCAGCACCGTCTAAGAAGTTTAAGGTGTCACAATCAGGCGGAAAGATTATGGCTACAGTTTTTTGGGATTACGAGGGGATTTTATTGATTGATTATTATAGATAAAGGTGTCAATATCACGGAAAAATACTACGCTACATTATTGGAAAAATCAAAAATAGCAATTGAAGAAAAGAGAAGGGGAAAATGGTCTCGAGGTGTGCTCCTTTTGCACGACAACGCATCCGTTCACAAGAGTCATGTTGCGATGGCTGCCTTACACAAGTGCGGCTTCGAAACTTTAAACCACCCTTCCTATAGTCCAGATTTAGCCCCTTGTGATTATTATTTGTTTCCAAACATGAAAAAAGAGCTTCGTGGAAAGAAATTTACGGATGACGAAGAAGTGAAGTCGGCATTTTCTGCATATTTTGAAAGCCTTGACAAATCATTTTTTTTTGAAGGTATAAAAAAATTATTTGAAAGTTCTGAAAAGTGTATTAGGGTTAATGGAGAATATATTGAAAAGGAAAAATAATTTCGTGTTTAAATTCACCCCCCTTCCCTTTCATTCCGCGAACTTTTTGACCTCCCCTCGTATTATTAATCATGCAATTTATTTTTCACATTTAAAAAAAAATGCTGGGATGAAAATATCGAAATTAGATATTTTTGAGAAGCCCATAAAACAAGCTTTCAAATGATGTATATATCATCTTGGTTAGATTTTTCTCTGAATAATATACCACTTGTGAACGTCTCCTTTGGTCTTAATATTAATAATCTTATAATCTATTCGGTCGGAAGCTACAATGCTACAGACAGACAGACACACACACACACAGAGATACACGTCAAACTTAAAACACTCATCGTTTTTGCGTCGGAGGTTAAAATAGAATGTAGCCCTAGAGAAAATCTCTAGCTACTCCAATGGCTACGCCAATGACTACGACAATGGCTACGTCAATGACAACGCTAATTACTACGACAATGGCTACGCCAGTGACTACACCGAGGGCTACGCCAATGACTACGTTAATGACTACGACAATGGCTACGCCAATGACAACGCTAATAACTACGACTAAATGGCTACGCCAACGACAACGCTAATAACTATGAAAATGGCTACGGCAGTGATTACACCGATGACTACGCCAATAGCTACGCCAATGACTATGCTAATAACTACGCCAATTACTACGCCAATAGCTACGCGAACGACTACACCAATGACTACGCCAATGTTTGTCATGCAAATTCCACTTACAACTCTAGAAGTGCTCTCCCGGAAGTGTCCTTGGAACATCGCCTTCATGGGGTCACAACGCGCCATCAGTATCGCTCTATGAGCCAGATGTATGCCATCGTCCAGGTCAAACGTTACGTCAGCAAATAGATTGTTCTCCACGTACATTTCCCGAAGTCTCTGGGGTAGGGGCTGAAATTATTATTATTTTGACAGGCACACATTCATTTTCACCGACTTCAAAAGAGGAGGAGTTACTATGTATTTGCCTGTATAAATTTTTTTTGGACTAAGGCTTCCCCTATGAATTTCCAATAAGGCCGGATGGAAGTGGCCTGCATCCAGCGCGTTTCTGCGTTCCTGGCCTATGTCCAGCAGTAGACCTCCTACGACTGGTGAATGGGTGATTTTTTTGTGCTTTTCATGGATATTTTCCCCAATTGTGAATCGGTGCAAAAAATCTTTAGTTTATTAGCTCGAAAGGGTATACTCCCGAGGTGGTCCCATTTAAATTACATGAATCGAAATCGGCTGAGCCGTTTTTAATAAATCAACAATAATGTATACATACGTCACATCGTGCAAACTATTCAATAGACAATATTTTTTGTAGACAATAGACAATAATTATTATATTCGAATTATGTGGAAGTCGGCTTTTTGCGAAAAATAATTAAGTACATAATGTATCATCTCTTTCTCTCTTCTGATTTTATCATTATGTATACCCGGATGGTACCCGTCGCAAACTATAGTATTTTGGGCGCCTTTGCACTAGGTAGTTATACTGAGCGCCACACAAATCGACGGATGAGAAGTTAGCCGGAGATGACACTTCGCCGTGATTCGCTAATTATTGCGCATGTGTGCACAATACCGACACAAGTGGCGAAGTGTTGAGCACGGGCATAGGGAGCGTGCGGGAGGCATGATGTTGGCGGGTGGGTGTGCCCCGGCGTCTCGTTTCTCTGGCTCCCGCGCATACCTATATTTCAGCTTTTGCGCAGCGTTCTGCGTATAACTTCCCATCCGCCGATTTGTGGGGCGTTTAGTATAAATACACATTGGAGATGATTATGCTTCGATCAGCAGGCAAAATTACATTTTTTTTTTAATTTTTTCGCCATTTACTGATTACCTATTTATTGTAAGTTAACGAAGTTTTGTAACTATAAATAAGTAGGTTGATAGTGTTTAGGGGGTGTATTCACTAAAACCAATAACAGGCTAGCAAAGAAGAAGAAGAAAGATTCACCAAAAATTCAAAATATTGGTTAGTCGGTTGGCCTGTAAAAAATGCATCAATGATTTTCAGCATAGTTTTTAAGCGGTTGATGCACTTTTGTGCATAGACTGACCATTAAATTTTGTGGGCAATTTTTCCATAGATATTTTATACTCTAAGTTAAAAAACGAATCATTAACAATATTTAGTATGCTACTTACCCCATGGAAGTTCAGCATAAATCCTTTATCGAATAGTAAATGCTGGTCCAATATGAACTGACTTAGTTTTGTCAATTCATGGTACCCTAGTAGCTCAGCCGCTTGTCTGATTTCCTGATGATAAGCACAATTATTAATATTTTTATTTAAAAATAAAAAAGATTGGTCCTTCGCAGAATTGGGGATGCATTTTAAAATATTATCCTTGCATAGTCGACGTACCACCTGCTCGTATTAAGCGATTCGCTTCTTCTTTCATAATGCGGACCGCTAGGGATTGGAATTCTCTGCCTCCGTCATTGTTTTCTGACAATTACAATCTGGATATCTTCAAGTCAAGAGTGAATAGGTATCTTCTAGGCCTACATACTCTATCTTCGGCTACAACTTCGCTTACCATCAGGCGAGTTGGTGGCCAAATAAAGATTTTTGACTCAAAGTTTAAACACTAAGAAATGAAAGTTTAGAAAAAAATCTTGATTTTATTTTAAAAGTATTGAACTTAAGGAAAAACGCAGATTGTTAGTTGTGTTAGTAAAATAACCAATCAAAAATATTACATATAATTTTAGTCCTGAGAAATTAGAAAGTTATATCATTTTAGATTTAATTTAAATCTTATTTTTTTTTGAAAACCTGTAAATGTAAACTTTCTTATAAATAATACTAATGAAGGCTATAAAAGGCAATGAAACATGATAAAACAACACAAAGCATGTCTCGGCTTTTAACGGATGTGGTTAAAATGGTACTTGACTCAGTTCTTTCGCGACCTATACAGTGGGTCCATTATGTTTATAAGGGAGAATAAAACTTGATATTTCTTTAGTTTACCTAAGTGTTTGTAGTGTAATAACATCCATTTAAAACCGTGTCACACTGTAAGTAATGTTGCGTTTATACTCTTATACAATTCGCCATTTTACAACTTTTTTAAACCATTTATGAAGATTAATTTAGTAATTTATCTAGGTATATAAAAATGTATAAAGATAAATTCGAAGCTCAAAGATAAATTCATTAATTTATCGTTTCGAATTTATTTAACTTGAGTCTGTAAAATATTTGTGGTACAATAAATTAGTATTTAAACTGAGCAACAGTAACTTATAATTTATGTACCTATATTATTATTATTATTTGACCGACGAAATAGAGGCAGTACTAAATTCAACGCGTATATTTTTATGTATATAGTATAGTTTAACCACGCATAACTTTTTACATAGTAGTTCGATTTCAAAACTTATTTCTTTATTGATAAGGATATATTTTGAAATGGGTCCCATTTAAATTTTATCAAAATCAGCAGAGCCATTTTTGATAAATCAACAATAATGTGAAAAATGCTACATCGATCTGTGCGAAATATTCACGAATTCTGAACACGGTTGAGTCGGTCATGTCATTTTTGCTAAAAATGACATGACCGACCGTGTATGAGTTGTAAGAATGACAGTATAAACGCACCATTAAAATATACAACAAATAGATATTCCACTACGCAATATGTATATCTACAAAAGTACAAATTATAAGATAGATTTAGAAAACCTAAAATGGTGCAGAATATGAAATACCAAATAATAATTTATGATTTATTATTATTAATTTTACCAGTAATAATCCAATAGCAGCGGACTGCAGAAAAGAGTATTTTAAATAAAAATATTTAACTGTCATTATTTATTTAAAGAAGTGATTAAGAGAAAAGATAGAGAATAAAATATCGAAGAAGATTTTAAGCATAATACAAAGAATTTTACTATCAATAATAAATATATATTTTTCACATATTTTTAGCATTTATGTTTTCTTTCATTATTAACTTTTAAAACCAAAGGCGGAAAGAAAGCAAGAAAGAATATCTATATCATATTTTACCATTTTTTCTAATTTGATGAAAACATCAATGCTGTAGATTTACCTAATAATTATTGTTAATGAATAAAGAGCCTAAATATTTACACAAAAATCGATACATACAAATATTATTATATAGCAAACATTTATGAAACAATATTAAAAAATCATACAACATAATATTTAGTTGAAAAATTAGCAGATAAACATTTTTTAAATTTATAAATAAGTATTGTGCAGAAAATTCTGAAAGTAGGAAATTTAAAAAAGCAAGGCACTGATAGCTGTAGAAAATTTTATATATCAAATGTTGAATTGTAAATCAACATAAATCCTACAATTTAAATGAAAAAAAAAAAACACTATTTCAATCCCATTTATTCATACCTACATAAAAATTCGTCGACTTTTGCCTTGATATACAAAACACAATTGATTTTTTCGTGATTTTAGGGTTAGGTATTTCCACAGTAGCTTTTAAACAGCTGTGCGGTTCCCCGTAATTTGGGTCTTGTATGTAAATATAGCGCGAGCGAAGCGAGCAAGTACACTCTTGAGTGAAAAAAATATCATCGTAGCTCGCATGCCGTGGTAAAAAAAAGCTATACCTACTAGCCGAGTCAAATTCAAGCCTGCAGCTCATTCCGCTAATAAAATACGAATCTGCACTGAGACTTATGGGGCTTTCCACCTTGCAAAACGTTAACATCACACGTTTTTGTGCCATTGATCTTTCATCTTGAGCATTAATCTAGAATGCTAAAGATTTATTGTTCCAAAAAAAAAACGGTAAACGGTGGAAAAATTTGCCACTAAGTAAAAGGGTTGGCTATTTTTGACTAAATCTTTCAAACTTTTTGTGAGCGCACAAATGGATACCTTGACCCATCAATATAAAAAATACCCTTTGGGTATAACTCTATAAATGTCAAGTCAAAAACACTTTTTAATGTAATTTTGTTAGAAACTGAGCATGACTCTTTTCATCTCTTTGGTCATGAAAATGCACAATGAAAATGTAACAAAGCAAAGAACAGCTAAGTTTCACATAAGTTTCAGTCCAGTTTCTTTACTAGCTGAAGGGTCCTGAAAGGTAAGACAACTAGAATAGTTACAGATAAATCCCACCTGCTGTTTAAAGGCGCTGCTGTCGAGAGTGCCGGTGTAGACAAAGTTGATGATCTCTTGCATGACAGCTTGCGAGATCAGTTTACTCATGGTCACTATCGTTTGTGTCTGGGATGTGGCGTGCTGGATCTTGTCACACTGAAATGTAAGTAAAATGTTAGAAACAACCTTCATCGTCGTTGTTTCAATCACAGAACGTCCAATGTTGAACAAATGCAACCTCTAAGACTCACTCTGCAAGATCAAATCATAATTTAGGAATTCCGTAGATGAATCAATATTCAATCAAAATTAACGACATGTCCCGACAACGAGAATCCTACTAATATTATAAACGCGAAAGTTTGTGAGGATGGATGGATGTATGGATGTTTGTTACTCTTTCACGCAAAAACTACTGAACGGATTGAGATGAAACTTTGCTATAATATAGCTTATATATCAGAATAACACATAGGCTATAAATTATAATGATATTGCGTCAAAAATCAATAAATCATGCGGGCGAAGCCGCGGGTAAAAACTAGTATGTGATAATTGATTTGGCAGGAGAAGAGCACATAACGCTCTGAACCCAAAGAGAATGTAACTAGTATGAATGTCTGAACCGAGGATCGGTTAGATTCAAATGTTCTTTAAGAGGCAATGACAACAATCATATTCTGTCCATCGACAAGATGACCTGGGGCCTTATTTTTCTGGAACGTTTGCCTATATTTAAGGACGACTTTTTTTTTCTCGAAATCTATTATTTATACATTTCACGCAAAACTTCAGCACTCGACATGGCAATTTTAAAAGAAACCAAAAACTGAAAAGGGGGAAACCATAAAATGGAACGTTAATTAAAAAGAAATCTCGAGAAAAAAAGTCTAAAGAACAGTATACGTTCATAGGTGTTCAAACTTGAAAAATTAGGTCCCTGATCAAATCCGCAGGAATACGTAGAATGCACATTTCCAATTGATCTTACTGGATAGGAGAGGCCTGTGTACTTAGTTTAGATTTAACTTATGGCTAATATAATGATTGAAGTTTTGTGTAGGCGGAGTGGTTAGTCCTGCAGTCAAATATTTTAAGCCACTGAAAGGCTTGTCAGAAAAAGAGGGAGAGCTGGAAGGGATAAGAAACATTTGTGAAAATTCTCACCTTTACAACTCTTATAGAGTTGATGGCGGGATGGTTGACTTCTCGGTACAAATCCGGCGGCTTTTTGCAGCTGTCGCTCAGAGGCAGGATCTGACACGACGACCGCCGCTTTATTTGATCCCACACCCTGCAAATATAATCAAAGTCCCTTTATTCACTACAAAAAGGTACAATGCATAACAAGTACTTGGATCAACTACAGACCCTTGAAAAATGAAGGCGCAGAAGATAAAATGTACCTCATTTGTTTAGCCTGCTCTTTGCTAATAAGATACTCTGTGTCTTCGTTAAATTCGCCAGTTGTCGCTTCTCCCATGCTACTGACCTGCAACAAACACAGACATTTAAAGACCAGAAGACCAAAAGACTTCGGCAGCTACCGCCAGAATAAACACACCATTCTTTCGAATAATCTCCTCCCACTCTTGCTCGCATATTTAGCAGTTTCGCTTTCGTTTCTCTCGCCCTTTCTTATGGACTGACTCAATCGAAAATATAATCAGTAGCCCAAGTACCGTTCCACTCCCACTCTTGCAATCTAGCTTATAATTCACCCCCTTCCACTTGCACGTCTAATCTTTTTGAATCCCTCTCACTGGCAATAGACTGACTGATGACTAAAAAATACAATTAGTCCGTCAAATAGATTACTAAAAAAGCTCGTTAGAGTTCCGCGTGACGTCATGAGTGCCATAACAATGTAGGTATAGACTTTCGTGAGAGACGTGACGTCATGATATCCACTCCCAAATTTGATAAGATTTATCTTATCCATTTGTTGTTTTATTGACAAAAGAAAAAATACGTGTCCAATATTTTTTGATATTCTAACTACATCCATCAGCCATAGGATGTCCACTGTTGGACATAGGTGGTAGACGTGGTCTCCACTCGAGAACTTTTCGACCCCATGGTCATCAGTCCTCCGCGCTCTGTGCCCTGCCCATTGCCATTTCAATTGCCAATCCGCTAGGCTATGTCGGTAACTTTGGTTCTTCTGCGAATCTCGCCATTCCTGATTCGATCTCGCAGAGAGACTCCGAGTATAGCTCTCTCCAAAGCTCGTTGGGCTACTTAGAGCTTATTAAAAAGACCCACAGTAAGAGACCACGTTTCAGTGTCATAAGTCATCACTGGCAACACACACACTGGTCGAACACTTTCGCCTTGAGGCACTGAGGTATGTCGGATGAGAAGACGTCACGCAATTTTCCGAACGCTGCCCAGCCGAGTTGGATTCGGAGATTTCGGCGATTCACAATCACAATCTAACTCACAGATTACCTAATTATAATAATGATTTTTTACTCAGTCATCATGTCTATTATTCTATCTCCTTCTGTCACCAGACTTGTCTTTACCCTGGCTATCTATTTATAGTTTTACAACTGTCACACTGGCAACTATCATGCCTCCTTCTCCCACCAGGCTATCCCTCATCTCACCATACTGCTCTCGCTGGAGCTCCGCGCGAGTTCTGCCGAAAGACTGACGCAGTCCGTAGTCAGCAGACGGTGGAACGCCTCACAAGCGGCTGCCAGCATGAACCGATGCACGGGGAATCCCTTCGCGCCGCAAATTATCACCATATCTGAGAAATACTGGAAGAAAACGTACCATTAGTTTTAAGGGACATCATCTGAACGTAACAAAAGTTTTGTTTAATGACATAGCAATAGGCAATAAAGTAAGTAATTCGTGTAGGCCGGGTGGCTAGACTGGCTAGCCCTGGTGTCAAGAGTTTTTAGGCCGCCTCAAGGCCTCTGACATGGCTAAACGGTTAAAATAACTGTGTCACCATATACCAAATATCCCCATTCCTAAAAATCACCAAATATCCAAATACCGACCGTGCGTAACGTTGCTAAGGCAATTAATGATATTTTGTAAGTGTGTCCTACTTATTACAAATGATTTTTATTACATTTTACATACTTATATGTTAATTTGGTTCTGTATAACTATATTGGACTGGGGGTAGTAGATACTTATGTAACATTTGAAATACCTGATGATGAAGCAAAGCCGTCAAATTTTCCAAATAGACGCTGTTCACTACTGGTACGTCTGGTTCCATGGGTCTTGGGGGCCGGAATGGTGCCTAAAATAGAAAAAAAAATTTAGTAATGATAATAAATATTAGGGGACATCTTACACACGGTCTGTGAACCCTAACTAAGCAAAGCTTGTGATATGGCTGCCAGAGACTGATATACTAATATACATACTTATATAGACAATACCTAAATAACACCCAGACAAAGAGCAAATGCCTATATTCATCACATAAATATTTGCCCTGGGTGGGAATCTAAGCTACGCCTACTACCTACTATTTGACCCAGTAGTCAGGGTTACTATAGCCACTGAGCCACCGAGGCAGTCAAGAGCGTGAGATCCTTAAAGATCTCACGCTCTTCCAACCTCTCATTCTGACTGGAAATCTATGGGTCAGCCTTTGTCCAGCGGTGGACTTCTTACAGGTTAGGTGATGGGATAGCTAGAATCGCCTCACCTGTAACAAAGGCCTCTGCACCCTCTTCAGATTGGTCATCCAAAACCGCTGCTGCCGCCGCGCAATCAACGCCGCCCGAATCGCGTTTTCAAACACTTCGTTCACCCCGTAGTATGTGAACACGGATGTCTCGTAATAGTATATCCCCAGCTCGTGTGCTAAGGCACGACCTTGGTCCGGCATCACTAAGTCGCTTTTTCTTGGAGCTCTGGAATACAAACGTTCTATTTATGTAACCTACAAGATAAACTTACGAAACCTGTGAAACGGTGTGACGGTAATTTTACTGGCGGATACGTACCCACGGCGTATTTTAGTCTCCAAATAGTAGAAATAGGTAGAGTTTGTGCAAAATGAGAACCGTTGTGGCGTCAAGGTGAACTTACAATAAGATTTTAGCAGCCAAGGTACCGACTATTTGGTAGACGCGCGTCTACTGATGAAAACTGAATTGGTGTCTACCAATTAAGATACTTTTAACTGCGTATTGCGTCTTATCAATACCGCAAAAAGTGAATTAAATATTGCGTCTTATCAATACCGCAAAAAGTGAGTAAGTCCTGACTGGAACTAGTGAACTTAATATTTATTGTGCCAGTTCCAGCAGTTATCTGTTTTCTCTACGCACAGAATAAGCAAATCTTCTTCCCGTGTATAGATTTCTGGAAATCTATGACTACACGTACCCGCTGTTTGGTGGAGTCAAGACTTATGAGAAGCTGCGAGTTTGAAGCTTTGATTAGTTATTGTTTGTCCTTTTGTGGTTGTTACCTGATAAACGGGCTGCGGTCCTTGCAGTAGTTGAGGTAGGTCTCATCCCGGTACATGTAGCGAAGGTCGTTCTTGCAGCCAACCAATAGGATGGGGGTGTTTGGGCAGAAACGCCTGGTAACACCAACAAAACAATACATCATTCCAAAAAATAGCGAAGTGCTCATAGCTTAGTCTGACTAGGTGTTCATTAGCGATCAGCGAAGTTAGGCAACGTTCAGCACGTTCCGTCTCCGGATGCGTGACCAGGGGTAGAGTTTACACTGTGGCTCGTCTTATACGTTAAATTGTAGGTCTCGGTTGCTTTAACCATTTAGCCATGTCAGAGGCCTTCAGGAGGCTTAAAAACTGACACCAGGGCTAAGTAGTCGGCCTATTCGGGCTGGCTTATTCCAAAAATAGTGCATCTTACAAATAGAACTCGGATCTGTGTCCGTGAAGTGTATTTAACAAAGTAACGTGATAATTTAGAATGTAGGTCTTTTTAAGAAAAAAAACTGTAAGTAGGTACGTCGCATATTTTATTTACCTGATTTCTGGGTACCACATAGCCCCACAGTTTCTTAGAGATATCGGATTTGTGATGGAGAAACATAATAACACCACATCAGATCTGAAAATAATAAAAACATTCATTTCCACAGATCTAAAAATTAAATAAATCTGAATTACCTATAGTGGTACACACAAATGGGTAGCGCAAAAGATAGATCTTTCACTCAAAAACCTATATACTCATCGGCATAGCGTTCGAAGTTCATTCACGAATTGAACAAATCCTGATGATTTCAGAATCGCGCTGGATGCAAGTTGTTACAACCAGATATATAGTATACAAAATACTATAGAGGCCTATGTCTAGTGATGAACATCATATGAATATTATGATGCTAACTAAAAAAGAAGTCAAGCTGTCCCTAGAGATGCTGCAGAAAAATATCACTGAGAAAATTACCTTCCGTAAGCGAATCTCCTGTCTTTTTCGTGGTCACCGAATGTGTCCCATAGACGTAACGAGACGTTCACGCCGTCTACCACCTCCCAGGATCTTTCTAGAACCTGCAAAAGAATACTACTTTGAAATATTCGTACTTTGATTGGGTCATGAAAAGTCGGATATAAGGCTTATCGCGAACAAGCGTTTCGTCCACACTCTTTCTTGGTAACGCTCTTTTGACGACTTATAGCTTTTATTACAAGTTTTACTCGCCACTGGGTTTCCTGGTTGTAGAAGTTACGGCAACCAAGCGTTGGTTGTCGTATCTTGAATACTTACTAGGTGGATCTAAATATGTTGTTTTTAAACTTTCGCGATTTGAACACAATATTATATACTACGGGACTAATCGCGCATTAAAATTACGAGGCACATGGGTGGTCATGACTTGCGACAGCGACACGTGCTGGTTGCATGCTCGTGCGCAGATGAGCCGCGTTTTGCCGACCGCTGTGTCACCGACCACCACACATTTTACCAGCTCTTAATAGTACTGTTTGTAATAGAACATCCGCTTTCAAATGAACAGTTCTTAAGAGATACAAGATTATTTTTTGCAAAAATTAGCATGACTGACTTCACCCGTGTACAGAATTCGCGAATATTTCGCACGGATCGATGTAGCATTTTTCACATTATTGTTGATTTATCAAAAATGGCTCAGCTGATTTCGATAAAGTTTAGATGAGACCAATTTCGAAGTATACTCTTTCCAATAAAAAAAGAATTATTGTAATCGAACTACTACGATAAAAGTTATGCGTGGTTATACATAAAAAAAAATATATATACGAGTATATACGCGTCGAATTGTATACCTCCTCCGGTGGTTCGTCGGTCAAAAACGAGAGTACTTACGTCGTTGTCGACTCTAGTCAATGGACCAAATGTGGGTACGTTATAGCTTTATAGGTTATCAGTTGTATCTGACACTGCATCTCACTAGCTCTTGCTTTTGTCCAACCCACACCCTTTGAGAGACAGTTCTCTATGAGTGTTTGGATGGGGAACAAAGTACTTACGTCTTTATAAATCCTATACTGGTCGATGGCCCAGACAGTGGGCACATGGGTGGTCATGAGTTGTGACAGCGACACGTGCTTGTTGCAAGCGCGTGCGCAGATCAGCCGCGTTTTGCCGACCGCCGTGTCCCCGACCACTACGCATTTTACCAGCTCTTGGTGCGGCTGCTCGTTGTCCATCTTCTGTTGACAAAATTATCCTTTAACTCACGTCAATGAAGAAAATATTGGGCGGTTATGTCCTTTACACTTGCGTACCGAACGAAATGAGTGCGAACAAGAGGAAGTGAACTTTAATTTGTTTTGTTTGTAGCTACAAATTGTGGTTTCATTCTATATTTTACAAAGATCCTTAATCAAGCAAGCAAGCCCTTAGATTTTAGTTTATAAACATATTATTTTGTAATAGGTGGTAATTTTTAGGTGTAAAAAGTGAGTTTTTTCTGTACAGCTCTACAAATTTTGTCAAGAGTCAATTATTTTTTTTGTATAAAATAGCTGTTTTTGCCGAAATTTTTCGGGCTATTATTTAATTTTAACGTAATCTACCTAAAATATTATCTACCCATTCCAAACTAAATTCGCGAAAATTAAAAATTCTCGGCAGGATACATTACGTTAGAACGATAGGTAAATATTTCGATCAGGGCTCACAGTTATCTATAATCCGACCGCTTAACTTAGTCCTCACCTTCGCGGTACAGGGGCGCCGGGGTAGACGACAAAGGGGACTGAGACAGGTGCGGGCGGCAGGTCGGTCCCCGGCGCCCGCACCTGTCTCAGTCTCCCTTATTATACCCGCTCATACAAATTTATAATACAAGGTACAATGTCCGGTAAAAAGGACGGAAAGTTGCATCTAGGGTATAAGTGATCGAAGTTTTTACCTCTATAATGGAACCATTCTATGTAGCCATGTGCTAAAAAACAATCACGCGATGTTCAAATCACAAACTCTACATTCTAGATTCAGCTTTATGATAGCCAGTTCGCTATTTTAATCACAAGCATTCTTAAAGTAACTAGCACCAACGAGTTATTTTACATTCACTATAATAATGCCTCGTATCCGTACCCACAGTTGGGTATTGGCCTCCTCTCTTATATGCCATTGTTCCCTATCTTGGGCCAATCTCATATACGCCTGACCAGCGATGGGTCTGATGTCATCGACCCATCGGGGTGGTGGCCTGCCTATAGATCGCTTAACTGCTATTGGGAGCCACTCAGTCAGGGATCTACTCCACCGAGCGTCAACACGTGTCCTGTCCAGCGTCACTCGAGTCTCGTAATACGGTTTCCAACATCGTATCCACTGGGCAACAAATCGAGATCGGCAACTTTGCACAACAACGAGCAATGTTGACGGTTGGCGCGCAAAATGTCGCGCGGGTCATTGTTTCTTGCATTGACTGCATTACTACTTGACTAACATTTGTTGCTTAAATAAATGTTAGTCACAGAGCTATTACAACAAGAGAGATATCGCTGTACTCGCTTGAGGCAATTCTCAACCACAAAAATATATAGAAAATCTTGCCCATGGCTGTCAAAACTGTCTAATATGAATCGGACTTTGACACTACTGAGAGAACAATCACGGTAACTATACTCTATAAAATTTAACTTGATCTCTGCGACAGCTGTCAGAAAAATCACGCCTATGAAGTCCTGAATTTCTTAATAGTACAGACAGTACCTGTCAATGTCATACTTTATGGGCATGCCGATAAGTGATGGGCGACGAATGATCGTGACCACAGAGTTTTAGATAGAGTTTGAATTAAAATATCGATAGTTTATACTAACGATATTTTAAATGAAACTTAATTTATCATTATTTTTTTTGTATATTTTAATATCATAACATTTTTTACATGTGTAATTAAATTAAACCCAATTATATGTTACATTAGCATTGATAATAGTGAAAAACGTCGATAAATACTATCGTTACATTATTATGAGTATTTAATTAATATCATAACATTATTTACATGTGTACTTACATACTTGATCTTAAATAATATGTAGTAAGAAAATAAAATCCAATTTCTCACCTCCAACTACTCATTCGATTTCATTACAACATTGTTTGAAAATCGATTTTTTCCACCACTATCTCAACTCTAAAAATGTCAATCTTCTATGTCAATGTCACTGTCGCAGAGATCAAGTTAAATTTTATAGAGTATAGCTACTGAATCGAGATACTTTTCATGTCTCTTTCTAACTCATGTCATATCAAAATCATTGCATCTCTTTCTTTCTTTTCTCGATCGACCACATTAGCCCTCTGGTATCTCAGTGATGTTAGTAAAGTGGAAACGTCACGGTCAAGAATGCTTGAATTAAACAAGCCATAGAGGGATCACCACACAAGTCGGCGGATGAGAAGTTAGCCGCAAATGCCATTTCGTCGTGATTATCTAATTAGTGCGCATGTGTGCACAATGTCTACACAAGTGGCGAAGTAGTAATCACGGTAAGGCGGCCAACTTTCCGAAAACTGAATGCGGGACTTAACCTTTCGTGAATGGGGGGGGGGGGGGGGGGGGGTGTTACACTTACATAATAAAAACACAAAACAAAGGTAGAAGTCATTTGTTATTAAAATCATATTTGTCACTGGAGTGACACTTTTTAACAAGCTCAGGATTTTTATTGAGAACTTGCAGCAGTAAGGGATTTTTTATGCTTATCCGAAGTCAAATGCCTTTGTTTATCATTTTTTCCGTTTACAATTCCATTACTCGTGCGCCCTTTTCCCGCTCTTACGCCTCATGAGTTCAGTAGAGAGATAGAGAACGAGATTAGCGCGTACGCGATACGCTTGTCGTTATTATAGGTAATCTGTGTTCCTTGGTTCCTACGCTGTTGACCGTGCGCGCGTGTGGGTGTTGTGTAGAAGTGTGGTAGAAAAATAGGGATGCGGGACATGCGGGACGCATACAACGTTTTACGGGACTATTTTACTAATAATTTCAAAGCGGGATTTCGTCTAGCATTACGGGACGGTCCCGCAAAATGCGGGACGGTTGGCCGCCTTAAATCACGGGCGTAGGGAGCGCGCGGGAGTCATAAGGTTGGCGGGCGGCTGTGCCCCGGCGTTTCATCTCTCTGGCTCCCGCTCTTACCTACGAGTATATTTTGCCTTTTCAATTCAATTTCAATTTATCATTTATTTCAGACACACATGCATCCATAAATTAATATAGTTAAGAGCTGAGGTGGTCTGTACTTTTCCATACAAACGTATAACGCTGTTTTCTTTCTGGAAAATGCTTTTAGAGTTACAATTTTTTGCCATAAAATTAAATTTAGCTGTTTAAACTACCCTGTCTTTTCATTTTCTTGATAAATTAATTATCAGGGAAAATATGAACCTTCAAAATCACAAAAAAATTCACCATTTTTACCGACGTCTTTAAAGACCCACTAGAATAGACTTATTAATTTCTAACAAAATATGAAATGACAGAATCGTGAGCACATATTTTTTGTAAATTTTGATATAAAAAATACTTGATTAATTTAGTTTTTGATGAAGAAAACAGCGTAATACGAAACGTTGTCTCGCCAAGATTTTTGTAGGTATAATTTGCTCTGAGCTGCAATTGTCCCTATCGCACGATGCGGAGGTAGGGCTGAGGTGAGGGAGGTTCAAACCTATACGTACACAAGCACTAGGGATGTAGTAATAGACGATATTTTTGTCGATGCTCTAGTGATGTCCATCGATATCGATATATTTTAAAAACATTAGTTAATTTTTCAAATCTTGTAATTTTACCGATGTATCTTTGTTACTTTTGAAGAACAAGATCTTATGTATGGAATATATGCGTTTAGTTACTGCGACTTATTGCAGCGACTACACAATTGAGTGGTGATCAAAATAATTGTACATTGGAAAAAAATGGGATGTCCTACGTCTTTAAAAAATTGTACTACGAAATTGTGACTTTATTATGTATGGTTTTAATTTTTTATCTTTAGTGTAGTTCATGAACAGTCAGATTCTATTCTTTAATAGAGTTTTGTGTACTAAAAATATCGATTTATAAATAAGTTACAAAACGTTACTAATTTCTGTTCATATAAGAAAAAGTTGTCCTACGAGTTTCTGATTCACTTGAAAACCTCTCTAAGCTATTGATTCAATAGTAAAACTTGTTATTTTCAAACTTTGCCTAGAGATTGTGCTTTAATTACCGGTGATTAATTATATGAAAATGTGATTTTCCCATTTGAAATTATTTTGCAATTTTGAGAATTGAGCATTTTTAGAATTGGCCATTCATAGAATTGGGCATTCGTAAAATTGAGCATTCTCGGAACTATGTGCCATTATACTTACTACTTCATTCATTACACGCCGAAAGGTGGAATATGGCGATCATAAATTTACATCACATCTGTATTACACTGTAAACACCCATATACGCAAATAAAGATTATGAATTACATTATATTACTGCGTCTAAGCAGAAATAATAGTTCTAATTAGGAAAATCACGTGCTCTCTAAAAATGTATTATAACTGTAACATTTAAATCTATCCTTAGTCCACCTAAGCAAAAAACGTTCTATGCTTGCCAGTACGTGAGATCCATTAAAAAAAACAGCCCCATCGGCTATCCGTTCATTGAACTACGAGTATGTGCCAAGGCACATACTCGTAGTTCAATTGGCACATACTCGTAGTTCAATGAACGGATGTATCATTTTAACTTGCCAATCCGCTGAGTTTTGCTAAAAAGTTCAATTAGAAGTGCTTTAATCTAATAAAAATTGTGGATGTTTTATCCTGTATTACTATTATGTGTGCCTTACCCACTGCTGCTTTAATTTGCTAATTGTTTCAGTTTTTTAAACTTTTTTAAAGTAGAACCAAAGTATGACAAGCAGTTCTCTAAACAGTAAACCTCGCATCTGTTTAATTGAATCCTCAATTATTTTTATACTATGGAACTAATTTCGGAATTCAAATAAGGTTATAGGTACCTACAATATAAAAGGCAAAAAGTTTTAGATAAACGAAATCCTATTACTAAGACTCCTCGACACAGTTAAAATTTGCACAGATAATGTATTTGTTCCCATTCACTTAACAAATTATTATTGTATGACAAAAACGTAATATGTACCTAACTAACATCATATACAATTGATCAAAAGCAGCGAGCAAAAGTAGCAATTTGGCTATTTGATATTTGTAGGCGCTGCAGTTTATATAATATATTTTTACTGAAATTACTTCTTTCTAAGTATAAATTAATTATTTTTTATGGAAATATCTTACATTACGTCGTTCTTCTACGGTGTATAATAAATATGCCAAATGCAAGTGGGACTCGCGCTCGAAAGGTTTCATACCGTATGAGAGCCAATTATTTCGATTCAATTAATTTTTTTTTAAATTGAGATTTGAGATATACATGATATATTGAAATATTATATTACTAAATATTCTGAGAATATTTCAAGCGTCTACCTTTTGTTTATAAATAAAAATCGTGCAAAAAATCACGTCTGTTGTATGGCATGAAAAAATATTTATTTCATTCTATTTTTTGACCGACGAAACGGAGGAGGTACTCAATTCGACGCGTATATTTTTTATGTATAACCAAGCGTAACTTTTTACACAGTAGTCCGATTTTGATAATTCTTTGTTGGAATTTTTTTCATTGGAAAGAATATACTTCGAAATTGATCCCATTTAAATTTTATTGAAATGGGCTGAGCCATTTTTGATAAATCAACAATAATCGATCCGTGCGAACTATTCGCGAATTCTGTACCTACACGGTTGAAGTAGATATTTATTTTATTCTATTTTTAGTTTTGTTGTTATAATGGGAACAAATACATTATCTGTGCAAATTTTAACTGTGTCGAGGAGTCTTAGTAATAGGATTTCGTTTATCTAAATCTTTTTGCCTTTTATATTGTAGGTACCTATAACCGTATTTGAATTCCGAAATTAGTTCCATAGTATAAAAATAATTGAGGATTCAATTAAACAGATGCGAGGTTTACTGTTTAGAGAACTGCTTGTCATACTTTGGTTCTACTTTAAAAAAGTTTAAAAAACTGAAACAATTAGCAAATTAAAGCAGCAGTGGGTAAGGCACACATAATAGTAATACAGGATAAAACATCCACAATTTTTATTAGATTAAAGCACTTCTAATTGAACTTTTTAGCAAAACTCAGCGGATTGGCAAGTTAAAATGATACATCCGTTCATTGAACTACGAGTATGTGCCTTGGCACATTATATTATTATATTTTTATACTATATACTAAATAAATATTTTTATACTATGGAACTAATTTCGGAATTCAAATACGGTTATAGGTACCTACAATATAAAAGGCAAAAAGTTTTAGATAAACGAAATCCTATTACTAAGACTCCTCGACACAGTTAAAATTTGCACAGATAATGTATTTGTTCCCATTATAACAACAAAACTAAAAATAGAATAAAATAAATATCTACTTCAACCGTGTAGGTACAGAATTCGCGAATAGTTCGCACGGATCGATTATTGTTGATTTATCAAAAATGGCTCAGCCCATTTCAATAAAATTTAAATGGGATCAATTTCGAAGTATATTCTTTCCAATGAAAAAAATTCTAACAAAGAAATATCAAAATCGGACTACTGTGTAAAAAGTTCCGCTTGGTTATACATAAAAAATATACGCGTCGAATTGAGTACCTCCTCCGTTTCGTCGGTCAAAAAATAGAATGAAATAAATATTTTTTCATGCCATACAACAGACGTGATTTTTTGCACGATTTTTATTTATAAACAAAAGGTAGACGCTTGAAATATTCTCAGAATATTTAGTAATATAATATTTCAATATATCATGTATATCTCAAATCTCAATTTAAAAAAAATATAATTGAATCGAAATAATTGGCTCTCATACGGTATGAAACCTTTCGAGCGCGAGTCCCACTTGCATTTGGCATATTTATTATACACCGTAGAAGAACGACGTAATGTAAGATATTACCATAAAAAAATAATTAATTTATACTTAGAAAGAAGTAATTTCAGTAAAAATATATTATATAAACTGCAGCGCCTACAGATACTTATCAAATAGCCAAATTGCTACTTTTGCTCGCTGCTTTTGATCAATTGTATATGATGTTAGTTAGGTACATATTACGTTTTTGTCATACAATAATAATTTGAATGAAAATAAATTAGCCTTTAAAGAAAAATTAACCCATATCACAAATAATGTAGCTTCCTAATGGCAGAAAAATAAATAATCTTTATATTTAATCTTTAAAATAATTAATCTTTTATCTTTTTGTTTGCTATCGTCTATCCGCCATACCTACTAGGTAACCAGAGCATACGTAGAATACGCGCAAGATAGCTCTACGTACGGCCAAAATCAGGAACCAATTCAATGCTGCCAGGGAATACAGAATACTAGTGATATAACGTACGTGGCGCCACGACTCGCACGCAGAGTTATCTTGCGCGCACTCTACGTAATATTATATTTTGCTACAATTCAAAATAAAATATCGGTCGGCCAGCGAGTTCGTTGGGGCGCAGGTAGGGTGCGGGGAGAGTTCGAGCGCAGTACGCACACAAATACAATTGCATCACCACACACATTGAAGCTCCCTGGTTTGGGCGCATCGCGACGGCAATAGTTTAGCCCAAATACCTATTTCTCAATTTCCTCGTCACTAGTATTTCGCCTTAAAATGTCAAATGTCTTTTGCTCAGCGTTCTGCGCCTAACCTCCCATCCGCCGATTTGTGTGGCACGGATTATACCAAAGCTGTGAATATTTGGGGGGCAACGTATATAATATCGTCACTGAAATCAAGACCAGGGGCCTTATTTTGTAAGCGCTCTGGCGTTCGGCTTCGCTTTTCCTCCCGATCGCTCTCGCGGCGAGAGTAACTGGCGCGAGCAGAAGAAAAAGCGAAGCCGAACGTCAGAGCGCTTACAAAATAAGGCCGCTGGGGCCTTATTGTGTAAGTAATCTGACGTTCGGCTTCGATTTTTCTCCGACCCGCGCCAGTTACTCACGCCACGAGAGCGAGCGGGAGGAAAAGCGAAGCCGAACGCCAGAGCGCTTACAGAATAAGGCCCTAGTTCCTCTGATGAGATTTTTTTGACGACTGGTCATGTGTGGGTATGCAACGTTGCTAAACAATGTTGAGCATTGCTGCTCGACATGTACTGTACTGTATCAGGCTTTTTAATAGTCCACTGCAGGACGTAGGCCTACCCACGACGGGCGATTGGGCCAAATCCACCACGCTGGCCCAGTGCGGGTTGGTGGATTCACATACGCCATCGTATTTCTTCTACGGACTTTGCCGCAGGACTTTGATGCAGGTTACCTCACGATGTTTTCCTTCACCGAAAAGCCAGTGGTGTTAATTCCGTACATATATTCCAAGGAATTAATTGGTAAGGGACCGGGATTTGAATCCACGACCTCACAATTGTAAGGCGAGTGTCCACTAGGCCAAGTGCCGCGCGACATGTTGCACAATTATGTTGTTAAACGATATTATAACAGATACGAGGCGTAACAGTGGCAGTAAGCAGGGCACATAACTCACAGAGGTGATAGACAATAGATAATAGACAGTTCTTTATTAAGACAAAAATAAAATTAAATACAAAGCAAACAACACAGCTAAACAAAACAAAATAAACATCATAAGCAATTACTCTTAATTATTTTACAATACTATCCTACTTAATTACTTAACTTTATTTTTGTCACAACCCGGTCCCGCCTCAGCATAATTATGCTGGTTGTGGACCAACTAGCGCTGGTCTTCCGGCAGGACCGGCAGGTGACGTCTCATGCGAATATTAAAAAAACAATATGGCTATTGTTGAAGCAACAGCGTGCAAACATAATTAAAAATAAAACCGCGATGGCCGTTGGCTCCATCAAGTTCTCAAATGGAAAACACGCACCGATACCTAAGTGAAGAATAGTATCAAAGAACAATACAATTATTTAAAAAAAAAATGGCACCACCGACTTCCACAGTGTACAGAATTCGACTAGTTTGTACGAATCGATGTGGCATCCATGATCATTATTGTTTATTTATAAAAACGGTTCAGCCGATTTAGATTACATTTAAATGAGACCACCTTGGAAATACATATACCTTGTTGAGATAAAAAGAATTTTTCAAATCGGTTCGCAACTGACGAAAATATCGATGAACATAGGTACACAAAAAATAAATACATACTGACGAACATAGTACCTCCTCCTTTTTGGAAGTCGGAGAAATGGAAGTCGGTAAAAAAACACGTAGGTAACACTGAAACTGTAGACAGACAACCTAATTAAAAAGGAAGCCTAGGTCCAGCAGGTTTTACAGCTGATATGGCATCAATGATGATGATAGTCACTAAACTACTTTTATTAGAATCCGTTTGGTACCTACTATCAAGTGCAATGTATAGAATGGTAATTCTAATAATATATTGGTACAAAAACGGATTGAAATGTATCTGACGCTCTAAAAGCAAATAAGTACTTAATCCGCATATTATAAACACAAACAAACTATACAGAAAATCAACGAAAAAATAACGTCTGAAATATCTACATCGCGCCGAATTCGCTACTGATCAGAAAATATGCAAAAATATATCTTTGTTGTCCAACAACATTATATATCTGCTATAACTCGCAATAAAATGTTCAAAAATAATAAACACAATCATGACAAGAAAAAATAAAATCGATGGTTTAGTCAAAAACTCGTAACCAATAACTCTAATTTATCAAAACAAAAACATAATTATCTGCACGCAAAATATGCTGACTCAACCCCTTAATTTAAGTCAACATTCGATTTTTATATTTAAGTAGAGACTAATACGTTAAGACTAGACTAAATAATTTTATAGGTATCTAATACTAATCTTATTTCATGCTAATATATCGTGACCATCTAGATTTCATGAAGCATTCATAAAAGGCTCAGCAACTTCTTTATGACTATGCAAATTCATCTTTTATTGTTTTCTACACAATTTAGCATTGATTTTATAAGTGAACTGCCCTTTAACCCTGAGGCATTAGTTATTACTATTAAGTAGATATATTGTACTACTATATTTCAGAAATAATTTGCTAATTATTTTGCAGTACCCATCGACATCTGTATCAAACATTAGCACTTTCAGATAATCAATGAAGCTCAAAAATGTATCAAACATAAAGCAAAAATTTACCTTTACGGTTCGCGCCGAAACAATTGACTGCCGGCTTAAATCAATCCACAAAAATCACCTCATAATCTTTATTCACTACTTATTACACTTGGAAAATCTGCATTATGCCGTATTACTATTGAAAAGTTAATCTCACTCACTGTACGTCGTTTGCTGTGAAGTTGGTTTCGTTGAAGCGCGAAGTGCGCATGTCTTTTGCCTCTGCCTTGCGCAGTGTAGCATTCAGGTCACTCGCGGACAAATTCATTTTAATTTTATTATCGAGAATTCGTTGTGTCAACGAACTTGTGGCACTTTTTCTTGGGTTTCAATAGTTCTGATTTAGAAACGTTTAGGGCAATAGCTTGTCTAATTAAACGTCTCTCGAGTTGATGGTTCACATCCTGGTTACTGGATGCGTTCATACTGTACCTACGTTGGTATTCTTTTGTGTTCTTTGTTAGAGTTGGGATGGTTGACTCGATTTTATGATGCTTAATGTTTGTTTAGATTAAGTAGATTGGCTACCATCAGTCATTTAGTATTACCGTATGACGCAGACGTGGTATAGTAAAGAACTTTCCTGAAATATGATTCATTTACGAGCGGAACCGCCTACAAAGATGAAATAATCCAACTTGGAATAATGACATGGCAAAGTAAACTTATAAACTAAAATGGTATAACAGAAGATTGAACAGTTGTTGTATGGTATTAACTTAGACAAGTAAATAATCTAAGGGTATTAATTAACAAAACCCTTAGTTTGACGGAAGGGTTCATAAGTTAGGTCCTTTGAGCTCAGGATGTCGTTAATGTCTTAATACCTAGGTAAATTGATTTGATGAAATAGCTATATTATGTAAAATTAAAACTGTTTAAAGTACAGAAAGTAAAAAGTTAAGCGATCCTTACTAAAAATAAACTATTTTACAAAGATTTGCTTTGCTATTTTATAAGTAGACTAGCTGCCCGAGCCACAGCCCCGGCCACGCGTTGCTGTGGCTAAATAAATTAAAATTGCGACTATAATTTGAGATTTAAACTATCCTATCTCTCAAGTTGGATCGAACTGCACATGGTGTGCGAATTTTATCATAATCGGTTAAGTGGTTTAGGAGTCCATTGAGGACAAACATTGTGACACGAGATTTATATATATTAAGAAGAAGATAGGTAGATAGAACTAATCAAAGAAGATTGAAAATTATATCATACTAGCTTTTACCCGCGGCTTCGCCCGCGATATAATTTAATTTATGTTTATCTTGGCAAAAAAATATGGTAACAAAAATAGTAAGTGCGCCACAAAATATTAGCCCCAATTCAATGTGAAACGGTACACAAATATTGTAGAAAATAATCATTTCAAAGCCAAAAAACAGCCAATCTCAACTAATTTGTTTCATCATCGTTATCATACGCACCTTTCTTTGTCCCACTGTTGGCTATAGGCCTCTCTCTTGCAGTGCCATCTGCTTCGGCTCTTTGTCGGTCGTAACCAGGCTCGGCCGGCGGTATCAATGATATCGTCGAGGTAGTCGACCCACATTGCTGCGCAGCACAAAGCTGAGCGCTCTCACCTATTCAAGTACCCTAGTTGACCAGCTCGGTCACCACCGTCTTTCTTGCTCAAGAAGCGCTGGTCGAATTGGTTGCCACGCCAGTGTGAACGATGTCATACGCAGGGCTTTTGCGACCGCCAATATAGCAGCCGTACTCGAACCGCATGGGTTTGCGCTTGTTGATGGCAAAAGGCCTGACGGTATGAAGCAGGTCCCATGGAAGTGTAGACGGCCCTTAGAATGGGACGCGACTTGCGTCGATACTTTGGCGTCGTCACATCTTTCTAAGACTTAGAGTAAGGCTGGAGCGGTGGCCGATTCGGCGGAGCAGCACAAACGGCGCAAATATGCTAACCTCGGCAGTGGTTACATATTTGAGCCGTTTGAAATTGAGACATTGTGCGCGTGGTGGCCGGGAGCTCATCTTGTTTTCCAAAGTCTTTCTGAGTGTCTGGTGTACCCGCCGCGTGACCAAAATGCTGGTGTTTATTTGGCTCAACGTATAAACAGAATTGCCAAGCTGATTGGCAATGCTGCCAGCATGCTTGGCACGCTGCTAACTGGCAGTGGGCTCGAGCATTTAGAATATCTTTAGACCTTCAAGGGTACAGACCCTTGAAGGTCTAAATCAAAGGATGATCCAATTACTTGATATGTAGTAGTAGTTTACGAAGTTTTACATTTTAAGTCTTGTATTTAGTGGTAGTTAATAAAGGCACTTGCTATATAAAAAATCAAGTACCTTGCACCTTGTTGTTACTGTTCAAACCTAACCCACCATCAAAATACCTTATACTTATAAATGCTTCTGTTGATTATGATAGGGTTAGAATGTACCCGCCCATGGGTTTATGTCTTGTCGTGGCAGGGGAACTTAATAGCCGAGGCTTATGGGCGGCGCGGGAATACCAGGTAGAGCCGCTTCTCTGGTTATTTTCTGAGACAGCTGAGAAGGCGGCGCTCGAGGTCTCCCGATTCTTTTTGGTCTTTTCCCCCTAGGCAGTTTAGAAGTTTGCACCCGAGGTTGGGCCGCTTTTCTGGGGTTTTTAACTATAGCAGCTGAGAAGCTGACCGGCAAGTTGCGTGCCTAATGAGGAGTGCCGCAACTGAGCCGGGCTGCACTTTTATCACTGTTCAATCCTAACCAAACCAACTGAAATTTATGTTCGTGTCAAGGTCACAATGCAGAATCAAGGTTAATAACCTTAGTTTCAGGATACTCATACTCATACCATACTACTTCTAAAAATCAAGTCGATCCGTTTCTTAGTATATTAGCATGGATTCTGTACCATAAAGGTAGAATAAAGAAATATGTTTAACCTCTAATGGTGGTATATTAAAAAATAGTTTTAATGTCAGACGAAATGACGGCCCAGTATTAAACGTCATTGTAATATGTAGCATGGCAAAAGGAAAATTATTTTGTCCAATTTTAATGTCAGTTGTCATTGTCGATCCATACTTTATTTCCTCTTTGAGGAGCTATAATGGTGGAAAGACAATTTGTCTCTTTGCTATGCTAAGCGAGACGTTTATAAAAATCTGCAGTCAATGTATGTCACCTGTCATCTAATTACGTTTTGTCAATCCATATTAGGCCCAATCAAGCCAATTATGAACGTGCCATCGTAAATTTAATAGCAACGTAAAAAGTGTTCTCTCTATCGAATGCCTAATGTAGAACAGAAACAGAAATAGTCTAATTAACTGTTATTAAGATGGTGCCTTCAAAATTGGACCTTTTAGCGTAGTTGTGATAGGTGACAGTTTCGCTAACGATAGATTTTGTCCTATCCTACGGGAATTATGCAATTTTCGGGATAAAATGTAGCCTATGTCCTTTCTCAGGCTCTATACTATCTGTGTACCAAATTTCATTAAGATCGGTTCAGTAGTTTTGGCGTGAAAGCGCGACAGACAGACAGACAGACAGACAGACAGACAGAGTTACTTTCGCATTTATAATATTAGTAAGGATAAGGATTTTGCAATAGCTCATAATATTTGCTTCAAAGAGAATGTAATAGATTTGCTTATCTTAACTTCTTCTCAATAGTCATACATTTTTTTTAGACAATAAAGAACTATTTTTCTATGACACGGTGATGACACGAAACTATTCTTTCCCTTGACAATTCTTTGACATGTTCACAATTTCCTGTCACAGTTTTCTTTAATTTCTCAGCTAGAATATTAAAATCGTTAATCCAACTGATCTACCAAGAATCTCAAAACAAACAACCGACAATTCAAATACCCTTAAAACAACAGTTTCCTCAACGACTTTCCGAAATGGAATCTACCAACACCTAGACCTAGCCTGAACATCGAAGTAGCCTTACAACCAGTTTACAACATTCACGATGGCCCACTTCGCTTTACTCTGGAAAGCTCGAACCATAGAAAAGTACCGGCAGAACTACGAAAATGAAAAGATCAACTCGATCATCATGTCCAGTTCCGAGGTCCCAGATAAAACCTTATTCCAACGGTGGAGACATTACAAACACGGCATGCAAAAGCGTCTATCTAGAACTTTCAGCAAGTGGTATCCAGAAGGCAGTACCGTGTCAAATTTCTTCGTGAATTTGCGAGCTGATATGAAACTTCCGAGCATTTTGTTGAGGAGTCTGTATGGCTTTATTGGAGGACTGTTGCTAACGTACTTGGCTTTTATGTTCTTTGTGTTTCAATTGTCGGTGTCGGAGATGCACGCGACGATCCTGAGCTCGATTATAGGAGTTCTGCTAACGTTGGGTCTGACGTTTAGTAATAGGATGAGGTATGTCGCTCAAAAATTTACAATACAATAAGTTAGGTAGATGCGGCAGAGCAAGATGGTACTCTGTGCCAGCCTTTTTTAATTGTCCACTGCAGGACGTAGGTGTACCCAAGAAGGGTGATTGGGCCATATATACACACCACGAGGTAGTGACGCCCGCGTTAAAATCGTGAGGTCGTGGGTACAAATCCCCGGTCTCGTATCAATGAGTTCTTTGGAATTTATGTACGGAATTTCACACCACTGACTTTTCGGTGAAGGAAAACATCGTGAGGCAACCTGCATACGTCTGTAGGAGAAATTGGATGGTGTATGTGGATTCACCAACCCGCACTGGGCCAAAGCAAGATAGTACATCTTATTAAAACTATGTTTATATATCTGGTTATACAGTGGGATCTCGATAACTCGAATGTCAAGGGAAATGCAAAAAAACTTCAACTTATTGAGTCTTCTTAACAAGAAATTCGAGATATTAAGTATTTGATGGCTAAAATTTTCGACTTATGGAGGCGCGATTTAGGAGTTAGTATTATAAGGTGTTGAGTCAAAAATAAAAATTTGATTTAAGTTTTATTGTACGTATTTATTGGAATCAATTAGGTACATAATTAAAAAACTTTTTTCTTCATGCCGCATTTTACCGCTTTCATGACGTCAAATTGTTATATTGAGTTAGAGTTGTAAGCTTTCTTTTAGGACTCATGTTGTTTGTTGATAGTTAGCGGCCTAATAAGTAATGATCGAGAAAACAACACTTAGGTTTCTTTATTAAGTACCTTACGCCTCTTATGGCGTACAGCTGTGTACCATAAACTTTAAAGTAACAAAGCTGTACTACTTAGAAAGTAATGAATAGACATATTCATTGCACATGAACAATAGAATAAAGGCACCCGACCATAAAAAAATGCCAAGTCGATGCAGCCGACATTCTTCTTTGATTTTTGACTGACGAACCACTTGAAGAGGTATACAATTCGACGCGTATATATACACATATATTTTTTTTTGTATAACCACGCATTTTTTTTATAGTAGTATGATTTTAATAATATTTTTTTTATTGGAAAGAATATACTTCGAAATTAGTCCCATTGAAATTTTATCGAAATCGGGTGACCCATTTTTGATAAATCAACAATAATGTGAAAAATGCTACATCGATCCGAGCGTAATATTTGCGTTCTAGCGATGCGCTCCGGCTTCGCACAAGTGTATTATACATATAAACATTTCTCTTGAATTACTCTATTTATTAAAACAAACTGCATCAAAATCCGTTGCGTAGTTTTAAAGATATAAGCATACATGGGGACAGACGGCGGAAAGCGACTTTATTTATACTAAGTATGTAATGACTCTGTACACAGGTGAAGTCGGTCATGCTATTTTTTGTAAAAAATAATTATATTGCTTGATTTTATAAACCAAAGCATAACAAATCACTTACCTATTCATAATGCGCTCCATCTATCCACCAGCCGTAGAAAGTGAACTGCTGGACATAGGCCTCCTCTATGGATTTCCAACAAGGCCAGTTGGAAGCAGCCTGCATCCAGCGTGTGTTGCGATCTTTATTATATCATCAATCCACCTATTCGGTGGACGGCCTGCGCTGCGCTTGCTGGTCCGTGGTCTTTATTTGAGAACTTTACAGCCCCATCGTCCACCTGTTCTTTGAACTATGTGCCTTGCTCACTGTAATTTTAACTTGCTAATCCACTGGGCTATGTGGTAACTTTGTTTCTTTTGCGGATTTCATTTCTTATTCGATTTCGCGCGCTATACCTACAACACTATAACTCAGACCAAATAAAAAATAAAGACAGAATGCTATGAACAAACAAGTGAAGCCGACCAAAACTACGCCTCGCCGTGTTCAGACAATTCACACACACACCCACGTACTAGGAAACTACGTCTTGGCTTGTTAGTCGAACTATAGCGGCGCAATAGCGACGCACTCACACATGTATCATAATCCGGCCTCACTTGACGGTTCAATGACGTTCTCTCTTGATGTTTTATTTGCTCTGAGCACTATAATAGAATGTTTGTTATGCATACCTACATGTATTTTACTGTATTAAAGTACTAGTTTTTACCCGCGGCTTCGCCCGCACACGCAATATATCATTATAATTTATAGCCTATGTGTTATTCTGATATATAAGCTATATTATTGCAAAGTTTCATCTCAATCCGTTAAGTAGTTTTTGCGTGAAAGAGTAATAAACATCCATAGTCATCCATCCATCCTCACAAACTTTCACGTTTATAATATTAGTAGGATTTGCTAAAATATATTTATCTCGCTCACTACGTAGTAAAAAAGCCTATCTCTAGATCTCTGTTTCATTTAAATTTTAAAGCATGATTAGGACACAAATAATCAGTAACCAGGTAATCAGTTTTAACCCCTCCAGATGCCTCATATTCCTGTTGGTTCCGCAACTGTTTTCCCGCGTCGGTCGATACACCCTCACCTGTTACGCGCTGGTCCTCATCCTCACTGGCCCCGCCACGAACACCCTCAAGAATTTGGAAATACTTTCGGAATCCATGGCTTGCAGTCAGGTATAAATATTGACATAATTTTTCTTTCGACTTTTCGACTTTCGAAATCGAAATAACACGCGGGCGAAGCCGCGGGAAAAAACTAGTTTCCTCAGGGTGTGCTTCCGAGATCGATTGAGGATTGAAGAGACTTGTAGACAGAATAGTAAGTTGAAGTGGTTATGGGCAGGGCCATATTTCGTAGTTGGTCGATGCGTAGCGTAAGACATCCATCGATAAGATGGAGCGATGATCTATTCAAGACAGCAGGAATACGCTGGATGCAAGCTGCTTCTGAGCATTCTTATTGAAAATCCTTAGGGTAGGTCTATTTTTAGCTGTATGTCCTGCAGCTTTTGAGAAATAATGAACTTATACTTATGAGCTATTTCTTTTCATAACTACGTTACCGATTTCATATAAAAAATGGAAAGCATTTAGTTTTATCCAATTATTTTACAGGAGCAAATTAAGTTGAGCATCAAACAAATCAATGACTCGATCAAAAAGCCATCGAATTCTATAAAAGACTCGTTAAAATTGACCATCGAGAGAATAAACATAATCATCAAAAAGTTGAAGACGGCCCTAATCAAGACTAATAAATTAATTCTGAGTATAGGTAAGGAATTGGCCATTTAATTGTCTTTAGACGAAAATAGCGTTAGAAAACATCATTTGGAAACTTGTACCTATGCCTGTGGTGGTCTAGTGATAGTGACACCTGCCTTACAATAGTGAGGTCGTGGGTTTAAATCCCGGTCCATTGCCAATGTACTGTACTGTACCAGCCTTTTAATAGTCCACTGCAGGACGTAGGCCTACCCACGAAGGGGTGATTGGGCCATCCACCTCGCTGGCCCAGTGCGGGTTGGTGGATTCACATTACGCCATCGAATTTCTTCTTCGGACGCATGCAGGTTGCCTCACGATGTTTTCCTTCACCGAAAAGCCAGTGGTGTTAAATTCCGTACATAAATTCCAAAGAACTCATTGGTACGGGACCAGGATTTGAACCCACGACCTCACGATTGCAAGGCGAGTGTCAATACCTCTAGGCCACCACGGCTGCCAATGAGTTATTTGGGATTTATGAACAGAATTCCAAACCACTGACTTTTCGGTGAAAGAAAACATCATGAAGCAACCTAAGTGCATACGTCTGTAGAAGAAATTCGATAGGGTATGTGAATTCACCAACCCGCACTAGGCTAGCGTGGACTATTAAAAAAAAAGACTGGTACAGTACCTACAAGTGTTTCAGTTCTCTTATATTTCAGCTACAATAATCCAATCGGGTTACTCATGGCTCAATGACATGGCTGATTCATGCAATGATGCACTTGGAACTCCCCGTGAAATCTGCCTCTCCATCATGAAAGAACAGTGCGATAATTACGACGAGAACTACAAATTCAACCCATTAAATCCCAATTATGTCAACAAATCTGAAAAAAACTTTATCAAAGACTTACTACATGCCGTTGGGGTCAAGAATGTTAAACTACCTCACGAAGAAAGTTTTGAAGCTAAAGATAAAACGAATGTCACATACATAAATAAAGACATAAAACACGATAAAAGCCTAAAAATACTTAACGCTGCTGCTACAAAAGATGCCAAAAACCCAGTCAAAGAAGATAACGTTAAGAAACAGAAAAGTGTAAAAACTGAGAAGGTCCTTAAAAATAATATACCCGAGTCAGTATGCAATTCGCTGCAGTCCTATAAGAAGTTTTGCGTTCCAGCTGATTTTGTTGGAGACACTTTTCTTGCTACTATTAAAAAGAGTAAGTTGGTTTTTATAAACATATTAAGGCGGAGTGCCTCCATACAAATTTCACTTGACCTTATTTCGTAACCTGCTATGATTTTCAACTTATCATTACTTAAGATAGACCTAATCTAGGCTTTTACATTGGCGATTTCAATAATATAATCATTTTATAGCCGAGAAATACATTATTTTAATCCAAACATTCGGCTAATTTTACATTTGTAGTAGTGCAAGTTTTACTAGCACGTCATAATAGTTGACGTAGATTTTGAATGCTAAAACCGACGTTGTCAGACTGTGCAATGCAAAAATAGAGCGGCGCTATATCGCTGTGTTGGCGCGACGCGACGTTGCCGCTTCGCGTGAAAAATTTTTTTAGCGTATAATCAAAAGTACAAAAACCAAGTTGTTTTCTTTACACGCTTATTTAGTTTCACCTGTCCTGATGTCCGCTTACCGACTGAGCTGAAATTTTGCATACATGTGTAAATCGCGTGACAATGCCAAATTATGATGATATAGTGCTGAGCTGATGATGGAGCTGGATGGAGATCAAAGCAACTTTACAATGAAATTACACAACCTCAGAGAGATCATCGTAGAGCATCGTAGAGTTTGACCTTTTTTGAATCGTCTTGACGAGTAGTTTGTTTTTCAATGGTAACCAGGGTCAAATGATGGAGCAGGCAGAGTCATATGAACTCGGTATTGACATGACATACGAGTAACCCCACCGAGTTGTAGCTCGTTTGATTAGTGTTGGCGAACAATGTATTTTTAGATGGTTGTCAGGTTCTGTTCTGGAATCTGCTCATAGGAACTCAGAAAAGAAATGACGCAACCCCATCGAGTCTCGGCGCGTTTATTTTGTCTTGACAAGCACTTTGGTGCTAGATGGTAACCAGGATCTGATGATGGAGCTGGAAGGTGGATTTAGAAACTCAGTAATAAAATGACATAGCTCCATCGAGTATGGACTTGTCTGATTTTTCATGACGAGTACTTTGGCGCTAGGTGGTAACCAGGGTCTGGTGATAGAGCCATAGGAACTCAGTGATTAAATGACATAACCCCATCGAGTATGGGCTCGCTCGATTGGTTTTGACAAGCACTTTGGTGCTAGATGGTAACCAGGGTCTGATGATGGAGCTGGAAGGTGGATTTAGGAACTCAGTAATGAAACTACATATCTCTATCGAATATGCACTCATCTGATTTATCATGACGAGTACTTAGGTAAGACAGACAGAAGACAGCAGTGTTCTACAATTGATAATAACCGAGATAAATCACTTTGAAGTTTGACAGCTGTCATCCGAAATGTAGATCTTATCGAGCTCTATCACTTTTGTGAAGACATCAATGGTCTAGAATCAATAATATGCGAGATGATCCAATTGCTTTCTATGTAGTAGGAGTGTAGTATTGTCATTAAATAAATAATTATGTTATTCATAATATGCGAGATAAATCACTTTGAAGTTTGACAGCTGTCACCTATGCCACCTGTCAAGCCACTAGTTCTACTAGTAGTACTAATAGTAGAACTTACAGGAACGTTCCGACTCGATGCGGTTATGTCGTTTAATTACTGAGTCCCTATGGTCACCTTCCAGCCTCATCATCAGACCCTGGGTACCATCTAGTGCCAAAGTACTCGTCAAGACGAAACAAACGAGACGAGACTTGATGGAACTATGTCGTGTAATTACTTAGTTTCTATGACCACCTTCGAGCTCCATCATCAGAGCCTGGTTACCATCTAGCACCAAACTACTCGTCATGACTATTCAAATGAGCCCAAACTCGATGAGATTGTGTCGTTTCATTGCGATGTTCCTTTGGCCAGCAACCTACCAGCTTTATCATCTGATCAGTCATCATAATATTTCATTGTCACGCGATTCGCAAATCATGCATACTATGCAACTTACTGGGAACAAATTATTAGGTAATCTATGTACAATAAATAAAGAAAAAAAATCTTCTGCAAAACTGAATATTTCGAATCTAAGATTCGAACTCAGTACTTCAGATTGGAAATCCTTCACATCACAGTACAACTTTGCTATTTGAGAAGATGACAATGAGACCAATTTTGATGTATAGTTATTACTGTTGATTTCATTTGCTAGTGTGTGTGTTTTGTTTACACGCACGAGAGTAGATCTTTTCATTGACCTTTTCTCAGGAGTTTAGGTACCAAAAGTTTCAATTGTGTTTTCTACGCCTAAAGAATGAAAGGAATTATTCTCAAAAATACTTCAAATTTGTTATTTCTCGCTAAATAACGAAAAATAAATAAATAACATTAGTTTCGAAGAAATAGCACCATCTCCCGGATTAAGTTGCTAAGCTCCACGTGTCAAAAACCCTTAATTTGATTTTTATATGGCATGTTAATTTTATGAATCTAAATTTTTATAAGGTCGATCTGTCCTTCCATTTGTGCCCAGATCTAAATGTTACAAAATTTCGTCTTATCAAAATAAATCTTACGTATATATGAATTATTATTCAAAGTCAAAGTCAAAGTCAAAATATTTATTTTGCAGAGACATGGGTAAAATGTAGGTGTTAAATTAGTTACATAATTATGAGCACCATGCTCTAGCATCATGGCATGCAAAATCATCATTATTGAATTTATGAGTACATTAAACATTATATTTGCACAAAGATTTGTCATTTAAAAACTCCTGTATAGAATAATATGTCTTGTCAATTAGTAATTTCTTAAGTCTAAATTTAAAAATGTCAACATTATTAGTATCTTTTACAATATTCGGCAGTTTATTGTAAATAGCCAACCTCATCATAAACGTGCTGTTATTATAAAGCGCTGTCCTACGGTATGGCTCACGCAGTCTATCTTTGTGCCGTTTGCTTGTTAATTTTTCATACTTATCTAGATTATTCTTGACTAGTACGGCTGATTCGTAGATGTATATCGAAGGTAGTGTCAGTAGTTTTAATTTACGAAAATAGGGCTTACAGGAATCTCTTTGCTTTAACCCACATATTGCTCTAATGCATTTCTTTTGAGCTATTAGAGCTGATAGCTTTTCCCCGGAGTTAGCCCAGGCTAAAACACCATACTTTAGTGTTGATCCTACATAAGCGTGATAGGCGCTTAGTAAAGTGTTTTCGTTGGCCACTTTACGTAACATATACAGCGCGTATGAAAATTGGTTGAGCTTAGAGCACACGTGAGCTACATGTGTTCTCCAAGATAGATTTGAGTCAATGTGAATTCCTAAAAATTTAGTAGTTTGGACTTCATTGATATGTCTGTCGTGATAATGTATATTTAAAATGTCAAAATTAGTATTATTATTTTTAAATGTCATAATGTGTGTTTTGTCCAGATTTATTTTTAGATTATTGCTTCGAAGCCAGTCAATTATTGATTCTAAAGAACTGTTAATGTCATGTTCGTGTTCACCGCTTTTGTCATCTGCAAAAATTACGGTGCAGTCGTCTGCAAACATAACCATTGGGTGATTTGTGGCGCTGGGGAGGTCATTAATGTAAACCAAAAATAATAGTGGACCCAATATGCTGCCTTGTGGCACTCCAAATTTTATCTCCCTTCGACTTGAGAGGAATTTTGACTCTATTTTGTTTGTAGTATTAAGTCTAGTAATCTCTGTGTACTGTAACCTATTTGCTAAATATGATATTATTAAACTTAACACATTACCTCTTATACCATATCGCTCAAGCTTTTTAGTTAATATATTGTGGTCAACGTAATCAAATGCCTTCGACATATCCATGTAGAGAGCAGTGATTCTCTTTTTGCTGTCCAGTCCGGAATATATCCTTCCAAGAAAGTCAAATATAGCGTTATCTATTGACTTTTTCTTACGAAAACCTGCTTGTTCGGGGGCAAATATATTATTAATTTCAAAAAAACTACTTAGGCGTTGGTGGATTACCTTTTCAAAGATTTTGGAAAATACAGGTATCATCGCAATTGGTCTATAGCAACCCAAATCTTCTTTATCTTCTTTTTTGAAAAGAGGTACGACTATAGAAGTTTTTAATTTTTCGGGAAAGACGCCTCTCTCAAAGCTTTTGTTAATCATGTCGCTAAGGATAGGAGAAAGAATTTTAGCTACACTCTTAACTACTCTGGTTGATATACCGTCATACCCGGTGCCATTAGTGTTTTTCAACGATTTAATAATCTGTTCAATTTCGTCTGCACTTGTAGGTTCTAGGAAACAAGAGTTTGATTGGGAGTGATTTAGCTTATTTGTAGCACTATTTGTATTATTGGTATTAACAGGATTTTTTTCTATTGCGTCAATGAAAAAGTCATTGAAAGCCTGCGCTATTTTTTTTGGGTTGGAAATAATTTTATGTACGAATATATTATGTGATAGTGTGATTATTAGGTAAGAGAACAGCGTACATTATGTAAGAGAAAGCATACATGTTGCTCACTTCTACCATCTTTAGTTTCAGACCTATATCCAGCAGTAAACCAACCTAAATAAACTATCTACTCTAATATACTTTTGTAAAAACACTATAACAATATTATTTATCAAGTAAGCTTTAAACTGATTCTCTGTTTCCATACAAAAATTATCCGTCACTAAAAACGTGCGGGCGTCCAACGCACTTTCAGGCCTTAAAGACCGAAATAACTTAAAACAGAGCTTGCATGCTTCCAGAATTGAAAATCTTCGTCTTTCGTATCAGCAAGCTGGTCCACGTCAAGCTGAACATCGAACACACGTATACCTTCATCGGCAACAGCAGCACTTCCAACCAGATTGCCGCAGGCATCGTCACGGAGATCAGGAACCGAGCTGACCCGCTTCTCACCTGGCTATCTTGGAGCTCTTGCGTGACCAGCCTGTTTTTGCTGCTTATATTCTTCAGGTATTTTTTTAATTTATGATTTTGTTAGTGAAAGAGTGGTGGCCAAGGCAAGGCAAGCGGAGCGTTGGTTGTCTGGCAGCAAGATAGGTCAATGATATTGTGAAAATTGCGGGTCAAACCTAGACACTATTAGCTCAGAACCGAGTCAAATGGCGCCTTAAAAGAGAAGCCTGCATAGCAGCATTTCTAACCAGATCGCCGCCGGCATTGCCGCGGAGATAAAGAACCGTACTGTACTTCTACTGAAGCGGTCTCTGTGTGTGTGTCCATCCATCAGTCATCGGTCATCAGTCCTTCGCGGTAGGTATCGTACCCATTTCTCTTTCAACCATTTTGCTCTGTGAATAACCCCCTGCTAAATATTCGTCTATGAATGGCGATCAGGCCTTCTACATCCCGCAGACTCAATGTGGTGGACTGACAACCTCATAAAGATGCATGCTAGATTCAATCGGTCTTATTGCACTTCTATAAGGATGGCTCCTTACTACTCCTTAAAATATTATGGAAGTCCAGCAGTGGACATTTAATAGCTGAAACTTTACTGATTATGATAGGTCTAAAATCTTTCTCGAGTTCTTAGACTAATTAAACAGTATTAATGATTTTTTTTCAATTTCTACTAGAGCCAAACACTATCAGCACATGTTCGAAACTCGGTCCCGTTTCGACAACCGATTCATCACCAAGGAGTTCCGTGAACTAGACCTCAAGCGGCTGCGAGAGGGACGGGAGACTGTGCTTCCTCTGAACACCAGAGAGAGAGCTAAATATGTCACGGTAATTAGCTGTTGAAATTGTTTTAGTAAGATTTTGAATTTTAGCGCAGCGTAGACTCCATCACATCATTGGTCTAGGGAGTGTGGCTTAGATATCAAACATATAAAAAAAAGGTAAAGATATTGATAATGATACCTTAGATGGTCATCAGTCCTTGCACATTGTGTCCTGCCAACAGGTATCTTCACTTGCTGTTGATAAAAACAGCGCAAAAGGCAACGTAAAAGCTAGCGCAGCGCAGGACGCCCAACAAGGAGGTAGACAGTCAAATACGAACTGAGGCTAGAATTGCATAAAAATGCTGCTCTTTAAGTCAAAAATCGATCTTGTTTATCAGTTTGTTTATCTGTTTATTCTTCAGACAACATCGTTCAGACTGGTGGCATCAGAGAAGCTGCACCTAAACCGTTCTGCGGTATTCATGACCGTTGCTACCTTCAAGCTGCTGATCCACGTCGTAGCAGACTACAGCCTGTACTGGGTGCTCGCCACTATACGGCACCACGGAACGCATTCTTCGGCCAAATGTTAGTATTTGTTTGCCTTCATCCCAACTCAGCATATTGTCCTAATATGCTGAGTTGGGATCAGTTTCGTGGCAAAGCATTGGGTATCATGCTTGGTTTGTGAATTGTTCTATTTTTTTAGTTGTTTTCGTGTTTTGTTTCTGTGTATCTAATTGTTTTGTCTCAAATATTTTTTTGTGTATTTTTCATTTGAAATTGCTCTCTCTCTCTGCTCACTCTCATCGTAGGTACTATTATAACGGTAAACTCGAGTAGTAGGTATATAGATCTCAGAAAAATGCAGAATTAGAAATACCTAATAGAGACAGCGTATTTCAATCGATATTTGTGTGAGATGAGAAGCCATTCTGGACGTTTAAAATCACATAACGCCGATAAAATACATCCTACTAATATTATAAACGCGAGTATAAAGTTTGTGAGGATGGATGGATGGATGTATGGATGTTTGTTACTCTTTCACTCAAAAACTACTGAACGGATTGAGATGAAACTTTGCAATAATATAGCTTATATATCAGAATAACACATAGGCTATAAATTATAATGATATTGCGTCAAAAATCAAAATATCATGCGGGCGAAGCCGCGGGTAAAAACTAGTACATAATCTATTATATAAAAGGCTTCCCTGAGTGACTGACTGACAGACAGCCTACAGCCCAATCCGCTTAAGATATAAACTTGAAATTTGGACCATAGGTAGTACATTGTACAACGTAATGGAGCACTAAGGAAGAAAATTATGAAAAATCGATCTCTAACGGGGTAAAACGGGCCCTTTTCGTTTGTATGTAACGTTTTATTTCCTGTACCGATTGACTTGAAACTTCGTATAAATGCTTTTCAATCAAAATAAAAGTTACGTTTTTTCCTGTTTTTCCGAATTTCCCTTATCTAAGGGGTCAAATAAGGTCCCAAAGTTGGTGAAAAAAGCGTCAATTACATCCAACCAGCTGAACAGTTATAGTTGAAATCTGGTATGAAGGAAGCACAAAGTATGTTTCAATACGGGAACTAATAATATCCAGGAATATCTATAGGGTTCCGGGATAGCCAAAATTAATCAGTTTAGGCTACAGCCCAAACCGCTGAACATATATACTTGAAATTTGGAATATAAGTACATCGTACGACATAATGAAGCACAAAGGATGAAAATTTTAAAAAATTTACCTCTTACGGGGTAAAACGGGCCCTTTTTGTTTGCATGTAACTTTTTATTCCCTGAACCGATGGACATAAAACTTTGTATAGATGCTGTTGAGACTAAACAAAAAATATGCTTATTCCCGATTTTCCGAATTTTCCTTAAAAAAATTCCTTAGGGGTCAGATACTTCCCAAATTTGGAAAAAAAACATCGATTACAGGTTACGGATGAAAACGGGTATGTAGGAAGCACACAACATGTTTCATAGTTTCATATTGGAATTATTATTATCCCGGTAAATCGAAAATACAGGATTTCGTAGGGATAGCCAAAATTAATCAGTTATAATATAAAGCTAAGATAAAACGGGTAAATGAATTCTAACGAAATTTGGAACGAAGCTAGAAAATAACACAAATTACCACTTAGGGTACTGCTATCTCGGAAAATTTGAGTGAGTCCTTCGAGATATCAATTTCTTAAAAAAATACTAAAATCTGTCAGAAAATCAATGTAATTTTGTTTCAGAATAGCCCACCATTTTAACTAATAAATTACTAATTACGTCCTGGGAAAAGTCCCGGATTCCTTGTCCGCTAGATCAATCATAACCCTGAATAAGCGTAAAAATAGCTTGAATGCACTTTTTTCAGAATGTAGTGAATTTTCTATAACATAATTAATATAATGATTAATCCTTAAATGGGGCAAAATGGGTCCCCAATAGTTTACGTTGTTTTTATTTTGAGAACCAATAATCTTAAACTTAAGGTACATAAGGTCAATATACTTACTTAACTATGGGATGAACCCTGAAAAGCGAAAATTACCTACCTATTCCGTACATTGTGTCGCGGGTCGATGAACATTTTGTGTTAAACAGCTGATTTTATTTACATGATTTCGGTGTTGGTACCATAGTAGATGTTAGTGAAATGATGAGTATAATAGCATCCTAGAACATGCCTGTCAACTAGATAATATACACCATGTGTTTCTCCTTATGTGCCATTTTTTCATCAGCCTGGGGTCAGACAACGTCTGAAAGTCCTACAAGGTGTCTCGATCCCGTTTGACTGGGTGAACGGTTTTAAGGAAGATTGTCTCATATTTCTCTGGAAAAATGAGTTTAGAATAATAGAAATTAAATTTCTAACGACTTAATGAAACATGTCGAATACCTGTACCGGCCTTAATTAATAGTGCACTACTGAACGTAGGCCTACCCGAAAAGGGTGATTGGGCCATGTCCATCAAGCTGGCCGAGCGCAGGTTGCTGAATCCACATACAGTGCGACATCAAACGCTTGAAAATAAATGAGGTCGCCACCATCGTTTTGTCAGCATATTTTGCATTATTTTTTGCATAATAATACTGTTTTCCTGTTTACAATCCACAAAATAACACAAAACGACAAAAATGCTAGGAAGTAAACAATGACTGACAGCTCAGGTTGTGGTTCCTGCAAAAGTGATAATTTAGTTCCCGAATAATTCATTTCATCTCTTTTGTGTCGCACTGTACGACATTGATTTTTCTCTACCGACGTACCTATACAGGTAGCTTCAATGTTTTCCATCAATGAAAAGCCAAATAGGTATTGTGAAATTCCTTCATAGATACTATTATAATAATTATAATTATTACTACTATTGAATTAATCTCAAATATTCAGCAATTTATCATCAAAAAACACACGCACTCCATAATAAGCTTAAGATACAAGTAAATTAAATAAGCAAATACAATGCAAGTCAATGCAAGCCAATGCGTGGGTTATTATCATTTTAGGCAAATTCTGAGACAAAGGCTACACCGTAGGCATTATCCTTGCAAATAATACGACAATAGGCCATCGTAAATTTAATAGCAACGTAAAAAGTGTTCTCTCTATAGAATGCCTAAAGTAAAAAAGAAACTGAAATAATTATGGTAATTAGCTATCATAATTACGATGGTGCCTTCATAATTGGGCCTTATGCGGGCTTAACCACGGGCTATTATTATTTAAAAAAAAGAACCAAGACAACGCAGCCAAACTGTGGGTTATTATCATTTCAGCAATTACGAAAATAACGCGGGCCAGACCGCGAACTATTAGAAATTATTATAAGCAAGTGGCAAGATAACGCGGGTCGAACCGCGGGCTATTATTTTAAGCAAGTAAGTACTAAAACAACGCGGGCGAAGCTGTAGGTTATTATCATTTTAAGTACATAAGTATCAACACAACGCGGGCCAAACCGCGGGCTATTATCATTTTAAGCAAGTATTAAGACAACACGGGCCAGACCTTGGGCTATTTATCAATGCAAGTAATACGACAATGCAGGCCAAACAGCAAGCTTTTATAAATTTTAAGCAAGTACTAAGACAACGCGGGTCAAACTGCGGACTATTAGATATTATTATAAGCAAGTACAAAGACGACGTAGGTCAAACCGCGGGCTATTTTCATTTTAAGCACATACCTACGTACTTAGTCAACGCGGGCGAAGCTGCGGGTTTTAAGCTAGTATATCTATATTGATGATACGATATGCGTTTTTGTTGCACATATATGCCTAATAGTCTAGCTAATGGCGTCAAAGTAACTCCACCCTAATGTTTAGGGTTTAGGTAGTGTTCAAGACTGTGGCATCCAGTCCAAAAACCAACTCAACAGTTTTCTCTCCAGTATATGAAACAATTAGAAGATACCTTTTGATAACAGGCTTCCTAAAATCTTAGTTTTAAATAAATATTTAGTGTATTTCCGCTATCTTGTTGCAGGCAAATAAGTTTAAGGGCATTTAAAAAGATAACTCATTTGCCTACAACAAGATAGCGGAAATACACTAAATATTTGTTTATAACAAAGATTTGAAGATTAATTTCCGCAAAGTAACGCCTAATTCAATCAAGGCTTCCACAATGTATGATGTTTCAGCTGACTTCAAGGGCACTGGAGCTACTATTACCGGTTCAGGGTTCGTAGCCCGACTTCTTCAAGCTTTTGTTGAAACCATGGATGCTCAGCTCTCGTTCTCTTCACCAGAACAGTCCTGCCTCCCGAACCCTCACCCCCCGGATATCAAGCGATACTGTCAGATTGGTAACAGTTTCCTTAATATTATTTATCGTCATCACCCATCATCAGCACCATACCAAAAATTGCAGTGAGCAGAATATATGGTAGGTATAGATTCACTACATATAGATCTTATCGAACATAACCTGTACCTGTACCAGCCTTTTTAATAGTCACTGCAGGACGTAGGCCTACCCACGAAGGGTGATTGGGCCATATTCACCACGTTAGCCCATTGCGGGTTGGTGGATTCACATACGCCATCAAATTTCTTCTAAGGACGTACGCAGGTTGCCTCACGATGTTTTCCTTTACCGAAAAGCCAGTGGTGTGAAATTCCGTACATAAATTCCAAAGAACCCATTGGTACGGGACCGGGGATTCGAACCCACGACTTCACGATTGTAAGGCGGGTGTCACTACCACTTGACCATCACGGCTCTACATAACGGTGTCATTGAAATGAACCACAAGCTGTGAACCCCCCACTCCTCACCTCTGTTGACAAATAAATTTGCCTACGCAACGACTCGCTTCGTGTTTACAGACGCCATTAGTTTGAATCGTACTATTGTACCTCTATCTAAATGCAAAGTTTTCATACAGTCACGGCGGCGTCGCGGGCGCACCGGTAAACGTAGAGTAGAGGACCCTCAAAGTGGACCATCGATTTAATTTATACATTGCATGTACGCCATCTCCTACCTATCCTCCTATTGTAAATTTATAAAAAGAATCATTATATTTAGTTGACACAATTCTTTCAGTTCAATCATTTTAGAGGGTGCTATGCTTCCTTGGCCTTTGTTTAGCAGTGTTCTCTTTCTTCTTTTAAATATGCTATTATAGATTTGTTTTCCCTGTGGGCCTGTGAAAATTTTTACGTTTCCAGGGTTTCTGATATTCCTTCTATGGTTCTTCGCGTTGTTCGAGCCGTATGGGTTGCGACTACGGCACCTCATCATGGGCCACTACAGGCCTCAGCGAGCGAAAGACCGAGCAGTCTGGCTGTATAATCACGTTCTCAGGACTAGAGGTATCAGTCTGATTTTAGCCATGTCATGTCAAGGCTTTTGATCTTCCTTCTCTGGTTCTTCGCGTTGTTTAAGCCGCATGGGCTGCGGCTACGGCATCTCATCATGGGCCACTATAGGCCACAGCAGGCGAATAACCGAGCAGTCTGGCTGTATAATCACGTTCTCAGGTCTAGAGGTACCATTATGGTTTTAGCCATGTTAGAGGCCTTTTGACAGCTTTAAAACTCTGATACTTAAGGCTAGCCTTCCGGTCCAAATTATAAATTTACTTTGATAAATATTAATTAAAATCGATGAGTTTTAACATATCCGGAGCATAAAGGTGAATGCAGGTTACGTGAGATTATACTAACTGAAACCGCCGATAAGAACTTTCCGAAACACTCTTAGCTGAGCACGTTTGTTTCAGAAACAATAATCACATAAATACTGCATTTTTGTAAAGAGAAGAGACTCGTCTACTGAAGTGGGACACAATATTTTAACTGTTTTACCGTGGATACGTTCAGCTCATCCTTTCATACAATCACACACACAAACACGTTTCACCCGTTGACACTACCATCCACATGAGACTAGCGACACACATTGTCTCTAATTAAGCATGTAGACTTAAGATCGTAACTATGGCACAGAAATGTGGTCTGTCACTATGGGCCTTATAAGTAACCTCCAAGTAACCCAACGAGCTATGGAGAAGGCTATGCTCGGAGTCTCTCTACGGGATCGAATCAGGAATGAGGAGACCCGTAGAAGAACCAAAGCTACCGACATAGCCCATCGGATTAGCAAGGTAAAATGGCAATGGGCGGGGCATATAGCGTGGAAGACTGATGACCGATGGGGTCGAAAAGTTCTCGAGTGGCGACCACGTACCGGCAAACGCAGCGTAGGACATCCACCTACTAGTTGGACGGATGACCTCATTAAGAACGCAGGATCGCGCTGGATGCAAGCCGCTACGAACGGGTCTTATTGGAGATATTTAGGGGAGGCCTATTTCCAACAGTAGACGTCATATGGCTGAAACGAATGAACGGAACTTAAGCTAAATACATACTTATTTATTCAATCTGACTTAAAAATACCAAGATTATATTTTTCATGCAAATGAAATAGCCTGTAGTTTCTTCCACTTCATAAATGATTGACACTGACATCATTTCAGCCAGTTTCATGAAATTCGCCCGAAGGAAGCTACATCGAGAATACAAGTACTCGTCTCATTCGAAGCTTACAGTGCGACACTGTTTGGTAACTTGCGCTCCGTAAGTTTTACTGTGTTTAAACGGACAATAACAGTACCTACATTACTGCATCGGCCAGCAACAAAGGCATTGATGAACGTGCGTGAGTTGGGGGCCGAGGCGAAAACGAGGCACACATACATGAGTCTATCAATGCCTAGTTGTGGCCAAGGCTTGTATCTGGGTCCGCGGCAGTGCACCCAAACAAGTCGAGCTAGTAGGTACTTTCCTAAAATAATGCGAGGAAATTAACTTCATTGAGGAAACACGGGACCTATCGATGAGGACATAGCCTACATATTATGTATGATTTTATTTTGAACTTTTTTGATTGGTCATACTTCAAAGGTGGACCCATTTAAATCTTATTGATAGCAGCTGAGCTGTTTTAGATAAATCAACAATAATCCAAATACATAAATTGGGAATAAACACATAAATTGGGAAGATTTTTCAACTGCACCCCGTGCCTCGTAGAGGTTTGTTAACAGTAATTTATTTCTCATTTCTCATTTTTTCATTCAAGGCTTCGTTGGCTAAGTTCCTTGTTGGGTATTAAACCTGCTGAGCCCCGTTGTCTACTGTGCAACGTGCCCGAAGTCACTGGTGACCTTAATAAGGAACTGATTAAGTAATTACCATACATATTATTATTTTATTTTGTCTTATTATTTTTTTGGCCTTCAGGCGGCCTAAAAACTCTGACACCAGGGCTAGCCACCCGGCCTATACGAACTTACTTACTTTACTTTATTTTGTCTTATTCATGAAACGAAGATTCATTCTGACAGGGCCGTCAATTTCTCAAATAGAGACCACGTAGCGCGGCGTAAGACTGACGGTAAAATTAAAACCGCAGGAACGCACTGGATTTGGGCCGCTTAAAACCGACCAGCCCCCCTACCGCCTAAAGCAATAGCAATCGTTTATGACTTCATTTTAGTCATTTGGCACCGCCTATGTGACGTTAGCCATCAAACTTGTTCATTCAACGATTGCTTTCGTAATTCGCGCAAAGCAATTGATGGCTAACGTCACATAGGCGGTGCCAAATGACTAAAATGAAATCATAAACGATTGCTATTACGATTGCTATTGCTTAGGCGGTGGGGGGGGCAGATTGGAAATCCGTAGGGGAGACCTAAGTCTAGCAGTGTACGTCCACTACTGATAATGAAGATGATGATGATGAATTTACCTATTAAGACATCCATTGACACCTTGAGCTCAAAAGACCTAATTTATGACTTCTTCCTATGAGCGAATGTTCTATGACTAACAGATGGATGGATGAATGAACCAATCTTGAAACCGCTGCAAAAATAATCTACTGTTCAGTTTGTTATATTTGGTTCAATGCGTTTAAAAAATCCTATTAGTCCTATGATGAATAAATCATTGGTATTTGGAGTTGGATTTTTTACTTCACAAGAGCCTTTATCAGATAAACAGATATGGATGGTTGGTGTTCACTATGTCGTCCACCCGTCTGGTGTTCTGTTTTAAGGTTCTGTACCCAATGGGTAAAAACGGGACCCTATTACTAAGACTCCGCTGGCCGTACGTCTGTCTGTCTGTCACCAGGCTGTATCTTATGAACCGTGATATAATTCTAATATTTACCATAATATTCTTATTTTCATCGTGGTCTTGCACTAAAAAGACTCAAAATTATGATGGTCGACGGTAGAAGCGGTAGGAGAAGACAAAAAAAGTGTAGATGAAATGTGTAAGATGATTCGTGCGTGAGAAAGGATTCGATGATGAGACGACGTATGATAGAGTGAAGTAGCGAAAGGAAACGTACTGTGACGACTCCACCTTTTTACGAGGGGGATCTTCTAAATATGCCCGACCGCTTTGGGGTTCAGTCGGGTTATGTAGTGGGATTATACCCACTCAAACCCCCTCGATGGCTAGCCTTTGTGCCTTCTTGGGAGCTCCGGGATCTCCAAAAGGAACGCACCGGTGTTCGTGGCACTTTGTGTGTCTACTCGCCTGGTAGAAGAACCAGGCTTGTGCGGTCCTCTACGACAGCGTTGCCCACACGCTGCCATCCTCCTCGGGCGCAGGTGTCCCCTTTTAGTAGGCTCTTACTACAGACAGGAGATACCGATCCCGTATTCTAATACCCCGGCATCAGGGCAAGTGACGACCCCACCTAGTACGATAAAGACAGGAAGATAATGATGATGATTATTATTCTCAGGTGTGAAGTGCCAAATTGCCCTGGCAGCTACTGTCCGCCTTGCTTCTCGGATATCGGCCAGCTCTGCACCATATGCCTGTCTCCCTCTGATTACGGGGATTACAGCGACGTAAGCTTGCAAAAGTTGGTAACAATTTATAATATAAATAATACTATAGGCCAAATCAAAGTTCTTGGCGGCTGTGATATTATGCTACTATGTTTCCATCCATCCATCCATCAGCCAAAGGATGTCCACTGCTGGACATAGGCCTGGATAGGCATAGGCCTGAATAGATAGGCATGGATCTCCAATAAGACCGGTTGGAAGCGGTATGCATCCAGCGCTATCCTGCGGTCTTAATGAGGTCATCCGTATACCTTGTGGGTGGACGTCCTACGCTGCGCTTGCCGGTACGTGGTCTCCACTCGAGAACTTTTCGACTCCACCGGTCATCAGTCCTCCGCACTATGTGCCCTGCCCATTGCCATTTTAACTTGCTACGCGTTGGGCTATGTCGGTAACTTTGGTTCTTCTACGGATCTCCTCATTCCTGATTCGATCCCGCAGAGATACTCCGAGCATAGCCCTCTCTATAGCTCGTTGGGCTACTTGGAGCTTACTAATAAGGCCCATAGTGAGAGACCACGTTTCTGTGTCTACTATGTTTATATGAGACTTATCGCGCAACATAATAGGATAATGTGCGAATCACGAAATTTCAAAAATAACGGCTGTGATGATAGCTACAAGCTGTATAAAACCCAATATACTGACCGAAGCTTACTTAACAGACTGCGCGACGATTGGGTTACCCGCAGTTTGTAGCTAATTACACAGGAGTCAAGAAGTTTGATTCGGCATATACTACTACGTACTACTAATATAGTTATGGTGCTTTCAGTTGGACGTCAGATGAGGAGAACAGTGATGATGATAATCCTGACGACTATAAAAGTAACACCAGAAAAACAGTAAGTTTCATCAATGTACATGACTCTTTAATAGTAGCATAACAAGTATGACTAATAGCTAATGCCAATAAAGCTCTCGATCGGAATCCACCAAGAAACCTTTCCATTACTTATAATATCTAACTTTAAAAAGATAACAACAGAATTTAATTTCCAACAGAACAGTGATTTTTATACAATGGAAGATGATAACAATAAAGATGGTATTAATTTGCATAGAAAGCCGAGTTTTTCTTTTGGAAGGTCAGAAAAGAAAGGCAGTGATACGATACCATTGCTAAAACACTCTATTGGAGGTGTTAAAAATGACAAAAAAGAAAAATATCAAAGTAAAGTCATGAATAGTGCAACAGAACAAGATCTTATGAGTCTAGAAAAGGTTACTGAGAAAAAAATAAAAGAAGACGAATTAGACAATGATGCGATTCCTAAAAGATTTAATAGAAATCATATAATATCAGCAGTCGATCTACTTCTATACAGTTTATATGAAATAACAAAGAATCCTTTGCAAATTACTAAATTTGAATATACTACAAATATTGCCAAATATTTAAGAAGAAGAAAGTTTATTCGACATAAACGGTGTATCGAGATACCGTCTAAATATTTCATGACCTGTAGTCATAACAATATAAATATGCTCAATGATAATTTTGAAAAGGATAACAGTAACAATGTTCAAAATCATGAGGGAAAGGATTTAAAAAATAGTTCCAATGAAGCCAAAGAATTTAATAATGACGACAAAATTAAAAATTTTGAACCTATTGATGACACAGCGTTTCCCGTAGTAAAAAGAACAACAATTGTAAGCAAAGGAGAGTTTCATACAGCCTTTTCTAAATACTGGAAAAATGCTAAATCATCAGTCTTGCAGGACAAGAACAAAGAAAAGAAAAGTGAAAATTTACCACCTACAACTGAATGCTTACATAAACGAAAGAAAAAACGTAAAAAAATTACAGAACTTACAAGCAAGAAAGGTCATCCTAAACTAAATGAAAAAGAAGAACAAGTTGGGAATTCTAGACTGTTTGCTTTTTTGGATGATAAAGACTGGATAAACTATGGCGATAGTCTCGATAACAAAGAAGCACTTATTGCTGAAGAAAATATTTCTAATGAAGATAATTTTAAAAAAGATCCAAGATTCGATAAAAATGTCGAAATTGTGATAAGTGATGTAAGAATTCACAATTTAATATTCGCCACAAATATAATTAGGTATTTTATTTTGATATTTGTGTTTGCGTTTTCAGATTGTAATACCAAAATTAGAATTGAATGTATCATCAGGCTCAAATAAAGATCTACAAATGGTCGAGAGTAATAAGCCAAAGAAATCTTCAAATATTATTAAAAGTAAGCTATAAAAACAAGTGTTTCGAGCCAAAGTATACCTAAGCTTTTTTATTTGATGCGTTTGACTATATAATTGCTCATATTAAGCAGATACGAGTATGTGGTCTAAAGTGTAGCACGCTTACCTAGAAAATGCCTATTTGGATGCCTAGAAGATGTCCTATATAGTCGACAAACCACCTGTACTAAGCGATTCGCTTCTTCTTTCATAATTGTGTACCGCCAGGAATTGGAATGCCCTGCCTCTGTCATAGTTTTCTGACATTAATAATTTGGATATATTCAAGTTAAGAGTGAATAGTTACTACCTTTTAGGTTTTTATACTCCGTCTTCGGCTACAACTTCGATTTCTGCTAGGCAAGTTGGTGGCCAAATGTAGTCTTATTTTACATTAAAAAAAAACTCGAGATTTGAAGACACCTATATATGTTGTACTTTTTTGGAATGACAGACTCAGGCAAAGCGTTCCACATATTCGATGTTATGTCGATTCCAAACGCTTGGTTCTGAGGGGTTAGTCCAGGTTTAGGTACATGTAAATTAAAACTATAGCTGTTTACGAGTGGCTCTATATATTTTTGGATAGCGCCCCTGGTGGAAACGTGGAAGAACTAACCAAAATGTATGGAGCCACACGCAAACGCGAAAGTTAAAGTATACTTCGCAACACCTGGACTAATAGCTCTGATTTGCCGAATGTCTACCATAAAAGGCTATAGTAAAAAAGTATTTCCAGGAAGAAATAATACGCGAATATTTTGCAAAATTATCAAGATAATAGCTTGCAGCTCTTGTAAGTCCCGCAAAAGCAATACTGATAAAAACGAAGTAATAAAATACGTATATCGCGAAGGAACAGGTGATTTTTATATTCCAGTGGAAGGACAAGAACAGAAATCAACGCGTAGTGCAAAAGGTAAACAGCGAGATAAATGAACAAGGAACAAAAATGCTTGAAATTGTAATTGTCAGCATAAAACAACATATTCATACATATCATTAAAAAAATATAACAGAATAAGTAGAAACTTCAAACAATTGAGTTTAATTTACAGATTATATTCTGTAGTGAAGTCAAATTATTTGTAATCGCATTTTAACTACGATTTTTATATTCACAGCTAATGTTTGTCTTCGTGGAATCAACGTTCCTCCCGATAAAACTGTCTCAAAAGAAAATATTCGACGATCTCGTCTAGTGCGGTATAAATTTTTGCTTTCTCACCACGCTCTTTGTTATTTTTTAGATATCTATGCTCCTAATGAACACGTACAGGTGGTACACATAGCCGTGGTGGTATAGAGGTAGTGAAATCAGCCTTACAATCGTGAGGCCGTGGGTTATAATCCTGGTCCCGCATCTTTAAGTTCTTTGGAATTTATGTCCGGAATTTCACACCACTGGCTTTTCGGTGAAGGAAAACACTGAGGCAACCTGCATTCCGTAGAAGAAATTCGATAGCGTATGGTAATCCACCACCCCACACTGGGCCAGCGTGGTGGATATGGCCCAATCACTCTTCGTGGGTAGGATTACGTCCTGCAGTGAACTAATAAAACTACATACTGATACAGGCCGAATAAAACTTAATGTTATCTGTGAACACGAAGCGAGTCACTACCCAGAAGCAACTTATTCACATGCTCAGCTAGCTAACTTTACAAACTTTTTAAGCTATACTACAATGAAAGGTTATACCCCAACGCAAACAAGCGTTAACACACAAAAAACCTTTTATAATATGAGAGTAATTGGTATGTCCGTCATAATAATAAACATTTTTTTTGTAGATTATCATATCCATTATTCGTAATAAAATGCCGATTCTCTTCTATATTACGCAATAAAAAACGTAAAGATACAGCAATGGATGAAAAAAACACAAATGTTGACGGAAATCAAACCATTACTAAGGAATGTAAATGTGAAGTCCCGTTTATAAATGAACCTTGTGAAGAAACGTTTATAAATGTACCATGTGAAGAACAATTTATAAATATACCTTGCAAAGAACCGTATATAAAAGCATCTATAAATATTAACGCAGCTCCTGTAATGAAGACTAAGGCACTAGACATTATGAGAAATAAAATTGTACAATGCAAAATTGATAGACAGAATAAAGTCAAGAAATCTCTACAAGTTAACTCCAAACAGTTTCAAGCTTGTGAAAGAGAGACGCAAACACGACCACAAGTGATTATAACAGGTTATAACGGTTCCGTATATTTTTGTTCTATTAGGGTCCCGTATCCCGTATTTGGAACTTTTGTACGGAATTTCACATCATTGGCGTTTCGGTGAAGGAAAACATCGTGAGGCAAACTGTATACGTCCGTAGAAGAAATTCGATGGTGTATGTGAATCCACCAACCCGCACTGGGCCAGCGTGGTGGATATGGCCCAATCACCCTTCGTGGGTAGGCCTTCGTCCTGCATTGGACTATTAAAAAAGGCTGGTACAGTACAGTACAGAAACCAAAGGGTAAAAAAGAGACCCTATTACTGAGACTCCGCTGTCCGTCCGTCTGTCCTGTCTGTCACCAGGATGTATCTCATGAACCGTGATAGCTAATAAGTTTAAATTTTCGGAAATGATGTATTTCTGTTACCGCTATAATTACAAATACTAAAAATATAATAAAATAGATATTTAAGGGCTCACATATAACGTGGCTGAATTTTCGCCCTTTTCTTTGCTCAATATTAATAACGGTAGACGCTTCAAATATTCACAGAATAGTTAGTTTAAAAATAAATTAAATATTTAAGGGCAGCTACCATACAAACAACATCATTTTTGCTTGATATAAATTACGGCACCCGGTTTGCTTGAAATATTCACAGAATATTCACTTTTAAAGTAAATGATTAGAATAAAACATATTAAGGGGCTCCCATATGGTACGGAACCTTTCGTGCGCGAGTCCAACTCGCACTTGGCCGATTATTTGTCTTCACTTAGGGCTCTAGACTAGATAACTCCCTAGCTTCGCTCCTGAGATAAGTTTAAACTCCCTTGCTGCACTCAGGAGTTCACTCTAGAGTACTTCACTTAGTTCAGGGATCAATAGCTCGCCCGTAATATAAGACACGACTTCGTCCTCTAAAGTACTAGAGGCGGCCGACCTTTCATAATTTTTCGTAGCCATCTCTTCTAGTTACCTACAATTAGTATCATGGGTTTGTTGTTGCTTCTAGACCAAGGATCCAGCGGTCGTCAAGCGATAACTGGTAGACTTTAGAAGTTATGACGTCACAAAGATGGCCGCCGACCCTTCTAGCTATTTGCGTATATCTCGAGTTCTATTTCATCAAATAGCTCGTGATTGATATCGTTTGATAGCTCTTTTAAGCCGTGGTGGCCTAGAGGTAGTGACACCCGCCTTGCAATTGTGAGGTTGTGGGTTCAAATCCCGGTCCCGTACCAATGAGTTCTTTGAGAATCCACCAACCCGCACTGGGCCAGAGTGATGGATATGGCCCAATCACCCTTCGTGGGTAGGCCTTCGTCCTGCAGTGGACTATTAAAAGGCTGATACAGTACAGTATAGCTCTTTCAATGACCCATTATTGTTTTTAGACATCTATCACGTAAGTGTAGTCATTAAAAATATATATTCAAAAAAAATTTTATCCTCACACTTTTGTGTATTTTCCAACATAACTTAAAAATTAAATGGTTCATCGCATTAAACATTGAAATAAAAAACATTTAATATCTTTTTAGCTTTCGATTAAGCCCAATAACGTGTTCCTACAATCTACACTAATATTATAAAGAGGAAAGATTTGTATTTTTGTATGTAACGAATAAACTCAAAAAGTACTGGACCGATTTTAATAATTCTTTTTTCATTAGAAAGCTACATTATCACTGAGTAACATAGGTTATTTTAATTGCAAGAAAAAATAAGGATCCCTATTAAAACTATAATAATGTTACCCAAGGTGTAAAAAAATGCCTAAAATATTCTTTACATCGCGTGCGCTGCGAAAACTATTGATGATGAAATAAAATAATGTACTACGACTTTATAGAACACACCATAATTTACAAAAAATGTCGCGACAGCATATATCTAACTATTATAGTTAAGCCGTAATAACTGTTCTTTTATTCTTAAAAATTTATTGAAATACCGTCGCAGGAAAAGGATCTTAATTTGTATCTTGGTATTAATCCTTATCAAAATAAATTATTTCATATTCAAGACTGTTTCAATAGCTTTATGCAACTTTTTAAATTATTTAATTCAGACATTTTATTACAAAGATATCACGAGTTCAAAAATGTAAGTATTATAAAAGTTCCGTTTCGCCGCTCTCTCCGCTTGGCAATTCACGTACTTTGTACAATGTACATAATACAAAATTCACGTCGAGCAAATATCTATAGAGTCACAATCGTAAAAAAAAAGAGTCCGAGCCAAAATCCTGCCCAAGCTACGTAGTGGGCAGGCTTTTTAGTTAGTCGTAAGGCGATTCCAAGCCGACTACAACGCCGCGCGATGCCAAAGTGCTCGGTTACAGGCACTTATTAGGTGACATAACATCGAGATTCGAAGAAACGGTTCATTGAGAATTGAGAAGGGTGCATGGGCCATATCCACCACCAGTGCCAGGGCCCAGTGTGGGTTGGTGCAGATTGCCACACAATATTTTCCTTCGCCGAAAAGCCAATGATTTGAAATTCCGTACATAAGTTCCAAAGAAACTTATTAATACAGGATCGGGATTTGAACCCACCACCTCACGATTGTAGGACAGGCGTTACTACCACTAGACCACCACAGTTATATATCTCCGCCATTAGTGTGTCAATTTATGTTTTATTGGTAGTAAATAGGTATGCAGTGGCGTAGCGTGCCTTGGGGAGCCCTGAATGAAACATAGTTGGGGAGCCCAAATCACTCATTTCTCACAAAAGAAACAAAAATGCTTGCATTAAATTGAAATAAATATATACCGCCTTACCGAAAAAGATTTAAACACGCTTTAAACACTGTTTAGCCGTACAATTTGTACTGTTAAACATTGTCTAAAGCCTGCGTGAAACTTTTGTGGTAAGACGGTTATTTATAAGTTGTCACTTCCTCCTAGAAATTGAGCTAGCCAAACAATTCAAATGAAATATACACTTTTCTTGCCTTTTTTCGGGAAATTGATAATTGATAATTAATAGAATATAATTACCTACATCAGCTAAGTAAGTCTAGCTGAAGACGATTTCAGTTGTTATAAAATTTCTGCCTCTTAGGACAACTTTTGGAAGAATGTTTAACCCGGGAAAAAAAGAGATGATTTTTTTTCGGGAAGCACGAGATTAAGTGACATTGTGGATAACGTTTTACTAGGTTTTACTTACACACGTTAAGGTGTAGCCCGGGAGCCCCGTATTATTGACACGGCTGATACTGCGGTAGCTACGCCCCTACACATAGTATGTGAAACGAATTGTCGATGGGACCTTAAAGTTCTCGAATGTAGACAATGTATTGGCAAGTGTAGCGAAGGTCTTTATGTGAATCTAAGATCTGGTCGTGACGTCCGGAACACGTTGGATGCCAGCGCTTCAATTCCTTCCATCACAGCTCTTTGGGTTAGCTCTGATGTCCAATGTTTTTCAAAGTTCTCGAGTGAAGACAAGATCAAGAAACTAACTTACATAGGTAGAATGTATAGACTGTGGGTCTCTAATATTTTAACGTCGCTTTCATTCTCATCATTGTCATTTTCTGAAATCAGGGCTATATATTATGTACAGCCACCCGACACATACGAACTTACTTTTATTTAGATATGCTAATAGCTACTATCTCTTTTTCATAAACTTCGAACAGTTTAAGACTACGGAAACTCTCGCGATTTGGGTAGGTTTTAATTCATCATAATGGTTCATCCAGTATGTCTAGCATGTTTGTGACGCATACCTACATTACGTGGTAAGTATATGTATAGCCAATCATACCCGGGCAAAGCCGGGACGGGCAGCTGGTAATAAATAAACGAGTAACCACTTCTCCAAAGTAAGTACTGCGTGGCGCTTGCCTTCCGTGCCCACAGATACTTCATACATTTTTTTAGAATTGTTGCTGGTTATAAGGCACGACAACTCTTCACAAGTGATAATTAATAACATTTTAGGAATTATCGCCAACTTAATCATCATCATCTCAGCCATAGCGCTTACCGTCCGTGGTCACTGTAGGTATACTTCATATCTTTTTTTTAGCATCGTTACGGGTTATAAGCCACGTCTCTTGTTCAAAGATGATATTTTTCTACATTTTACGGCTACGAAAATCAAGAACTAGAGGACTTAGGCTGGTTTCGCCGCTCTACTACTAGGTACATAATCTACTATTAAATGCTAACAAGATTTTCGAGCACGATCAAATCGTTCAAGAGCTAGTCGAGTTATAGTTTTCGAAAGATGCAGTTAAACACATGCTAAGTCTACTGTTCGGAGAACCACTAGTTAGATATTACAACAAAATAACATTTTATCAAAGGATATAATTTTCTTTTTCAGGCGATAAAGAAGTATCAGCTTATCCACGTATGGTTTCACGGTAAGTCAAGTCAGAAGTATTTTTTTCATTTTAGTCTATAAATAGGTACAGAAATACTTATATGAACGTGTCAGTTACAGAAAAAATGCCAAGTTGATGGTCAGTTGTCATCTAAGTCAGCGTTTCTTAACCTGAGGTTCGCGGACGCCTGGGGATTCGCGAATATGTGTTTGGGGGTCCGCTGTTTTATCTATCTATGGCTTGCATCCAGCGAAATCCTGCGGTTTTAATGAGGTCATCCATTTACCTTGAGGCTGGACTTTTTACGTAGCCCTTGCCGGTACATGGTCTCCACTTGACCCCATTTTTTCGACCCCATCGGCCATCAGTCCTCCGCGCTTTGCCATGCTCACTACCATTTCAACTTACCACTCTGCTGGGCTATGTGGGTAACTTTAGTTCTTTTACGGATCTCCTCATTCTTGATTCGATCTCGCAGAAAGACTCCGAGTCCGACTCTCTTGTGCTACTTGGATCTTATTAATAAGGCCCATCTTAAAAGACCACGTTTCCGTGCCATAAGTCATCACTGGCAACTCACTGATAAAGTCACAAATGTCACAATACAATAAACACAATAGTCAAGTCACTGTAAGAGACTGATAGACTCTAAAACAATGACTTATGTTTATTTTGAAATACAGTTGCTGTCCAGATTCATCGTGCTCCGACGAAAACGATGACTTTGCTACAAGACACAGTGACTGTTCGTGTTCATTGAGCTCCGAGCTATCCGAGGACTTTGGTGATCAAATCAGTGTTTACAGAAATCAAATCAATCAAATACAACCTAAAGGTATGTGGTGATTTTCGACCAGCTGCGTCTTATGCAGTGCTTAGATTTTATAACACTGACAATACATCAAATTATTGGACGAAAACAAAACATAACAATTATTTTATTCTTTTACCTAGGTGATATACGATAGCTGAGAAGACCAGGCTTTCTGAGTGCAGGAGTACAGTCAACAATTTATTAGGTTCCTGTACGTACACTCTGTACTCGTATAGTTTTAGGTTTCAGCCACCATAATAAACACTTTCAATTATTTTACGTCGCGCGTCTTTAAAAATGAGAATTTAAAAGAAGGTTTGATAAGGCCTATCAAAACTTTTTTCTAGTTAGGGATCATAAATGTTTGAATTATGGTTTATTAAATTTAGAAAAAACTAAGGACACAACGATCTTCTAAAAAAGCATGTACTATTCTCTTACTAAGCATTTGAATATTTTGAATAAGAACTAAAAGCAACAACAAAACAATTGCAATCTAATAATACTTTTGTTTCCACAGATTCAAGACATAAAGAAAAACTAGGCTCAAATAGATCTTCAGTAGAAACTATAGTTTTTTACGATGATTCCACAACAGATACAACTGTATGCCGCTTAACAAACATAGACCATAACAAAACTTTTAGAGATCCAATAAATTATGAATTAAAAAGTCCAAATCATCAGTTAAGAAGTCCAGTAGATAAAAAACCAAAAGAACTGCGTAATGTTACACCAAATCGTCACAGAGCAAGATTTGAACAAGATTATTCCAATGATATAGCAAATCAATCAAACGCGGGACAAGTATATCAGCACGCAAAACAAATAAACGATCAAAGCGAAAGACGACTACATAGAGACGAAATTAAGAAATTAAATCATGGCAGAAAAGTACGTTGTCGATTCGAAAACGGTCCTGACCAATTTGAATTGGCTGATAGAGTTGAGAGAAGAAAAGTCAAAGTAGTAACTAAAGCCAATCAGTCAACTTTGACTGATAAAGCGACTCGATGCGATGTCAGTACAGCCACAAACGATTGGTGGAGTCCCATAGTAGAGAAAAGAAATATAAAGAAATGTAGTGTTGGAGAGAAGAGGAGAAAAGATTGTGGACTGACGAGAGTGAGGGAGAGGAGAACCTACAGGAGCAAAGGAGTGTCGACTACAGAGAAAATTGTTTCGTTCAGAAGTACAACGCAGCTGATTCCAATAGGTAAGATTAAACTTTTTTTAGTTTATGATACTCGATTTAGTACATCGCAAATTAAGAGTTTTTCTATTGAACATACTCGTAGGCCTCCCCAATCATATATTGTAGTTGACGATAGGAACCAATTTTATTACGAGATTAGTTCCATAATGAAGCCATGGTGGCTTAGAGGTAGTGACACCCGCCTTACAATCATGGGGTCGTGGGTTCAAATCCCGGTCCCGTACCAATGAGTTCTTTGGAATTTATGTACGGAATTTCACACCACTGTCTTTTCGGTGAAGGAAAACATCGTGAGGCAACCTGCATATGTCCGTAGAAGAAATTCGATGGCGTATGTGAATCCACCAACCCGCACCGGGCCAGCGTGATGGATATGGCCCAATCACCCTTCGTGGGTAGGCCTACGTCCTGCAGTGGACTATTAAAAAAGGCTGATACAGTACAGTACAGTACAGTACAGTACAGTACAGTTCCATAAAACTCAATGACAAATATACAGTTGTATATTTCAGTAGATAAGTAAGTCATAGCCCGTTTTACAGCTCGTTGATATATTTTGAGCTTATCAATAAGGTCTAGCTAGACACCTACCTACGTGTATCGGACTTTTTAATAGTTCCCTAGACATAGGCCTACTCACGAAGGGTGATTAGGCCATATCCACCACGCTGGCTCAGTGCAGATAAATGGTTGAGCCATGAAATGATGATATCTAATTATGATCAATTTTTACAGATTCTGTAGTTGGAGATATTATGTCTCCTGCCCGATATCTCCTGGAAGTAAGTTAATTTTATTATACGAGTTACGTTTACTCCTTTCGTTCATTACTTATTACTATGAAATGAAAGTAATTATTTTTTTTTTTATTCATCACAGGTTACAGCACCATTACAGTTCAAACCAAGTTGATGCTGCCCTTAACATGTTAAATATAAGACACAAACATAATAGAAATAGAACATCATCATTACATACACAACACAAACTACTTATTCGAAATTTTTCACATATTTTCTGCACCACTTCTGTGAAATTTGCCAGACTGCACCCAAAAATATCAATATCATTGGCGATTTTATTTAATAGTGTCAGAGCGCGAGACGTGGGGGCGTACTTTACGAGATTCGTCCTACAGCTAGGCACTCTAAACGTGGGGAACTCGCGCCTCCCGGAGTTGGCCTCGTCCGGCACACACAGCTGCAGCGCCGCCAGCAGCTCAGGATGAGCGAGCTACCCGCGCAGCACGCGCCACATGTACTTGCAGAGCGCGACATCTCGCCTCACCCCCAGCTTGCAGTACCCCACCATGCCGATTACGAACATGGTCGGGTACATATAATGACTTGATAATTATTAAAAAACTATGTGTTATTTTATTTTCAGTCTCAAAAATATTACAACGAGCTATTTAACGATAGATTTGGTTCACCTCGGGTCTATCCTGTGACTAAGTTGCAGGTAAAATTGTTTGGCATCTTGGCATCAATTTTTATCATCTTTATCATCATTTTCTCCACGTGTCTTTCTTTTACTAAGGTCCTTTTTAAGGTAGGTACCTACAGGTAGGCTAGTTGACGATTTTGTTTTGATTGTGAGGACAACCGAGGACTCGATGCAGTAGAAACACCATTATTTCAACAACTCTTTGTAGATTTATTTCTTCCAATACATTGTTCCTTAAGCTTTAATCTAGACTTGTTCTTCGCTCCGACGGCTCGACCAGAATGGCCTCAAAACCTCGTGTCAGTGCCAGACCATGATTCTTAGTCAATTTATTTATTATTTTTACGACTTCCTCTGCAATAGCCAAGGACAGCTCGTTTCCTGTTGCATTTACTTTTTAAAAGTCTGTCGTTGACTATCACCCACGAACTATCGTATCCGTTCAAAAACCGCACATTCGTTCACAAACCGCTGCCCAAAACCCAACATGATGTCCTCTTACTAACCATAAAGAGAGACGATTAACGAACACGAAAATAAAATCAACTTAGAAATAAAGAAGTTACGAGTATTTTATTTTCTTGCTAGACATAGCGCACTGTGGCAGAAAATGACGTCACGGTCCGTAAGTGTCATACATTCGACATACTATGTGCGTTGTGGGAAAGGGACAAAGCACTCTGAACTGAATTAGTCAATTTTAGTTATTTTTTCAGTTTATGAATCATAATTAATTGTAGAATTCAGTAATTATAATACTTTTAATAAAAACATTTCATTTATTTCTCAACATAGATACAATGTATATACTATATTTAGTCAAATTTAAAATTAAAAACTAAACTCATGCGATCATACCTGGTGCAAAGGAGCCCAAAATGCTGGCCGCATTGCCACGCTGTATGGCGATGGCCATCCTTTGCACCAAATACGAGCCAGAGCGGGAGTTATTGGTTTTCTCCCTTAGCCTGCGCCCTATTTCTGAAATCAAAAACTTAATACTTTTAATTAATTCAATACAAGTCAACTACCCTATTGGGAGAGCAATATATTATATTTTTTAATTTTCCATTTTCAGAGAAACTTCTACTATGAAAGGGATCGGTCCCAAACTACTAGTCACAATAACAGGCGCCGAGGTAAATAGATTATACAAAAGTCTCGTGTCATAGTGTTCGAATTCCTCCGAAACGGCTTGACCGATTGTTATGATTTTTGTTTTTTTTACTAAGTCGAAGGCCATTTTTCAGATCCCTATGTTATAAGGATGATGATTTTTTACGGCAGTACAACGTTAGCTGAGTCAGCTAAATTGTGCTGATAATGCCTAATAAATTATAATTTCTATTATAAAGTAACGTTTTAAAAAGTTTTTCTGCAAAAAAATTCAAGCATACCTTAATATAATACCATAATTAGGTACCTACCTAAATTCTATATGAGAATTTGTCTCTTTTTAGGACGAAAAACGAAAAGGTTGGAAGAGTCTTACTCGCCGCGTAAGGATATTCAGGTATGTTGTACCTATAGTCTAATTTTGACCATAGGCTTACCCTTCCGGGCAATTGGATCATCTCCGCCTAGCTGCCCCATTGCGGATAGATGGATTTACATGCGCTATACATTTTTTTTCTGTGGACGTACCTATGAAAGTTTCCTTACGATGTTTTCCTACACCAAAAAGCTAATGCAGTGGTGTCAAATTCATAATGTAAAAATCCTCAAAAAGTTAATTGGTATATGTACCTTTGGACTTGTACTTGTACCAGCCTTATTAATAGTCCACTGCAGGACGTAGGCCTACCCACGAAGGGTGATACGTACCTACCTACATTAAATTTAATTTAATTTATTTATAAGTAGGTACATATTATGGATCTCTGAAACGGTTTTAAGATTTTGATTTCGATTAAGCTTTTCTTTATAAGTTTTTATAAGTTTTTTAACCAAAGTTTGGCGGCATTTTTTAATTTACCGCGAATTGTATTTATTTAATTTCGGATCGAGGCGTCGAGCTCAGTCTATAAGTAATGTAGGTAGGTATATAAACATTTTTGACGCAATTTAACTAAATACAAATTATTTATTTTCAGCCTAGTTTGTGGAAAAAAAGTAAACTACACGAGAAGTCGCGAACGGAGCAATGAAATAAAAAAAAACCTTTATAACAAAATAATTCAAAATGATTTATATGGATTAGATTTTTGGAACTATTATAGGTAGATACCAACCAGGTACATAAAAAAAAAAAATATCGTTCTAATTTGTGGAAAAATCCTGAAAATTTGTTCAAGTAGTGCATCCTTGTGTATGTATCTTATTTATTATTTGTCCTTGTACATGTTGTCTAAAATAAATTATCATGAGTATTTGTAATCGTTTTTTTTAGGGTTCCGTACCCAAAGGATAAGAACGGGACCCTATGGAAATATACCTATGGAAATGGACCCTATATATATGGAAATATTCACAGAATATTTAGTTGTATATTTACTTCAAAATTAAATAGTTAAATTAAAATAAATATTTAAGGGGGGGTGTCCAACACAGTACGTAACCCTTCATGCGCGAGTGACGCGCACCTGGCCGGTTTATTTTCATTTGTTCCCAACAAGTAACACCCTCAACTGTCACACTGTTACTCGATGGGAAATTTTAAAGAAAAATTCCCAACCAGTTACACTGCCAGTCACACTGTTACTCGTTGGGAATAAATGCTTGTTAGTAATTTCTTAACCAGTCACACTGTTACAGGATTTAATGAAATGAACATTCAAACAGGTTTTTCAATTATAATGAGGCGTTTTCTCAAAAGAAAAAAAAGGTTTAGTAAGTAAAATTTAATGGCGTTGATAACTTAAAATTCTAAATATGATTTTTCTACCACTGTTTTAAAAATGTACTTACCTAAAGTTTTAGTTCTAGTGGTACGAACCCATTTTAAAAATGTTTTTTTTTATCCAATGTTACCCAATGTTACTAGAGTCAATTAAAAATAAAAAAACTGATATAATTATTCTTTTCATTAATTCCTGTTGCAGTGTGACTGGTTACGAAAATACTAATAAAAAAAGTTCCCATCGAGTAACAGTGTAACTGGATGGGATTTTTTCTTTAAAATTTCCCATCGAGTAGCAGTGTGACAGTTGAGGGTGTTACTCGTTGGAAACAAATGTTTTTATTTTTACAACAAGGGGCTTACTTTATTTATAATATCTATAACCTATGGCATTCTAACACTTCATCTTGACCTGAGTAGTTGAGTACTCTATCAAAGCGTAGCGAAGCGGGATATGGTCGTTTTCCATTAGTCCACTGCATAAATTCCACATTTGTTTACTGAGAAACGGAACATAATCGAGAACGGAGTGGAATTTTTAATTTTTTCACATCGAACATTAAAATTAGGGTACCTAGCTACCTACAGACTCAGACCAAATAAATAAATCAAGACAGAATGTTGAGAAACAAACAAGTGAAGCCGGCAAAACTACGCCTTGCCGTGTACAGACACGGTTACATACACATGTACAAGGAAACTACGCCTTGCCTTGATAATTGAATTATGGCGACGCAACACCGACGCACTTACCAGATGTACTTATAAAAAACCTGCCTCACTGAACTGTTCAACGACGTTTTCTTGATTTTTTATTTGCTCTGAGCCTACCTGAGACAAAATATTTCAAGTTTTACAATATACAATAACATAACAAAACTAATTACATATTATAAATAAGTAAATAGGTGTAAAACTTTATTTCATTCCATACAAAAATAAATTAGCAACATTAGTAAAATTGTATTTGATTTAATTAATTTACTATTACAGAATTATAAATTATGTTTTTTTTTTAATATGTATAAAATTGATAGTATTGACTAGTTACATTGATTACTACATTATAATTTATTATGATATTAGTACATTTCATTTGAAAAACAATTATATTATAATTACATTGACATCAGTAAGTGTATGACTCATCAGTAAGCCCCAAAACTAGGCTAACCTTGGTAGCCTTAATTTATACAGTGGGTTAACGGACTAGAATTTATTATAATTCTAATTCTAAGCGCATCTCCGCTTCGTTCTGCTCTAGTGGAATCTGGCTTTTGGAGTGGGTACAGAAAGATGATAAGCATTAAAGTACTTAGGTACGACTACTATGATAAGATAGAGATGAGAATTTGTACGATATTTGTAGTAAGTACTTAAAACATTTGTATTTATTTGTGATTGTGTATGTACCTATGTGGCATAGGATGCCTAGTAATAACTCCAATAGAATGTTGATACTTATAGGTAGTTTTTTTTGTTGGTACGTTACTTGACTGAGACATATAGAGTTTGTGCAAAAAGAGAACCGTCGCGGCGTTACCGTGGACTAACAATAAGATTTTAATCAGCAGCCAAGGTACCGACTACTTGGTAGACGCGAGTACTGATGAAAACCGAATAGGCTATTTGACAACATTCAAAATATTCTATTAATTTTGGTAATCCAAACAGAAAAATAGCCTGAAAAAGAAAATTCACTTTATTTAAACTAAAATATGTCTAATTTTCGCAAATCGAACGAAATAAAATACGGTATTTTTTTGATATTTTATCTGTGACGTAAACGCTTTAAGAAGGGTGGCAACTCTGGTGACGTCACGTCCTAGTAAGCGAGAATTTCTTGATTGACCGTTTTTGTGTAATTTGTGGTTTGTGATTTCGGAATAATATTATTGGATCAGTAAGTTCTTTTAAAGTATTTTTTTTCAATTCTTAGATGTGAGCTAGCGTATTTACTAGTATTAACTAACGTTATGTACTAGCGAGTGACGTCAAAGACCAGCGCCATTAGAGAATGTCGTTTTTGGTGGGATCTTGAATATCTATTCTTTAACATTGATTTAATGTGGACTAACCCCTTTTCCTGTCTGTCTGTCCCTATGTATGCTTATACATATCTTTAAAACTACGCAACGGATTTTGATGCAGCAAGAGAAAGGTTTATATGTATAGAACACATATGCGAAGGCGGGGCGGGTCGCTAGTATTAAATATAATATGTGATTTCATCACATATTTCAGTGTCGGCGTTAGCTCTCCACCTGTATATCAAAGAATCTTGTGTTGTGAGATTGTTTCTCAGGTTCTTATTGTAAACTCATCCCGTTTGGACTTGAGAGGTGTAAACATCACGCATTGTATAATAATTATGCCATATAAAAATAATAGGTACCTACAATGGGTAATTCTCGCGGCACGGTAGGGGCCTTGAACAAAAATCTAGTTAGAAAATACGAAATTCCATTGCAATTAAACAAATTAAATACCGTTGGTTTGCTTTGTTGGTTTTTACATTCTGTGAATTTGTTCACCACATTTAAAAGCTTTTTTTGAGCTATTGTAAGTATAAAATCTGGGCCGACTTTGCAAGATCTTCATGCTATCTCCTGTAGGTACCTACTCCCCACAGAACAGCAGAACTAGATTTCCTTCTCTCTCTTCTGTGGTACTCTCCCCCGTGGGACGACCAATTTTCTAAAGCCGATTAAATCTATTAAATCTAATTTGCTAATAGGCTATTTGACAACATTGAAAATATACTATTGATTGTGGTAATCCTTACAGATAATAATCCAATAGCCTGAAAAAGACATATGTCACTTTATTTAAACTAAAACATGTATACTTTTCGCAAATTACACAAAAGGAAATGCGATATTTTTTGATATTTTATCTGTGACAAAAACGCTCTAAGTCGGGTGGCAACTCTGGTGGCGTCACATGCTAGTAAACGAGAATTTCTCGATTCACTTTTCTTTGTGTAATTTGTGTTTTGTGATTTTTTGTCAATTTTCAGATGTAAACTAGCATATTCACTAGTATTAACTAACGTTATTTACTAGTGTGTGACGTCACAGACCAGCGCCATTACAGAATGTCGTTTTGGCGGGATCTTGAATATCTATTCTTTAACACTTGATTTTCATTGTTAATACAGTAGATCTCTCGGAAATATAAACGTAGTGTGCTTATTATGTACTAGCAAACAATTTCCAAAAACTAGTCAAATAGCCTATTACCCGTGGCACTACTGAGTTTCGAAATACGAAATAACAATTTTTATCATTTAATTAAACCTCGCTCGCTTTAGTTAAAACTTTAATTAAAAATCCCTCGTTTGGGCAGAATATCATTTTTATCAGTGAACTTTAGCACGATCAGTTTTCGGATGGGTGACCGCGGGTGGCATTTACAACTAAGCGCTATCGTAGCTCGAATGACATGTTAAATTGTAGGTCCCGGTTGTTTTAATCGTTTAGCCATGTCAGAGACCCTTATGCGGCTTAAAATCTCTGACACCAGGGCTAGCTACCTAGCTTATACGAACTTACTTTTATCAGTGAATAGAAGTATCTGAGAATCTCCCACCGATATTGAATGACATGTGTCATGTCAGTAGCGATTGCGATGTTATGATAATATTTTATAATCTTATTTCAACGTTAGGCCGCGAACAGTTCAGACATGGTGACGAAACTCGCGCTGTTTTGGTGAGTTACTTCATTTTATTTTTATTTCAGTCTATACATTGAACACCGACATAAAGCCCGATTACAGAGGCGCCACCGTAATTATAATACCTAAATAGCGTAGTCCTGTTTCTTTTTCACTTTAGGCATTTGATAGAGAGAACGCTTTTTACGTTGCTATTAAATTTACGCTGGCGCCTCTATATTCGGGCTTATTATGTACCTACGCTCTATTAACTTTAAAATAAATAAATATTAGGGGATATCTTACACACGGCCTCTGACCCCAAACTAAGCAAAGCTTGTGATATGGCTGCCGGAGATTGATATACGTACTACATATACATATTTTTAAATACATACTTATATAGATAGTAACTAAATAACACCCAGACACAGATCAAACATTTATGTTCATCACATAAATATTTGCCCTGGGTGGGGATCGAACCCACGCCTCTTTGATCCAGAAGTTAGGGTCACTAACCACTGAGCCACCGAGGCAGTCAAATGTGTAGCGGAAGCCTATATGTCCAGCTGTGGTTATCCTACGGTTGACTGATATGGTGATTTAACAGATGTTAGTAATCAATAATAGTGTAGGTATAGGTAAGAATCAAAAATAGTGTACCTAGTGTAATAATAATAGTGAGGGTCCCAGTGGTTTTAGCGGGTAGGTCCCATTTGTTCTATGGAACATGACGTCATAGTACAAAATGAAACATTTTCGTCCCTATTTTTTCCATAGAACTACATACTACCTTCTCACCCGAGTTTCATGTCATAGAACAAAATGAGAATCAGTTTTTCCCAAAACCTTCCATGATGTATAAGACGTGAATGACATTAAACACTGACGTTAATACCAGGTACAGTTCACTATAAAAAAAGAAACTACTCGCTACCTAAATAATATTTTTATTTTGCAAAATAAAAACAAAACAGCACTTTAACAATACTTATTTCTTTAACTACTTACAAACTAAAAACAAGTTTTCTTACCGCTAATATATTCTTATATTAAACAGTCCGCGATAAAAACTAACTAAAACCATTCCTTCTTTTAACTAAAACGTTCTTATATTAAATAGTCTCCGAAAAATACTTATTTTGTAGAAAGAGTTCTCCAGCACAAATTTTACAATATAAATCATAAATTTTGATGGGTTCATAGTCATTATGCATCGGGTACCGAAGATGTAGGCAGTCCTGGCAACGGCCCGTGGATGACATACCCTCTTCACTCATAATTACTCTGTAATCTTGCAGATAGTAAAAAAATAGATCTATCAAGATGGTTTTTGGTAACTGCAACTGTTTTAACATAATGTACATATTTTCAATATTTTCAAATATTGACGCCGGGTTATTGAGACAACAATCAATATTTGATTTCATGTACTTAAACAAACTTGTCAAAGCCATTTCATATAAAGTCTTAGGTTGTTTAGAGAACAATTTACGGATTACTTCAAGCCTGTTCATTAGTTTCTTTTAATTTTGTTCAAAACAAGTATTGATATTTTCGGGCTTTAAAGACAAAATACTATGTTGTGTCAATTTTGATTTACTCGTGAAAGATAGTTTATACAAAAAAGATCGAGTCGGTCTCTTTGGAAAACCGGCCAGTGTGCTCTTTAATGAGTCGACAAGTAAATAGTTTTGTTCAAAAACATTTCTACGCTAATTTCTCCAATAGTTAACTGTAGCTGGTTTTCTAATATGTACCTGTCCCTGTTAATGTTTTTTTTTTCGCGTTTAGTTAACGATTTAGGTTTATTTAACACTTTTATTGCTTTAATTTTATTGAAAATTGCATCCTCAGCCATTTTTGTCAAAAATATTATAAACGATGGCGGAGTTCTTTTAAAATGGCCCACAAAATTGTGATGCCAACTCTCCACACTGTTAGTGGTCCTATGTTTAATTCCAAAACAGCACCAAGACTTACGAAAATCATTTTTTAACCAGAACGATTCCATGTATTTTACAAATTTTAGTAAGTTATCGTTTGAAATAGAAGCCACTTCCGCTTTTATATATACCCAACCATTGTCTAGCTCAGATAGAGGTAAAAACGGCAATACTGTACAAAGTGACACAATTCTTTGCAAGAATATATCATTTGATAAATGCAGTTTTTTCGCCTTTCGTCGTAAAGCTCGCGTAAAATGAAAGTAACAGCCATGGTAATTTGCATTTGGGAAAACTTCCTGAACAGCAGCGATTGCAGCCCTCTCAAAATCTGTTATAATTTCTGTCGGTGAAAATCCCGGAATAGTAGATTTTATCAATTCTAGCATACGCACATACATTTCTTTTGTTTTTTTGGTAATCAGAACATATACGAGTGGAATTATATTAGTCAACTCATCAGAACTCCCTAAATCCCCATGCATGGTGTAAAGTTCTGTAAATGGTGCAGGACAAACTTCGAAAGTGCCATCAAGTAGTATTATTTTAATATTTGGTATTATTCGTCTGGCTTCTTTTGAACAAAACAGCAAAATGCGGTTGTCTTCATCGTTAAAATCGGCAAGTAGCATATCGGTATACTGAGTGGGAATTTCTAACACACATGCATCATTACAAGACAGCAAAGGAACTTGAAAGTGTTCATTCCTTTTACGATAAATCGTAGATTTGACTTGTTTATATGAAGGTATATTTTGTATAAAATGTATACCTTTGTCGTGAAATGTTGACACCACTTTTTTGTACACATTCGGCACAGTATCTTGCCCTAGACCCGCTTCTTCGACACACGTTGCTATCACGTTTTTTGTAATTTCTTTTGTTTCGTCTTTCACACAATTTATGTGATGTGGTTTATTTTTCATTATTAATTTCTCCGTCTAAAAATATAATAAATATAAATTTTATAAAAAAGCTTTTTAAAGCTGAAAATTGAAAAAAAATATTATTTACATAATTAACTCACCATAGAAATCTTCATACTTCCGACACATTTCAGTTTCCGATAATTTATACATCGCCATAATGACATTCCTCTATACTCTATAAAATTTAACTTGATCTCTGCGACAGCTGTCAGAAAAATCATGCCTGTGAAGTCCTGAATTTCTTAATAGTACAAACAGTACCTGTCAATGTCATACTTTATGGTCATGCCGATTAGTGATGGGCGACGAATGATCGTGACCACAGAGTTTTAGATCGAGTTTTATTAAAAATATCGATAGTTTATACGAACAACATTTAAAATAAAACTTAATTTGTCATTGATTTTATTGTATATTTTAATATCATAACATTTTATACGTGTATAATTAAATTAAACAATTATATGTTACATTAGCATCGATAATAGTGAAAAATGTCGATAAATACTATCTTTACATTATTATGAGTATTTAATTAATATCATAACATTATTTACATGTGTACATACTTGATCTTAAATAATAGTAAGTAAATAAAATCCAATTTCTCACCTTCAACTACTCATTCGATTTCATTACAACATTGTTTGAAAATCGATTTTTTCCACCACTATCTCAACTCTAAAAATGTCAATCTTCTATGTCAATATCACTGTCGCAGAGATCAAGTTAAATTTTATAGAGTATAGTATAATTTGTCTGTAGGTAATATTCTTTATCACCATGCTGTAAAACTTTTCCACGACCCCGTTGCAGAAAATTCAAACTATCAAAATTTACGTTTATATCCATTACGATAAACAAAGATCCAATCCAATCATTGTAAACAATCAACAATAAATAAGTGAGAACCCTGCGACTGCAGCTCTCTCAAAATCCGTTATGGTGCGTTACGGCATTATAATTTTTGTTAGGGAGTAACCATCTAATCAAAAATGTCACTAAGACAAGTGGTAGCAAATCATTCTCGAGTGGCCAGTTTACATATCAACTTCAAGAAGTTTATATACCTATGTACTTAGTTTGTTCTATGGAACAATTTGAGACAAAAATTACAAACTGTTCTATAGTACAAATAGGGACAATATTTTCTCAAATTGTTCTATTACGTCATGTTCCATAGAACAAATGGGACCTACCCGTTTTAGCCGTTTAGACATGTCAGAGGACTTCAGGCGGCTTAAAAAATCTGACACCAGGTCACACGACCTATACGAACTTACTTACTTTTAATTGAGTATAGACTACTAGAACGAAGCCAGTCGTCATCCGTTCTTGACACCGACGTATACCTACCTCAACATCTGTGGTTCTTGAACCCCTCGCTTCACTCGTAAGTCTAACCGTAGGTAATACCACCAAAGATTTAAACACGCTTTAAACATTGTTTAACCGTGTCTTGTTAGGCATTGATAAAGCGTGCGCAAAATTTTTGCGGTAAGACGGTAAATAATTAAATCTAAAGTTAACTCTAGAGTCCATCTACGCTCAGGGTCCAATATCGCCCGTAAGCCCCGACTTCGTTCTCTAGGTGCATAATCTACTATTATACCTTTACCATTGTGCTCCTAGACAAACTTTACTATGGGACCAAAAATTAAATCGCGGAAATAGAATCTACTGTTTCCGTACAAAAGTTTATTGACTTAATTTAATGGTTGCTCCTATAGGTAGTAAGAATTGTTCATAATTATTTATTTATTTATTCATCACAGGTTACAGCATCATTACAGTTTAAACCAAGTTGATGCTGCCCTTAACATGTTAAATATAAGACACAAACATAATAGAAATAGAACATAATCATTACATACACAACACAAACTACTTATTCGAAATTATGGGTTTTCACATATTTTCTGCGCCACTTCTGTGAAATTTAAAATTTTTAAATTATAAGATAGGGAAGATACCTCATGCATTTTGTAAAGTAATTATCATTAATAACCCACTGCTGAGGATAGACCTCCCTTTGTTTATGCCATTCTCATCTATCCGCATCCATTTGATGTCCACTGATCTCTTTAGGGGGCGTCCATAAATTACGTGAGGTGTTTTTTTAAATTTTCTGACCCTCCCTCCCCCGTTGGTAAGATGTCGTGAGATTTTGTTCAACCCCCTCCCCCATCCCCCAATCTCACGTGAGACACAGTGTGGGTTTCTTACGAAAACGCGTTGGGTTGTTATTGTAGAAAGAAAAAAACAATTTACTTCGTGCTTGTATTTACGACTTGTTAAGACTAGTAATCAATATTGCTGAGAGTTATAAATGTAATAAAAATTTAACAATAGAATAGGTACTTAAATCATGACTACTGTGATAAAAAGAAAAGAATATGGATTAATGGCGCGAAAACAAAGGACGGGCTACAACTGTACCTACCGTAAATTCAGACAAAATTGAGCTAAATGGTGGTTTGACATTCAGTAGATGTATAACGTCGAAGTATGAATGAAATTATTTTCTTTCGAACGAATTAGGGAATAATCTTAATCGTATTACGATGACGCTCAAGATTAAATCTTGAGCATGTACATACAATTTGGATTGAATGGACCAAAATAGTATTTTTTTTTGTTTCAATCAGAACAAAAATTGCGTGATATTTGTCGAGACCCTCCCTCTCCCTAACGTGAGATTATATGAGATTTGACTGGACCCCCTCCCCCCCTAAATCATCTCACGTAATTTATGGACGCCCCCTTATGTTGTCGACCCAGACATACCTTGTAAAGCAATACTTTTATGTAAACTTGGCTGCAGTAGTAACATATTAATTTTCAGTTCCATACTTGTAATATGCGAAGCAACATCCTTCAAGAAAAGAGTCCGTAGTTTTCCTGAAAACTTTTTATTCGGGGCCTCATCGTCCGCATACCAAATCGAAGGTGCCTGGGCTGAAGACGGTAAGTACATAATACAGCATGACTTTTATATTCAGTGCACATTTTTTTATCGTGCAATAGATATATCATTAATTTTTCGCTTATAAAAAGATCAGCATTTTTCATCAATTTTTTGTCAAACTATTCCAAAGTAAATTATATTTCATGCACCCTACACTCCCGACAATAACTACCTACCAAAACGTCTCGGACGTAGATACGACGCGGTTACGTAGGTACTCAGACGTAGGGTGACATTGATTACTCCGTTTATCTGTATACTTTCTCTTGAAGTTATTTCAATATTTTTGTACTAAAGTGAGTAAAAGCAATGTAGGGGTTTAATTGTTTGTTTATTATACTTTCCGTATGCAAAGTATGTGCACTGAAAAAAAAACACCCTGTATATGAGAAAATAATACTATAGGCAATCGTATAATATATATACATACCATGTTATAATATAACTCATCGCTGTCCCGGAGAATAAAAGTGGTAAGTACAGAAAATTCATTTTTCAGAAAATAAGAAAAAACCGAATTTGGTTAACAACTTTCAAACCACTACACATAAAACTCGTAGCTCCATTTAAAGTTAATTTATTAACCATTATTTTCATTACAAAATACAATTCAGTCGTGACAATTTGTATCACATTGGGTTACGTTTATTTAGGAGCTAGCCCTAGGTACTTATACTTAGTACAAAAGCAAAACGGTTTGGTTCCATTGAAATCAATGTCATTCCTCCTCCTGTCATATGCCGTAGTCGAGAAGTTGACTGAGCACTTTACAATGAAACATATAACATTTATCATTTTAACTTTTTGCAGGCAAAGGGCCATCAATATGGGATGAACTAGTCCATTCTGAAGACTCCCAAGTAAAAGATGGAAGCACCGGCGACGTCACTGCAGACTCCTACCACCAATACAAACGAGACGTGGAAATCATGAGAGAACTTGGCTTGGACTTCTATAGATTCTCCGTATCATGGCCCAGGGTCCTTCCTAACGGCTTCCCGGACAAGATCAACCAACCAGGCATTGATTATTACAACAATCTCATCAACGAAATGTTGAAACATAACATTACGCCATTCCTGACTATGTACCATTGGGACCTGCCCCAGAATTTGCAGAAGCTAGGAGGCTGGAGTAATCCAGCTATCGCAGATTGGTTTAAAGACTATGCTAATGTCTTGTTCGTCAACTTTGGCGATCGTGTGAAACATTGGATCACGATAAATGAGCCGAAACAAATCTGCTATGAGGGTTATGGATCGGCTGCCAAAGCTCCTGCTCTGAATATGACTGGGATAGGGGAGTATCTTTGCGCAAAGAACGTTCTTCTCGCTCATGCGCATGTCTACCATATGTATGACGAAGAGTACAGGAAGCTCCAGAATGGAGTCGTTGGGATCTCGATAAGTCACACTTGGTATGAACCAGCTTCGGAGTCGTTGGAGGATTATCAAGCGGCGTTGGATGCGAGGCAGTTTGATGTAAGTGAATATAGTGAGTTCTTTTAATTTTACCATCGTCATTAGCTATATGACGTCCACTGGTAGACATTTTCCAATAGCACCAAATGTATGCAGCTTTCATTCATTGCGATCCTGAGGTTAAAATCAGATTGTCTGTCCACTTCGTGGAAGCAAGTCTAAATAAAATAAAGATATAGAGTATAGGTACTGAACAAAATAATTGTTTTGTCCCGAAAAAAATTTTCTGTATTTCTAAAATAAATTTAAGAAAATATAATCAAAATAGAACTTTCCGTAGAGGATGAGGAGGGTGTAGAGAGTGAGGTCTACAGTAAGGATCCTCCATTTACAAAGGAGTTCTGTTGTACCCGGGTACACCTATCCGACAGTGTGATGTTGAACTTGTGTTGGTTCGATCGGTGCTGCAGATGTCGAGGCGAGGCCTCGGCTCGGACAGAAAAAAACTGTTTATAAACAATTCTGTTTTTCCCAGTGGGGCCAATACGACCACCCAATCTTCTCAAAAGCTGGCGACTTCCCAGACGAGCTGAAGCATAACATAGCCAGCAAGAGCGCAGAGCAGGGCTATCCTCGCTCGCGGCTGCCCGAGCTCTCCGTCCGGGAAGTAGCCTTCATCAGGGGTTCAGCAGACTTTCTTGGAGTCAACACGTGAGTCAGCTATCTAATACACGGGCAGTTTTGGTATATAACGGATGGCCAACTCTCACAATAGAGCCAACTCCGAAATGTCGAAAAAATCAGTTGTTCCAAACAAAAAGTTCCGTAACTGACACGAAGAGCTAGCCATATGGCCATATACAAAGGCAATTTATTGAATATTGACAATTGCATGGAACTACTGGATCGTTCATCCAAACCATGGTATGAACAGATGAATAGGATAATAATCTTCAAAGCTGGCGGTTGCCTAGACGAGCTGAACCATAACATAGCCACCATCACCAAAAGCGCGGATCAGGCCTACCCCCGTTCGCAGTTCCTCGACCTCACCGACCGTTCGAGAAGTAGCCTTCATCAGGGGATCAGCAGACTTTCTTGGAGTGAACACGTGAGTAGTTTCTTTATACAACGAAAAACCAACTTTTGACCAATTTTCATAATAGAGGACCAACTGAACAAGACATAAAATCGGATTTTTCCGATTACGGCTAGATTCTGTAGGTACTAAAAGTTTTAGCTACTAAATTAGGTAAGTACATTATAATGTTTTTAGGTATGAATGGAGAGAGGATGCCCTTTTTATCCCACAAACATCGACTTGCCATTTTTTTTTTGTTTAGCTGACAAAATATATTATATATATTGGTCCATCAAAATAGGTAGTAAAAATTTCTAACTAGACAATTGTTCATGTTTCAGGTACACATCAAAGATGGCGTACAGAGATGCGTCAGTGGAGGGGATGTACTCCGTGCCGTCGTACATGGACGACATGGGGTCGGTGGTGGTAAAGGACCCCACTTGGCCTCAAGCCGCTTCCGTCTGGCTGCAAGTACGTCAAGTTGATATCAGAGCTCATAGATCTATGCTGATGCTAAAGATTTTGCTACCGACTTCCAAAAAGGAGGAGGTTCTATGTTCGTCTGTATGTTTTCTTTTTGTAATGTTCATCGGTATTTTCGTCAATTATAAACCCATTTAAAAAAAAATTGTTTAGTTCAAAAGAGTATGCTTCCGAGATACCGAGGAAGGACGCTTTTAAATTATACCGAAATCGGCTGGGCCGTTTCTGAAAAATCAACAATAATGTTAAAATTATTTCATGGATGATACATCGATTCGTGTGAACTATTCGAATTCTGTACACTGTTAAAGTCAATTATGCCATTTTTGACGTAAAATAATTTTATCAAAGCCTAGCCAAGATTGGATTTCTTATCAACTTTCATCGTCTACCCTCAAAGTCCCTCAAAGGTTAACGCCGAATCATACAATCGGCGGATATGAAGCTAACTGCGCGAAACCCAATCAACGCGCAGTTTTATGTGAGCTTCAGTCTGGATTGGATTTTGCGCAGCTTGTAGCTAACTTCACATCTGCTGACTTGCATGATTCGGTCTATAGTAAATTATCACTATGGAAATGGCAGGACACTTGGCAAGACGGGATGTCACCAGCCCCCCGACCGCCTAAGCAATAGCAATCGTAATAGCAATCGTTTATGACTTCATTTTAGTCATTTGGCACCGCCTATGTGACGTTAGCCATCAATTGCTTTGCGCGATACGATTTTTTATAAGAATTTCAACCAAAAGTATGGAATAGCTGTTTTTTGCGTTTCCAGAGTTGATTTCACAGTAAAAGTTATTCAAAATTTGCGATATATATCACCGCTTAAGGCTCCGACACCGGTAGACAAACATATTGTTTACGCTTATATACTTTTTTTTTTTGTATACCTAACCACGCATAACTTTTTACGTAGCTACTCGTACCTATGGTCGGATTTTCCGTGCGAAGTATTCGCGAACTCTGTACAGCGTTGAAGTCGATCATGTCATTTTTTGCGAGAAATAATGATAGTTTTACTCTTACAGGAAGTGCCGTGGGGCTTCAACAAAATTCTCCTAGAAATTAAACGCCTTTACGACAACCCACCCGTGTATATCACGGAAAACGGATGGTCCACAACTGGAGGGCTCTTAGACGAGGGCCGAATTAAATATTACAGGTAGGAATATCCTTTTTTTTTTTTTTTTTTTACGAGGCGTAAATCTTCCAAAGATGCCCGACCGCTTTGGGGTGCAGTCGGGTTATGTGGGATTGTACCCACTAAAACCCCCTCGGTGGCCAGCCTATGTGCCTTCTTGGGAGCCCCGGGATCTCCAAAAGGAACGCACCGGTGCTCCCGGCACTTCGTGTGTCTACTCGCCTGGTAGTAGACCAGGCTTGTGCGGTCCTGTACGACAGCGTTGCCACAACGCTGCCGTCCTTCTCGGGCCCGCTTGAGTGGATGGCCAGAGCCCCAACTCTAACCACCCACGAGCCCAGGGGTCCCCTTTTAGTAGGCTCTTACTACAGGCAGGGGATACCGATGCCGTATTCTAGTGCCCCGGCATCAGGGCAAAGGTAGGAATATCCTACTGGCCTTATTAGTAAACTCCAAGTACAACGCTGGTCGCTCAGTATTATATCGGATTCACTTCGGAGAGTGCGCCCAAGAGTTGCACAATCTGGTCCCACCTGCCCCTTTCTTCTATCGTACGGTTAGACAGACGCGACCAAAGCGCCACCCTTTTATGGTGGACATTTCGCGCGTGAGAAAAAAGCGTTTCAAATCCTCATTCCTCATACGAACAGCCAGAATATGAAACGCAATGGCTGGGTCTGTCTTCCCGCTAAAGTACAACGCGGCTGTCTTCAAATCCCGAGTAAAGTGGTATCTTCTAGGTGCTTACCTAGAAGATACCACTTTTTCTATTTACCACTTATTCACTTTTTAGACCGCATATCTGATTAACTGATGTTAATCAGTTATGCGGTCACTGAAAATGTAGCAGTGTAGGCAAACCTACACGGAATAAAAAAAACAACGATCTATGGAGAGGGCTATGCTTGGATGCTGCGCGATTGAATCAGAAATGAGGAGACCTGTAGAAGATCCAAAGTTACTGACATAGCCCAGTGGATTGGTAAGTTAATACACCAGTGGGCGGGACACATAGCTCGAAGGAATGATGACCAATGGGGTCGGCAAGTTCTCGAATGGAGACCTAGTAACTGTAAACGCAGCTAATGACGTCCACCTACGAGGAGGACAGGTGATCTCATCAAGACCGAGGATCACGCTGTATGCAAGCCTCTTGCAACCGTTCTTGTTGGAGATCCATAGGGGAGGCCTATGCCCAGCAGTGGACGTCATACGGCTGATGGATGTATGGGTGGATGGAAGCAGGTAGGTATATCATTAATCGTACAGATAATCTATTTATCATATCATCATCATTACCATTGTTGGACATAAGCCTCCCCTATGGATTTCCAGTAAGCTCGGTAGGAAGCGGCGGATAATCTAACTATTATAGGTAGATTAAAATAAAATATCTACTTACTAGTCATTTTTAGCGTCCAGCGTGATCACTAGGATTACCTAATCCTGATACCTACCCAAGATGGCAAAAGAAAATTCAGGTACAATATTCATCGACGTTTGCCAATTTTTACTATCTATATACTTAAGTATGTATTTAAAAATAAGTATATGTAGTATATCAGTCTCTGGCAACCATATCACAAGCTTTGCTTAGTTTGGGGTCAGAGGCCGTGTGTAAGATGTCCAAAAAAAAAAAATATTGTACGGAACAGCTGTTTTTTTGTACCTATAGGCTGAATCATACAAGTTAGCTGCAAGCTGCGCAGTAGATAAATAGATAGATAATCCTTTATAAGCTCAACGGCAACAAAACAAACAAATTACATGGACAAAACATTACAAAACGGTTATAATAAATCGTGGCCTTATCGCTTCAAGCGATTTCTTCCAGTAAGTAGATATCCAATCCTGACTGAAGCTCACATAAAGCTCGCGTCTTAAAGCAGGTCGTAGCTAACTTCACATCTGCCGACTTGTATAATTCCACCTCGACTTATGTAACACTAGCGACCCGCCCCGGCTTCGCACAGGCGTATTATACATAATCCTGTCTGTCTGTCTGTCCCTATGTATGCTTATACATAGGGACAGACAGACAGGGAAGCTACTTTATTTTATACTATGTAGTGATTTGTACATAGCTCCTCATGCATATTCTCAGGAACTATCTAGACGCCATGCTAAGTGCCATAGAAGATGGCTGCGACATTCGAGGGTACGCCGCGTGGTCGATGATAGACAACTTCGAGTGGATGAACGGCTACACGTAAGTTTCTCATTGTATTTTATTGTATTGTATTGTATTGTATCGTATTGTATTGTATTAAGCCCGATTACAGAGGCGCCATCGTAATTATAATAGCTAAATAGCATAATTATATAGATATAGTTCTGTTTCTCTTTCACTTTAGGCATTAGATAGAGAGAACGCTTTTTACGTTATTAAATTTACGCTGGCATGAAGCCCGATTACAGAGGCGCCAACGTAAATTAAATAGCAACGTAAAAAGCGTTCTCTCTATCGAATGCCTAAAGTGAAAAAGAAACAGAACTATACTATTTAGCTAATTTAGTTACCTACGCTGGCTGGCGCCTCTGTAATCGGGCTTATGGCGCCTCTATAATCAGGCTTAATGTATCTTTTAGTTTTATTACATTTGAGTGTCGTGACGACTCTGAGGGGTAATGCCGTAAATATGGCGGTGCCACCGGTGCCCAGGCATAGCGCGTACACACTGGGGGCGCAAGAATGGCCAGACCTGAGGCCTTATTGCGCAAAACAAGGGCGCAGTTATAGAAGGTCGCACAGGGCGCAGAAAAGGCTGTTTACGGCACTGCTGAGGAGTTAGTCCAGGTTTACACGTAAATTGAAACTACAGCTGTTTCCGTATCGCTCTATACATTTTTGTACAGCGCCCCTGGCGGACACGAGGAAGAACTAACCAAACTAAGGGATCCGTAGTACGTTTTCCTGATGCTCAACACAAAGACAGCACACAAAATAAGGTCAGCGCCGCTGAAAATTTTCAACTGTAGGTACCAGTTCAATATTCTGCGTGGTACAATAGGTACTGCATTCGAAACTCTTTTTAGGGTTCCGTACACAAAGGGTATAAACGCGGGGACCCTTTAACTAACACTCCGCTGTCCATCCGTCTGTCCGTCTGTCTGTCCGTCTAATCTGTTTGTCACCAGGCTGTATCTCATAAACCATGGTAGCTAGAACGTTGATAAATGTATGTATTTCTGTTGTCGTTATAACAACAAATACTAATAATAAAATAAATATTGAAGGGAGCTCCCTACACAACAAACCCGCATTAATAGCCATTTTGCTCGATTTTTATAACGGTAACAGGTAGACGATTAAAATATTCACAGAATATTTAATTGTAAGTTCACTTTAATAATTAATTTATAATACATATTTAAGAGGGGCTCCCATACTAGTACTTAACGTGGTTTTTTTGCTGAATATTAATAACGGCAACAAGAAGATGCTCGAAATATTCACAGAATATGTTCATTCAAATATAAATAATTAAAATAAAATCAAATATATTAAGGGAGGCTTCCATACGGTACGGAACCCTTGGTGAACGAGCCCGACTCGCACTTGGCTGATCTTTAATATTTAGATTAAAAACATTTGTCTTTATTTCTAGAGAAAAGTTTGGCCTCTACGAAGTGGACTTCAACAGCCATGACAAGACGAGAACACCAAGAAAATCGGCGTTCATTTACAAAGAAATCATCAGATCAAAAACATTGGATCCTCACTATGAACCCGATAGCTTCGTTGTTGAATCTAGTCAAGAGAAAAATGATTAATTTGCTTTGTTACTACTTCATTAAAAATTATTTAATTGATAATAGTGATATTTTATTGTTTTTAGGAGTTACATTGGTACGGGATTGAGATTTGAAACCACGACCTCACGGTCGTAAGGCGGGTGTCATTACCACTAGACCACCACGGCTCAACCTGTATTTCCATCCTATTTCAGCCCCTAGATGAGGCACTATTTTTATGAAACACTGGCTCTATTGCGGGAATACAAGAAGAACTCTTAAATAATATTTACTATTACCCGCGCCAACGCTGGGGAATCGGCCAATTACAATCAAGCATACCTATTTTTAGAGTTCCATACCTCAGAATAAAAAACTTAACCCATAAGTATAGGATCACTTTGTTATCCGTCTGTCTGCTCCACCGTGTGTCAAGACCTTATCACGAGAACGCTTAAGTAAATATTTTAAGTTGAAATTAAAACCATATACCTACTTACACAGCCGTGGTGGCCTAGTGGTAATGACACCCGCCTTGCAATCGTGAGGTCGTGGGTTCAAATCCCGGACCCGTACCAATGAATTCCTTGGAATTGATGTACGGAATTTCACACCACTGGCTTTTCGGTGAAGGAAAACATCGTGAGGCAACCTGCATACGTCCGTAGAAGAAATTTGATGGCGTATGTGAATCCACCAACCCGCACTGGGCCAGCGTGGTGGATATGACCCAATCACCCTTCGTGGGTAGGCCTACGTCCTGCAGTGGACTGTGAAAAAAGGCTGGTACAGTACAGTACAGTACCTACCTACACAAATCTTATCTCGGTCTCTTGGTGTTATGAAAACATTTTTTTTTTTGGTTTTATTACTAAAAATAGAGCAGCAATAAAAATATCTCCAAAACGGCATATTTCGACACTCGCAAGGGAATCAAAACTTATAAGGTATTGTACTTCCCGTTGACCTAGAACTATGGATCACCTTCATAGAGTACCCAGGAATACATATATAGGAATAAAGGATATGGAATAGATGCGGTTTTTGAAATCTTGCAGAAATAAAATATATACCAATAGAAAGCTTATATAATTATCTTTTCAAACACATATTTTTTAGAATTTTTTTCATCGCCATTTAATTTTCAAATGGGTTCTAAAAACATTAGAAAAATGAACTATGTGCTACACCAAATAACTGCATTAAGCCTAAATTGAAAAAAAAACCTGATAGTGACATTATGAAACAGCAAAAGGAAATGACGTTGTCAATATTGAACAACCAATAGAGGGCTGGTCGCCATGTTTTAAAAAATAAATAAATGTCAAACTCTAAAATACCAGCCCGCTATTGGTTGTTTGAAGATTCCTGTCTGATACGTAGACTACGTAGACCTCCTCTTAGTATTACCCTTAGAGAATTTAGCTACTGGAGAAGAATTCAGTACGCGTACCCCTCTGCCACGGTATAAGAAAAATTGTGCCTACAAGTAAAAGAGACACCGGACATTTTATTACACAATTTTAGACTTAAGCGTTCAAGCAATTAAGGCGAAAATGGATTATCAGCATCTGGGTGCATTGTTCTCGCTCGCTCCGCTCCATAAACCCGTCACCCGTTAACGTTTCGACTTTACCCTGATATGTTTAAGGTCGAAATTTCAGTGAACACCTCCTCCCTCGCGCCTCACGTAAAGCTGACAGAATGTAGTGAGTGCGAATGGTAGAGCGTTACTAGTCCGGAGATAAAACGTCCCTGGTATTACCAGTTCAGTCTAAATATTTTCTACTTAGTGAAATAAAAAAGAGATATTATAATAAAACGGCGATACACAAAAATATGTTTTTGCGTGAAATAATATTCTTAAATATGGCACTAAACATTAATACAGCTCGCATCGCTGCCGGTTTTCAAGGACCGCCTCCCATATAAAAAGTTTACCAACTCCTTTAAAAACTGTACATATGAATTAATAAATACAGATTTTTAATATACAGAATAAATACAGATTTTAATATACAGAATAAATTATACAGATTCATAAAAATAAACGGCTTTAGTCAGATCACTTTTTAGGGCCTAAATGTATGAGATACTTAAATGACCTTTTAGTGTATTTATTGGGAGTTGGTTGTTTCATGTGGGGTATCATATGAAATAGCTTTACTGGCACAAGATAAAACAGGTTTTTAATATTCGATATTCTTTCGATTTATGACGAGAAAAGAGAAAAAAATAAAAATAATTAATGTTCCCTTCTTGTGCGTTTTGAAAGCCAATTACCTACTAAGTTTTGTGCTTCAGATCACAAAAAGTTTTTCGAAACCAAATAGCTTACTACGAGTACATCTATGTGTAAGTATAATCAGACCTATTACAGAATACGGAGCTATCGTATGGTCACCTTATTACAAAACACACGCTGGAAACGTAGAAAGAATCCAAAGAACGTTTTGGTCTATCGAGAAGGTATTCATCTTACAGTGATCCGCTTAATTATTTTAAATTCATATCTCTTGAAAAAAGGCGACAGGTGATCGAATTACTGTATCTACACAAAACTGTTAACTGCAAGATAAATTGCCCGGGTTAACTCAGTCTTATCAATTTTAATACTTTATATAGATTGAGAGAACCTCGTTTTTTCACAATAAGCCTCGTACATAGTAAAGTAAAGTAAAGTAAACTTTATTGCTTTAAACTGTGTCAATAGGAGTAATAGGTATCACTTGCAACAGCCCTGTCTCCCGAATGTGCCGCTTTTACACAGACATATACTCTTAGCTTTGATTATTTACTTGTATAATAAATGATTTGACAATAAATAATCTAAGACTCTTATAATTATGTCTGTGCGGTTTTATAATGATGTTTGCCGCTCTGGCACCCGAAACAGCGACGACGTGAACGTGAACATATTTTTATTAGATTTTGATTTATTCGGACTTAGTCTCAGACAATTTAGAAGTAATATTTATAAAGTTTTCACCTCGTAACCATAGTGCGGTGTAAGGCAGCAGCTTAAATTGCTGTAGGTATTGCATCGTATTATGCATTTCATTTCACAGATTTGTATAATGTATATACCTAGGTATATTTATACAACTATGTTTTTTTATTCATCAATTATAGTATATCTATGTATGTACTTGTATATTTTTAGGTAGTTTTAAGTTTAACATTTATTATTTTTATATAGTAAAAACACTGGTAAGTACTATTAATATTTTTCACTAGCTGTCATAATTCTCTCCTAAATACATTTTAAGTACCACATGATAATAACAGTATAAATAACTGTTAAGTATTATCATGCCGTGTGCTCATTGTTTTGGACCACAGAATCGGTCGAAATTGTAATGTATTAATTATGTCATGTATTTTCTGTTGTTTGTTATGAGTGCCCAATAAATAAATAAATAAAAAGAATTTAACGCCATCGCGTATATTAAGCTTTGTTTATATGACCAGCTTTGCTCTAAATTTACTAAGTATGCTTATTGTCCGTTTTTTTATTTGCGAGTTTTCATGATTTGTAGTTTGTATGGTACCCTCGGTGAATGAGCCTGACTTGCACTTAACCGGTTTATTTCATTCTTCATCTTCCTAAAAGAACTTAGTTCCAGGACACTTAAAAAAATTAACTTGTCAATGGCTAGTCCTGTCATTTATGTCAAACTTGTCATGTCCAATAGAGTTGCATAAATATCGTAAGTTTCGCTATCGATATTTGACCAAGAAAACTAGTAACAACATAGATATAGCTATCGACTTGGAGGATTTAGAGACTGGAGAAGAATTCAGCGCGCGTAGCTGCGTACCCCTCTATCATAGTATAAGAAAAATAATAATTGTACCTACGCGTAAACGAGACACGAGATATGTCATTGCACAATTTTAGACTTAAGTGTCTAAGTAATTAAGGTGAAAATGGATTATCAGCAACTGGGCTGCATTGTTCTCGCTCGCTCCGCTCCATAAACCCGTTAAAATTTCGACTTTATACCCATAATATGTTGTAGGTCGAAACTTCAGTGAACACCGCGTCCCCTGCGCCTGAAAGCTGACAGAATGTAGTGAATTCGAATCATAGTGCGTTTCTAGTCCGGAGATAAAACGTCCCTGGCTATTGATAATGTCGATACCATTTATTGATAGCATCGATATCGCAAATCAATTACTATCATTGATTGTAAACAACCATATTGATACTATTCCCTCACTATACTATCAAAAGCATCGATATTTTTTAAATAATAAATATCGATAGTTACCTTATTAACCATTTATACCATCTAATTGAATACGAATCGAATTGAATAGATTGACGTCATCTATCGATATTATATCGATAGTTTAGCCAAAGGCGACTTTCTTTACGCTCATCAACTCTAATGTCAAATTGAAATTGTTTTGTTTATGTGTCATCTGTCATGTTTGTTAGTCGAATGAATCTAAAATAGAATATTGCGCTTATTTTCCGCTAAAATGTGCGATTCAAACGATAATCCTTTAAAACTGAGTGTTAAATGGAACGGAAAGGAATATGAAATACCGGAATTCTCACCATCAGACTCCGTGGCAATGCTAAAACTTGCTATAGAAAATGCCACTGGCGTCCGACCGGAAAGACAAAAACTGCTGAATGTTAAATTCCAGGGTAACTATAACACTAACTCTCCTTTAAATAACCTTTAATATGATGCTACAAAGACGTATCTTAAATAACAACACGCTTCGATATTTTTCCGTTCTCCATGTGAGGTTATACATTTTCGTGGTGCAATATGGTTTTTTCTGTTTTTATTTGCCCATCCTAAGGATAAAGTACCACAAAACAGCCATGAAAACTTATAGATGTTGACAAGAATAATCAGATCATTTTTAGTTAACCTAAAATCTGTCCGAGTTAATTTTATGTCAATAATTTTATAGGAAAGGTAGCTTCAGATAACTACACTCTTTCCGAGTTAAACCTGAAGCCAAATCTGAAGATTATGATGATGGGGTCTTTGGAGGAAGCCATACAGGGAGCGCAGACCAAGCCGGACGTAGAGGATGTGGTGAACGACCTGGATATTGAGGAAGAAGAGGTGGATATAGAAAATCAGGAGGTAATTCACTTTTCCTTTGTTCTAAAAACATTCCACTGTAACTCTCAATAGTAGCTCTGCAAGTGTTAATTTTAGAAATCAAGACAGCAGTGGTGCCTTTAAGCAAATATCTACAGAGCCACAGACCCTAAGTTACAGTAGTAAAAAAATTCCAAGCGTCGTCATACATACCGGCTTAGATATTTCCATAAAATAATTCACAATGACTCGTTTTCTCGAATCGACATTATGTCACCTAATTAGTGCCTGTAACGGAGCGCTTTGGCAACATGCGGCAATGTAGTCAGCTTGCAATGGCCTTACGACTAATTAAAAAGCCTTTTAATATTCTATTACAATTATTTTAGCGTAGAGTCCTCTTGTAAAGCCTTTAGTTATGAGCAATATTGTTCAAATCTTATTTTAAAAAATGTATACCTTAAAAAGACTCAACAGACTGTGGAGTGTAATAATTTGATTAAAAAAAAACTAAAAAGCCTGCCCACTACATAGCTTGGGCAACTTTTTAGCATGATTGTGACACTATAGATAAATGCTTGAAGAGTGGTACTCATTATAGAGTTGTAGCGTAAGATCACCAGTGATATTGAAAGATAACATGTGGAATCGTTAGAAATGCCAAAACTTTGAATTCTAAACTAACTAAACCTAGTTATGAAATCAAATAGTACTTTATATGACCTGAAGTCACTAAATCCTGGAGGAGGGGAGTCCTACGGTGGAGTTTGATCACCACACAAAGTAGCTTAAAGTGGTAAACTCTTATTCCTCTTGGCTCGTTGAAAGTCTTTCTTTGTTGGAAACTTAAATTTCATTAGAAAACTGAGAATTCTCTAACATTTTTTTCTATCACAGAATTAATCAGAAAATTCCTTTATTTAAAAATACATACAGAAAAAACATTTCTGTGTCTGTGTATCTACCTAGATCTTCTAAATTAAATAAATATTAGGGGACCTCTTACACACGGTCTCCGACTCCAAACTAAGCAAAACTTGTGATATGGCTGCCAGAGACTAATATTTTTTAATACATACTTTTATAGATAATACCTAAATAACAACACCCATGTTTGTAACATAAATATTTGCCCTGAGTGGGGATCGAACCCACATCTCTTAGACCCAGGAGTCGGGGTCACTAACCACTGGGCCATGGAGGCAGTCGAATTACACAACACATTGCAATGTAGGGCAGGTGCCCGGTTTTGGCAATCTTAGTATCATTTGTGGCCACTTTGAATTTAACAATTAATTAGACAATTAACCATTTTACCACAAAAGTTTTATGCACACTTTTTAAACTATGTTTAACTGTACTAATTACACAACTAAACAATGTTTAAGGCGTGTTTAAATTTTTTGTGGTAAGGCGGTTAATGTTAAAATAATATTTAAAAAAAAGTACAATTTGAGAATTTGATCAGTCAATAGTATATTTTCAATGTTGTCAAATAGCCTATTACCATCTATGCAATAATTTTGACACCCAAAATGGCCACAACCGGGTCAGTGGCTCCAACCAGGGCACTAGCAAGGCAAAACTGGGACGTACAGGTAGTAAGACAGGTTGGTAATCTAATCAATAATTATATTGTTTCATTCCAGGTGTACCTAGCAAAGATAAACAAGCGCGTGCGAGACTACAAAATCACAATGATCAATCAGCCCCGACCCGGCAAGAAGCTGCTAGTTTTAGACATAGACTACACGCTGTTTGATCACAGATCTGTCGCTGAAACTGGTATGTACTGCTTCTGCCTTTAACATCCATTCATCGGCTGTAGGACGTCCATTGCTGGCCATAGGCCTCCTTTATAGATTTCCACTAAGCCCTGTTAGAAGCATCTTGCATCGTCAGACCAAATAAAAAAACTCAAGACAAGAATGTTAAGAAACAAAGAAGCGAGGCCGGAAAAACTACGCCTCGCCGTGTAACACACACACAAAGACGTACAACGAAACTACGCCTTGGCTTCGGACTATGGCCACAGCCCGGACACTCCGCGATTTTTCATACAAAATCTGCTGTCTTACGCACACTACACAGTACTTACTCACAGACAACACACACACGCACGAACGCTACACGTGCATTTGTGTGCGGAACGTCTATGGCTGTCAGCGATCACCGCGACGTGACGACATGCCGCGTGACTGAGACAGTTGTGTATTCAATTTGGCAAAAATGAATATAAATCTAGTGCTTATAAAAGTATAACAATTACTTAATTTAGAAGCATTTTAGCAATAAGTAACCGATCTACTTTATTTGAAAGAAAATATGAAGAGAAAGTTAACAAGTAATGTAAAATAAGTTCCTTTTACTTATTCTTGGATAAACATTAAAATGTATTGTTTTGTTACGTATTATTGATATACACAGCACAATTCTTCCCTATTGTCACAGTCTAGGTATTTTTTATTACAAGATCTACCGGCCAGTGCAGCCCGCGCGCAGAGTACGCGATCGGTACGTGAAACGCGGGGTGGAAGTGAGGAAGACTCAAACGGGTGGGGGTAACGAGTGACCGTTCTATACGTAGTATTATTATATCTTCTTTGCTATGGCGGCGCAACACCAAAACACTCACCACATGAATAAAATACTGACCTCACTTGTCTGTTCACGACATTCTATCTTGATTTTTTTATTTGGTCTGAGCATGCATCCAGTGCCGTGGTGGTCTAGTGGTAATGACACCCGCCTTACAATCGAAAGGTCGTGGGTTCAAATCCTGATCCCGTACCAATAGATTCCTTGGAATTTATGTATGGAATTTCACACCACAGGCTTTTCGGTGAAGGAAAATATCGTGAGGCAACCTGCATACGTCAGTAGAAGAAATTCGATGGCGTATGTGAATCTACCAACCCGCACTAGGCTAGCGTGGTGGATATGGTCCAATCACCCTTCGTAGGTAGGCCTACGTCCTGCAGTGGACTGTAAAAAAAAAGGCTGGTACAGGATGCATCCAGCACATTCCTTTGTCCACCTAGACAGTGGATATTCTATGCTCTGTTCGCAAATATGTGGTCTTTATTCGATGACTTTACAGCCCGAATTGCCATATGCTCTTTGAACTGTGTGCCCTGCCTACAGCTATTTCAACTTGCTTATTTGCTGGGCTATGTTAGTAACTTAAGTTAATATGCGGATATCTTCTTTCAATTACAAAACAAAAACCGGACAAGTGCAAGTCAGGCTCGCACATCGAGGGTTCCGTACAAACACATTGTTAAAATAATTAAAATCTATTTTAGCATGTGCTCATGAAGTTCTTTTATATGATACCTGACATTACGATTTACGCACTTTGAATTTTGAGATCCTATTTTTTTGTGATTTAAATTTATTCCTATATGTGTACTCTGAGACAATGCTTCTCGCCAAATTTCTTAGTTCTATGTCAATGGGAAGTACACTAGGTTTTGATTTTTGTGAGTGTCGAAATATGCGGTTTTTTACGACATAAACGGCTCTAACTTTTTTAAACGATAACTGAGAAGTGTTTCTTTTACGCAACTGCAAGATACCATATATCTTAATATATATAAATCTCGTGTCACAATGTTTGTCCTCAATGGACTCCTAAACCACTTAACGGATTATAATAAAATTCGCACACCATGTGCAGTTCGATCCAACTTGAGAGATAGGATAGTTTAAATCTCAAATTATAGTCGCAATTTTAATTTATTTAGCCACAGCAACGCGTGGCCGGCTCAGCTAGTATACGTATACAGTTTAAATTTCAACTCTATATCTTTACGCGTTCCCGAGATAAAGAGTCTTGACATACACACAGACGGACAGACGGACAACAAAGTGATCCTATAAGGGTTCCGTTTTTTCCGTTTGAGGTACGGAACCCTAAAAATGAAATCTTATATACAAAGTCTGTGTAAAATGACTGTGAAGTTAGCTATAAGCTGCGCAAAACCCAATCCTGACCTGCGTGGATTGGGTAATGCGTAACTTGTAGCTGACTTCACAGTCGCCAAGAGGTTTGATTTAATGAAATTATTTTTATCGTGCTTCATACACTAGGTGTATAGAAACTTTCTTTTTGTGATAAACATTTCAAAAATTGACGCGTTCGCATGATTTGAACCTGCATCCTCTGGGACACCGGCCCAGATGCTTTGTCCAATTAAGCTAAATCGCGCCCTGCGAATGTGCCAAATTAGTGAGTGTTTATCATTTTTACCAACTACTGTAGGGAGGTGTAGAACAAAACAGCAGATGTGCGTAACTGTGTTTTATTGTGGCAACCCTTATCCTCTACACTTAACAAACGTAATGCCTAAGCTACTAGAACCAGGGAGCGGGCTGTGTGACTACCTCACTCAATGGCTCGGTGCGACGCTTGAGGACTGTGTGACTATCTCTCAAGAGCGCTCTAAGCTAAGTGAAGAAACTGGCGCGGCGGGGCCGCTTATATACTGGTGGAGCGCAGATAAGGCACGGCGGGGGGACTTGCTCGCCCCGCAGCCGTCCGTAGCGATGCTCGATGAATTCAAATCCATGCGGTGTTGTTATTGTCGTGTTACATTCTCCCCCTCTGGTACTCATTAACGTCCCGTATGAGTAGCAGAAGTATTGGTGGACGAAATCTTCTTAGGTCTACCTCGTCGTCGAATAGGGACTATAGGTGTTGGAGTTTCTTCATTCCTCTTATAGTATTTAGTTATTGCAGAAGTGTGATATTTGCCAATGGTTCTATCTGGTTCATTCATATTGGCTATTTCGTAGATTGAACTTCCTATTTTCTTAGTTATCACATACGGCCCATCACGTCTAGGTACAAATTTTGCTGAAAAGTTGTTTTCTTGGCGACTTATAGGATGTGTGTCTACTAGAACCATTTCTCCTATTTCGTATCCGGGATCTGGTCTTCTCTTTAAGTTTACTCTGTTTCTATTAGCATCTTGCATATTTTCTATGTTTTCTTTTGCAATCGCTAGGTCTTTTGTTAGATTTTTAAGTTGAGGAGTAATTTCATTTAAGAAATTTTCAGATTGAATGATTTCGCTTAAATCATGTTTTAATTCGTATAAGGTTTTCATTTCTCTCCCAAATGTTAAAAATGCAGCTGTATATCCAGTGCTTTGGTTATATGATGAATTCATTGCAAATCGTATTGCTGGAAGTGTTTCTGGCCATCTTGTATGTTCGTTTTTGACCATAATGCTTATTTGAGTTTTCAGATCTCTGTTTTTCCTCTCTACTATGTTTGGTTCAGGATGGTACACAGGACTTAGTATTTGTTGAATATCTAAACAGAATGTCAGCTGTTGCATCACCGCTGATGTGAACTGAGTTCCGTTGTCACTTGTGATTCTGCGACAGATTCCATATCTCAGAAAAATTTCATTTAACAGTGTTAATGCACATTGTTGAGCTGTAGCGTCTTTTAATGCAAATAATTCAACCCAACGTGATGCGGTATCTTCTATGATAAAAATCCATCTTTCACCGTTGGGACCTTTCGGAAGAGGCCCAAATAAATCGATGGAAAGAACTTCAAATCTTTGTGTGTTTGCTGTTGACTGTAAAAGTCCTGCGGGTTTCTGATTTGACGGCTTGTATCTTTGGCATTCTAAACAAGTTTTGATGTATTTAGTTACATCTTTTCTTAAAGTCTTCCAAAAAAAATTTTTCTCAATTCGTCTTGTAGTTCGATCTATTCCATAATGACCGCTAGTAGGAGAGTCATGGAATTCTCGTAAAATGTTAGTTACTTCTTGGCGGGGAATAACCAACTTGGCATTTTCATCTTCTTGGTGGGGAGTGAATCGGTACAACACTCCTTTGTGAAGAAGATATCCCCTTTTGGACCATTGAATGTAATTTTCTGTCTCAGTTTTCTCTTCTAGAGCTTTAATTATTATTTCCAAAGTTTCGTCTTTAATTTGTTCTTCTCTAATATTCTTCTCATTTTGTTTTGGGAAGTCTATTTCAATCAGACATATTTCGCAAGTTTCATTGCAGTTGTGACAATGTGGTCTTGAAAGATTATCTGCGAGGACATTTGTTTTTCCTGGCGAGTATTTTATCTCGAACTCATAAGGTTGCAATTGTAATGCCCAGCGAGCAAGACGACCAGTTGGTGATTTTAGATTTAGAAGCCATTTTAGAGGTTGATGGTCAGTAATTGTCAGAAACTTCGTTCCTTCTATGTATCCTCTAAATTTTGTTATAGCCCAGACAATGGCCAATGCTTCTTTTTCAGTTACTGTGTAATTACGCTCCGCTGAAGTCAGCAACCGACTGGCATATTCTAGAGGATGTTCATTTTCACCCTCCCCCTGCAGCAAAGCTGCTCCAATAGCGTAATTGCTCGCATCCGTTTTAATTATATATGGTAATTTATAGTCAACTTGTTTCAGTACGGGGGCAGTAGTCAAAGCTTTTTTCAATGTTTCGAAAGATTTTTCTTGTGCCCCTTCCCATTTCCAGTTTGTATTTTTCTTTGTCAAATTTGTTAGTGGTCTTGCAATTTCAGCAAAATAGCTTATGAAACGACGATACCAGGATGCGGTTTGCAGGAATGATATAAGTTGTTTCAGTGTTTTTGGTGGTGGTAATTTACTGATTGCTTCTATTTTACTAGGATCTGTTTTTATACCCTCCGGGGTTATAATATGTCCTAGATATTTTATATTCTGACATCCAAATTTACATTTATCTTTATTTGCTCTTAGCTTATAGTATCTTAACTTCGTAAATATTTCTTTTAGATCCTCCAGATGCTGTTCAAAACTAGGAGATCTACAGATTAAATCGTCTAGGTATGCCATTGATTCTGCTTGTAGCTCACGGCAGAATTTATCCATTAATCTTTGAAATGTACTTGGTGCATTTCGTAACCCAAATGGCATTCGTTTGAAACGATATGTTCCAAAAGGTGTGACAAATGCTGATTTGTCTCTATCATTTTCATTCAATTTGATTTGATAATAGCCTGACTGTAAATCTATAGTTGTCATGTATTGCATTGCCTTTGCTTGATGCAATAGATCGTCAATTCGTGGTAGTGGATATCTATCTGGAATTGTTTTCTCATTTAGCTTTCTGTAATCTATGCATACTCTGATATCTGATTCATTTTTGGGTATTAGAACAACAGGAGCTGCCCAAGGGCTTTCGCATTCCTCAATAATATCTTGTTCTAACATTTCTTGAATCTTTTCTTTTAACTGTTGCTGCCTGATGGGCGATAGCCTATATGGTTTTAGTGCTATAGGTTTATGGTTACCAGTATCTATTTTATGTTCTGCAAACGGAGTGGGATCTCCTTGTTTGCTGAAAACATCTTTATATTCTTCAAGTAATGAATCTAACTGACTTATTTCAATGGGTGTTAGAATTGTGTTACGTGGATTTTCGAAATGATAGTCCAAAGAGTATATTTGTACATGATTTATTGGGATATAATCCACTCGAGGATCTTTAGGACCTAAATCATCAATTTCACGTGGTACGCGAGGACGTTTCGATCTTGGTGGAGTGTCAATCTTGTAGAGGACGTACTTTGATGACGTGTCTTCTTCAGAGTTTGATGCCGGCGATGTGGATGAGAGTGGCGAGAGGATGGTCAATTCTCTAGCCCATTTCAAAAAACTAGGCAACCCTTTTTCTTCTTCGATTGGGTTACCCGTATTCATGAAATCAATTTTCTTAGCAACATTCAGGGTATTTTGCATTCTTGTAAAATGATTCTTCTGGTTGGGATCAGTAACAAAGAACCAGATCCTTTGCGCAAGATCCAATACTATCCCATTCTCTTCAAGAAAGTCTATTCCAAGCAGGGTGCGATTATCGTCAGCGTCCGGAAAGATTGTGAATGTTATGGGCAGAGATCGATTTCCCACAGTGATTTGTACTCTAGTCATAAGTAAGTTTTTTAATTTTGAGGATCCGTCAGCGAGGCTGACTAGTGTTTCCTGTTGTTGGAACTTGACACCTTTTTCTTTCATCATTTTAAATAATTTTGTTCCGGCAACACTTGTCCGAGCGGCAGTATCAATATTAGCATGGCCTAGTGCACCTTCATAAAATATCTCAATTGTAGGGACTTTAGCGGCACTTTGAATTGTTTTTTCCAGTGCGTAAAACTGTATGGGCTTAGGTGGGCTATCTTTAGTTTTACAATTGTCGCAGTTACTTCTGAAGACCCCAGGCTTTCCGCATCCGTAGCATGTTATTGAACTCGGTTGCTGCGTCTTTTTCTCAGTGGCCACGTTGGAGGTCGCGCTGGTCGGAGTTTTAACTGCTTCTTTGTTTTCTGCTTCTACCTTAGCCAGTCGGTAGCGACATATTTCTGCTGTATGTCCCTTTCTGCTACAAAACAAGCAACGTCTTCCGATTTTCTTTTTTTCTATATTGTTAGATTCTTGTGTTGTAATGTTTTTGGATACATTTTTCTCCAGGGACTCGAGATGCCTTGCTTTTTCAAGTAGTTCACCAAAGGTTTTCACATCTGTGCGAGCTACCTTACTTTGAATGTCTTGTTTGAGGAGACTATAAAGAAAATCTAGTTGCTCCTCTTCTTTATGTCGCTTAGCTGGCAACATTCCGAGTAAAGCTCTTTTGCGGCACAAGAACGCGTCGATTGGCTCGTTACTGGCTTGTCTGTCCGCGAAAACTTGTGCATAAATTTCATAAGGTTGTAATTTCGGAGCAAATGCTGCGCGGATAGCTGGAAGTGCCGCAGACCAAGTTTTGATTTCTGCTTTCACTCCTCCCCACCAGGTACTTGCCGGACCTTTTAACAGTAGTGGTAGGCCGTCTAATGCATCCTCGTCAGATATCTGCTCGATCTTCTTATAAATCGTTACCGTAGTGATGAACTCTTCTACTTTGTCGTAGTGTCTTTCACCGTGGTAGTGAATATTACAATTGATAAAAGTTTTGTTTGATGTCGCTGCTGGTGTCGGGGTTGGTATTCGACTCAACAGTTCTTCAAATTGTTCTTTGGTTAATTTTATGGACATCTCTTCGTCACTCTCCTCCTCTTCTTCTTTAAAACAGTCTGTTGGCTCCAGTTTGGAATATTTGGTTCAATCTTCTGTTATATTTTTAGCGTTGGGCGCCAAAATGTAGGGAGGTGTAGAACAAAACAGCAGATGTGCGTAACTGTGTTTTATTGTGGCAACCCTTATCCTCTACACTTAACAAACGTAATGCCTAAGCTACTAGAACCAGGGAGCGGGCTGTGTGACTACCTCACTCAATGGCTCGGTGCGACGCTTGAGGACTGTGTGACTATCTCTCAAGAGCGCTCTAAGCTAAGTGAAGAAACTGGCGCGGCGGGGCCGCTTATATACTGGTGGAGCGCAGATAAGGCACGGCGGGGGGACTTGCTCGCCCCGCAGCCGTCCGTAGCGATGCTCGATGAATTCAAATCCATGCGGTGTTGTTATTGTCGTGTTACACTACTAGATTGTTGGAAGCGCCATTTGTGAGAACTGCTTTAAACCAGTCAGTCACTTAATGTGAAATTATTATGGCACATTCGCAGGGCGCGATTTAGCTTAATTGGACAAAGCATCTGGGCCGGTGTCCCAGAGGATGCAGGTTTAAATCCTGCGAACGCGTCAATTTTTGAAATGTTTATCACAAAAAGAAGGTTTGATTTACTTTAGGTTTAAAGATATTTATTCTCATTATAAGATGTACATCGCTTCTATGAGAACACTACTAATTATAATAAAATTAAATAACAATTCGTCGTCGTTGAGAAAACAATAATTACAATATTATGTGCATGACATTTTTTAAAATACCTAGGTAGGTAGGTACGTCACACGCGTATACGAGTACAGTAAAAACTCTTTATTCGCGGGGTATATGTTCCATAAATATGCCGCGAATACAGAAACCATGAATACGGAATGGTAATTTATATGGGATTATAGGGGATACGTTCCTAGGTGACAAAATAAAAAAAAACAAATACATAAAAAAATAATTTAATTAAAGTTTTTGAACATTTTAATTAATTATCTTAAGGCTTAGGCAATGGTTTGAAGAATTTTGTAAGGTTCTTTAAAATGAGCGTAAAGACGCTTTGCCTTCTCCCGGGCCATCGGACCACTCAGGGGCACCCCATTTTTGGTTGCGGTCTTCGATCCATAATGACAATGCCACTTCCATTTTTTCTATTACTGGATCACGAACAATTTTCGCTGACAGTGAAGTTGAAGCTACAGACGACCTTATTTTATCTTCGGATTTTTTTTATCGATCGTACAGTTGATTCGTTGACATTGAATGAGCGTGATATGGTTGCAAATGACTCTCCAAGGCATAAACGATAAACTTTATATGTAAGACAAAACCTACTTTCTATTTCAGCATACGAGCTAATGCGTCCATTTCTCCACGAATTCCTCACTCAAGCGTACGAAGACTATGATATAGTGATCTGGTCAGCGACGGGTATGAAGTGGATCGAAGAGAAGATGAGACTGCTGGGTGTGGCCGCACATCAAGACTACAAGATACTGTTCTATCTCGACTACTTAGCCATGATAACTGTGCATACGACTAAATATGGAACTATAGATGTAAGTATAATTACCTGAAGTACCTGAATAATTATAGAGAAAATGAGACTACTGGATGTGGCTGCACATTAGGACTACAAGATACTGTTCTATCTCGACTACTAGCTATGATAACTGTGCATACGACTAAATATGGAACCGTAGATGTGAGTATTATACGCAGTTATTATTTAATTTTATTCCAAATGGAATATGTCTTCTCGACCATCATAATATCATCACATCAAAAGTCGCCAATTGATCGATATTTGTATCTAGCCCGTTTTAATCTATGGTGCCCAGACTTGGTCCGAAGCCGTGTTGGCCTAGAAGTATTGACACTCGCCTTGCAATCGTGAGGTCGTGAGTAAAAATCCAATTCAAAAAAAAAATTAGCTGTTCCATACATTTTGTCGCGGGTGAACTATATTTTTCTATGGAACAACAAACATTTTTTTGAGTTTTGATAAAAGTTGTAGAACAAAAGTTGAATAGTTTTGATGCACAGAATAAGCCCCTAAAAGGATGCTAATTGACTAGAAATAACCCTGTATAGCACACAATTATGTAGTACGTAATATATCATACATTTTATATACAAGGTCTCCGGTAAGTAACGTCGAACCTCTCAAATTCAAGTTAGTACATCATAATAAACAACTTTTACCATAGGACCAACCTAATTCAGACACCGCGTAAAAAAATTAGCAGTCATATATTTTGTTGATATATCAATGGACTTTTTCTACTGCTAACTTTTTCGCGAATTTGGCTTCGATTCGTCCCATGGTAAAAATATTCTTCTGAAAGTACTAAACCCGCCCTTCAGAGTTTGTTACCGTCAGCTACCGGTCACCCTGTGTATAGAAAATTTAATAGCTTTGTAATTCTAACATTTTTTACTAACTCTTACTTTTCCAACCTTTCCAGGTAAAACCCCTAGGCGTGATTTGGGGCAAATTCCCGCAATACTCATCAAAAAACACAATAATGTTCGACGACGTGCGAAGAAATTTCATAATGAATCCTAAAAGCGGCCTCAAAATCAGACCGTTCCGCCAAGCCCACATGAACAGGGACAAAGATAGGGAGCTACTGCATTTATCCACGTATTTAAGGGACATTGCACAGTACTGTAGCGATTTTGATACTTTAAATCATAAGAAATGGGAGAAATATAGACCAGATAAGAAACAGGCGGCGTGTAAGCGAAAAGCTGACGATTCTACACAGACTACTCAAGAATGACCTAAGGTTTGGTGCTGTGGGGCTTTCTAGCTCTATCAAGGCCTTTGGCCCTTTAGGGCTTGCAGCTCTTTTTAGGCCATTGGCCGTTTAGGGGTTGATTGAGGGGTCAGCGCTTGAAATTCATTTTTTTTTAGTTTTTGCCATTTACTGCTCAAAATTACATATACACATTGTATATGTAGTTTTGAGTAAATGACAAAAAAGGTTGCATTCCGGGAGTCCCGGCAGAAGTGAAAACTTGAACGTCTTACGAATTTTCGATCAGGTCACGTGTCCTGATGCTGTTTAACATTTATTACCCATCCCAAAAAGTGCACAGCGCCAGTAAAGAAGTTTTAACTTCAAAAAACAAGACAAAATGAATTTTGGCTGACCTAAACGTCGGACCTTAATATTGTAACAAAGGAGGTATGACGTTCTACTTGAAACCGTTATACTTAAACTATTCGGTTATTCATTATCTGGTTTAAATCTAATTTGTTGTGAAGTTAACGGCTTCGTAAAGGCGGAATCAGACATTTTGGCGGGTGTGATGGTAGCTACAGGCTGTGCATAGCCCAATCTTGACTGAGCCCACTTAAGGTATATTCACTGGGTCAGCGCGCGAAATACATTTTTTTTTGGTATTTATAGATAAACGGCTCATTGTAAGTTAAAAAATAATCGGTCAAATGCGAGCAGGGCTCGCGCTCCAAGGGTTCCGTACCGTATGGAAGGCCACCTTATTTTTTTTTTAAAGGAGTAATTTAGAACTTTTTCTGTGGATGTTTCAAACATCTTGTTGCCGTTATTAATATATCGAGAAAAAATCTAGTAAATCTAAATAGTTATTTTAATTTAATATATATTTTTAAAGTCCATATTTAACCAAATATTTTGTGAATATTTCAAGTATCCACCTGTCGCCGTTATTTTAATATCGAGCGCAAAAACGGCTATCAGTTTTGTTGTATGGGAACCCCGTTAATTTATTTTTCTGCTTTTAGTATTTGTTGTTATAGCGACAACAGAAATACTTACATCATCTGTAAAAAAATCTACTTTCTAACTATGTCGGCTCATGAGATACAGCCTGATGACAGACAGACTGACGGACGGACAGTAGACTCTTATTAATAGGGTCCCATTTTTACCCTAGGGGCACGAAACCCTAAAAACTAATTTAGCAGCTATGAATAGACAGTGTAACGAAGTATATACTCGTACCTAAAAACCAAAATACTGACCAGTTTACGTACTAGAATCATCGACTCGACTTTTTTTTTTACAAAAGTCCATTAACTAAAAATTAAGGTGAAAATTTGGTTTTTAGGTACATTTAGCTCGTAAACATTACCTATTATTAGCCGCTAAATATTAACGCTAACTTAAAATGAGTAGTTTATCGGTAAAAGGCAAAAAACAAAATTTGCGAATTAACAGCTGTGCAACGATTGGTTTTCACTGAGCTTGTAGATAACTTTACAGCCACCAAAAAGTTTGATTCGGTATATAGCTACCGCTGACTTATTCGCACATATGCAAGTGTAAACTATAATGCTTCGGCTACATTAGCGGGCTACAATGGCGAATATTCGTGTTAACGCGATAAATGTGGCCGGGTTCATCGTGTCATCGCGTAGTATTCGGGCGAAGACGATGTAGTATCGGGGAGCTGTCGGTAAACTGGCGCGAATCAAAGGGATTTGTCGCGCCAATATTCGCTTAGGTGGCTACATCTACGTCATTTCAGTGTCGTCCAGACTTTGAAGCGAGACGGACGTGCATTTAATTTTTTACACTATGGAGTGGAGTAACGAAAAAGTGTTAGAATTCATTAAATTTTATGAAACTGAGAGTATTATATGCTCAGTCGGCCTACCACAGTAGAAGAAATGAAGAAGAAGAAAGAAGAAAAAATGATACTCGTACAATTGTAATAAATAATAATTTACTGACATATAATGCAAAGCCACTATTTCCTCCATTTTTAAATTACCGCCCACGTCTCGGCCGCACAACAAACTGAACAACACAATCCGGCACGATGCATCGCGTCAACTCGACACGAATCTTCGCCCGCCTTAATGTAGACAAGAACATCGCCTATACCCGAACACGAGTCGCCGCTCGAGCCGCTAATGTAGCCGAAGCATTAAAGGCATAGACCGCGTCACATAAGTTGGCGGAAATGACGTTACCAACAAACTGCGCAATATCCAATCCTGACTGAAGTTGGCACAAAGCCGAGCGTTGATTGGATATTGCGCAGCTTGAAGCTAACTTCACATCCGCCAACTTGTGTGGCGCGGCCTATATTATTTTTCAATGTGCAGCGTGCTTTTAGAGGTGCATATATATGCTCAGCATTGTACAACTTTCTTATACAGGGTTACAGGCTAAGTCAACCTATTCCCGTTAAGCGTGTGTAGTATTAAGTTTCAGAGTGATTTGACTATGAAACACCATATCCTAAATCTCACAGTTTTCGAGATATTTGGATTCAAGTACTTTTTATAAAAGGACTAGCTGACCCGGCCACGCGTTGCTGTGGCTAAATAAATTAAAATTGCGACTATAATTTGAGATTTAAACTATCCTATCTCTCAAGTTGGATCGAACTGCACATGGTGTGCGAATTTTATTATAATCGGTTAAGTGGTTTAGGAGTCCATTGAGGACAAACATTGTGACACGAGATTTATATATATTAAGATAATTTTACGGACAATATTGGGTAGTGAGGTCATAAAACATTATTTTACATGTGAAAATCAAATAAAAATATTAATACGACTTACACGTTTCAAAATATCTGATAAATACCAATTTCAAATATCTGTTTTTTTTTTTAATTTAGGATAGTGTATTTCATAGTCAAATTAGTCAGAAACAAAGTAAACTACACACCCTTAACGGGAACAGGTCTACTTACCCTATAACCCTGTATACTTTATTATTATACAGGGTTATCTGCTTATCTTGTACTAAGCCAGTAGCACGGTAATGATATCTAACAGTATAGTGACGCGGCCCTGTCCTTGAAATATATATCTACAGCGCCACGTGGCCACGCAGGACGTATCACGCGTTAGGGCTGCCCGCCTTCAGTATTTTAATTTCATCTATTTACTCTTTACCTACTTGTTCTCTTTTTAGTTTCTATCTATTATCATGTAAAATTATAATATTTGTTACAAATAAATATAATTTAAAAAAAACCGGACAAATGCGAGTCAGGCTCGCACATCGAGGGTTCCGTCCAAATCCAGAAAATTTCACAAAATTGGGAAGCAAGTTGTTAAAATCTCTATACATATAACCATACTCGTAACTATAACCATCGACAAAAAAGTTTTTTTTTTCACTTTTCTCGTCATACATCGAAAATTACACATTGTTAAAATAATTAAAAACCTATTTTATTATGTGCTAATGAACCTCTTTGTATGATACCTTACTTGATACGATTTACTCACTTTGAATTTTGAACCCATTTTTTATGAATTTTGAATTTGCCCTATTTTTTTTTTATTTAAATGAAAATGTAAGTACAGTTTTCAGATTTATTCCTATATGTGTACTCTGAGACAATGCTTCTCGCTAAATTTCATAGTTCTATGTCAAAGGGAAGTACCCTGTAGGTTTTGATTTTTGTGAGTGTCGAATGATGCTGTTTTTTACGACATAAACGGCTCTAACTTTTTGAAACGATAACTGAGAAGTTTTTCTTTTACACAACTGCAAGAGACCATAGATATACGTATACTGTTTAAATTTCAACTCGATATCTAGTGATCCTGTAAGGGTTCCGTTCTTTTCGTTTGAGGTACGGAACCCTAAAAAAACTAATAAACACGCATTCATAACAGCATATCAAACTAAAAAGTGTAAAATAATTTTCAATATAGGCAGAAACTAATAATGAACGAAAAATATGAATACTTACTATTGTAAAAAAAGCGAGGGGCGCTTTGTGCCTTAATTTTACGTAAATCGAGCACCCCACGCTTTTTTTACAATAGTATTCATATCTTTCGTTCATCATTATTTTCTGCCTAGGTATATTGAAAATTATTTTACATTTTTTAGTTTGATATGCTAAGAAAGCTTATTTTTTTTGTAACTTAATTTTTTAATTTTACTATGGAAAGGACATGTCCACAAAATGTATGGAGTCTGGTATAATAATAATCAAAAATTCTAACCGCAACACTCGTTACATTTCGAGAAAGTTAATATTTTTCTGAGTCTATTACAACAGTTAAAAACAAAAGAGACCCCTCCGATTTTTTTTAAATTAATTTTGAATTTATGAGAAAAAATAAATATATTTCGCTTAATAGGTGGTTTATCTTTAGCAGCCCTGATTAAGTAACCTCCAAATTGTTAAATAAAATCATTTTTACCAATTAGACACACTTTTTATGTGATTTTTGTCACATTGTACCTACTGGTCACACTGGTAGGTTATAATTTTTAATTTTAGCAAATTAAGTGATGAACGTGGAAGAATCAGCTGCGAATGCAAGCAAAATAACGATAAAAGCACTTTATTATTGCTAAACTAGAAAAAATAATAAACTGTATTGTTATTTTTCATACAATTTATTTCCTGCATTTAAAAAAAATTGGAGTGGTGAAAAAATCTAAGTTAAATATTAGGGAAGCCCATATAACAAGCTTTCAAATGATCTATATATCATCTTGGTTCGATTTTTCTCTGAATAATATACCACTTGTGGACGTCACCTTTACGTGGTTTTCACACATTTTATACTATATATAACGGGACTAAAATCACGTGTAAAATAAAATCATGTGTCAGTGCATTGCGAGACGGCTCCGCGTGCTAGCACTCGCCAACTTGAGAAAGGTCGCCGAATGCGACCGAAACTATAGTCGTTAATTTTTTAACTTTTTTAGTTTTTGTCATCGGTCTTTGATAGGTGTGCAAAGTTTAAAGAAAATCTGACCTACTTTGAGTAGGTCAAAATCGAGCTCAAAGGTGTTGATTACAAGCAAGCAAGCAAACATACAGGTGAAACTAATAAAATCATGTAAAAAATTTAAGAAATTCTTTGTGAGTGAAAAAAGGAAACGTTAAATAAAAATACATAATTATTGGGTGTTTTTAGGGTTCCGTAGTAAAACGAGGAACCGTAACTTACCTTGTGGGTGGACGTCCTACGCTGCGCTTGCCGGTACGTGGTTTCCACTCGAGAACTTTTCGACCTCATCGGTCATCAGTCCTCCGTGCTATGTGCCAATGCCAAATTGTAATTTTGTATAAAGCATATGATTTTTTCTCAAATTTTGGGTTGGCCCCATTTAAAAAGTTGTTCAATAATGGTCATAATCACCCGATAGCGGGCGCTTAGTATACAGGGCAAGCAGATAACCTTGTACTTATATAAAAGGCAAGTTTTTTTGTAATCTTATAGTTTCGCAACAGTTCTTATTTAAGTTTTTTTTATATAGTGTCATCCGTCGGATTAAATAAAATACGAAAAATCATGTTTGTAACATCATGTTTTTTGTGCAATTCGGTATGAAAATTATTATTTTAAGTCATTTTTTAAGCCTGCTGTCCCGTTGCTGGGCAAAGGCGTCACGAAAATATTTCATCATTTTCTGAGGCATTTACTTAATATCTTTTTTCATTAAGTAATTTTTAAAATACTGATTTAAAATATATTATGCGTACCGAATTATCACACTGTAATTTATTTTGACTGAAGAAGAAAATAAATTTAATTTCGTATATCTATTTTCTAGTTTTATTGATTTCTTACAAAGGAGCTGAAACGGTTGAACCGATTTTGATGAAACATATATTTATCTAGATCTATCGCATAAAAATCTGCTTTTAAATAGGCATCCAAATCGGTTCCCCTGTTTTAGAGCTACGGTCCCACCGTAGCTCTTATGGGAACTGTCAGACACAGAGCAGTCAAACTAAATAACAAAAAAGGAGGGGTCTTTTTGCATCACGGGTTCAAAATAATGAAGTTCTATGCATAGAATATAAGAACTAAAGTTATAGAAACCGTACTGAAATAGCAAGAGATATTTTGTCACTTTGTTCCATTTTAAATGTGAAATTTAAAACGTGTTAGAAAAAGATGCACATACACTTCGTAATTTCGAAGGGTTTCACTAACTAGCATTGAGCATCAGTGATTTGAACCTTCTGCTGAAACTATTATAGAGGGTTCATATTTCCGATCATAAAAAAGACAAAGTGGAACCCAATGGTGGAACCAAATTTTTAACCATTTTGACATTCCAACTTGTGATTTTGTCGTATTTCAGACATTGCCTTTTTTTTGTTCCACTCTCGCGTATGCTGTATAAAAAGACAGCTGTAACGTAGTTTTTATTTGAGTAAAATTTTGCAATATTTCTATTACTTGTCATTCTTCTGAGGTTATAGGTAAGTATCTTAGTTCTAAATAAAGAGCACAATTTACGTAGACGGCACATGTCTGTAATAATATTGACATAAATAAGTATTTTTCCATCGTGTATAAATTGTACAATATTCGAATACCTAGTTCGATTGAATCGATGTAAGTATATTATAGAAATATTACATTATTGTTGATTTTTCAAAAACAGCAACCTCTCGTCTCGTGTTTACAGACGGCAAGAATTTTGTTTAGTCCTATTAGTCCTATACAAGCTTATAGGTATCTAATTCTAAACTAAGGGATGATTTATATTAGGACGGGGCGGGTCGGACGGGAACCTTGGGCCCCTTGGTAGAACTGTGCGATCGAACTATGTTGCCGGAAGGCGTACAACGCACGTTCGATACATTTTTGTCGTGGCACGTACGACGCCCGAACGGGGCCCAAAATACCCGCATATTATAATAATGTTCCGCACAGGCCCCGTCCTAATATAAAGGACATGTCCACAAAATGTATGGAGGCTGGTATAATAATAATCAAAAATTCTAACCACAACACTCGTTACATTTCGAGAAAGTTCATATTTTTCTGAGTCTATTACAACTGTTAAAAACAAAAAAGAGCCCTCCGATTTTTTTAAAAATTAATTTTGAATTTTTTAGGTAAATAAATATATTTGGCTCAATAGGTAGTTTATCTCCTGCAACCCTGATTAAATAACCTCAAAATTGCTAAATAAAAGCGTTTTAGCCGTTAGACACACATTTTAAGTGTTTTTTGTCACATTGTTCCTACTAACTGGTCTCACTGGTAGGTTATAATTTTTAATTTTATCAAATCAAGAGATGAATGTGGTAGAATCAGCTACTTATGCAAGTAAAATAACGATAGAAGCACTTTATTATTATTTATTGTTATTTTTCATGCAATTTATTTTTCGCATATAAAAAAGTGGAGGGCTGAAAAAATCTAAATTAAATATTTTTGGGAAGCCCATATAACAAGCTTTCAAATGATGTATATATCAACTTGGTTCGATTTTTCTCCGAATAATATACCACTTGTGGACGCCACCTTTAATAAATCGTCTCGATTCGAATAAATCGAATTTAATAATATTTAACCAGACAATTTAAATTATTTTTTACTGTAGGTACGAACCATACAAAAAGTGCTAAATTATGTGAGCTTATCAATAATAATTACCGCGTAATTACCAATAATGTTTCGTAAATGTGACACGACGATTTTCACTGCTTAGTAACAGCTATAGCTGTACTGTGCCAGCCTTTTTATTAGTCCGCTACAGGACGTAGGCCTAACCACGAAGGGTTATTGGGCCATATCCACCACGCTGGTCCAGTGCGGGTTGGTGGACTCACATACGCCATAGAATTTCCTCTACGGACGTATGCGGGTTGCTTCACGATGTTTTCCTTCACCGAAAAGCAAGTGGTGTAAAATTCCGCACATAAATTCCAAAGAACTCGTTGGTATGGGTCCGGGATTTGAACCCACGATCATGATTGTAAGACAGGTGTCACTACCTCTAGACCATCACGGCTATTAGGTATAGGTACTTACTTGATTAATAATCAGCCAATCTATACAGGGTTATTTCTAATCAATTAGCATCCTTTTAGGGACTTATTCTGTACATCAAAAGTAACAACTTTTGTTCTGCGATTTTTGTCTTAACTCAAAAAAAATTGGTGTTCCATAGAAAAATATCGTTCACTCGTGACCAAATTTTTGCCAAAAGTCGCAGAACAAATTTGTTGGTTTTGATGTACAGAATAAGCCGTTAAAAGGATGCTAATTGATTAGAAATAACCCTGTATAGTAGATAATCTTATTGAAATATCTAAATTAGGCTATTGTGGTATAAATTACTTAATTATTTTTTGTTAATTAAGTAATTAATAGGACTATGGTTTCAGGTATATAGGTACGGTTCCCGTTAAATATGCCCCAAATTGCCCGAATTTATGCCCGAAATTTCGCAGCGGGTGGTGACTTGCTATCCATTAATTAGGCTCCCCATAAAAGCTATCGTAAGTTGGCACCGGAGGGGCAGCATTGGTGTGGACGGCTTGGGACGCGAGATGCGTGTTGCGCGTTCACTAGACCCAGCTCGAGGCATTATACCCTTTAACACCTCCACCCTGGAGCTTAGGTTCTTAGCCCTTGCTGTTTTCACTCCTAGCCGGCCGGTTAAGGCAAGAAAGGAGTCAGGGTTCTCATTTAGCCCCCGAGAATCTGGTTTCGTGGTGTCGCCACTCACCGACGCGAAGGCTCGCCACAAAGCGGGTGGCTTTTAGCAATTTATTATCATTATAATTAATTAAACCAGCCTCCATATGTTTTGTGGACTTGTCCTTTCGTTTGCACTATGCATGATTCATTTTGTGATTGGTTGCCGGGCCGCGCTAGTTTCGCTAGCGGCCGCGCGTAGATGGTGGCGCCGCATGTAGCAAAATTGTAACTGGCATGTAATTGTGCTCAGAGCAAATAAAAAAATCAAGAGAAAACGTCGTTGAACAGTCAAATGAGGCCGGTTTTTATACTTGTGTGAGTGCGTCGTTGTTGCGCCGCCATAGTTTGACTGACAAGCCAACGCGTAGTTTCGTTGTACGTGGATGTGTATGTAATTGTCTGTACACGGCGAAGCGTAGATTTGGTTGGCTTTACTCACAACATTCTCTCTTGATTTTTTTATTTGCTATAAGTACCTAATTCTGTAATTATTAATTTTACTAACACGAATCATAATAAGATACGGCGATTTTCGATTATTAGTTTCAATAAACATGATTAAAAACAAATTTAATTACCTTGGTAGGTACCTACCTGCTTAGGTAGGTATATTTATTTCGTTAAATGTTTGAGGAACCTTCGTTCTGCATTTAATTTTACCATGAGTTCAAAAAAAGTCGTTCTAGCACTATTAGTAATTATTGTACCGATTGTAATTAGTACCACATATAACAGTAAGTAAATCACCGAAAAGATACACTTATTTTTACTTCCAAAAATGAGAAGGTACCTACCTACTTCTTTTTCTTGTTCTTCTGTATGTATTTTTTGTGTATGTTCGTCGATATTTTCACCAGATGTGAACCAATTAAAAAAAATCTTTTTTAGTTCAAAAGAGTATACTCCCTAGGTGGCCCCTTTCAAATTTTATCGAAATGGGCTGAGCCATTTTTGATAAATCAACAATAATGTAGGTACATGAATGTCACATCGATTCGTGCAAACTGTACACAGTGGAAGTCGGGTGTTACCTGCGAACGCGTCAATTTCTGAAATGTTTATCACAAAAAGAAAGTTTCTACCTAGTGTGTGAAGCACGATAAAAACCATTTCATTGATTAATAAATGCACCATTTCTCGTTAATAGTAAGAAGTTCTAATAATTTCACATTAAGTTAACTGGCAGTTCTCACAGATGGCGCTTCCAACAATTTAGTAGTTGGTAAAAATGATAAAACACTTTCACTAATTCGACGCTTTTGCAGGCAGTGTTTCTAACTTAATTGGACAAAGCATCTGGGCCGGAATCCCAGAGAGATGCAGGTTCGAATCCTGTGAACGCGTCAATTTTTGAAATGTTTATCACAAAAAGTAAGGTTCTATACACCTAGTGTGAGAAGCATGATAAAAATCATTTCAAAAACTATAGTTATTTTTTGAACTTAAAACGTTTTTTTTTTATTGTCGGTACGAAGCATAGGTAGAATGATTATCTTATGACTGCCTCGGTAGCTCAGCGGTTAGTGACCCTGACCACGGGATCAAAGAGGCGTAGATTGAATTCCCACCCAGAACAAGTATTTGTGTAATGAACATAGGTGTTTGCTCTGTGTCTGGGTGTTATTTAGGTATTATTTATTTACGTGTATATTTTAAAAAATGAAAATGTAAGTAGTAGGTATACCAGTCTCTGGCAGCCACATCACAAGCTTTGCTTAGTTTGGGGTCAGAGACAGTGTGTAAGATGTCTCCTAATATTTGTTATTTATTTAATCAAGACCGCAGAAATACGCTGGATGCAAGCTGCTTCCAACCGGTCTTATTGGAAATCCATAGGGATCTATGTCCAGCTGTCGACATGCTAATAATGATATTATTATCAAAACCGAATACGAACTTACTTAGTTACCTATTTTGTTTTTTTTTGTTATAGGTAGAACAGAGCCGTGCGAGAACGCTGACAAAATCCAATCTTCTGGAAATCAACAACTAAAACAATGCTCCCATACTTTCAAATTTGATACCATCAGCAAAATGGCGTCTGTATCTTCCCGACGCTTTATTTTTTTGGGTGAACTTCTGGGTCTTGGTAGAAGAGGCAGAAGAGGTAGAGGGGGTGGTGGGGGTGGAGGAGGAGGTGGTGGAGGGGGTGGAGGAGGAGGTGGGGGAGGGGGTGGAGGTGGCGGTGGGGGTGGAGGAGGTGGTGGTCGTGGTTGTATAGATTGCATGTTGGTGACTGGAAGTATATTTGTGTTAGGGTAGTCATAGCAGGCAATTATAATACCTACTAATCTGAGGTCAAACTCTTCAGATATTGTATCGTAGATGCACCGGTTGTGGCCACTGCCCCGGTTTTGGTCAATTAATTATAATTTAATGGTCTTGTACCCGGTGGGCGGTGGTGCCATTATCACAGTTTAATTACTAGTACAGGCACCAGCCACACCTTTAAACTATTTATGTAATGTTTGATTTTGGATTTTTTATAATTATGTCTACTTATTTGTAACCTTCAACATATTTTATATTTAATGGTGTTTTTTTGTAATACTTGTGTCAATAAATCATTATTTATTTTATTTTTATTATATGTAAATTATTGTATAAACAATTTAACACCATAAATATTGTTTTTGTGAATATATAAAAATGTAATCAAATATAAAAAGAAACTATACAGGGTTATTTCTAATCAATTAGCATCTTTCTAGGGGCTTATTCTGTACATCAAAACTAACAACTTTTGTACTAAGACTTTCGCCAAAACTCAAAAAAAAAACAGCTGTTCCATACATTTTGTCGCGGGTGAACTATATTTTTCTATGGAATAACAACAATTTTTTTTGAGTTTTGACTAAAGTCGTAGAACAAAAGTTGTTAGTTTTGATGTACAGAATAAGCCCCTAGAAGAGTGTTTATTGATTAGAAATAACCCTGTATAATATTATGTGTATAATATTATTTCAACGTTGACTAAAAGTGGCAAAAAATGACATTAATATGGCCAAAATCGGTGCATTTACCGTCCACTCTACTGCACGTCATGCAATTTAGTTTCCACATAAAGGTACACGTAGGTAGTCTTATTGTATCTTCTTTGCCCAGGTACTTGGGTCATTTCACTCATGACTTGGGTCACACTCATTTACATAACTCGATTTAGTATAGGTATTGTACATTGAGTAAATTCATTAAAAATATTCTAAATCCTGTTTATTATTCAAAACACTAAAATATTTGGACCTACTATATACCTATGTCTTTTGTAAAAAGGTAAAAAGAACTCTGATAAGTACCTACAAAAAAGGACCTTACAAGAAGTCTGAGATTTAAGCCGGAAACATACTATCGGACGCGGCTGACGAACGCGACTGACTACCGCAACTTAGCAGTGTGCACGTCGCGTCAGATCACTTTCGGACGTCCGAGCGCAAGGTCAGCCCAAGGTGACGTCCGCGACTGATGTCCGATAGTTTGCACGGCTCAGTGTACATATTATTCATTATCTAGATACCTATAAGTCGCGGCTTTCAGTCGCGTCCGATATTATGTTTCCAGCTTTATCCTGTCATGAAAAAGTTCTAAATTATAAATAATCTGAAAATAACTGAAGTTCGACCTTTACCAATGTGATAACTAAGTAGATGAGACATATATTATATCAATTATTAATTTCCCTCTTGCTATCGAAGGAGCTATGTTGTTGTTGTCTCGTCCTTGATGGTGCATGGCTGACGTCACTAAACGCTACAATATTACATTGATGGGTTCTATTTTACAGAACAACAAAACAGTTATGTGTGTAACTACGTAAGATCCGGTGGACTCTTGCAAGTTAAAGGTGACGTCCACAAGTGGTATATTATTCAGAGAAAAATCGAACCAAGATGATATATACATCATTTGAAAGCTCGATTTATGGGCTTCTCAAAAATATTAAATTTAGATTTTTTCATCCCACCATTTTTTTTTAAATGTGAAAAACAAATTGTATGAAAAATAATAATACAGCTTTGTATTTTTTCTAGTTTAGCAATAATAAAGTGCTTCTATCGTTATTTTACCTGCATTCGTAGCTGATTCTTCCACATTCTTATGACAATTTGCTAAAATTGAAAATTATAACCTACTAGTGTGACCAGTCAGTAGGTACAATGTGACAAAAATCACTTAAAAAAACTGTGTCTAATTGATAAAAATGCTTCTATTTAACAATTTGGAGGTTACATAATCAGGGTTGCTAGAGATAAACAACTTATTGAGCCAAATATATTTATTTATACTAAGAGATTCAAAATTAATTTTAAAAAAAATGGAGGACTTTTTTTTGGTTTTAACTGATGTAATAGACTCGAAAAAATATGAACTTTCTCGAAATATAACGAGTGTAGTGGTTCGAATTTTTGATTATTATTATACCAGCCTCCATACATTTTGAGGACATGTCCTTTGGCCAACTGCCTAGTTTCCGATTGAGCTGACAATCAAATAATAGCAAATGAAGCTGATGTGATGATGGAGTCGGAACGTGGCCATAGGAACTCCTGTACTAAACAAGATAGACCCGTCGTGTTTGGACTCGTTTTACTTGTCTTGGCTAGCACTCTGCTGCTACATGATACCTATCCAGGATCTCAAAAGCTTGTATTATTTATGAAGTTTATTTGAACTTCATACGCCTCAGCCTTATACGGAACGTTGTCAGAAAGTATGGAGAATCCGTAAAGTTTTGTATACGACCTAGCCGTCATCATACAAGTTTCGTATACGTCCAAACCATACCGAACGAATGACTGGGAACGTATATTCATATTCATTTATTTGCCACTAAGTGTTACATAGGTCTTATATTAAAAATTGCACTTACAAACTTAGTCGCCCTTTTTTATATGGAACTTTGACAACACATTCGCCATGTATTGGTTTTAGAAGTGTTTTTTCTTAAATTAATGTTCCGTTTCACGATTTCCCTTATTGCAGATTATAGATTTTTTTTTAAAATCCGTGCCCAGTACCACAGAGCCGCGTGAAATGGATAATTTTAAGTAAAATATGTCAAAAAATTAGCGTCCGTAAAGTTCCGTATGGGTCAGGCCGTAGATTTTGCCACATATAGCGAAAAGATTGCGCATAATTCTTCGCTATACTGTCGCGAACAATGGCGAACGATAATGATGAACAATTGTTAGGATGGTGATACACATATGATATTATTTGCAAATGATTACCTCTGAGGTTCGTGTCCCGTTACTACTCACTAAGTGATCTTAGCGGGTTAGTTGCATAGTTTGAAATGCTCAGAATATTATCTTCTAATAATATTTCATAATTAATTACTTTGACCGGCACTTTCAGGTTTAGCTCATAATGATGTCATTTATACTTTCGAAATCTACTGTTTGGACGACTACTAGTGAGTTAATATTAGATATAATTATTAGTCTCGCGAAGATGTATGGTAATTTGAATAAATGTTAAACGTAGGTACTATTTATTGAAAGTTACAAAAACGAACATTATACCTACCTATTTTGTTTTTCTTTCAGTACAGACTTTTGATCTCATTCATGTTTTGCAAAACATGTCAACGGTAAAAAATAGTACCTAGTGTGTACTCAGTATTATTTATGGTGAAGAATAGTTGATAGCGAAGAAATAGCGAACGACCTGTTTTCATAGCGAAGGTGGTAGCGAAAATCGATCATAACTCTATAAATAAGACATAACGTTGCCACCTCAACGTTGGAAGATCACGTACAACTTACTTAATCGTGCACAAAAACAATGATAGATTCCAAATAAAGACTTTTCATTCAATCTCAAAAAATTCACTTCGTAAAACACGTGACACTTTCTACTTCGCACGGGTTATGACAGCGAACTGACAAAACTGTGGCCACTACGAGCTTAATGATTAAAGAGTACATTACTTAGGTGTTGTCGCGACTTAATTTAAATCTCACTGTGCTTCTAGAATAATAAAACGAGAAGATAATGGTTGCGAAATAAAAATATCGTAAATAATCAGTTTTCGAAAGTTTTTAATAAATCTGCGTTTTATTATTATTTTTTCTTAAACAACACGTAAAGATATTAAAACCGTGGATAATTGACTATAATTTTATAATGTCAAATCAAACGGATTATCAAAAAGTGTTATAGTTTTTATTTTATCGATGTGCAAAGTTCACTCCCACCGAAGCGGATTTGCGTTTTTTATGAAAATTTAGTCATTTTTCGCAGATAAACATCATATAACTTGCACAATTTATGAATTTATTCCATTATTTTTACTGGCCGCTATTAACCGATCCTTACGACACACGATGATGACATTTAGAAACAAATTAAAAGTAATTTACAATAAGAAAAAAGAGGCGGAGAGTTAGGGGACCTAAAAAGTGGCTTAGAAGTATAATAGTCAAAAATAATTTGACCAACAGTTTTGGGTTTAGTTAATGTAGATTGTAGAGTACCCGGGACTTTCTCAGATTTATTAACTAGCTGCGCGTCTCGGCTTCGTCTGATTGCGCTCGGCTGAAGGCTGATTTCTGAGTATTGTACCTACCTACCACGTACTGTATGTGTCCACGGTCCGTGATGTCGCGGACGGACGCGGACCAGCTGGCACGACGCATCGTGGGAAGGGTCTCGTCCGTGGTAGCACAGGCCGTCTGCGGCGGTGCGTCGGTATACGTCGCGAGGCGAGGCGGTGCGGAACAACTTGAGTTTCATATTATGATAAGTTTTTCCGAATTATTCCCCATGATCCCATCGGTAGGATTATAGGACAGGGAATATTTTACGTCATTCGTTAATTTTCAACAGTGATCAAAACAGATTCAATTAGATATTTACGTACGTTAACGAAACCAGCGACATGGTTTCTTTTTACTTTTACTAGATCGCATAATTTGGTAATTGATACCACAGCAGCAGCTACAGCTACAATAAATGTTCTCTTTGTCTTTGCATTTTGAAATGAAACTCAAAAGATCTACACAGACCGACACGCACCGTTGGAAGAGCCCCAACGGACGGCAACGCACACAACCCAAGTTGTGTGCGTTGCCGTCCGTGGTCGTCGGCTGTACGTGATGATCCGCAGAATCACGCCTCGTGGGAACCCAGCTTAACACACATTAACACAGTTTTTTGCGCGTTTTCATATTACAGTGGCATTTAAGTCATAAAACGCCCACTGCTTAACATAAGGCTCCCTTATATAATAAGTAATAATAAGACTCCTGAATAACACCGAAACATGTTATAAAACGTTGTTATACATTATTATGTTATATAATCTGTACGTACCGTAAGTTACTGTTTTCTCCATGTCAAAATACATGAATTCCTTTGTTTTATTTATTAGTAATAAAAAAATAACAGCTCATTTAAATGCTCTAAAATAAGAACAGTCTTTAATTTGAATGGAAACCATCAATTTATTCCATTACAAAATTTATGCAAGTCAGTGGTTCCCAAAGATACTTGGCTACGCCCTATCTAATACAAGTTCCCAAATTGGTGCCCACCTCCAAAAAAATTAACTGTCACGAATTCATATTCGTATGCAGACACTAAGCCCAATTTTCAAGGCGCCTTTGTAAATTTAATAGCAACGTAAAATAGTGTTCTCTCTATCAAATGTATATGAAGAAAAAGAAACAGGGCTACTCTAAATTGCTATATTAATTACGATGGTGCTTATAAAATTGGGCCTACTATGTTCATATTTAGCTATAGACAATAGACATAATTTTATTTGCTACAGAAATCAAACACATACACATACAAAACAACCGCATAAAAATACATAAACAAGTAACGTACACATGAAAATTATGTTATACATAATGTTTCGTCTCTGCTACAAATCGGTCCCACCTCAGCATAATGCCGACCGTGACAGCCGACGCTGGTCTTCCGATGGGACCGACAGGTGACGTCACGAACGCGTTTGTCGCACAGCATGCGTACAAATAACATGAAGCATAAACCTTATCAAAATACACAGGCAAAATACAATAGACACACAAAAATAAAATGATAATGGTTATTTAAAGAAGTAAAAGAAATAAACTAACAAAAAAAATTGAACACAATCATAATAATTATATAGAGGAAAACAAAAACAATAGTTGTTGTAGTCGTACAACAATTTGATCTATTATAGTACATAGTAACGTTGCAACTTTAAGACAATAACTCATATAGCACTAGTATCATTCCTCATGAATTCTTCGCCCTTTTGATGTTCGATGATAAATTTCTTCAATTTGAATCTGAAACTATGTATACTCTGCAGGCTCCTTATTGGTGGTGCAATATTATTCCAACACTTCGACGCAGCGTAGCGAAAACTGCCTCTAAAGGCGGCAGATCTGTGCCGCTGCGTCGCCAGCTGCGTCGTACTGTTAGAATAATATTCAACCTCTGTTGTTTTGTTGGAATAATAGCTCAATTGGTCAGTGTCATTCCATAGGCAGGGCCCACTCAATATTCGCTTGCAACTTACTGATGGGTAAGGCCTCTAGTTTGGGAAACCCTCATGTAAGTAATACAAAATCTTTGCTGTTGTATCGTGTAATTCAATAGTAAAATTATTTATATAGCCAAACACAAAATGTCGGTCCACGATGACGATAACCTCCTCCTCCACCCCCACCCCCACCACCCCACCCCCCTCCACCACCCCCGCCACCACCTAAATACTGTCGGTTTGGAGGCGGGGCAGATATCAACATGCCTAACGGTTTCAAAATCAAACATTTGCGAGTATTGGCAAGAGAAGTCAGTTCCTGTTTTCCAGTAGTTTGCATTTTCTTTCCAGCTGCTTCTACATAGCGCTCTGGTACTTCATCTATAACATAAACGAGCATTACAAGTAACCCTCACTATATTATAAATACGAAAGAAACTTCTTCGCGTCTTTAAAAACAAGGCGAGAGAACAAGGGAGACTTCCACAAGTAAATAATAAATACGTCAATTGAAAGAAAAATAGAAATACAGCATAGGTACTAATTTTTTTCGTATTTAATTATAATAATGTTTCTATCGTTCGTTAACTTCGTTGGATTATTACCTCGATTCTTCCACATGAGATAAATGTTTTACGCTAAAATTATAGAATTCGTAAAAAACTAGTGTGCCCAGTTAGGACAAGAAAATCATATTGTGTCCAATTAATAAAAATGCTTTAATTTTAACAATTTGAAGGTTGCTTAAGCATAATTGCCAGTGATAAACTACTTATATTGTAAATATCCGTTATATTGTATATATAAGTAAATATCCTTATTTTATAAGTTATTTATCCTACGAAATTGAAAATTGATTTTAAAAACAAAAAAATCACAAAATTGTGAAGTAAGTTGTTAAAATCTCTATCATGGATTTATCCTATAAACAGGATTGAGTACTGGCAAAGAAAAACGTGCCGACAAGGACTCCACATCAGATGATTGTGTCTCTTTTCCAAGTAGGATGACCAAAACATGATCACCTTGGGATATAATTTTTCTTTGGATTGTTACTGCACGCAGGAATCGCAGTTATCTTACCCCTAACTCGTCGTCCTTCGTCATCGTCGCTTTAGCAATAGGACGCCTACTGCTGGGCATAGGCCTTCCTTGAAGATCTCTATAAAACCAATCCCCATAAAAACAATGGTCTAGAATTAATATATACGGAGATAATTCAGTTGCAAGTTTGACAGCTGTTATCGGAAATGTGGATCTTAAAGAGTTCTTTCACATATCACGCAACCCGTGTCAGTACTTAACCACGAAAAACTTTTTCACAAAAACTTTTTCAAGAACGACTTTTTCGCGGAAAACTTGGTCACAAATAGACTTTATCACAAAAAAACCTTATCACGAAAAATCTTAATCACGAAAACTTGTTCACGAATAGACTTCCGTAGTTAACAGAATTTTAAGGCTTCCGTAGTAAACAAGGCATCCATTTTGAAATAAAAAATGGCGGACTCACTTTTTTGAAAAAGTCCTCATGGGTGTAGTTTTCGAGGTTTTTGGGGGTGTATATTTCAAAATTGGCATCTATTTTGGAATTAAAGATGGCGGACGTCACTTTTTTGAAAAGGCCGTCATGGGTGTCGTGTTTAATTTTTTTGATTGTAGATTTCAAAAGTGGCATCCATTTTGAAGTAATCTTCAATTCCAAAATGAATGCCAATTTTGAAATGTAAACCCCCGAATTCTCAAAAAATAACATTTATGACTTTTTCAAAAAAGCAACATCTTCTATCTCTAATTCGCAAATAGATGCCGCGCTTCTGCGCGTAATCGCGCACGCCGAGAAGCGCGTCATGTTTACGACAAAACTCACACTCAGCCTACTCTACTACAGCCACTATATAAAGACGTTACGAAATTTGGTCAGGCCCATATCTTGCATAAATAAACTACCCCTTTTAATATTCTAAGGTAGGTACTTACAGCTGTTTGTAGTGTTGATTATAACCAGAACTAGAACCACTACTAATTCTAGTACGACTCCGTTTCTACCCATGGTAAAGTTAAATATGGAATGAAGGACCCTCAATAATTTCACGAAATAAACGAACCTTGACGTAACTACGTTTGTCATGTTAATCAAATTGAATTTTTAAACTTGTATCAGTGAGACTAATCAGTAAAAGTCGCCATCTCGCATTATGAAACATTAATTAACGATTACAATATTTTCAATTAGGTAGATTTTGAATACAAATCGGTAAATTAATTCAAGAATAAAAGTTCAAATTAAAAAGTATTTTACACAATATAGTTAATCATCAAAATATTATGTGGGTCCTATCTAACTAGACAAAAGCTCGTATTTAGGTACCTAGCTAATAATTTCATGTTTGTGATTTTACAAACTTTTCAATTGTTGGAAAAATAATACTAAAGAAATAGTAATAACTTTTTGTTTATTGTTTATGTTCAAATGTTTACATTTTATTTAATACTATAATTTTATAATGTCAAATGCATAGATTATTGTGAGAATGATTTTATGGTTTTGTTAAGTGTGATACGTAGTTTATCAATAGTTTTATATTTAAATAGCTGTAGAAAATCCAGACTACAGCGATGGCTTCCACCATGTACACTATTTTGCTAGTTTCTTATTGATAATTTTCAATTTTACTATCGATCAGTGTTGGTAAGGCTTGATGAGATGGGGCTCTTACACCGATTTGGTCTTTTTGGTCCCATTTCGCGACGTATGCGAACTACTTTGGTAATAAAAACTGAAACCATAATTAATATATTAATAAAAAGGTTAGGTAGTTACTTACAAATTAGAAGAAAACTCTAATTTATCTTCATTTGCCTCTAATACAGATAGAACTGTAGGTTTCGTGAGTCCAAATCTTGTAACAAAGTCTTTATCATCAAGACTATCAAAGTGTCCTCTCACGTATCCATCTAGGGCGTCGTGGGCGACGGAGAATAGTGTCACTCTCGTCATTATCTTCAAATGCTAGTGCTAAGGCTCTATCCATTTTACAGTGTTTTTCAAATGAAATCGTATAATTTACAATGAAATAACACGAGCTTGTATCTGCGTCTTTAACGTTTGTTTACAAATATAACCTAACCATCAATATCAAACCGTGGTCTAAACCAAGTTCAACAGCTTGAACGACCAACAATCGGGCGTTCAGAACTTAAACTCGATTTAGCTAAAAATGCGTTCAGATTGTCGTGGTGAAATCCGAAACAGCGGTTTAGGCTCATAAACCGAGTTCAGGTTGCTCTGATCGCGTTTAAATTCACTGGTGAAATCGGCCCTTAGTATCTCTTCTTCACCCTTAGTATCGAGTATCTTTTACTGTCTCTTAGTCTCCTGGAGTCTCTCTTGGCTAGGTACTTCCGCTGAGTGTCAGTATAATATTTGATTTATATTTGGAACCAAGCCGTCGCCATGCTACTAAATTTAAGCACTGTTTGTACCTAATCTTTGAATTATGCGGCTATTAGCCGTTACCTATGTAACTATATTCTAAATTGTAAAAATGTTCTAAAAAGAAAAACCAAAAGGTTATCAATGGCGCTGAGTTTATTGCCGTTTCTTTTTTGTTGACTAGGGCATTTTGAACGTGGCGTAGAATCATTGCTCCACATGGAGTTCCCTCTCGGGTCCATAGAATATTATTAGCAAAATAATACATACCTACTTTGTTTTCATTTACTAATCAATAACTGACCATTAGGTAATTACATACAGAAATATTTTAGGGTCAGATTAAATGATAGTCTCTTGGTATTATGCTTCGTTTTAGAATCACGGTTAACACTTCGATAATGATTTCCATTCAAACAATGATAATAATTAGACTTAACTTTTATGTTAGAAATTAGACTTAGACACATAATAATAAAGCTAGAAACATACTATCGGACGCAGCTTACGGACGCGACTGATAGGTATCTAGACTATGAAAGTACACTGAGCCGCGCACACTATCCGACATTTAGACTGATTAATTAGAAATATGTTTTGAATTGTTGATTATCTTGTGTTCCTATATTTTTTAGAATATTTTTTAAGTACCTGTTATGTATATAGTTTTTTAGGTAAAGTATAAAATGTAGCGTATTGGATTTTGTGTAATCTGTAAAACTATATTTTACTGTAAAAAATAATAAATAAATAATAATAATAAATAATAAGTCGCGGACGTCACCTTCGGACGACCTTGAGCTTTCGGACGGCCGAGAGCGATCTGGCACACCGGATGTTTTAAGACTGTGCACATTGCTAAGACGCGGCTGTCAGTCGCGTCCGATAGTATGTTTCCGGCTTAAATACCTAATTTAACGTCATACCTAACTTAAAATCTCTCTTCTAACACGCGTATGTCCTGCCTGTCCTCTCGTTTGAGTTTGTTATATTTATTTACACGTTCGATAGTTAGCGTAAACTATACTGTACCAGCCTTTTTATTAGTCCACTGCAGGACGTAGGCCTACCCACGAAGGGTGATTGGGCCATATCCACCACGCTGGCTCAGTGCGGGTTGGTGGATTCATATACCCCATCGAATTTCTTCTACGGACGTATGCAGGTTGCCTCACGGTGTTTTCCTTCACCGAAAAGCCAATGGTGTGAAATTCCGTACATAAGTTCCAAACTCATTGGTACGAGATCGGGATTTGAACCCCCGACCTCACGATTGCAGGTCTGGTGTTACTACTACTAGACCACCACGGCTTATAGTACCTATAGCGTAAACTATAGGTACCAACTTTCCATGGAGTTTGTACTAAGAAGGTATGCCATCTTTTGATTTAGAGTTGACGAAGTTTACTAGGTATTTATAAAATTGCTTTTATGTGGCGCGTCTGGAGAAGCTGAAGCCCTCTTAAAAGATCTGACGGATTTAATAAACCTGATGTTGTCAGGACGCGTTAATAGTGACATCACCGAAGTTCTCTACGGTGCCAATTTAAATAGTCTTAAAAAAAAGGATGGCGGTATACGACCAATCGCTGTTGGCATGACATATGACTTGCTGCCAAAAATGCTGTAAAAAGATTGCACCAAGTTTAACAAGATTGTTTCATCCATTACAATTGGGTTTTGGATCGCGAGGTAGTTGTGAAGCCGCCGTCCATTCAGTCAAAACTTTTTTGGATCAAAAATATGGAGATCTGCTGTTGAAGATGGATGTAAAAAATGCTTTTAATTTTAAGTCATAGAAAAAAATCCAAATTTATATAATTTTCTTTGGCAATGCTACGGGTGCTCCTCAAAATTGACTTATCGTGACACAGGAATTACGTCTGCAGGGGGCTGTCAACAGGGTGACCCTCTCGGCCAGGCGGTGTTCAGCCTTGCCATTCATCTCATCGTCCAACGCTTACAATCAAAGCTCAACGTATGGTTTTGGACGTCGGGACTTTGGGCGGAGACCCAAATACCTTGTTAGATGACTTTTCTCTTCTTATATCTGAATTTCATGCAATTAGCAGGTTAGGGTTTTCATAGTCATCTATACATACTCATATTTTTTTTGGTAAGTGGTATTTTTTTTCATTTGCTTAGGTTCGTACATTTAGCGTAGTAGTTGTAATATATAGGTATAGTTAAGTTTATGAAATGTTATTTAAGTTTTGTGTAAATAAATACGAGTACGAGAATGAAAAAAATGGCTTTTAAAATTGCGTTACAAGCAAAGTTAATAGTGCTTGATGTTTTTCAAATTGCTAATTTACTGTTTTCTGTATGTCAAGAGTTTTTTGACAATGTCACAAAAAGGTCTTTGATATTTTTCACAGATATCTGTGATATTTTTGTTAGTAATGAAAATATAATTTTGAAAAAAACAGCTTTTATTTCAATGCGCTAAACAAAGAAAATAGACTACGAACCTCTCAATCCAAGGCAATTTATGACACAAATACAATGCTTTGTTGTTGTTCCTAAGTAGTACCCCGACTTACGCTACCCCGTTTAACGTGAGTTCGGAGATACCTACGCGGTTTTATATTTTGGTCACCACGCGCATCGGCGTCTTCGGCTTACGACAAGTCCTAACGCATTCCGCGTGAAATTATTTTACGTATGCAGTGCATATTCTGCTTACGACAATTTTGAAAGTAGGTATTTGTATGCGTTCTTAATAAGTTTTTACAGAGCAAAGTGGAACCCCGACATACGCGAATTTAACTTACGGCCATCGATTAGTCCCACCTATGGAGTAAGTCCGGGGTATTACTGTAATTAAAATTTTACCAACAACACATATAACCAAATGGACCACCACCACCACCTCCTCCACCACCACCCCCACCACCACCACCTCCTCCACCACCACCTCCTCCACCACCACCACCACCACCGCCACCACCACCACCCCCTCCCCATCTACCACCCCCACCCCCACCACCACCTAAATACTGTCGGTTTGGGGGCGGGGGCGGGAGAGATATAATAAGGCCTAGCTTTTTGATTTCAAAATTTTTGCGAGTTTCGACAAAAGATGAGCCTTTAAGCAGGTGTTGATGTCCAGTAGCTTGCATTTTCTTTCCAGCAGTGTCTACGTAGCGCTCTGGTACTTCATCTATAACATAAAAATGCGATCACGAGTAATCCTTATAGCCCAGGAGGTTACTGCAAAAAATGCAACTACTTTCTAAAGGCTGAATTTTTGGTATTACGTTGTAACGGTGGTGTACAACAACTATAGGTACCTCGAAGTCAGTCAGCTGTTTTCCTTAGCGTTTGGTGGGTATACCCAATTGAATTTAAAAAATAAATAAATTAGTATACCTATCTTGCTAATAACTGAAAGTTTGTATAGGTACGCGTAGAAAAATAATTGAAAAAAGTTTTCAACATTTTTTAAAGTTTTAAATTTTTTTTTTTTAGTTATTTTTCTAACCGTCTACCAATTTTCAGCTTTTAGAATTAGTTGTAAGATACTCATTTAATTATTTTTAATTCATGCCCATCAAAACGTAATACCTAAAATTGCAGCAGAAGGTAGTTGCATTTTTTGCGCTTACCTCCCGAGCTATTAGGTACTAATATTATAAGTCGGAAAGTGTGTATAGGCAACCTTCGCAACTTATAAACTACTACCTTTAATGTTAATGGTACTTACAGCTATTTGTAGTGTTGATTACAACCAGAACTAGAACCACTACAAGTTCTAGTATGACGCCGTTTCCACCCATGGTAAAGTTAAATGTGGAATAAAAGACCCTCGATCACTTCACGAAATAAATAAACCTTAGTGTACCTACACTTTACAGTCAATTAAATTGTATTTTCAACCCTTTGATTCGCAGCGTATCAAATAAACAACTTTCAAAAGAAAACAATCTTATTCCTTTGTATCAAATATATTGCATTTATTTTTCATCTAGCCTCTTCGAAATATAAATTATTCCTAAATATTAAATTTAAATCAGAATCAGATCGCCCTACACAGCGCTGGCAAGGGACGCTTTCTCCACTGTGCCATAACCCAGAAAAAAAATGATGGCTTTGAGGCTGGACCCTACCCAATCAGATACCTAGAGGGAAGAGATGAAGATCTGTGATAAAACATATTTTCTAGTATAAATTAGATATTGAAATGTGTTTTTTATTTTTTGTTATTATTAACTTCTTCGGTTGAGCTGCAGTGTTGTTGGTGGACAACATAAAAAACACCTAGTACATTTCTACGTAATTTGTAATGTTGTTTCTCACCTACATTGGATTTCTCAAAAAGTAGTAGTAGTAGTATTTTTTATCATATTTCTAGTGCCTCGTAAGAAGCCTGTAAGCCGTATAAACCCTCAATCAGAATTGTAAAAAAAATACTACTTGCGAATTAAAGGGTTAAGCACGTGCAATACCTATTATCAGAGAAACTAATTAGAAAATGTCGCCATCTCGCATTACAAAACATTAATTTATTACATTTCGAATACATATCGGCAATTAAATTTTAAAATCAAAGTATTCAGATTCACAGCTTCATATTTAATTTTTACAGTCCAATAATAAGTAAAATGTGAAATGTAAATTAAATGTTTAAAGCCATAGATGCTACTACGGCGCCAGGGCAAACAAGATATAAGCCAGGGTTATGGCCGTAGACCGAAGATTTTGTGATTTTATGATCATAAAATCGTATAACACGGTAATCATGCGTGACTTCTTTTTATCCGGGAGATGGGCGGAAGATCTATCTATGACGCATATGCGTCATAGATAGATCTTCCGCCCATCTATTTATTTATTTTATTTACATATGGCTTGGGGTGCGATGTGCGGCAGGGTGGTATAACATATCCTCTGCTGTTTAATTTGTATATAAATGGCGTCATCGACGAGCACCGCAGCACCAATGCAGGCTGTTTTTATAGATAGAGTCTGCGACAGTAATATAAGTTACGCAGACGACATGGTGCTGCTGGGGCAATTCGCAGACTAGTTACAATTTTTGAGGCGTATGCTTAAGCTATACTCAATGCTCATGGGCTTATTCTTATTATTCATTGCAGGCATTACTCTTATTTGATGTGGGGCCGATAAGTCCTGCACTGACGTCCCGCATGAGGTGTTTTGCATTTTCCCCTCCAGCGTCTACCCGAGCCAGCCCGGCTCCTTAAAGTAGCGGAGCGTGGCTCTAGGCCGCTGGCATAACTGCTCCAGTGGCTTAGATGGTGAATAATATGATGTCGATGTGAATAACAAAGCTGATGATAATGCCAAAGCAGAAGCGTCATGCAACCCGTTAGCTATTCTAGTGTCTTCTGTAGCGTTGCAATGCCACAGAACATGCTCGACAGTTTTATTTTCTTGCAAACAGCCACGTCAAAGTGGGCTGTCAGTGGCTCCCAGTTTAAACAGATGACTACATAAGTTGCAGTGACCAGTTAAGCCGTGGTGGTCTAGTGGGAGTGACACTCGCCTTACAATCGTGAGGTCGTGAGTTCAAATCCCATACACGCACCTATGATTTATTTGAAATTTATATACGGATTTTCACACCCCTGGCTTTTCAGTGAAGGAAAACTTCGTGACCTTCATACGTCCGTAGAAGACATTGGAAGGCGTATGTGAATCCACCAACCCGCACTAAGCCTGCTTAGCCAATGGCTCAATCACCCTTCATGGGTAGGCCTACGCCCTGCGGTGGATTATTAATAAAGGCCATTATTTGCCTTTTTTAATAGTCCTGTAAGTTGCTGTAAACGTCCTGCTGTGGACTATTAAAACAGACCAGTTATGAGTCCTACCATAAGTCGGAGGTCTTGCCGCTAGTGTGGAAGTTCTCAGTTTCTTTTTATTATTTGAACTAACGACATAGCCCAGCGGATTGGCAAGTTGAAATGGCAGTGGGTAGGGCACCTAGCACGGAGTACTGATGACCGCCGGGGTCGTAAAATTCTCAAGTGAAGACCTAGTACTGGCAAGCGCAGCGTAGGACGTCCACCCGCATGGTGGACGGATGACCTCATTAAGACCGCAGGATCGCGCTGGATGCAAGCCGCTACCAACCTGCCTTTTTGGAGATCTTTAGGGGAAGGCTATGTCCAGCAGTGGTTGTCCTATGGCTGAAAAGAAGATATCAACTTGTATGTTTTTTTCGGCAGGTACCTATATTCATAACAGACGGCTTCGGCAAGCTGCGGCACATGTCTGTGAATGACTTGCCGGTCGGTCCCTCCGTCGACGAAACGTATAACGTACTCGTATAAGGGCTCCGGCACACTAGGCAGAAATTCCGACACGGATCTTCGGCAATGGAACGCCAATACATTGTAATTGCATATAAATTACTAATAACGGGCACTCCAAGCAGAAGATCGGTCGCTCCGTCGCGGACCGCTCGCCCTTCCGCGTCTGTTCCGTCCTTCGCACACCGATCTTCCATCAGCGTCGGAGGCCTAACGGATTTACCGCAACGGAAGATCCGCGACGGAATTTCCGTCTAGTGTAACGGATTTGCCGCAACAGAAGGCCCGCGGCGGAATTTCCGCCTAATGTGGCGGAACCCAAGGCTCGTGAAAGTTTTCCAGTTCGCAGATAAACATGGCGAAGGTACGACTGTAGCCCAGTGCCGGATCAACCCCATGAAGCCCCTAGGCAGTGCAATTCTCGGGAATCTTTACAGGCAGGGGGTAGTTTCGTGGCCCCGTCTCTAGGGACCACTGGACGATCCTGGACCCATTTGCCTAATCTGCCTTAGGGACAATCTGGCACTGCTATAGGTAGCCGCTGATCGACGTAAAAAGTCTTCGACTTTAAAACTGAGGTTTTAAAATCGACGACTTTTTCACGTTCCATTTGACACTTTCATTAGATTTCGCAGTTTACCTTTTCTTTTACAATAGACACCCATAGCAAAAATTTCGGGTGTTTTTGCTATGGGTGTCTATTATAAAAGAAAAGACTACTTAAGCCTACCTTATTCCCGAACCAAAATGCTAAATGAAAGCCCATATTACATGGCAATCCTAATTTTTAACAGGTTATCATCAATTATTAAAAATGAAGAAAAAATTACCAAATATAAAATAAAATTAAAAAGATTCTTGAGGGAAAAAATACTTTTACTCATCAAAAGAATACATTGAAGCCACCAGCTATGCAGGCCACAAGAAAACGACGTGACACTTCTCTCTGATATTAAATTACGACACCCTGTATCCATAGTATTAAGTTAGTTCAGTAGACATATTATTATTTAACTTTCATCGAGACGCTTCCCTCTAATATTAGATTACGACACCTTTATTATCCATAGTATTAAGTTAGTTTAGTAACACATTTAATTTTATCTAAGTACCTTATTGATAAGAAGCGCCATAGCGCCATAAAACATTTGCAATGCCCGGAAAGGGCGACTAAGTTTGGAAGTGCAACCTTTAATATAAGACCTCTGTAACACTTAGTGGCAAATAAATGAATATGAATACAATAAAACAATAGTCGTGTCCAGTACTAAAGCATTGCATGAAAAAGATAATTTAGTCAAATAATTAAAGTTATCAATTTCACGCAACGCTATAGTACCTAAACACGGGTATTCTAAAAGAAAAGGTAAACTGCAAAAGAGGAAAGCGTCAAGTGGAATGACAAAGTCGTCAACTTTATAACCGCGGTTTTAAAGTGGAAGACCTTTTGCACGTCAATCAGTGGCTTATCATAAATATTGCATTGACCTAAACCAAAGAAGATATAATAATACTACGAAACTCATAATACTAAAGCACACATTATTAGTTTTTAGGGTGCAGTACCTCGAAAGGAAACAAGGAACCCTTATATAATAATAGGTTACTGTACTAGGTAGCCTTTTTTTAAATCCACTGCAAGACGTAGCCCTACCCAGAAAGGGTGATTCAATTGGTCCAGTGCGGGTTGGTGGATTCACATACGCATTTGGTAATAGGATAGTTGACTGGTATTTTATTAGTTAAAAGTATTAAGATTAGTTCAATTATATAATATTCGTTCGTAAACTGAAAAAATAATTGAAATTGACTTATCAAGTTCAGAGATATATGTAAGCTTGTAAAGGTTTTGGTAGGGATAAAGAGGGGATGTCTTGTTCCTTTCCCACAAAGGTAGTAGTACCTAGTAGGAGTAACAAAATAAAAACGAAAAACACAAAAATAAAATAGCTAAAACACTTTTTTAAATTATACAGTTTTATGGCATTTAGTACATTTCTACATCTATACAAATAAATAAAATTGAAGTGACAGTTTGTAATATTGAAATAACCGTTTTTTACTACATGCATGTGAATATATATATGGTACATACACCAAAATAACATTTTTAACAATTTTTGTCTGTCTGTTTGTTCCGGCTAATCTTTAAAATGGCTGGACCGATTTTGACAGGACTTTTATTGGCAGGCAGCTGATGTAATAAGGAGTAACTTAGGCTACGTTAATCGACTGTTAGGCAGAACGAAGTTCGCTGGGTCAGCTAGTAAAAAATAATACTTAACTCAAAAATAAAATCGTGAGGCGCAACTTACATAATGAAATCTTCCAGACGAAGGCCCCACGATTTAATTTTTGAGTTATTATTTTTCAGCTTTTAGTAAGTACATAAAACCGTCATTAAAAGTTATTTACCATAAAGAAAAAAATAATAAAAATCAGCTTTTATTTCAATGCTCTAAACAGACTTCAAACCTGTCAATTTAATCCATTCGATAATAATTTATGAAACTAATACAAATCTTTGTTGTTCTGTACCTAAGTGGTGCCCCGACTTACACTACCCCGATTTACGCGAATTCGGAGAAGCGTGTTTTATTTTTGGTCACCGCGCGCAGCGTCTTACGCTTACGACAAATTCTAACGCATTCTATGTGGATTTTTTTACGTATGCAGTGCACATTCTGTTTACGACAATTTCGAACGTAGGTATTTGTTTGTGTTCTTAATAAGTTTTTATAAAGCAAAGTGGAACCTCGACTTACGCGGCTATCGCTTGGTCCCTTCGCGTAAGTACGGGGTATTACTGTAATTAAAATTTTACCAACAACACATATAACCAAAGAGACCACCTAGACCATTTAAATACTGTCGGTTTGGGGGCGGGGTCGGGAGAGATATGATAAGGCCTAGCTTTTTGATTTCAAAATTTTTGCGACTTTCGACAAGAGATGAGCCTTTAAGCAGGTGTTGATGTCCAGTAGCTTGCATTTTCTTTCCAGCAGTGTCTACGTGGCGCTTCGGTACTTCATCTATAACATAAAAATGCCCATATATATCCTTATAGGCCAGGAGTTTAGTGCAAAAAATGCAACTACTTTCTAAAAGATGAATTTTTGGTATTACTTTGTAACGGTGGTGTACAACAACTATACCTCAGGGTCAATCAACTAGGTTTTAGCATTTGGTGGTGATAACCGTTTGAATTTAAAAAATATATAAATTAGTACCTACCTATCTAACTAAATACTGAAAGTTGGTGTAGGTACGCGTAGAAAAATAATTTTAAAAAAGTTTAACCACACCCAAACTTTTTTTTTTAGTTATTTTCAAACCATGCACTAATTTTCAGTTTTGGAATTATTTGTAAGATACTCTTTTATTGTTTTTTTATTTCATGTCAATCAAAACGTAATATCAAAAATTGCAGCAGAAAGTGCAAATTGCATTTTTTTGCGCTTACCTCCCGAGCTATTAGGTACTAATACTCACAATCATTAACTACAGAATAACACATTGATAAACGATATCACAAACATAACTAGCAATGGCGGATATGGTGTCTTGTTTTATCTTTCTTGTGTCTGTCTGTTTATAAGAATGGAAGGTAAATAAATAGTTTAAAGTTTTAATAGGAAGTACAGAGGCCGTTTCAAGTGATATAGTATTAGAATAATCTAACACGGCCACACTGACAGTACTTCATTCCGAAGTACAAAACAATCTCATATTCTAACATACACTTAACACTTTCACTGCTGAGGTACTTTTGTAAGGTGCCTGCAAATTCTAAAACGCCCACGCCAGGCGCGGGCAGACGCCTCCGCGTTCAGACCGCGTTGGCGTCTCTACGCGAGTACTGAATAACACGCACGGAATGATAACGCGCCAGGCGCGTATAGCCGCACTGGCCCTTGTACCGCCAGACGACTTTTTTTTAGACTTCTCACGCGCGGCGCGTTTACGCTTCTGGCTCCCCCTACAACCCACCTATGCCTATGACTTAATTTGATGAGCTTTTTAACTGTATTTTTGGAAAAGAAAAAAACTTGACAATATGACAACAACTTAATATTATAAGTCCGAAAGTGTGTATAGGCAACCTTCGTATCTCACTTATAAACTACTACCTTTAATGTTAATGGTACTTACAGCTATTTGTAGCGTTGATTATGACCAGAACTAGAACCACTACAAGTTCTAGTATGACGCCGTTTCCACCCATGGTAAAGTTAAATGTAGAATAAAGGACTCTCGATAATTTCACGAATTAAATAATCCTTAGTCCATGTCAATTAAATTGCATTTTTAAACATGTACAGTAGGTAGGTACTTACCTATTAGTGAAACTATTCAATAAATGTCGCCATCTCGCATTACAAAACATTAATGTATTACACTTCGAATACATATCAGCAATTATTCAGATTCATAGTTTCACATTTAACAATCGAAAAAATATTATGTAAAATGTGAAACTGTAAATTAAAATTAAAAGCCATATATGCTTACGGCGCCATGCGCCAGGGTTACGGCCGTAGACCGTAGATTTTGTGATTTTATGATCATAAAGTCGTATAACACGGTAATCATGCATGACTTCTTCTTATCCAAAACCTACTTCAACTGAAAATTCTGTTACTTCATATTCAATCATTATTTACAACATTATTATGTACTTACCTACCATTTACATGCGGTTCTTAAGTGTCATATTCTACATAGTTATGGTATGACCCGTTATGGGTGTGTTAGGTATTCAAGTATACATAATACCCTTAATGGTGTTACTAATAGGTATGTTGTAGTGTACGAAATCGAAGTATACAGATATCTACTTTTCTTAACAAAACATGCTATATCAAATAGGTAGGTAGCTACATAATTTATAAGATTTATAATAAGATTTTGAACAGAGTTCTTAACAAGGATTCAAGGCAAGGGTGCAGATTTACAGGCGGTCCTAATGTATCACATTCTGAAAAATTAAAGCTATTATAGAATTTGTGCTTCGTCCACATAGCATGAGCCAAATCTTAAAAGTGAACCAACCTAACCATAACAATATGCGAAAGTTTCTTTATCTTTATTAGGAGTTTTATGTAAACTATTCAATACATACCTATTGTATTTTTATAGGTACGTACATAACTTTACTATAATTCTTTTTGCAAATGTTGTCTCTATGTGGTTCTAGGTAGAGTAGAGAGGTGGAAGATTGAACTTCACTCATCTGATAACCAGAAATATTTTTGATTTAAAATTCAAATTTTCAAACACACCTATGATAACTTTCCTATTGTGTTCATGGTTATTAAAGATTAAATTAATTATAGTCCATTTTTTACATTAATTGTCAGACATTATGATTCAAGTGTTGAGTATAATTTGTCCATTGTAGTTTTAATTACCGACATGTTTAATAATGTGACATGACATTTACCGATTAGTTTTTTCTTACCTTAAAATTCTACTCAATTATACCAATTATAATTTCATTACCATACTCTAACGTACGCTTAGATTTATTCATTAATTCATAAAATGATTTAGGGGTGGTCATTTCAAATTTAGCTTTACCATGGGTGGAAACCGCGTCATAACAGAACTTATGGTTCTAGTAATTGTAATCAGCACTACAAACAGCAGTAAGTACCTATACTCTATAAAATTTAACTTGATCTCTGCGACAGTTGAAGATTGACATTTTTAGAGTTGGGATAGTGGGGAAAAAAATCGATTTTCAAACAATGTTGTAATGAAATCGAATGAGTAGTTGAAGGTGAGAAATTGGATTTCATTTACTTACTAATTCATTTACTTATTATTTAAGATCAAGTATGTACACATGTATATAATGGTATGATATTAATTATATACTCATAATAATGTAACGATTGTATTTATAGTCATATAGTCATATAGTCATTTATTCATAACACCATTTGTTACAAGTCAATAAGTAAAAATTACATTAGGGCACTATACAATATAGCACAAAAAAAAATAAAAAAATAAAAGAACTTGACAATTACCAAATAAGTCAAAAAATCTTAAAACAATTCAGGTAATTTCAAAAAGTCATTTACGTCATAAAATAGTTGTTCATGTAGCCAACACTTTAATTTATTCCTAAACGACCCAGCGGAAGGTGCATCCCGAACTTCTACGGGTATTCGGTTGTATATAGCTGGCCCACCAAAATATACAGACCTCTCCGATTTCGCCAGCCTATGAGAAGGAGTCACCAGTTGATTTTTTCTAGCATTGCTTCTTAAATTTAACCTAGAATAGGTACCTTTCCTCTCAAATAATCCTAAATGGTTGTGCGTGAAAAGGGCTACCTGATAGATTAGTTCGCACGGTAGTGGCAGTACGCGCAGTTCCCTAAAGAGCTCCACACAAGATACGTCGTCCGAAACCCCGAAAATGGCTCGCACAGCCCGTTTTTGCATAGAGAAAGCTCTCTTATACTCCGCTGCGCGGCCCCACAATTCTAATCCGTACGTAATATATTCCCAACTAGCAAAAAGTTGTGCTATAACAGTCGCGGCGACGTTTTGGTTTTACTGTTTAGTTCTATAAAAATCCCATAATTAGTGCTATAAACGTCGAGTCAACGTTTATACAACGCGAAAAAGGCGCAGATTATAGCACTAAAAAGTGCTGTAGAAGTGCAGTAACTGTGTAAATAGGACGAATGATTTGTGGAATAGACATCGAATAAAAGCAAAACAATCTCAGTTTAGTGCAGTAAAAGCAATATAGCTGCAACTGTACCGCTTATTGATAGAGTTGAAGTGTTTACGTTGCCACTAATCAGCAATAAAGTGAAGTAAACGCTGCAAATTTGCTACAATTCGACATTTTTGTTCGTTAAACGCCAAATTTGCACTGTTATTCCATTTTAAATTAGAACGATTGCGTATTCTGGTGCTGTTATGGAAATGCATCAGTCTTTGTGTTTTTGACACTTAAAATATTATAAAAGACAGAGGTCATCCATTTAGTAATTATTAAAAAGAATACAGTTTCTATATTTCAATGTATATCTACATAATTATATAGGAAAAATTACTGGCAATTTAACTTTGTCGATAAACTGTAATGCATTATTTAACATTATATGTGTGGGCCACGCGTCTTTTGCAATAATTTTGTAGATATATGTTATAAATTCCATTTAATTTTATTAATATGCTACTAGGGAGCCATTACGCGAACACTAGTAAATTTGTTGCTGTAATATCATACTAACTCGACTATTCGTCGAATAAATGTGACTGCGTTACATTCATATGCAGCCATGTTTTGTTTTTTTTTTTTATTTTAGGGTTCTTTCTTAAAAACTATATAATTTATTCAATGGTTTTTAATGGTTTTATTTGAAACACTAGTTAATTTTTTCAAAGCTTTCTAAAATAGAATAGATAGTTCTTTACAAAATCCACATTAAAACACATTAATAAACAGGTAGTTAATATATTATTAAAAGGCTAAACTAAACTGCAAAACCGGTCTTTTATTTTAAACCAACAATTATTATTAAATGAGATTGATTTTGTTCAGTGTCAGATTGCACATTTTTTATTTTCTGAAGTTTTAATAGATATTTCAGATTTGTCTTTAGATTCATCACTATCCTATTCAAACAGATTGTCAGTTACGTGTATAAAACTGATACAGGGTTATATGATTGGATCTTGTTTATCTAATATGGAAAAATATGAAAAGAAAATTATGAGCAGAACCACCATATGTTATTACGGTTAAAACTTTTTTGACGAATTTTCAAGAGTTTTAGCGACTGTTATTGCTCTAATGAGCAATAAAAGTACCAAAAACTCTTTTACTCAATATTTTATCGAATAAAAGTGCTATAATAAAATTGTTACACTTGAGGTTCTGTAACTGTAATTGGAAAACTATAATTCGACTTGTGTTTTTACCGTGTTATAAAAGAAACTACGTTGCTATTTAATCACCAGGTAGCTAGTATTCGACAAATTTGCTGAATAAAAAGTATGTCAGGTAATTGTCGTATAAAAGCTTTTTATACACATTAAATAGTAAATCAAACACTATTATAGCCCTCGTATAGCATTCATTTGTGACATAAGCCAGATACGGGCACTTCTATACGATTTGCACTAAAAGACATAACATAAACACTTTTTGTACGTATGTAGCTACTATTCAACAACTATTCGATGTTTAGTCGAGTAAATGTTTCCTTATTCGACTATTTTGCTTGTTGGCTATGGATTGTGGCAAAGTAACAAGAGCGCACAACGTCCCGCGTGGCAGTGCTCGCGAGCCGCCTGAGCGCGAAGCACGAACGGCTCAGCTTCCCACATAGCTCCTGTATATGTGACTCCCACGTGAGGGCGCTATCTATGTGGAACCCAACTAATTTCGTTGAGTTGACCTGCTGAAGCGTGGTGTTTCCGATCGTTTACTAACGGCAGAGTTTATCTTACAATGCAGCTGAGTAGATGATGGCGCAGTAATCACTGCGGCCACATCGTCAGCATACATGTATATCTCAGCGTCTTCGATGGCACCCGGCAAGTCGTTCAAGAGAAGACTGAACAAAGTATTCGAGAAACAGGATCCCTGGGGCACGCCTATTTCGTTCTCCAGCTCGTCGGATGAGACGCGACCTTTGTCCCCTACCACGACTTGCGTTCTTCCTGACGTAAAGGAGATTATCAATGACCCGGAAGGACCGCGCATTCCGTGGAAACCTAGTTTCTGGGCAATAAGTCGATGGTCTGCCGTGTCAAAGGCGCGCGATAGGTCGCAGCAGACCAGAGCGACCTGCAATCCTGCTTCGCGAGCTTTCAGAATTTGCCACACTACTTCGCGCACTAAGTCTGTGGTTGAGCGCCCGGCCCGGTATGCGTATTGCCTGTCAGATAAGATGTCTCTTTGGAGCGCATAGTTTAAAACTCTTCTATTAAGCCCTACCTCAAACACCTTGCTAATAGCTGGAACAAGAGAGATCGGACGGTACGACTTAAGGTCTGACTTTTTCCCTTTGCCCTTGTAGAGGGGGCTAATTTTTACTCTTTTAAGAGCTGATGGGTACTCTCCGTTACGCATACATAAGTTGAAAAGTCTACTTAGAACAGGTGCCAAAGGCACTATACCCGATTTTATAAGATCGGCTGATAAGCCGTAAAGGTCGGTACTTTTTTTTGGGGCAATTCGCTTAGTAGCTATCGTAACAATTTCGGTAGGTGAGAAGGGTTCAAGTCGGATTGATACATCGCTGGCGGATGACTCGCCACCTAGCGCAGCTAACGCGCGACTATTGTTTGCCACAGGAGCCCCAGCTCTTTTCGCAGCTGTAACAAACTCAAGGTTCAGCGCGTCAACCAAATGTTTTTTGGTCTCGTATTGCTGACCACACTCGTCTCGTACCAGATCAGTGAAGTCAGCTCTTTCGCGGTTTCCGCGCCCCAGCTCTGTGTTAATTACTCGCCACATACAGCGCGGGCTATTTTTAATAATATTTGAGTAAAAACTAACACGCTTAGTTTTTAGTAACTTGAGATATTTGAGCGATATTTCATCATACTTGACCCGTAGTGGTGCGTTGATGGGAAATATTTTTCTTAAACGGGCGATATCATTTAATAGATGTTTCAAATTATGGATTTCGGTATCGCCCCAATGCTTACTACTTAAATTGGACTGTTTTTTTTGCGGAAAGCACGTATTAAAATAGCCAGCTAAAATAGTTATGAGTGAAGTTGCTAAGGACTCACAATTATGGCCCGCTTTGTCTATCACGTGATCCCAATCAACAGATTCAAGGGCGTTGATAAAGTTATTTTTCTTAGCCGCAGTAAAGCTGCGGGTCAGCCGGTGAGCGGGGATGGAGGTGGCACATTCTTCGACTATTAGACGCTGAGCGTTATGGTCGCTAAGCGGTTGTGTGTTTACGTTAACTACGGTGCAGACGCGCTCTGTTGACATATTAGTATATATATGATCCAGAAGCGTTCCACCACCTCCGTCCACTCGAGTAGGATGATTGACTAATTGGACAAAATTATAACTCGCTATTATATCTCTAAGCTTTTTTTGAGCACTGGAGCTCTGTAAAAAATCAATGTTGGCATCTCCTAAAATTATGCATTTAAAGCCTTCATTTGTAACTTTGTAAAGGAGGCGTTCGAAGAGGTCTAAATAAACTGAGTGACTAGTGAGGTTTGAGTGGTACAACCCTACAACCAGAATGTCGTCTTCTAATAAATGTACAGCACACACGTCAAATAGTTGCTCCTGCGATAAGTCACAGAAATCTTGTCTGTTCACCACCTTCCTACCCTTCCGTACGTAGATGCAACTTCCGCCATGCGCTATCAGTTTTCTACAGCTAAACGATAACAAATCATAATTACACAATGTAACAGATATTAATTGATGTTCCTGAAGCCAATGCTCGGTGATAACTAATATATCGCAGGATAATTCCTTTGTCAATAAGACCTCAAGTTGTTTAGTTTTATTTGTGATGCATCTTATATTTTGGTGACAGATAGTTAATGAATTTTTAGTTCGCGCATTGTTTGTTGGCATCGGACGCGGCGATGCGGGCGGCGGGCGGCGCGTGACCGGCGCTGGCGCGGCCGCACGAGTGCTGACGGGGCGCGCATCCCACGCGCCGCCCGCTCCCGCGAAACCACTCGCTAATTTGTGTACAAGTAGTAGTAGTTTATTGACGTTTTTCACTATTAGCGATGCTAATGTAACATATAATTGGGTTTACTTTAATTACACATGTAAAAAATGTTATAATATTACAATATACAACAAAATTAATGATGAATCCAGTTTATTTAAAATATCGACAGTATAAACTATCGATATTTTCATTAAAACTCTATCTAAAACTCTGTGGTCACGATCATTCGTCGCCCATCACTAATCGGCATGCCCACAAAGGCCCCTCGATAGGTACTGTCTGTACTTTTAAGAAATTCAGGACTTCATAGGCGTGATTTTTCTGACAGCTGTCACAGAGATCAAGTTAAATTTTATAGAGTATAAGAACGTCAATCGTTTAAATATGTATTATTGTATTATTGAAGTGAAAATCCTAATGCGACTTCCAACGTTCTAACAAGGTTGCGTTAAACGTGTAACGCAGCGAGTTTTGTTCGAGACAGGAAATACATTTGTAATAAAATCACATCTCCGGAAGGCATAGACAATATATTATCCAAACAAAAATCAAAACGCCTCGTCCATCGATGGAGAAAGTCAATTTCGGGCTAACTTGACGCCAGCACCATCTAGTTTAGTTAAGAGTAATCTACTAACATTTTAATTTTAAAAGTTTCACTTCTTCCGCACGGAGGAATTCCACGCACTATTATGGCCTAGAAACAAAAAAAAATATTAAATTGACAATCCATTTTTCGTTACATTGATTTTGACAATAAGAATGTATTGAGCGCATTCTAAAAACGTCCATCAGTCGTCGGTGACGCGTTTCGCGAGTCAAGTTAGGTGAAACTGCATGGAAAAGCTTGATATACTTAGTCCAGTTAAACTATATCAATGAATATAAATTCACTATCTTTACTTTTTAACTGTTTTATTTTGAATAATCATTTTTTGTTACAACCTTATACAATAAACTATAAATAGTACTTACTAAAACTCGTCAAGAAAGAAGAACTTTGTTTGACAAATGATTTTGTTTCTTTTTCTTATCGAGTGAAGTTGTTCTTTATTTGATTTGGTTTGCTAATTGATGTTAGTAATATGTATGTAGTAGGTTCAATTTTTTTTTATCGCAATTTATTTTTATAAAGTCCGCGCTTGACCACCACCTCGACTGATGGTAAGCGACGTTGTGGTCGAAGATGAAGCACGCAGACCTAGAAGATACCTATTTGCTCTGATCTTGAAAAGATTATAATATCTCTTAGTAAACAGGAAAGCGTATGTATAGTCGCCAGACCAATCACGTTAAGTGGGTGAATAGTGTTTCGGACTCGTATGGATTGGAGTGCGGGGTAAGACAGGGAGGGCTGTCCTCTCCGAGAATCTTCAACCTCTACGTGAACGGTCTCATAGCCGGGCTCAGCAGCATGCGTGTCGGGTGTCGCGTCGGGGGTGTCTGTGTAAACAACATCAGTTACGCTGACGACATGGTCTTGCTGGGCCCGACTGTGAAGTCCATCCGAGATATGCTCAAAGTTTGTGAGAACTACGCCGCATCGCATGGACTCATCTATAATGTCAAAAAAAGTGAGTTCATGGTCTTTGGGGATGCCGGCAAGTGTCCTGAAACTTTCCCTCCTATTACCCTCAATGGCATTAGCATAAATCGAGTAACTCGGTTTAAATATCTCGGACACATACTTGTCGACTTAAGGACGATGACGACGTGGAAAGGGAGCGCAGGGCGCTGGCGGCTCGAGGGAACATGTTGGCCCGCAGATTTGCTCGTTGTACTGATCAGGTCAAAATCACGCCATTCAAAGCGTATTGTCAGGGGTTGTACACGGGTGGACTGTGGTTCCGGTGCTCCCAAAAGTCAAAGGATACCCTGCGCATCCAATATAATAATGTATTCAGGATGATGTTGAAACTCCCTTGATTCTGTAGAGCCTCTAACATGTTCGCGCAAAACCACGTTGATGGCTTTCACGCCCTCGTTAGGAAGAAGGTGGCGTCACTAGTGAGGAGGATACGGGGGAGTGACAACACCATCCTGAAAGCGATAGCGGACGACCCGCATGCTCCTATACTGAAGCATGTCGTGCGGACCATGATTCCGCAGGGGATGCCTGCAAAGTGTATCACCAAATAAATATTAACTAACCCTAGTTTGTAAGCATAAGCATAAGTTACTAACAAAATATGGATTCGAGTTGTCCGAAATAAATAAATTTTGAATTTGAATTTTTGAAAAAGCAGGAAGGCTGATCCATTCCCTGGCGGTACGAATCAGAAATGTTGAGTCAAACCGCTTCGCTTCTCAGGAAAATTGACAGTGTAGGGGTGATAAAGTGGCGTTTTTCTACTTGTTCTGTAGTATAAAGGGGATGGTAGGATAAGGTCGTGTAGCTCAGATGCACACTCTCCGAAATAAATCCTATAGAAAATGGACAGACTCGCAACCCTACAGCAATGCTCCAGGCTATGAAGTTTTTTGCAACTAATGTTTCATCACCCATAAGCCGAACAACACGCCGGTCTACCGATTCCAATGCCTCGAGCTGATTCTTGGAGTAGATTAAAATAGTATAGTAGTACATAATAGTATAGTAGTAGATTGAACAAACATTCGCATCTTTGTTGTAGACGCCGTTGAAGATGCCAATGGAAAGAAAATCCTTGCTCCTGGAATTCGTCGGCAACTAAAACACTTCTCCAATGGTCGCAGATTTGACGTCAGTATCATGGCCTCTTTATCGCCTCGACAGTATTTAGCAGGAGGAGGTGGTGGCGGTGGTGGCAGAGGCGGTGGTGGTGGTGGTGGTGGCGGCAGAGGCGGTGGTGGTGGCGGTGGTGGCAGAGGCGGTGGTGGTGGTGGTGGTGGCGGCAGAGGCGGTGGTGGTGGCGGTGGTGGCGGCGGTGGTGGTGGTGGTGGCGGTGGTGGCGGCGGTGGTGGTTGTGGTGGCGGTGGAGGCGGTGGTGGCGGTGGCGGTGGTGGAGGTGGTGGCGGCGGTGGTGGCGGTGGAGGTGGCGGTGGAGGTGGTGGAGGAGGCGGTGGTGGGGGCGGCGGTGGTGGTGGTGGCTGTGGTGGTGGCGGCGGCGGCGGTGGTGGTGGTGGAGGAGGTGGTGGTGGAGGCGGTGGTGGTGGTGGCAATCGTGGTGGAGGTGGTGGAGGAGGTGGTGGAAAGCGTGGTGGAGGTGGTGGCGGCGGTGGTGGTCGTCTATATCTTAGTGGAAACATCCACAGTATTATTACCCTTGGAGTTATTGTCCGCCTGTGAATAAATCGGTGAAGTCGATATAATTGTCTGCTTGTCTTTGCTTGATCTGTATTGACGGTCTGAATCTGTAAAAACCTTTGATTAAAGTATGTATTAGCTGATGTATAAGCCAACCAGTAGTTATGTGTGTCAATTGTTAATTGCGTGTAAATAAATGTACCATCGATATGATCAGCATTTATCCGAGAACCCTTTGTGCAATATAGTACCTACTCCTTAGGCGTGTTTGTAAATAAATGATAATTGATAAAAATATGTCTCGTTTGGTTATCATATGGGTGAATATTATATACTACGGGACTAATCGCGCACTAATAAATACCTCCTCATCCCGACGTTTCGGCCGAGTTGCATCGACCGTGGTCACGGGTAGACTCTACCCGTCCACCCGGGAGTCTACCCGTGACCACGGTTGATGCAACTCGGCTGAAACGTCGGTATGAGGAGGTATTTATTTATCTCGTAATTTTAGTGCGGGATTAGTCCCGCACTAAAATTACATTATGTGTTCAAATCGCGAAAGTTTAAAAACAACATATGGGTGAAGTTCTTCATTGGCACTTCGAAAATTTTTTAAATTGGATATCCGAAATGCATTTAAGAGCGTCGAAAGATATTATCTTATCTGAGGTTAAAAAAAATAACACCAGCCATTTTTCCATTTCTGTTTCAATGTTAAGCAGTTCCAAGTAAATTTTCCTTCAACGGTGCCTGCATTAAATCGCAGGTTGGCACACAACAGGGAGATCCGTTAAGTCCTTTGATACGAGTATATAGGTTAGCCATCCATAAAGACATCTGATCCTTAAAGACTCCTTTGAATAATTTGAGGACTCGTTGTTACGCAGGGTAGGTACCTACTTGGGTAATATCAATGAAACTAAGTGGTACAACAAACGTCATGTATTGTCCGGCCACAAAGTGAGTTCTTACAATGACTTTATGTATAACCTACTTCTTAGGTAACTCACACGAGCCTCTTAAGTCTAATGCGTATAGGCGACGCGGGGAGCGCGCGAGAGTCGGGAGACGCGGGACGCGTGTACGTGCGTCTCGGACGGAAGTGAGATGCGAACTAAACTTGTCGCCACGGGCTCGCGGGGGTGCGAGGCCCGTGTCGCGATCGGACGCGTTCCGTCTTGCTCTCGCGCACACCAGCGCAATTGAGTTTGTATGCGTGGAAGAACAGTGGCGTGTGTCGCCACACCACCCACCCAGGGAGAAAAATGTCCCCACGTACAACAAATATGGTACAATATGTCTTAGGACCTAATTAAACGTTACAGATAACACAATCAAATAAATTATTAATTAACACAGCAATATGTTCAAACTTAAGGGTAGTTATTCTAATGGCTCTTTAACAAAATAATATAGTTACCTACATTTTGCTTCTTACACATCAATAGGCAGCTTGAAGTGGACATGACGTCCTGAACGTGTGACATATTGAGGTGTATTGAAAATTGGTTTCATAGTGGCCTGTGTCGTGGTTTTAGGTGGGACTGGGGCCTCTGTAGTGGATGGTACATGTGTTGGGCATGGTTGTTGGAGTATTGTGGAAGGTGAATCTTCGATGAAAGCCGGCTTTACTCTATCTAAGCTGACCTGAACTTCCCTGTTCCCCACGGTAATGCAGATAGTTTTGTCATTTCTGCTTATTACTGGATGTGGGCCGGTATAAGGTGGTTTTAAGGAGACTTTTCCGGAGTCATCTCGTAGAAACACGTGAGAGCAAGTAGATAACTCTTTGAATATAAATGGGCTACGTTGAGTGTGTCGAGAACCCGCGACTGGTTTCAGATCCGCCATATGAGTGCGCAGTTGCCGTGTAAAATTGTGTATGTCCTCAAGAGATTCATTTCTCGTTGAAGGGCTCATAAACTCTCCAGGCAGTCTAAGAGGTTTACCGTACACGAGCTCAGCGGCTGATGTTTGGAGATCTTCTTTTAAGGCTGATCGCATACCCAGTAGTACTAGTGGTAGAGCAGCGCACCATGAACCGCCATGGCACATAAGTGCCGCCTTCAATTGACGATGCATTCTCTCTACCATGCCGTTCGCACATGGATGATAGCTAGTAGTACGTGTGCGTTGCACGGAGCATTGGTTTAGTAGAGCTTTAAATAAGGCGGATTCAAATTGTCGTCCTTGATCCGTAGTTACGATGGAAGGGACTCCAAAGCGAGCAATCCAATTGTTTGTAAATGTTTCTGCAACTTCCTCGGCCGTAATGCCAGACATTGGCCATGCCTCTGGCCATCGAGTAAATCTGTCTACAGCTGTGAGACAGTATTGAAATCCTTTGCTTGAAGGCATGGGTCCGATTATATCGATGTGGACATTTCGGAACCGATTTGTAGGGGCAGAGAAACGTCCTAAGGGTGTCGTGGTGTGTCGCGATATCTTGCTGCGCTGACACGCCAGACATTCTTTAGCCCATTTCCGGCAGTCTTTGTTTATTGATGGCCACACGAATCGGTCTGTCATTAAGCGTGTTGTAGCTTGGGCGCCGGGATGACTGAGGTTGTGCAATTTATTGAAATAGCCGCGACGAAAGGAAGGTGTTAGAAATGGTCGCGGTTTTCCTTTTGAAGTGTCACAAACTATTGAAATATCGGAGCCCGGGATGCGAACTTTTTCTAATTTTAGAGAAGAGTTTGTCATGGCGTCTTTAAGTTCGTCATCGGTATCTTGTTCGTCGGCCAATGCTTCAAAACTCTCTTCCAGTGTGATAGTTTCGATCCTCGACATTGCGTCCGCAACAGTGTTGTCTTCTCCTTTCAGATGTACTACATCGGTTGTGAATTGCGATATAAAAGACAACTGGTTAAGCTGTACAGGAGGCAGTTTGTCGCGGCGTTGGGTAAAAGCGTAGACGAGTGGCTTATGGTCCGTATAGATCGTGACGTGTTGAACTTCTAGTAAATGTCGAAAATGTTGCACGCTTTCGTATACACCGAGGAGTTCCCGATAGTACGCGGGCCATTGTGCTTGTTTATCAGTCAGTTTCTTACTGAAAAAGGCCAAAGGCTGCCACTGGTCGCAGACTTTCTGTTGTAGACAAGATCCTACATGGACAGAAGAAGCATCTGTGAAAAGTCCTAAAGCAGCGTCGCTAACTGGGTGTGCCAGGAGAGTAGCATTGATAAGGCTGTCTTTGCAATTCTGAAAAGCAAGCTCAAGTTGAGGCGTCCAAGGCACTGGCTTTGCTCCTTTCAGCTTTGAAGAGGCAAGGACGTTGATGAGCGGCGCTTGTTGCTCTGCAGCATTAGGCAGAAAACGACGATAGAAGTTTATCATGCCTAGGAACCTGCGGAGTCCTTGTACTGTTTTCGGCAATGGATAGCTCTGCAGTGCTTCGATTCTTTCAGTAGGCGGGCGCGTGCCGTCTTTATTGATACGGTATCCTAAGAAAGTGACCTCATCAGCACCAAAAACGCACTTTGAAGCGTTGACTACGACTCCGTAGTCAGACAAACGCTGGAATAACGTGCGCAGGTGCTCCAGGTGTTCCGCGGCTGTACGTGAAAAAACTAAGACGTCGTCTACGTATGGGTAGCAGAAGTCGAGGCCCCTCACAACTTCGTCGATGAAGCGCTGAAATGTTTGCCCAGCGTTTCGAAGTCCAAAGGTCATGAAGGGAAACTCGTACAGCCCAAATGGTGTAGTAATGGCTGTCTTGCAAATATCGTCTTTATGTACAGGGAGCTGTTGATAGGCCTTCACCAAGTCAATCGTGCTAAAAATGGTGGATCCTTTGATGTTGTGTGAGAAGTCTGCGATATGTCTGACAGGGTAGCGGTCTGGTACAGTTCTAGCATTCAGAGCTCGATAATCTCCGCAGGGTCGCCATCCTTCACCTTTCTTTGCCATGTGTAGTGGAGAGGCCCAAGGACTGTCAGAGGGCCTGGCTGTACCACACCTTACCATATCATAGAATTCCTTTTTGGCAGCCGCCAGTTTCTGTGGAGCAAGGCGACGTGGACGACAAGAAACTGGTGGGCCATCGGTCGTAACAATATGGTGGACCGTGGTGTGTTTCATTTGTCGTGGGAGGCCTGGAGGTCGGGTTAAGTCCGGAAATTGCAGGAGAAGCCTGGAATATGGCGAAGTGTTGTTCACAGACACTGCTTTAACGCTTACTTGACTTACTTGGGCGATTGAAGCAGATGTAGTCAAGCTTGTGTTTCCGTCTATTAAGCGTTTGTGACGGAGATCCGGTAACAGGTTGTAATGACTAAGAAAATCCGAACCTATTATCGGAGTTTCAACATCTGCTATTGTGAAAGTCCACTGAAAATCGCGACGTAATCCGAGATTAAGGCTTAAAGTAATACTGCCGTATGTTTTTATTGTGCTGCCATTTGCCGCAGCCAATTGGTAGCCGGTTGATGGCTGGGAGTGACTTTGGGCTAAGCGTTGCGGATAGCAGCAAAGGTCACTACCTGTATCAATGAGAAACCGGCGCGCAGTTGACTTGTCGGTCACAAATAAGCGGCGGCAAGACGTGTCGCGGTCAGTAGCCGCGTTTACTGACCGCTCTCGTCGTTTCCCTTCTGCTCCCATTTGCATGGTATGGTACATCTGTTAGCTTTCTTGCCAAATCGCTCGTGGTACCAACATATGCCTGTGGAAGGTCGCGAACTAGAACGAGACCTATTATTCTCGTATCGTGTTTTTGAGCGTGATCTAGATTCCGTAGTCAAAGCCTCGACCGACCTCGTGAGAGCTTCTACCCGAAGCGCCAGTTCTGCAACTTCTGTAGATGGTCCCTGTACTGCGTAAATGGAAGTCGGAGTTGCCACCTCCATAATTCTGTCTGCTATGTCAGCAGCTTTTTCTAGCGGCAGGTCGTCTTGGGCCGCTAAGATGGCCTGGGCGTTGCTTGAAAGACGACGAATCCATAGTTGTCGTATAATGTCGCTGTTTATAGAAACTGTACCGGCTAAGCTGCGAAGGTGGCGAAGAAACTGTGAAGGTTTTCTGTCTCCAATGTCTTCGTCACCTAACAACCGACGCACTCTTTCTTCTCTGGATGCAGAGAGACGCTTCACCAGCTCAGTTTTTAAGAACTGATAACAGTTGTCCTTAGGCGGGCTTTCAATTATGTCAGCCACTTCGGTTGCTGTCTTAGAATCTAGTGTAGCGACTATATAGTTGTATTTGGTCCGGTCTTGTGTGATATTAGCAATTTCAAACTGGGCCTCTACTTGCCCGAACCAGACCTGGGGCTTGTCTATCCAGAAAGGCGGTAATTTCACTGACACTGCCATGACTTTTTGTTCTTTGGCTTGCAAAGCTTTTACTTTCTCTTGTAAGAGTTGAATCTGTTCCTCCGGTGTAGTCATTATCGTGGAGAGCAGGGAGGGCCGATCAACCTGAACGAGTTCGTTGAAAGACCGGAGGTTAGTCGGGATTGGTTGGTTTAAAATCCAAAATATATATTGGGCAATGAAAACACTTTTTGGAACCGGTGACAATGTTTGGCCTCTTAAACCTTGATTAAATCTTAAAATAGCTTAAGGTAAACACGTGATATTTAAACTGTTTCGATAATAATTTCAAAAGTGTTCAGTTCAGTTCAGGTTCACAGAATAAGAACAATAATTAATATATCAAACTGTTTGCGGAATAAGTAAAATGGTAAACTAAAAAAAAAAAATCTTAAAAGGTACTTATTTTAAAAATAAATAAATAATGTCCTTAAGTACGTTCTATGTTCAATTAGGAACCAAAAGGAAAAAAAAAATCACTGTTCACTGAAGAAGTTATGTAGGTATTCAAATTGTTGCCTTACTGGTGTCACTGTGGTCTTACTGAAGAAGTTATGTAGGTATTCAAATTGTTGCCTTACTGGTGTCACTGTGGTCCTACGAGTAGGTAAGTATGCAATGGAGTTCGCTCACCAGATTATGATGTTACCTGTAGTACTCCCTTAGTGTCGGTCCCGAAAAATGTTTCTGCTGACGCTGCCTTTTGTATTGGGATCCGCACGCGATGTTTGCTTTCACTCGTAGCTTGTAGAATATATTATGATGGCGGCATGGTGAAATCAGTCAACAGCAGGAACCGAAACGGTGTGTAGACTAGAGGTTTCACGGCTTCACGAGAATGGGCGGCGTAGTCACGTCAGAGGCTTCTTTAACTCTTGAGTTGGGAACGAATGTGCGGAATTGTTGATTTTTACACCGGGCGTGGCGGCAAAACTGTAGGTATACAACACTTGTGTTCGGCGCGTGTAGGTATGCGTGTTTGGTTGGAAAATTACAGCACAAGAAAGTCGTTATTTTGTTTTTCTTGTATCACTGCACTGTTACACAGTCTTGGTCACCAATGAGGACTCGTTGTTACGCAGGGTAGGTACCTACTTGGGTAATATCAATGAAACTAAGTGGTACAACAAACGTCATGTATTGTCCGGCCACAAAGTGAGTTCTTACAATGACTTTATGTATAACCTACTTCTTAGGTAACTCACACGAGCCTCTTAAGTCTAATGCGTATAGGCGACGCGGGGAGCGCGCGAGAGTCGGGAGACGCGGGACGCGTGTACGTGCGTCTCGGACGGAAGTGAGATGCGAACTAAACTTGTCGCCACGGGCTCGCGGGGGTGCGAGGCCCGTGTCGCGATCGGACGCGTTCCGTCTTGCTCTCGCGCACACCAGCGCAATTGAGTTTGTATGCGTGGAAGAACAGTGGCGTGTGTCGCCACAAATTGGTACCTGGATGATGGCACCATAAGAGGAAGTCCGGACACGGTAGAGAGGGACGTGGTACTCCTCATACCTTCACCTAAAGAGCTGGGCTTAGAAGTCAACACCACCAAGTGTGTGTTGTATCCTTGTAGCCCAGCTGCAGCAGGTTCTGGCGACAGGTTCCGATCTGTCATACCCGGACTAAGGATCCTAGACCGGTAATCCTTTAGCTTGTTGGGGGCTCCTATTTTCTTCGAAGGACTTCACGACAGCATGCAGGAAAAAACCCACACACTGACGTCACTAGAAGTTCATCTGAAGTGTCTGCCAGCTCACGTGGCTTTGGCACTCCTGAGAAATTGTTTTGCGTTGCCAAAGCTAACTTACGTAGTGAGAACAGCACCAACTTGGAAGCTCTCGAAAGAAGTGCTAATGTTTGATAACGCTCTGAAGCGAAGAGACACAATCATCTGATGTGGTATCCTTGTCGGCACGTTTTTCTTTGCCAGTACTCAATCTTGTTTATATGATAAATCCATGCTTAGTGCACACGATGTTCTAAATTCAATTTTACTTTCCCCTCTAGCGGATAAAAACTACTTTTGCACTCAGATATCAAAGAGCAAAAATAGTCTTTCCGAGATGGGGGCATGAAAACAATTACTCTCTCTCCTCCTAGCAGGTCCATACCATAAGGCGCTATAGGCTATAACGCTGTTGTTTTTTGTTCTTCAAAACAATTTATTATAAAAAGTAAGTATAACCCTTTATGAACAACAAAAATCAAACAAAATTAAAATAAAATCCATAACACGAGAACAATCAAGGTTTATTTTGTGATAGCCTGTCTCTTTCATTAAGGTGGTATCACTAGGTCAGCGCGCGAAATTCATTTTTTGGGCTTCTTTGGCATTTACAGATAAACTCGCTGTGAGTTAAAAAAGTCATTTAGCGGACATGAATAGATATAATTTTAAGGAGTAACATACCTAAAAATCAATTAGTGGCCAGTTTATGCAAAAAAAAATCCACCAACAAAAAACTAAGGTGAAAATCAGTTGATTGATAAACCCTCACACTTTTTCGTGCATAAACTGACATCTAATTTGGTTTTTAGGTGTATGTAACTCGTAAACACTACCTATTTATGGCTTGTTATAAATCTTTAAAAAGCAAAAAACGCCATAAAAATGAAATTCGAGCGCTGACCGAGACAATGAGCCTTAACCATTTCCCCAATCAACTAGTATAGTACCACCCCGTAATTGAAGCTGTCCGGGCCCGTTATCACCACCTTCATAGAGGGAAGGCAGAGGCACCAACTCTACGCAGCCTCGTATCTCATTCCCAGTAGCTCGGACCATCGTTCCATCGGAGTTCTTGCATGGTACTGGTATTAAATCTATAACATTAATAATAATTATTATTCGCAAAAAAATAGCACGACCGACTTCAATCGTGTACGAAATTCGAATCGTTCGCACGCATCGATCTCTACAATTGTAAATTGATTTTTAAAAAACGTTTCTACCGATTTCGATAAAATTTAATCCTAATTTTGTCCTAAATTTAAATTAAGAAGTTTATCTGTAATAGGCAAAAAAATAAAAATAAAAAAGAATGAATGACTGAGACAATCAGCCTTAAAGGTGTGGACTGGAGCTCTATTTTTCAACTTCGAACACCTGACAACGTATGCGGAACTTTCGCAGATAGTATGGAGTTGCAAAACTTACCGTGCTAAGTTGAAAAATCAGGCCCCAGGGGCATTATTTTTGAACTTCGGTTGTATACGGAACTTGTATGGAGTACTCGCAACTTCCATAGACAACATAGAGATTCACCATACAATCTGTCAAAGTTAAGAATTATACGTTCCTAGGTGTTCGAAATTCAAAAAACAGCGTTCAAAGGAACAACGTGGCACTGGTAGTGAGAGACGTGGATCTTTTCAAGGTTCATCTTCCTCAAGGTTTTCAGGATTGGGATTTCCTTCCCAATTACAAAAATACTCCTGCCTTTTGTATACCCTTAATGCTTTTACCAAGTTGCTCACTTCGTTCACTTGGTCAATTAATAATCTTGGCAGAAATGTGCACTGAAATTAACGAATCCCTTTGACAATCTACTTACCACTGCTGGTACTGACTACAATCAGAACTAGAACTGCTAATACTAATATTACAAATCTCTCACGCATAGTAATCTTGAATGAAGGTCCCCCAAACATTTCATCAAATAAATAGTCCTCAGCCTTAAGTACGCGGGCATTAATTGGTTTTTAATCAGGTATCAGTGCAACTAATAAATGATTGTCATCGTATCGAATTAGGATATATGTTGGTAATTACAGTTACTCATCGGTTCCATGTAGGTAATTATTACTAATTTGCACAGTTTTAGCACCTTTATCACCGACTTTGAAAAAGGTTTTCAAGCAAAAGACTTAAATTCCGCCCAGGGCGCAGTACCATGAAATATAATTAACGGGATTCTTATAGGATCACCTTGTTGTCCGTCTGTCAAGTGTAGAATAGAATAACATATATTATAACATTAAATGTCGAAACATCACATTTACACATTTATACTCAAAATAAAAAGATACAAACTGGCCTAAGAGCCGCTGAAAATCAACCTTCACTTACGTGATAATGATTGGCAATGCTGCCAGCATGCTGGGCACGCTGCTAACTGGCAGTGGGCTCGAGCATTTAGAATATCTTTAGACCTTCAAGGGTCTGTGGATGATCCAATTGCTTGATATGTAGTAGTTTGTGAAGTTTTACATTGTAAGTCTTGTATATAGTAGTAGTTAATAAAGGCACTTGCTCTATAAAAAATCAAGTACCTTGCACCTTGTTGTTACTGTTCCAACTTAACCCGACATCAAAATACCTTATACTTATAAATGTTTCTGTTGATTATGATATGGTTAGCGTGTACCCGCCCATGGGTTCCCGTCTTGTCGTGGCGGGGGAACTTAGTAGCCGAGGCTCATGGGCGGCGCGGGAATCCCAGGCAGAGCCGCTTCTCTGGGTTTTTTTCTGAGACAGCTGAGAAGGCGGCGCTCGAGGTCTCCCGATTCTTTTTGGTCTTTTCCCCCTAGGCAGTTTAGAAGTTTGCACTCGAGGTTGGGCCGCTTTGAAAGGCTGGCCGGCAAGTTGCGTGCCTCATGAGGAGTGCCGCAGCTGAGCCGGGTTGCACTGTTATCACTGTTCAATCTTAACCAAACCAACAGAAATTTATGTTCGTGTCAAGGTTACAATTCAGAATCAAGGTTAATAACCTTAGTTTCAAGATACTCATACTCATACCATACTACTTCCATAAAGGTAGAATAAAGAAATATGTTTAAGCTCTAATGGTGGAATATTTAAAAATATTTTTAATGTCAGACGAAATGACGTATGTAGCATGGCAAAAGGAAAACTATTTTGTCCAATTTTAATGTCAGTTGTCATTGTTAATCCATAATTTATTTCCTCTTCGAGGAGCTATAATGATGGAAAGACAATTTGTCCTTTTGATATGCTAAGTGAGACGTTTATAAAAGTCTGCAGTCAATGTATGTCACCTGTCATCTAATTACGTTTTGTCAATCCATATTAGGCTCAATCAAGGACTTTGTATACTATCTGGACTGCGCACAGACGAAATGTGCCTCAAAGTTAGTTTAGGAAAATTCAACCTTAACGCGTTGTAACAAAACATAATTATATTCCTTTGAAATGGCGTAAGAGAGACGCTGTGCCGAGCGAGACTTCCCAAAGTGATGAAGTTGTCCCGCTCGCACTATTGCCATTTCGAAACGACACTTATATATGGTAGAATTATTACCTGTAAAGCCGCGACTGTCTTAACCATTTCTTAGTTTTTATAACAATGTAGTTTGATAAGAATTTAGTTAAAATTGCGACTAGATGCCAATAAAACAGAGTTTGATATTTATTTTGTATGAATATACCTACGTCTTTATGATTAACGGTTTTTTTATTTATTTTTGACTAGAGTATCACCGTCGATTGCAAATGGCGTCCTATGCTGTATACAAAAAAGTGTAGTAGGGTGACTATGCTGGGCATATTTCTTAAACATGCTGGGTGTACAATTGGTGTATAGTAGTGGGTGTCATTTTTTTTTTGGGTTGTAGATTTCAAAATTGAAATCTACATTGCATCCACATTGGAATTAACAGCCGCAGACGTCACTTTTTTGAAAAAATCATGGGTGTAGTTTTCGAGGTTTTTGGGGGTGTAGATTTCAAAATTGGCATCCATTTTGAAATTAAAGATGTCGAGCGTCACTTTTTTGAAAAAGTCGTCATGGGTGTCGTTTAATAGGTTTTTGGGGGTGTAGATTTCAAAACTAGCGTCCATTTTGGAATTAAAGATGGTGGACGTCACTTTTTTGAAAAAGTCGTCATGGGTGTCGTTAATAGGTTTTTTGGGGTGTAGATTTCAAAAATGGGATCCATTTTGAAATTAAAGATGGCGGACGTCACTATTTTGAAAAAGTCGTCATGGGTGTCGTTTAATAGAGGTTTTTGGGGGTGTAGATTTCAAAATTGGCATCCATTTTGAAATTAAAGATGTCGAGCGTCACTTTTTTGAAAAAGTCGTCATGGGTGTCGTTTAGTAGGTTTTTGGGGGTGTAGATTTCAAAACTAGCGTCCATTTTGGAATTAAAGATGGTGGACGTCACTTTTTTGAAAAAGTCGTCATGGGTGTAGTTTTCGAGGTTTTGGGGGTGTAGATTTCAAAAATGGCATCCATTTTGAAATTAAAGATGGCGGACATCACTATTTTGAAAAAGTCGTCATGGGTGTCGTTTAATAGGTTTTTTGGGTTGTAGTATTCAAAAATGGCATCCATTTTGAAATTAAAGATGGCGGATGTCACTTTTTGCTAAAAGTCGCGATGGGTGTCGCTTTTGAGGTTTTTGGGGGTGTAGATTTCAAAAATGGCATCCATTTTGAAATTAAATATGGCGGACGTCACTATTTTGAAAAAGTCGTCATGGGTGTCGTTTAGTGAGTTTTTGGGGGTGTAGATTTCAAAACTAGCGTCCATTTTGGAATTAAAGATGGTGGACGTCACTTTTTTGAAAAAGTCGTCATGGGTGTAGTTTTCGAGGTTTTGGGGGTGTAGATTTCAAAAATGGCATCTATTTTGGAATTAGAGATAGCAAATGTTGCTTTTTTGAAAAAGTCGTAATAAGTGTTATTTTTTGAGAATTCGGGGGTATATATTTCAAAATTGGCATTAATTTTGGAATTGAAGATGGCGAACATGACTTCAAAATGGATGCCACTTTTGAAATCCCAAATCCCAAAAACCTAGAAAACGACACCCATGACGACTTTTTGGAAAACTGACGTCTGCCATCTTTAATTCCAAAATAGATGCCATTTTTGAAATCTATAATAAAAAAAAATAAACACGTCACCCATGACGGCCTTTTCAAAAAAGTGACATCCGCCATCTTTAATTCCAAAATAGATGCCAATTTTGAAATATACACCCTAGGGTGGCTCTTATTTCTTTACCTTCGAAAAGTTCACGCGGCACCCTTTCATATTGATTATTAACCTAAAATAATAGTCTAGATTTTTTTTATTTTTTTTTAAACAAAAATTAGGGGGTGCTACCACTTGTTGAAGATTGAGAAAAAATACAATTATAGTATTTGACTTAGGAGTATAAGAAGATTAATATTTTATTATATTTTAATGGTTCGAATGTAAGTAAACATGCCCGAGACTCGTCAACGTTTCCTACGCTCCCGCACCCCCCTTACCCCTCTCACTTTCAAGCAGATTGTACCTGACAACAGTGACAACTCAGTACGCTTTCATCACTCACCGCGAGCGCATGCATTTTTATTACAAAACTAGTTAAACTGACTACAAGGCAGTATCTTCTGATGCTTCATCTTTACAAGCATTGAAAATATTGCTGCATACATAATCTCTTTCGCTCAAGATCAGCTGAATAGACACCAACCTCGAGATGACTACAAAGACATCTTGGTGGGATTCCTGAGAAAGGAGTATCATTCAGAATGCCAGCTAGTCTTCACCGTGCCAGATGGATGGCAAAAGCAATATATTGTCTCAAGATCTTTTTATTTCGCCATCAGTTCAAATTATCCAAAAGAAAAGAAACAGCTATTAAAGAGATTTGCGTGTTCACTGTCTCAATTTATGTGAAATATTGGTATTAAGAACCTTCCGCCTGTGCAGCGCCAAGAAACGATCTGCAGTTACTGAAAGATCTCGTTTCTTTCCAAAATATAAATAAAGCCATGTCACAAAACGCAATACAAAAAATTTTGGGTCATCTGTGGTACTTGTCTGAAGAATTGGTATGTTTAGCTTTTTTTGACGATGCTCTTTCTTTAGACGACAAACGCAAAATGGTTAAAGCTTTAAACAACGAAGGCCTCGAGTTTTGTGCAAAACGAATAAGCGTCGATGTCAAGCACATACTTGAAAAAAATATAAAAGATTCTGTGTCCAGTAATTCAATGCGATTCTTTCAAATACTTGGCATATCCTTGGAGTTTTTAGATAAAAACGTGAAAACATGGCAAGACGACAAGGGATATCAACGTGGAAAGCAAATTGTGCAATCTATGCGCGTAGTAAATGATATTGCCGAACGAGGAGTAGCCCTAATGGAGGAGTATAATAAACTGATAACGACAAATGAAGAGCAAAAGCAATACTTGCTTTTAGTTGTAAAGGAATTTAGAAAAAAATACCCAGATGCAAAAAAATCCACTCTATTGAAATAATATTTTGTGTAATAACATTTTTATTTGTTGAAAATACTTCTAATTTCATATTTTTGTGTAATTATGCAAATTGTTTGCTATAAGTTGATTATTTGACTAAATAAAAACTTCAATCTTTGAATTTGAAATATATGTAAGGAATTATCACCTCAGTAGTCGTTCCTTTATTGCTATCTGTGCGGATCTGTCTTAGATGTCATGTCTATGACATCTAAGACGGATGTGTCACTGTCAGTAATGAGAAACTTTGAATAATATTGTAGGTTACATTAATTTTATAAAATCGTCTTAAGATTTTAAAGTCATATAGAAGTAAAGGCTTTAAATGTTGTTTTTTGATATTTCAGGTAAGTTAATCTGTTTGACAATGTGCAAATATTGCAAAATCTTTGTATTTTCTTAGTGTTAAATAAATGTTTTTGATATTTCAGAAAACTCAATTTCGTCTTTACTTATTATACTATAATATTCTACCATTATAAAACAACATTTACTGCTGATATTCCAAGAAATATGGAGAAGTTAAGATTCGATTTTTGTGTGAAACCAGCATCAGATGGAAAATCTAACATCATATGCATAACCTCAATTGGAACACCTAATGGTCAAACCTTTGACATTCCGGCCGAGTATCAACCTGCAAGTATACATCAATCAATAACAAATACATCTAACTACGCCAAGATAAGAAAAACATTGAATAAAAGACATCAGACAAGGAAAATATGGATTACTTTAACTGATGAGATATCGGAGGTATATTTAGATGAAGAACAGAATCTACAGTTTAATGATTTTTACCTTGAAGAGATTATGGAAACCACAAATGAACAAACATCATTAACAAGAAGCTCAAATGAAACATTGGAAAAAATACTACAGAAATTACTCGAAGAAAAGGAAAGTAAATCGGAAACTCAAAACTTGGGGAAAATTTCAAAAGATTTTACGATTGAAAAATTCACCGGCAGAAATTCAAATGCTCACCAATGGATTAAGGATTTTAACAAAGAATGTGAACGTTTCCATATTGATGAAGACAGAAAAAAAATTGAAATTTTAAAACATTTCTTAGAATTTTCTAGTGTGAATTGGTACAGTTGTATGATAATGAAATTTACAGTAGAATCAGAGTGGAATACATGGGAAAAAAACTTCTGTGAAACATTCGCAAACAAAGGTTGGTCGCCCATTAGATATGCCCTGGGTTTTAAATATCAAACGGGATCACTTCTTGAGTATGCTTTGAAAAAAGAAAAATTGTTGTTAGAAGTTAGGAAGACAATTGATACTGGTACTCTTATAGACCTTATAGCTGCGGGCTTACCTAATTATCTCAGTGACAAAATTGACAGGGAGACGTTGAAAGCACCGGAAGATCTTTACAATGAGATAGGCAAATTGGAACATCTTGTTGCAAGGAATAAATATGAAAAAAAGAGCTACACTTACTCTGACATAAAAACAAAAAAAAATGAAGGTAAGAAGCCATGCCAAATTTGTATCACTGAGAAAAAAAGGGAACGTTTTCATCCTGAGGAAACCTGCTGGTATAATGGGAAAAATCAAAAATCAGTTGTGAAAAGTGTGAATAACTCTGAACTAGAAATTGAACTAAATGAGGAAAATCCAAAAAACTAGAAGTTCCACCATTAATAAAAGTAAAGTTACTATTAAATGACACTTTAAAAGTCAACGCAATTTATGATTCTGGTTCAAATGTGTCAATAATTAATGCAAAATTACTGAAAATACATGAAAAAGATGAGGACACGTCATTTAATAAACAAACCGCAAACTTGAAAACTATTAATGGTGAAAGGAAAACAAAAGGTATGGTAACATTAAAAATAAAAATATATAACCTTGAAAGCAAAATGAATGTTTTTGTGATAGATAATGAAAATTTTCACTATGATTTTCTGATTGGTTTGGATTGTATAAAAAAATTTAAATTAATCCAAAATGAAGAATTGAATATCATACAATGTGATAACCCACAAAAAGAGAATAAAGTCCATGAAGAAAAAGACAAAAATAAGGACTCTAAAACAAATATTTACAATCTAACTGATGTCGAAATTCCTGATGTACTAGGTGACAAAAACGAACAAGAGGTTTCTTTATACTCTAAGGTATGGAAACAAGAAACGGACCATATAAACAGATGCGAAGTAAATTTCAACGAACATATAAACTTGGGTGATTTTGAAATTTCCGTAAACCACTTAGATTTATGTAAACAAACAGAAATTGATAAATTAATAGAAAAATACAAAACAGTCTTTGCTAAGGACAAATACGACGTGGGTACGGTAAGAGGTTATGAAGCTCACATAGATTTGATGGTAGATAAATATTGTTACAAGCGCCCATACAGATGCACAGCTGATGATAGAAAAGAAATTGAGAATCAAATATCAAAACTATTGAAGAAAAACTTAATTGAGGAATCATATAGCCCGTTTGCTGCTCCGGTTACCCTAGCGTATAAAAAAGAAGATGGAAAAAAATCAAGACTTTGTATAGATTTCCGGGATTTAAACAAAATTGTTCTCCCTCAATCACAGCCATTCCCGTTGATCGAAGACTTGATGATAAAGACTTTAAATTGTAATTATTTTTCCACTTTTGATATAAATTCAGCATTTTGGTCTATCCCCGTGAAAATTCAAGATAGATATAAGACTGCATTTGTCACGCAAGAAGGCCATTTCCAGTGGACATGCCTTCCATTTGGATTAAAAACTGCTCCAGCTATTTTCCAAAGAATATTGGGAAACATAATAAGGAAATATAATCTCTCCGATTTTGCTGTAAATTTCATCGATGACATATTAATTTTTTCCAAAAGTTTTGAAGAGCACATGATACATATATCTAAACTAATGGAGTCAATACAAACAGAAGGATTTAGACTGAAATTTTCGAAATGCACTTTTGCAAACAATCATGCAAAGTACTTGGGACACATAATAGAAAATAATTCAGTTAGACCTCTCAAGGATTATTTAACAGCTGTTAAAAATTTCCCCATTCCAGAAACAAGGAAAAATATACGTCAGTTTCTTGGGAAAGTCAACTTTTACCATAAGTTTGTACCACACAATGCAATTATCCTGGATCCATTACATAATTTACTACGGAAAGATGTAAAATTTACATGGACCAAAGAATGCCAGAAATCATTTGACAAAATAAAGGATTTACTATGCTCGAAACCAATTCTAAAAATATTTGACCCAGAAAAACAGATAAAAATTTACACCGATGCCAGCATTAAAGGAGTGGGAGCTGTGTTAAAACAAGAAGATAATAACGGAATAAACATACCAGTGGCTTACTTTTCAAAAAAATTGACAGACACTCAAAAGAAGAAAAAGGCAATATACTTAGAATGCTTGGCAGTTAAGGAAGCTGTAAAATATTGGCAGCACTGGCTTATGAGTAAAGAATTCATAGTTTATTCAGACCATAAACCATTGGAAAATCTAAACATCAAGTCTAGAACTGATGAGGAACTGGGTGATTTGACATATTATTTATCCCAATACAATTTTAAAATAAAATATAATCCGGGTCAGTCAAATCAAGAAGCAGACTGCTTAAGCAGAAACCCAGTCCTAGAACCTCATGACAATGCTGAAGATTTTTTAAAAGTTGTAAATTTAATAAACTTGGAAGATATAAAAAAGGATCAAGACACAAACCTAAATCTTCAAATCCAAAAAGCAAAGTTGATTATGAAAAATGGAATTTATTTTAAAAAGAATACAAGAAGAAATAAAATCATTTTATCAGAATCATTTAGCAAAAGACTTATTAGAGATGTCCACAACACTTACTGCCACATTGGGAGAACCCAGATGATAAATAAAATAACCCCATTCTATACAGCAAAGAATATAATTACAAATATTAAGAAAACTTGTGATGAATGTGACATTTGTATAAAGAACAAATCCAGAAGAAAATCAAAATTTGGTTTAATGTCACATTTAGGCCCAGCAACACGCCCATTTGAAATTGTATCTATTGATACCATTGGAGGCTTTGGAGGATCACGGTCTACAAAAAAATACTTACATCTCCTGGTTGATCATTTTACACGATATGCTTATATTTTGACATCAAAAAATCAAAACTCGAATGATTTTATTAAGTTGGTTACAAATGTAATACAAAGCAATCATATTGATATGGTATTAACAGATCAATACCCCGGCATAAATTCCAAAGAATTTAAAGAATTCCTAAAAAAGAAAAACATTACAATGGTATTTACTGCTGTGGATGCACCATTTTCAAATGGACTCAATGAAAGGCTAAATCAAACTTTAGTTAATAGGATAAGCTGCAAAATAAAAAAAATACTGTAATAGTTTCTCAGGATATGGAATCAAATGGCAGGGTGCCCCATAAAAAAATCGAAATATTTTTTTTTTGGCCATATAAGAGCCACCCTAATACACCCCCAAAAACCTCGAAAACTACACCCATGACGACTTTTTCAATAAAGTGAGTCCGCTATTATTTATTTTAAAATGGATGCCTTGTATACTACGGAAGCCTTAAAATTCTTTTAACTACGCAAGTCTATTCGTGGACAAGTTATTCGTGATTAAGATTTTTGTGATAAGGTCTATTTGTGACAAAGTTTTCCGTGAAAAAGTCGTTCGTGAAAAAGTTTTCTGTGGTTAAGTACTGACACGGGTTGCGTGATATGTGTCGAGATTACATCTATGAAACTTAAACGTTGTTCAACACCGTAAATATGGATTCTAGACCATTACTGTCGTCACAAAAGTGAAGGAACTCATCGAGATCTACATTTCCGATGACAGCTGTCAAACTTAAAAGTGATTTATCTCCGTCTTTATCAATTCTAGACCATTGCTGTCTTAACAAAAGTGCAAGAACTCTTCAAGATCTACATTCCCGATAACAGCTGTCAAACTTGAAACTGAATTATCTCAGTATATAACTATATATTAATTCTAGACCATTGTTTTTATGGGGATTGGTTTTATAGAGATCTTCAAGGAAGGCCTATGCCCAGCAGTAGGCGTCCTATTGCTAAAGCGACGACGATGACGAAGGACGACGAGTTAGGGGTAAGATAACAGCGATTCCTGCGTGCAGTAACATTCCAAAGAAAAATTATATCCCAAGATGATCGAGATGTTTTGGTCATCCTATTTGGAAAAGAGACACAATCATCTGATGTGGTATCCTTGACGGCACGTTTTTCTTTGCCAGTACTCAATCCTGTTTATATAATAAATCCATGGGCTCAATCAAGGACTTTGTATTGGGCTCAATCAACCCAATTACGAACGCGCCATCGTAAAGAAGGATGCACGGAATTAACCTGTCAATATATATTTTTTTTTTGTTAGTAAACAACACTTGCTTTCTTTCACTTTCAAATCTACACTTGCAGCAGCTGCACTAGGCCGGCTGTGGCTACACAACTGAGGCGTTAGTCCAGGTTTACACATAAATTGAAATTACATCTGTTCGATATTGCACTATACATTTTTGTACAGCGCCCCTGGCCGAAACGATGAAGAACTAACCAAAATGTATGGAGCCACACGCGAACGCAAAAGTTTAAGTAAACAACACAAAACCTGGACTAAGGGCTCTGATTATCTACGTAGTTGTATGAATTTCTACAAAAAGATTCCGAACACGGCTGCGGCAGCATGTGCTACCGAGCCTCGGCTGCAAGTGTTGTTAGCCTGTTTAAACAAGTCCAACGTACCTGCGATGTACGACGTAGGCAACCAGCATCGGAATCATTCCCGACTGCGGATACAAGCAGCGGCTCATGTGTGTGCTACCTCCATTCGCAACCTGCATCCGCAGGCTGCAGCCGAGCTGAATTTATTTGAATAGCTGCTTTACTTATATTCTTAACTTATAGTTGCGGTTCTTGTACTTTTGCTAATGAAATGGATGAATACCGAATTTTCTTTATCATTCCATTTTTCATTTTCTTTTTATATCAGTCCTAGACATTGATTTTTTTGACGTGACAACGTCTTATAAATCGATGAACTCCAAAAAGTAATCTGATATTACAGACAAGATGACATGCACTGTTTTAAAAATCAATATAAATATCATTGAGACAATATTGACTAAAAATACATGACATCAAGTTTTTAAAATCGAGCACCATTTTAGCACTCTGAACATAACAAACCTGGCAATCCATAATCTTTAGTGTGTATACATGTCTATAAATAGGTACTTATAGCTTGAAAATTGTTTTCGTTTTTTCTTATTTTATATTCAATTTTAGCCAAATTGTACATATTTGAACAGTTTTAGAAGCGTCATAAATCACATTGGTGAACATATCATTCTTAGAAAATAAGTGAGGAAAAATTAGTCTGTTCGTATATAACAGGTCCTGGTATGTATGGGCTCGCGCATCCTTCTTTAATAGCAACGCAAAAAGTGTTCTCTCTATCGAATGCCCAAAGTAAAAAAGAAATAGAAATAGTCTAATTAACTGTTATAATTAAGATGGTGCCTTCAAAATTGGGCCTTTTATCGTCGTTGTGATAGGTGACAGTTTCGCTAACGATAGATTTTGTCCTATACTACGGGAATTATGCAATTTTCGGGATAAAATGTAGCCTATGTCCTTTCTCAGGCTCTAAACTATCTGTGTACCAAATTTCATTAAGATCAGTTCAGTAGTTTGGGCGTGAAAGCGCGACAGACAGACAGACAGACAGAGTTACTTTAGCATTTATAATATTAGTAAGGATAAGGATTGATTGTGGTTATCCATACAGATAATAGCCTGAAAAAGACATATTTCACTTTAGTTAAACTAAAATATGTCTAATTTTTGCAAATCGCACGAAATAAAATTTCTATATTTTTTTGATATTTTATCTGTGACGTGAACGCTCTAAGAAGGGCGACAACTCTGGTGATGTTACATGATAGTAAACAAGAATTTCTCGATTGACTGTTGTTTGTGTAATTTGTGTTTTGTGTTTTTGGAGTAATATTATTGGATCTGTAAGTTATTCTAAAAGTATTTTTATCATTTTTTAGATGTGAACTAGCGTATTTACTAGTATTAACTAACGTTATTTACTAGTGTGTGACGTCACAGACCAGCGCCATTACAGAATGTCGTTTTGGCAGGATCTTGAATATCTATTCTTTAACACCTGATTTTCATTGTTAATACATTAGTTCCTTTGAAAATATAAATGTAGTGTGCTTATTATGTAAGTACTTATGAATGATTTAAAACATTAGTTAAAAACAATTTTCAAAAACTAGTCAAATAGACTATTAAGGAAGATAAATCATTTTTAAGTTTGACAGCTGTCACTTTAACTTTTTGCCCGTGTTACTGTTACACGGGTAATTTATTATTGCTGTTCTAACAATTTTCAACGTCAGTAATAACAATGGTAAATAATTTACTGTTCTTTCTACTGGTAGTAAGACTGGTAGTAACACTGGTAATAAAGCAAAATTTCAACGTTCTAGCTATAGAGCCGTTCCTGAGATACAGCCTGGTGACAGGCTGACAGACGGACGGGACGGACAGCGGAGTCTTAGTAATTTGCACTATACCCAACTATAGTTTTTACCCTTTGGGTACGAAAGCCTAATAATTATTTTTTTCAAAATATAGCATGACCGACTTCACCCGTGTACAGAATCATTACATAGTATAAAACAAAGTCGCTTTTCGCTGTCTGTCCCCATGTAGGTATGCTTATATCTTTAAAACTACGCAACGGATTTTAAAGCAGTTTATTTTAATAGATAGTAATTCAAGAGAAATGCTTATATGTATAATACACTTGTGCGAAGCCGGGGCGCATCGCTAGAACGCAAATATTATGCACAGATCGATGTAACATTTTTCACATTATAGTTGATTTATCAAAAATGGCTCAGCCAATTTCAATTAAATTTTAATGGGACCGATTTTGAAGTATACTCTTCCCGATAAAAAAAGAATTATTGAAATCGGACTACTATGAAAAAAGTTAGGCATAAAAAAAATTAAAAAAAATATACGCGTCGAATTGTATACCTCCTCCGGTGGTTTGTCGGTCAAAAAGACCATCGTGTAATACCTAAGTGATTTTACCAGCTTTTATTTCGAATTTCATTAGTAGGTAATGATAAATATTCTATCTTTTAAAACTTTAAAATGTCAAGTAGGTAAATAACGTGCTAAAGCTGATACAATAACGTAAATGTTTCCAATATAAGGACACCTTGCATCAACAGGCATATCGACCAAAGAAACTCCATAATTATTGGCTAAAGATGTATTTTGTGATATTTTGTTTTTATTGAAATTTACCCCCAGTTGATAAGAAAAGTACCACGCAAAGAAGGCTTCTCATGACCAGGATAACCCAAACCCTGGAAAGATATAGGCGCCTGCTCTACGCATTCCCGTTGTTGATTTCCTGAACCTCGGATCATCGTTCCATCAGAATTTTTGCACAGCACTGGTATTGTATCTGGTGTTAGATCTATAACATCAAAAAGCAAGAATCAGCAGGGCGATTCTGTTAATCGTTGACGTTACTGAGGTGACACGCTCTTGAACCTGTCTCGTTTCATCGTCGTCGAGAAAACGGACGAGCTACGATTAATGACGTAAAAACGTGTGACGTTACTGAACTGGAACGTATGTAAACCTCGTTCGTTTCTCAGGCGTTTCTTCGTCGCTGGGAAACTACCATAAAACGGACGAGCTTCGATCGATGGCTAAAAAACGTGTGACGTTACTCAACTGGAACGTATGTGAACCTCGTACGTTTCTCATGCGTTTCGTCGCCGCTGAAAACTGTCATAAAACGGACAAGCTTCGACCGATGACGCAAAAACGTGTGACGTTACTGAACTGGAACGTATGTGAACCTCGTACGTTTCTCATGCGTTTCTTCGCCGCTGAAAAACTGTCATAAAACGAACAAGCTTCGACCGATGACGTAAAAACGTGTGACGTTACTGAGTTGAAACGTACGTGAAGCTCATCCGTTGCTACCACCTCCATTCGTAAGCAGACTAAAGTTCAAGTTCCAATTGATGACGTCAAAGGCGTGTGACAGTGTAAAACCTAACGATCGATGTTGAAATCAAATGACGTCACTCAAATAATAGGTTTCGTACGTACTAAGGGCATTGTTGTGGGATGTCCTCAGATTAGATTTAACTCAAAGAATCAAAACACTTTTCGTAACGCACCTACCACAAAAGTTTTACTCTCGTTTTAGACTGTGTTTAACAGTACAAATGCAAGGTTAAACAGTATTTAATGCGTGTTTAAATCTTATGAGGTGGTCTTATGGTAAGGCGGTTTAAGTTCATCTTCATCATATTGTGATATCAAAGCAAATCAAAGCTTTACGTAGTAATACAAATCACTTAGTAAGAAAATTAATGTACAAAATTTTGAAAAAATGAAAGTCTTATTTTTTTGGTTTTAATTTTACTGAAGCTAGTGGAAACCTTATTGGTCACAGCTTTTATACAAAAAAATATTAACATCAAAATTATTCATTCATTTGGGGGCTATGTAGGGACCACAGGATACAGGCCTTACACACAGAGATATGTGGGGGGGCTGAATATTGCCCGTACACCACTGGCTTTTCAGTGAACAAAATCATCAAGAATTTGATTCGCACATTTTATATTTAATAGTCTTAACCTAATTCCAATCCACCTTCGCCTCGCTTTAGTTTTAGTTTTAGTAGGGTCTAATCGACCTTCGTGGGTAGGCAATGTAGGCATATGGTCAATTTTGCACTATTTAGGAGGCTACAACGGAGCAAAATGACTCGTTTGCAATTTTTCCTTACTACGACTCTGATTAATTTGACAAACGTTTGATGTAGGTAGGTAAACAAGCGAGGAAAGTGAGATAAGTAAATACTTCCACATTTAATTTTAATGTTGTCAAACGCAAACTTGTAACTAGATATATAATATAAACATTGATCACACTCTCATCCTCGCCATTAAATTGAAACTTTTAAATGTGCCTAAAACTATGTTTTTTACTTTGATTATTTACAAGTAAATAATCGGTGCTAGCCCAATGAGGGAGTGGACGGACGTATGAGTGCGCTTATTGCATTAGTAAACACTAATCATTCGTGCGTCCCACGGACTCGACCCTACACTGTATATGACAAAATATGTTATAGTTTTTTTAATAAAGAAATAGATTTTTTTTTTGTTTGGAATTCAAATAGTGGCGATGGGTTTCAAATGAAATAAAAGTATGGTGAAAATTATGAAAACGAATATAAATAAAGTAATCATAATCATTTATTTATGTTATTTGCATGTCGTAGGTAAATGCTATCTGGTGCTGATGTGTCTCAACTACCAGGTGTTTTTATCTCACACCAGACGTGAATTTCATTGTATAAACAAGGAGAAACTAAAACTATGCTACTACAGCTCATGCTGCAAACCAACGTGTTTTTTGTCTTCAAAAAAATGTATGTAGATAATGTACTCCACCATACACTTTACGGTTTTTTTTCCACTCTGCGAACTAACAGTTAAATCACATGAAGTTTAGGTACATAGTAAATCAAAAATGTTCGTGTTATACCTATTCATAATGAATGAATCTTAGATTATTTATTGTCTAAATAATCAAAGGAATGAATTTAGATATTTTTTCTGACACATTCAATTTGAAAAGGTTTAAGTACTTACGTAGCACTACATTAATAATAATTATAATACATGTAAAATTATGAGGTACCTACTTGTAAAAAAAGATATGTGGTACCTTTTTAAAATTTAGCTTATATTATAGATCCCACAAACTAAAATGGTTTCTTAAAAATTATATCAGAATGATCATGTGCCGGTATTACCCAATTCTCCCCATAGAAAAGCTGTCACGTTTTATTTTATTTACGATGACATAAAAGGCACAGATCAAAGGTAACAATTATTGACTTTAAGTATATAGACTAGAAGCACCTATAAAGTATGACCTACAGACAAAGGATACAAAAGTATCAATACCGGCGATATCAATGAATCAAATAAATATGCCTTTTTGGAGACAAACTTTTCATAGATGTACCGTAACAATATTATTAATTTTACTTGTCGAAAAACTTATGTGGTGGACTTCTGGTGACCCAGATGGTGACCCCGTGCTTACCCACTGGAGCCTGCTCATGAAAATCAAATCTGTATTTAATCGATGTCACTCAAGAACATCACGATCCTACAGGGCGAGGGAAGGGAGTTAGTTCAAAAGCATTTCTTCTTTGCTCAGGAACAATGGATCAAATAATGAAGAAGAAGTGAGTTACCAAACGACAAATTCCATAGATTGAAAAAGCTGTGGTCGTCTCTTTATATCTCTATAGTGAGTAACAATGTACCTACCTACTAAATGTAGCCGATGTATACCCGAAGTAAAGTCGAAGAATACCGAAATAGAAACCGGTGCAAAAACGATCGCAACACGGCAATTTTCTGTGTCTTCTTAGTTGACGGTGAAACCAAGCTTACCTACGAGTATGTATTGTTTTAATATCTTGATATTTACCTCTCATTGATACATGTTATTGAGATGCCTTTTATTTTGAGTTCATGTATTCCTTGATTCTGAAGTAGGTATAATAAAATAAGTATATAAGCAAGCCACGTCAAACAGGCCTTATTGGAGATCCATTGGGGAGGCCTGTGTCCAGCAGTAAACGTCTTATGGCTGATGGATGGATGGATGGAAGTATGTAAGTACCTAAGGTCGTTTAGGCCGTGCGGCTAGACCTAGTGTCGAAATTTCTAAGCTGCCTGAATGCGTTTGAGCTTAACGGTTATAACAACCGGGAACTTTAATAACATGCCATCCGAGCCACATCGCTCAGTTGTCAAACGGTACCGAACGATGTTTAACTTTAGTGATTGCTGGCAAACACCTAGTTAACCTACGCTGTGAGCGCTTCATGAGCTCCAAGCGTCTTACAGAATTATCCTTGAACGATAAGAGGTCAGAGATCATTTTACAGAAAAATATTTTAAGCAAACATAGATGCTATAATTACAATATGAATAAAGAGTAATTATAAATTAAAAATAATTTGTCAAATATACAATTACAGTTACACACATAGTAACATAATTACAGTAACATAAATAAGCAACATTAATTATTATATATATATATTTAAAATGAGTAATATTATAATTATGTCAATGTAGGTAATTATTTATAATTTCGATTTAATAAATTCATCATAGCTGTAGAACGTTTGCTCAATCAGCCAGCGTTTGAGCCTGGACTTGAAGCTGCCCATAGAAGGCGCCGATGTGATACTATTTGGCAGCTTATTATACACTGCTGGGCCCATAATGTGAGTCGTCCTGGCCGACTTCTCCAGCGTGCGCGGGGCTTTAGCTAGCCTGCCCTTGAGGCGGGCACTGGCCAGAGTCCGGTAGGAGGCCTGATTAATCCTAACATAAACCGCCACCTGAAATATAACAAGTGCTGGCAATGTCAGGATCCCAAGCCTCCTAAAATGTGGTCGTGCGGATTCATCCTGTGTCACTAGCGATTGTTCGGACGGCGCGCTTCTGCAGTATAAACACCCTGCTCCAGTCCGCAGACCGGTATTACGCTCATTTAAAGTTTTACGCTCGTGCAAAAACTGACAAAAAGCTGAGTTTTTACGGAGTCGCTACATCTGTGGAACCTTCTGGCCAGCATGTTGGCGCGCACGGCGATGGCTCGCCTCTGCCTCTGTATGTCGGCGTGATCCGATAAGTCGGAGGAGATCATGTGCCCGAAGTAGGTACTTGACTTCCTCTACTCTCTCTAGTATAATATAATTTGCATTTGCACATAATATTACACAAATATCTGTTAGGTACAAATCTGTTAATACTAGTATTGTGCTTAGAATAATGAAAAGTGGCAGAAATGCCATAATGCAAAAATCCGTAAGACATGGTCACAGCAAGATGTGTGTTAAAACTACATAGAAACTAAACTACATTCTTGCGAGCGACCTCGAAGAGTCAACACGTCCTGAAGATGCCTCGTTGAGAGGCGAAACACGTGTCGAACAGAGTGTAGTGCAGTGAGAATAAGGGTGTTATTTATTAGTGAAGTGTTTTCAATATTTTGTCATATTATTTTTAAAAGATTTTTATACTTAATATTTATTAGTTGTTAACGGATTGTTATTGTACTATTTTTAAAAAAATATATATAATATAGAGTGTAGTGAAAATAAGTGATGTTTATTATTATTTTATCTATTTTGTAAAATTAAGTTTTTAAATGTAAAATTATTGTAATTTTTTTTTTTTCCATAAATGTCCTTAATGCACTTAATGCCCTTAAACTTATTTGCCTACAACAAGATAGCGGAAATACACTAAATATTAATTCAAAACATAGATTTGAAGATGAATTTCCGCAAAGTAACGCCTGATTCAATCAACTACATAGAAACTGCTAAGTGTATTATATAATCAACGACATCAGGGATTCTTGAACTACGGATCAAATATGACAATGGCGCCGCAGTAGCAGTATGGCGGACGAATTTCAAAATCGTCCAAGGCCGAGCTTATATTTTACTTTCAGGCTACTGGCATAAGAACAGCATAAAAAGCAGCTGTTGTACACACACATGTTGGAATATCACTTTAGTCTGTGACTTTAGTCGATTAATAGTTAAGTGGTTACATCATCCCTAGATGTAAGACAGAGACGGAAAGAAATGTATCTCCCTCCTCCTCTTCCGTTATAGGACGATTGACAAGTAGCTATAGATTTATATTGTGTGATTAATAATAATAATAAGCGCAGGGGCGGCTTTGTGGCGAGCCGTCGGTGAGTGGTGACACCGCGAACCCTGATTCTCTGGGGCTAAATGAGACCCCTGACTCCTCTCTTGCCTTGACTGGCCGGCTTGGAGTGGAAATAGCAAGAGCTAAGAACCAAAGCTCCAGGGTGGAAGTGTTAAAGGGCATAACGCCGCTAGTAGCTCTTAGTGAACGCGCAGCACACCTCTCGACACCCTAAGCCGTCCACACCAATGTTGCCCCTCCGGCGTCAATATACGGTAGCTATTATGGGGGGCCCATTTAGTGGAAGGCAAGTCACCACCCTCCTGAAAATTTGAAATGAGGCATTAATTGGCGTGTGCCGCACTTCATTCCATAGCCATCTTTTTAAGTCATCGATCAGCGCGATTTTAAAGGCTTTTTGACATGTCCAGAAATATTTTTAAGTGCATTTATCCACAAAATACAACACTACTAATTTAGGCTAAAACTACGTAAACTGCTACTACAATGGCATTTACCCTTGCTAGGTATTAAAAAAAATATAAAGAGTTGTTCTCCTTGACCGCTACCAAATATACTTATTTGCTATTTTAATACCTAATTTCTTTAAATTTGCCAATATAAGCCTTCCACATTGAACGCATTGCAAACAGCTGTTTTTATTCGTTTTCAAGATCATTTCGCAGTGATCATGTCCTAGAAAGTTTTGCTTTGGGACATTTCTACCCTCTTTCATCATTCTAAGGTAACATAATGTCATTGTAAGACATTGTGACAATGTTCATATTCATTTTATGTCAGACTAAATGTTTGGAGAAATTGAAGGTTGGCTCGGAGCGTTCAGACTACGCTATATTATTCCCTAACCGATTATATAAAAAAGACGAATTCACTAACATTATTTCTAGTAGTCCATATGTCAAATGTAGTGACTAAAATTAAAATTATTTAAAACAATCGTTAACCATACATTTAGTTGCTATAAAAAGGCAAAGAACATAGGTACATTTATGCTTGACCACACTAAGGCTCCGTTTAACTTCCAAAACTTACTTTAACGTAAAACTTCTCAATAACGGTTCGGTTCCTTTGGAGATATCTCATGGCGAGGAATTCTTCGTGGACCAACTGCTTTCGCACAACTAGTTGTGCGATCAGGAATGTTATTTTAAAATCTTTCCCCATTGCACAACTAAATAAATGTCATTAATTTTAGTTCCCGATAGCACAACTAAGTGTACTAAATTAAGCTTAGTTGTGCAGTGTGTGACGACACTCCAAATGACGACCTACTCCACTACAAATGGTATTTCACACGTTTGTTGCTCGTAGTAATTTGTACAGGATCTTCTAAGAACATATTTTTTTATCTGGAAAAGTTTTAAAAATGACAGGCGTCAAAGTGACAGCTGTCATCTTCTAGAATAATACTCTAGTTTTAAAAATGACAGGTGTCATTCTAGAATAATACTAGAGATGCATGACAGATGACAAAGTGACAGCTGTCAAACTTAAAAGTACATTATCTCCGTAGCTATCGCAGCTAGAATATTATTGTTTTCACAAAAGTGATAGAGCTCAACAAAATCTACATTTCGGATGACAGCTTTCAAACTTAAAATTGGATTATCTCCGTAAAATTTGACTGCTGTCATCTGAAATATAGATCACGTTAAGCTCTATCACTTTTATGAAGAAAACAATGGTTTATAATCGATAGTCATGGAGATAATTCACTTTTAAACTTGACAGCTGTCATCCGAAATGTAGATCTCATTGAGTTCTATCACTTTTGTGACGACAACAAAGGTTTATAATCGATAGTTACGGAGATAGGTCATTTAAAGTATGACACCTGTCATGCAAATCTAGTATTATTTTAGAATATGACAGCTGTCACTTTGACAGCTGTAATTTTTTAAACTAAAAGTTTGCTATTCAATTTGATTCGGCCTATATTTATTTTGTGTCGATAATTGTATCGATAAAGTTTGATGGACGCATTTGAATTTTTAAAAATGTGGTTAGTATCATTACCAACATCAAAAGAGGTTTTTAAAAAGAATACTAGGTATCTATTTTGATTGTAGTTGTGTCACAAGGAATAGCAAAAAAAAAAATTGTATCTACATAGTTGTGCTTAGTTAGACTTAGTTGTGGCATTAGGAATACGTATTTTGGATGTCCAACTAGTTGTGCGAAAGCAGTTGGTCCACGAGGAACTCCTCCTCATGGCTACCCAATTTTAACACAAAGGACATTTTCTAACTCGATAATGTTTATAAGATTTCCTTTGATAGGATAGGCACAAACTCCCTCCACTCGTACCTATTGATCTACGCCCATGATTATAACAATAAAAAAGAAACAAACAACCAATTCATTTTCAATAATTTTATTTATACTTACAAGAGCAATTTTGTATACAATTAAATAATATATTAATTCAACTGATAAATACAATTTGTAATATTTCTTGCACAAGAAAGAATTTCCAGTATGTTTATGGGATACGATCTAAAAGTGTAGCATAGTCTGAATGCTCTGTGGTGAATAACGAATCAGTAACGAAGCAGCAACGATCCAGAAACGTTATAGTATCACATCACCTACACATATGAACATATTGTATGTATATACACTTATGTCGCTTACGTCATCAACAATTATGAAGACAAACCAAAACGAAGACTTTCACTGAAGAAGAACATCTTTAATTGCTCGCCTTGTAATTTTTCTTTTCCAGCCATAATTATTTTTTATAATGTTATACCTAAAATCAGTCACAAAGCAGTAAATTATTTAAAATAATAAAGATAAATAAGTAAATCCAGAAAAATCTGACAAATCTGACTTAAGTCAAAACCAACATTTATTAACATGTGTGCGTTACTGCTTTTTTTTTTTCAAAATTGATGTTTGATTGCAACGAATAAGGTTTTGCTTACAGAATTTATTTTTTATAAAGAGTTCATTTACGTTTTGCTTTCGTAACTTAGAAGTTTCCTCCATTTAGACTAGCGTTGTTGCAACAGGCGTTAGTTCGATAGTTGATAGTCAACGTCGAAATTCAGTTACATCGTTTGTTTCAGCCATAGGACGTCCATTGCTGAACATAGACCTCTTCTAAAGATCTCCGATAAAACTGGTTTGCAGCGGGTTGCAGCCAGCGTGATCCTGCGGTCTTAATAAAGTCATCCGTCCACCTTGTGGGTGGACGTCCTACGCTGCGCTTGCCGGTACGTGGTCTCCACTCGAGGACTTTTCGACCCCATCGGTCATCAGTCCTCCATGCTATGTGCCCCGCCCATTGCCATTTCAACTTACCAGTCCGCTGGGCTTTGACGGTAACTTTGGTTCTTCTACGGATCTCCTCATTCCTGATACGATCCCGCAGAGAGAGACTCCGAGCATAGCCCTCTCCATAGCTCGTTGGGCTACTTGGAGCTTACTAATAAGGCCCATAGTGAGAGACCACGTTTCTGTGCCATAAAGTCATCACTGGCAACACACACTGGATGGTACTGTAGGGTCATTACGAATTGGTTCGAACGCAGGCTTGATGACTTCCAGCTTTCCGAACAAGCCGGTTTCCGAAAGGGCTTTAGCACCATGGACCACATACATACGCTGCGGTAGGTTATACATAAGACCGAGGAGTATAACCAGCCACTTTGCTTAGAAAGCCTTTGATTCGGTCGAGATATGGGCTGTGCAGTCTCTCCAACGATGCCGTTTTGACTATCAGTATATCGAAATGTTGAAGTGTTTGTATTATAATAAATATATTTTTATATATATAGTCAAAATCATGCAATAGTTTTATGATTGGCGATACTATCGATAGCATCGAACAATGATACTATCAATACCATCGATTAATATCATTACTATCGATATTATAATACTATACATACTATATTTTTGTCAAAACTCGAAAAAAATTGGGCCTGTCATTCTGGAATTCATAATAGAGTTGCATGACAGGCGTCAAAGTGACAGCTGTCAAACTTAAAAAATGGTATAGTCCCGTAACTGTCGATTTTAGACTTTTGCTGTCTCTGCAAAAGTGAGAGAATTCAACAAAATCAATGTTTCAGATGACAGATGTCAAACTTTCACGCATCACGCTTTTTTCGTGGGAGGCCATAAAATATTTATTTTATACTGTTTTAGTATTTTTTCTTATAGCAGCAACAGAAATACATCATTTGTGAAAAATCGAACTGAAAATTGAATTGAAAACGGTCTTGATATCACGGTTCATGATTTATACAGCCTTGTGGTAGACAGATAGACAGACGGACGGACAGCAAAGTGTTACGTAGTAATAGGATCCCGTTTTCACCTTTTGGGTATGGAACCCTAAAAAGCAAAGACTAACTATAAATAATAAAACTCAATACAAAACTTTTTGAGGAATACACAGGAGGACATAATTGTATTATATAATATTCACGTTGCATTTTTTTTTTGACAATGTCATGCATTTTTTTCCCAAATTATGTTTTCTTTCACATTTAAAAGAATTTCGCTCAGAAGAATTTTACTTGTAATTCTTTTTTTTTCTTGGGTTTCCTCACTGAAATTGTGTAAGCTTTGTGTGTACCTAAGTGTTTTAGTAGTAGGTAATATTGTGGACAGACTAAGTGAACAAACCAGATTTATTCCACCCATCAGCCGTTGACGTCCACTGCTGGGCATTAGGCCTCATTTATGGATTTCCGGGTTAGAAGTAGCTTATATCCAGCGCGTTTCTACGACCTTAATCAGAAGATATGGTCTTCTGTTCATCTAGTTAGTAGCTAGCCACCGGCCTAAAGAACTTACTTTACCTTTGTAGTTGGTGAACGTCCTACGTGGCATTGTCGATACGTGGCCTCCATCCATAACAATAGTTGACAATCTGGATTAAAATACCTTATCTATATTACGATAAACTATACTTGGTGTATCCGTGGGATGCGCTGGGAACACATCATTTCATAATCATGAATAAGCAAATGAATATTATAAAAGCAATATTTAATATTATAGAGTAACATTTAATATTATAAAAGCGAAATCTTGTGAGTGTGATTGTATGTTTGTTTGTTACTTGTTCACACTCAAACGGCTGAATACATTTTAATCAAATTAGTGTGGTAAGTATAAAAGATGCTAACAATTAATACACAAATTATTATTCCGAAAAATACAGTACCTATTCTCAAGCAAGGCATCACATCACATGTCTCAAAACCTTATATACGAAAGTCTGAGCGTTTTTGTGTGTTTGTTTCCTCTCCACGCTTGGCAAGTTATTATTATTGATGAATTTAACTTAATACAGAGCTCGCCTATACTCTGGGTTAACATGCTATTTTTGATTTCGGATTAATGAAGTATGTATTCTTATAGCACGGGCAAGGTATCCCAACAGACTATAAAAAAAATAATAGAGGCAATTAATGTACCGAATGTGACCGAATGTGACCGAAAACTACATTACGTACCGCAGGTAGCAGCGAAGATAGTTAATGCCTGTTGTGTGCTGCATAATATTGCCCTGAAAGATACGGACATGAGTCAGGCAAATGTTATGCAGCGACATCCAGAGATGCAAACTACGACGCTACGTCGTCATGCCAATAATAATCTGGAGATCGGGCATAACTATCAAGCTCACCTGGTGGAACGTTTATGGAACGAACGCCACACTGTACGTTGATGATCATCAATGAACGGGTCGTCGGTCTGTTCCTGGCAATCATGCAATGCTTGAAAACCGTTTATAATATTGTCCCGAATGTCGTTGCGGCCAATAATGGCGTAGACGTCTGTCTCACCCGCGGACGCCTGTACTAGTGACTGTAGTACGTTCAATCAAGCTGTAACCATGAATAACCCTTGTAATAATAGCTGGGTTACGGTTTGTAATCGCAGAGTTTAGAAACCCGAACAACCTAGGAGAACCATAATAAAGGGAAGTGGAATGAACGATGATGAACTGAAAATCGTAGGACGTACGAGAAAAATCTACGCGTGTTTCTTTGCACCAACCATTTAGAATTATTTGAGAGGAAAGGTTAAATTTAAAAGCAATGCTAGGAAAAACCAACTGGTGACTCCTCATAGGCTGGTGAAGTCTGGTGCAGTATATATTGGTGAGCACGCTATATACAACCGAATACCCCTAGAAGTTCGGGATGCACCTTCCGCTGGGTCGTTTAGGAATAAATTAAAATATTTGCTACATGAGCAACATTTTTAAGATGTAAATGACTTTGTAGCGACTAACTTCGCTACATGTGGCGCCACCACACGCGCGACTCAAAGAGACTAGCGTCAGCCAATCACAAGCCGAGGGCTGCATCGCGCAAACGAAATTCTCAGCGGCGGCCGAACCATATTAAGACCAAATTACACACTGTCGGATAGCTATCCCCGGGTACAACACCTCGCCCGGTGGAGTACTCCTTTGCGAGATGTTATCCTTTCATCATCATCATCATCGTGACATGGACAACCACATAGTCCATATTGGTGACCCTAAGACGAAAGAACACCATCATCGGCAGCAACATCAGGCAGACGCAACCTCCTCCTTCTCCATCATCATCATCAGCAATTACATCGAGCAGACGCATCACCAGCCAGCACTCCAGCCTCATCATCAGCTCCAACGCAGCCGACTCACCGCGCTACCTGGATCCTGATGCAACCAGGCACACACACGGTCCCGACTCACTGTGGATGGCTCAATCCCGACTCACCGTGGATCCCGCCCGGTCTCGACTCACTGTAGACCGCGAGCAACCTGCCTGCACCACTGGCACGTGCTTCAAGACTTAACGCTGCAGCTCAGTCAACACACATCGACTACTCGTCTGGAAGGGGGAGTGATGTAGCGACTAACTTCGCTACATGTGGCGCAACCACACGCGCGACTCAAATAGACTAGCGTCAGCCAATCACAAGCCGAGGGCTGCATCGCGCAAACGAAATTCTCAGCGGCGGCCGAACCATATTAAGACCAAATGTTACACTGTCGGATAGCTATCCCCGGGCACAACACCTCGCCCGGTGGAGTACTCCTTTGCGAGATGTTATCCTATCATCATCGTCTCGACATGGACGACCACCAAGTCCATAACTTTTTAAAATTACCTGAAGTGTATTAAGATTTAGTGACTAATTTTGTAATTGTCATTCTCTATTTTTATTTTGTGTTTTATTTTGTGAATGTTTATTTCTTGACTTGTAACAAATGGTGTTATGAATTTATGACTGTATGACTAATAACTTAGGCAAGATTTAATTAACCCTCTTCAATTGTCTGATTCTTTTAACAAATAATTGTACATATTATTACGTCAATATTAATTGTTTATGGGCAAAATGGGGCTTAAACCCGGAAAATAATACAATGCAGTATTAATAGTACCATGGGCAAAGATTATTTTCTGGTGGACCTACTACCAAGCACTCTAGTAGGACTACCAGTGCCGGATTAGCCACGTAGCAAGAGTAGCAAATGCTACAGGCCCCGCGCCTTGGCGGGGCCCCGCACTCCAACGGCGTAGAGCCAAGCTTCTAACTCTACACGGCCTAACTCTGCAAGCCCTTACTCCACAAACTCCTTAGTCAATATTATATGTGGCTTAGTTGTTTCTTTACTGCAAGAACTATTTTTATAACAGAGAGATAATGAGCGATGTTTTTTTTGATATTAATAAAAATAAATAAACTAAATTATAGGAGCCATGCAATTCAAAGTTTGACCTTGCGCTTTGCATCGCTTGGCTCGTCTTGGCCACCCTGGCTGGATCTACCATATAGCTTTTTGGGCTTCAGCTCAGGCCCCATGGATTCAAGGGCCTCCCAGTCTAAGTCAATTAAAAGTGAAAATTAGACAATAATGCGAAAAAAAATTGATACAAAATTAAATGGATCGTAAGGTTTGCAGCCCTGTCAATCCTGCAATTGATCGCACCCATTTAATTGAAGTCCACGTTCAGATGTTAGCACTTCGAACAGACAGCAGGCGCGGATCCAAAGGTATCCGCGGATCCACAAGTGGAGCCGAGCTGTGGATTCAAGTAGTCAATTGTGGGTCAATTTATCTGCTCACTTCCTTTTCATCACTTTAAAGCGGCTCTTTGTTAAGAATTTTCGCGCTCGCTTTGCTTGCGCTACTTATCTTTGCTCGCATCTGATGGCACTTTCAAATCTAATTTTTACTGACAAAATATCGAAGAAAATATTTCAGACTCTCACTACTTTAGCGTTCACAAGATTATTTGTGCAAAAATTAGCATGACCGACTTCACCCGTGTACAGAATTCGCGAATATTTCGCACGGATCGATGTAGCATTTTTCACATTATTCTTGATATATTGAAAAGGGCTCAGCCGATTTCGATAAAATTTTAATGGGACCAATTTCAAAGTATATTCTTTCCAATAAAATTAATAATATTAAAATTGGATTACTATGAAAAAGTTATGCGTGGTTATACATATACGCGTCGAATTGAGTAGCTCTTCCGGTGGTTCATCGGTTAAAAAAGAGCGTTTCTTACGGCGGGTCATAGGACCATGTCGATCTTTTGCCTGGCGATGGTTTTGTGGCTGACCAACTTCATAGGTAAATTAGAATTTTCTAGCCTGCTACTATCGTATTTAAAAAAATGTGGCGTTTGCTGCGTTCGCGTCTAATAGCAGTACACTGCTATTTTATTCTCAGATCTATTTTAAAGTTACTGAAAATATCGTATAATATTTCTGCTTTGATCATACATCATCTATGATGATTTTACAAGTTTTTGCGCTCTGTATATACACGCACACGTAAGCCGTAGTGGTCAAGAGGTAGTGACACCCGCCTTACAATCGTGAGGTCGTGGGTTCAAATCCCCGGTCCCGTATCAATGAGTTCTTTGAAATTTATGTACGGAATTTCAAACCACTGGTTTTTCGGTGAAGGAAAACATCGTGAGGCAACCTGCATACGTCCGTAGAAGAAATTCGATGGCGTACTTATGTGAATCCACCAACCCGCACTGGGCCTGCGTGGTGGATATGGCCCAATCACCCTTCGTGGGTAGGCCTACGTCCTGCAGTGGACTATTAAAAAGGCTGGTACAGTACAGTACAATACATATACACGCATTATAGCAGTAGAGTGCTCTCCTTTGTTTTTACTCCATTTTGAAGTTACTGAAAAGACAAACCGAATATTTTCCTACTCGTTGCACTTACGCTTTATAACACTACAGTGAACAGCTTTTCTCATTCATCTTTTGACATTTTTGCTTAACTGTAAATTTTTTGCGCTCTGTATTCTCCTTTGCTCTATTATTCGTTTGGAAGTTGCTGAAAAAAATCAACTAAAATTTGTTTGCGCTCGCTGAGCTAGCGATTAATAGCTGCTTTTCTCATACTCCTTTTGAAATCACTGAAAACGTGCCAAATTGTCAAGATCGGTGCGCTCGCGCAGATATTTGCAGACTAGTGCTCTGCTTTGCGCATATCTAATTTAAAATTACTGAATAAGGGAAAAATTGTCGTGCTCGCTTCGCTCGCGCATGGCAATAAATTGGTCTGTTTTTCTCATCTGTATTTTAAAATTACAAAAATAACACAATAAAATCTTCGCGCTCGTGCAAAATAGCGGTGGAACAGTCCTGTTTACTCGTGCTTCTTTTGAAATTTCTGAAAAAACTATAACAAATTTTCGCGCTCGCTCCGCTCGCGCTCTCTCGGCATTGTTTGTCTCTTTAGAGTCTCGGATCAAAACAATTTTCAACAAAATCTAAAATAATGTTCGGTAGTGTCACGCAATTTCCGGGATAGGTGGGCCCCTAATTAGTATTAGCCCAGGGCCTCTTAAACTCACAGTCCGGCCTTACATTTGAGAATCTAAAGTAATCCAGGGGCCCCTTGACAGAATTTGCTACAGGCCCCGCGCTAGCTTAATCCGGCACTGAGGACTACGGGAAAAATCTCGTGCCCGTGGTCCTACCAGTAGTACATCTAGTAGGACCACGGCACAGGCAACAAACGGATCAAGCGACACTAATTCCTAAGAAAAATATAAATATTTGTAAAAAAATATTATGTTTATTATTTTTTCATGGGAAATGTACTTTTACCCGTAGCACTACCAGTAGTGTCACGGGAAAGTAAAATTTTCCTTCACTCTACTAGTTAAGCCAAGCTGTAGAGCCATGTAGGATAAACGTAACGGTCGTAGTCATTTTCTTTGAAGTTAAAATCCAATGTTAAAATCACGCAACAAACGTTTATCCCCCGTGGCCTGTGCCCGTGGCTCTCAAAACATGTCATTCAGATGACCTCATTTGGTAACATTGAGGAAGGAATCAGAAGGAGATGGTGTAATGACATTTAAATACTTTGACATGTAATAGTTTAAAAACCGAAATAATAATCATATAGGCGTCTCTTTCAAATGTACGTAATAAGAATAGACCAACATTATACAGCACATAGTTTCGCTATAGTGTCTATATTTTTCGTGACGTGTCGCGCGTGCCTGGTCCGCCATATTGAGTCGAAAAACAATAGCGATGTTCTTATTATATCAAAAAAAACTATCGATATTTTGGTTAGTTTTTATTTGTGTTATTGATTAGCTGAAATTTTGAATTTTTATTTCATTTCACTTTTCATGTCAAATTTGACAACTGTCATTCCAGAATTAATACAAGTAAAATGGCATGACAGGCGTGAAAGTAACAGCTGTCAAACTAAGAAGTATTATTATCTCCGTAACTATCGAAGCTAGACCGTTACTGTCTTAATAGCAGTAATAACACTCAATGAGATCTATTAGATTGTTCTAATGACTGCTGTCAAAGCTTAAAAGTGAATTATCTCCGTAACTATCGAAGTTAGACTACTGCTGACTTCACAAAAGTGACAGAGCGCAATGAGATCTATATTTTAAATGACAGCTGTCAAATTTAAAAGTGGATTATCTCCGTAACCATCGAAGTTCGACTATTGCTGTCTTCACAAAAGTGATAGAACTCAACGAGATCTAAATTTCGGATGACAGCTGTCAAACTAAAAAGTGGAATACCTTCGTAACTATTAAAGCTAGACTATTGCTGTCTTCACAAAAGTGATAGAGCTCAACGAGACCTACATTTCGGATGACAGCTGTCAAACTTAAAAGTGGAATATCTCCATAACTATTAAAGCTAGACTATTGCTGTCTTGATACAAGTGATAGAGCTCAACGAGACCTACATTACGGATGACAGCTGTCAAACTTAAAAGTGGAATATCTCCGTAACTAATAAAGCTAGACTATTGCTGACGTGACACAAGTGATAGAACTCAACGAGACCTACATTTCAGATGACAGCTTTAAAGTGAAAAATCTGTGTAACTATTGACCCTAGACCATTGCTGTGTTTACAAAAGTGATAGAGCTTAAAAAAATCTACATTTGATGTGACAGCTCAATCTTAAAAGTTGATTATTTCCGTAATATTGATAGCTGTCATCTGAAAGATATCATATTTCTCTTTGAGCTTTATCACTTTTGTAAAGACAGCAATGGTCTAGCATCGACAGTAACGGAAATAATCCACTTTTAAGTTTGACAGCTGTCATCCGAAATGTAGATCTCATATCAGTTTAGTGAAGAAAGCAATGGTCTATAATAGATAGTTATGGAGATATTCCACATTTAAGCTTGACAGCTGTCATCCGATATGTAGTTCTTATTAAGTCCTATCACTTTAATTCTAAGTCATACCTCAGTAAAGCAGTAGAGACTTTTCTAGAGGTGTCTATGGAGTTTTGGTAACAATACGGAACGACATGATACGTCACCTTATATCACTTGCCCACACTCATGCACGTAATTCAGCTCATAATCAATGAAATACCACAATTTTTCACTAATTATCACTGATAAAAACACAACTTTAACAAAATAATACAATGAGGCGACATGTCTTTTCCGCGTTCCCGCCAAAAAACTCGTCCTACCATTCTAGTGTGGATTCTTGAATATGACAGCTGCAACCTTGACATCTGTAATTTTTAGGGTTCTGTACCTCAAAAGGAAAAAACGGAACCCTTATAGGATCACTTTGTTGTCCATCTGTCCGTCTGTGTGTCTGTCAAGACTTCTTATCTAGAGAACGCGTAAAGATATCGAGTTGAAATTTAAACTGTATACGTATATTAATGAACTCTTGCTGTTGTGTAAAAGAAAAACTTTTCAGTTGTCGTTTAAAAAAGTTAGAGTCGTTTATATCGTAAAAAACAGCATATTTCGACACTCACTAAAATCAAAACCTACCGGGTACTTCCCGTTGACATAGAACTATGAAATTTGGCGAAAAGCATTGTCTCAAAATACACATATAGGATTAAATCTGAAAACTGCACATTTTTATTTACATCACAAAAAATAGGGCCTCAAAATTTACAAAATATGAGCTTAAAATTCAAAGTGAGTAAATCGTATCATGAAAGGTGTCATATAAAAGAACTTCAGTAGCACATGTTAAAACAGGTTTTTAATTACTTTAACAATGTGTTTGTACGGAACCCTCGATGTGCGAGTCTGACTCGCACTTGTCCGGTTTTTTAAATAAAAGTTTGCCATTATGTTTGATTCGGCCAAAATTAATTTGTGTCGATAGTTTTATCGATAAGTACGGGGAAATCGATAAGTGTAGTGTGGTAGTAACAACACTAATCCGCCGTATTATGTGCGCTGGGTATGCAGGTTTTTCTCGTCGTTAGGGCAACTCCATTCTGATTCCTTCCTCAATGTTTGGTAACAATGAGTTTTAGGCATCAATCATTGACATTTGAGTATATATATATGGACAAGTACCTAGAAATTAGGACTCACATGAGCTCATTAGGAGATCAATGTGTGTACCGTTACTAGCGTAGGAAAAGTATCAAGAAAAGAAAAGGCCACTTTTTGACTATAGAATTTCACAGCAACGGTTGTACTTGCTCCAAAACAAGTAGAACAAAGGGAAAACATGAGTGTGAAATAACGTCAAATTCAATAGATACAAAAAGTCGTGAGCGCCTCTTTGTATCTATAAGCTCTATGACATTGTTTGACAAAGTTACACGCCTTAGACGTCATCAATTGTATGGTAGTAGTAGGAACCTGTAGGAACGTATGAGCTTCATATAATACGTTTTAACTCGGTGACGTCACACGTTTTTACGTCATACCGCAAAGAAACGCCTGAGAAACGAATGAGCTTCACGTACGTTTCAACTCAGTAACGTCACACGTTTTTACGTCATCGGTCGAAGCTTGTTCGTTATATGACAGTTTTTCAGCGGCGAAAAAACGCATGAGAAACGAACGAGGTTCACATACGTTCCAGTTCAGTAACGTCACACGTTTTTGGGTCATCGGTCGAAGCTTGTCCGTTTTATGACATTTTTCAGCGACGACGAAACGCATGAGAAACGTACGAGGTTCACATACGTTCCAGATCAGTAACATCACACGTTTTTTAGCCATCGATCGAAGCTCGTCCGTTTTATGGTAGTTTCCCAGCGGCGAAAAAACGCCAGAGAAACGAACGAGGTTTACATACGTTCCAGTTCAGTAACGTCACACGTTTTTACGTCATCGATCGTAGCTCGTTCGTTTTTTTGACGGCGGTGAAACGAGACAGGTTCAAGAGCGTGTCACCTCAGTAACGACAACGGTTAAGACGAGGCACCGGGCCGAGAAACACGAAAACGGCAAAAACGAGTACTTTTGAATGCGCGATGTGAGAGGATGAATGATATCGATTCAAATTTAAAAAATGTCATAGATAAGGGAAAATCTTAATAAATTGAATGAACCGGACAAAATTTTGAAAAGTAACCGGCTTTATTAAAAAAAAAATAAAACAAATTGCTCACCAAAAAAATTTTAGTAATTCGAATGCTCAGAATTATCAGCGACAACACCCCATTATTTTTTACGAATAAAATAGCCAGATCCCTTTTCTTTATTATAAACCGAGAATTTTTTTTTTTTAAATTGTATATTATGAGTAATTAATTAAAAACTCAATCAAATCTCTTCGCGCCTACTCTAGTTTAGCTTTTACTCTACAGTGTTTGCTCAGAATATTTGATCCGGCACTATCTGGGCCGCCGCCGCCGTACCGGTGCGACGTTGCGACTCCGACGAGCGCATGATTCGCTCAGCGTCGGGCTGGCAACGCCGCAAAGTACGGACGGCGCGAGATGCGTGCTGTTTGTTTTTGGTTATTGTCTTCTAGGTACTCTGTGCGACGACAACCGAGTAATTTACTTCAGAATTATTTTCAAAATTATAAGTTAGACTTTAGTGTACTATATTATATTGTAGCTTTAGAACATTATTATAGTAGGTAGTAAGTTAGGTAGTATTTTTATTTGGTAGTGTGTAAATAGTAGTGAACAAGTGTGCATAGAAAATGGGGAGGAAAAATAAGCGGAAAGAATTGTTTTTACAAAAACGAAAAAGAAAACCTAAAAAAATGACGGAATGTTTGGGTAAGTCGAATTACATATATAATAAACTTGCAATAAATAGTTGCACTCTAATGCCCTAATAATAAAGTCTATATTTGGCAAATACACATTCGTCTACAGATTATGGATTATCACATTCTTACTACCTAGGTACTTCAATTTTTCTGCATTTACCTATATTTACAATTTTTTTAGGTCAAAAAAACGGAAACTGCAACCTGACGATTGTCAATCCACATCCTCAACAGGGCCAGTAGATAGAGAGTGAGTCCATGCCAAGTACCTATCTATCATGTCAGCAATCAATTTAAAGTATCTAGTAATAATACTCCGTCTATTCTTTATTTTCAAGTGTGTACCTACTAAGATTTGTCTGTACAAACTAACCATACTGTAGGAAACAAATATCAGAACAAAAAGCTATGGAGTCGTCTCTTGATATTTTAGAAACCTATCTAAAATAATGATATTTATTAGGTGATGTTCTATCACCTAAATAATTGTGTTAGCTTTAACTTTTTAATAATTATATAATTACATCATTTTATTTTGTAGCCACCCAGAAATATCACCAACATACGCAGAGTTACACAACGTGTTGCCGACATCTGGGGATTCAGAGGAAACGGTAAATTTAAACACTTTTTTTAAATTATCACGGTTATAGTATTGTCTTTTACCGACTTCAAAAAAGAGGAAGTTGTCGATAGGGTTATTATTTTTTCTTCTTTTAAATAAACGAAATTAAAATTATTCTCCCTGCTTTATCACAAAGATTTTCCAGGTATTTAGTGAGTAGTTAGTACCTATACCTCCGCCACTGTACTCCATTTTGTACATGTCTAATTCCTTTAATAGTAATGTAAGTAATTTAATTTCAGTTAAAAGAACCAAATCCTGAAAATGAAGAGTTACAAAATGTGTTGCCCACATCAGAGGATTCGGTGGAAACGGTAAACTTAAGTACCTTTTTAAACTATCGCGATTATTGTCTTGTCTTTTTACCGACTTCAAAAAAGAGGATGTTGTCGATTTGGTTATATTTTGAAAATGTCGTTTTTTACTTCGTCTGCAAGTTGAACTTGTGTAATTTTGTTTCAGTTAAAGGAACAAAACCCTGAAAATGAAGATATTCCATACATATTCGAAAGTACCTCTGAAACTACAGTAAGGATTTTGTTATAGCTAAGGCATGTTTACATAATAAGAAATTCAAACTAAATAAATACTAAAATATGTGCTTAAATTTCAGATTCATACAGAAATACCCGACTTGGGGCATCGAGTAATAGATGTTAATCATTTTACATCACAACTAATACAACTCTCTCAACATGAATCTCTGTTTGACTGCGGATTAGCCTCAATGAAATTAGTTTCTGAACATCGAATTGGATTACAATCGGAATTTACATTTGTCTGCTCTATGTGTAATTATAAAAACAAAATAAAATCATCTTTGGCTGATGTAAACAAAGATGTTGTTGCAGGAATAATGGCAGCAGGTTGTGGTCACGCGCAACTGAAGCAGTTTTCCGCAGCAGTAGGATTACCCATTATGTCTGAACACACTTACAATAAAATGCAGGACGATGTTTGTGACGATTGGGAAGAAACTGCCTGGGAGGAAATGAAAATAGCCGGAGAAAAAGAGAAAGAAGCAGCTGTTATTGAAGGCAGGGTTACAAAAGATGGCATTCCCATGATTGATGTCATTGTAGATGGGTGTTGGAGCAAACGCTCATACAGAACAAACTATGCTGCATTATCGGGTGCTGCAGCCATAATTGGCAGACGTTTTGGCCAAGTTTTGTACATGTGTGTCAAAAATAAGTATTGTTGTATTTGTGCCCGAGCTCATAACAAAAAAGAAAGTCCCAAAGAACATGTCTGTTATAAAAACTTTGAAGGGGCTTCTACTGCTATGGAATCCCAAATAATAACTGAGGGGTTTAAACAATCCATTGAAATGCACGGTATAATATACGCGCGACTTATTGCTGATGGCGACAGTAGCACCTATGCCAAAATAATAAATGCTCGGCCATACCCAGGCTTAACAGTGTCAAAAATTTTCTGTCGGAATCATTTACTGAGGAACTATTGCAATAAGTTACAGCAACTTACTTCAGACACTCACTTCAACGTTACAGACAGGAAATATTTGACACAAGAGAAAATAATGCGCTCCAGGAAATATATTTGCGACGCTATAAAACTTCACAAGGAGAGCCAAAATACAGATGGTTTATATAAAGATATAAACGCATCTATTGGCCATGCGTTTAACTCTCATGAAACTTGCAACCAGTTATTATGCAAAAAACATATGCAAATAGACGCTCCTAATCCGTTTTTTGGGAGTTTGCTTTGGCAAAAAATAAAAACTCATGTCGCACGATTGGCTGAAAAAGCCCATAGTTTAATTGAAGATGTCGACAGTAATGTAGTGGAAAGATTTAACGGAGTCATTGCCAAACTTGTTGGTGGAAAAAGGGTAAATTATTCTCAAAGAAGAGCTTACCAAGCAAGATGCTCTGGTGCAGTAATATCTTTTAACACCGGCAACTTGCTGTCGACTGTCCACCGTAATGTTTATGGAAATAGCCCAAAAAAAACTATTACAAAATACGAAAGAGCTGTAAATGAAAAAAAGAATAGAACAAAACAAAACTGCAAGAGGAAAAAAAATCGTACTTTGGTGCCGCGTACATTAAATCTAGATTATGGAGAAATTGTGGATAAGCCAGACTTGGATGACGACACATTAAAAAAGGCCAAAGACACCTTCATCCAGAATTTGACGAAAACCGAAGAACAGCGAAAAGACGTAGAAAAACGAACTATACTACAAAGTGAATCTGGAGAATGGTTGGAATTAAGGCGAAGCATGTTAACTGCATCAAACTTCGGTAAAATTGTAAAAAGAAAAGAGTCGAATACATGCCGAAACGTAGTAAAAAATTTACTTTACAAGCCAAATATTGACAACGTGTCATCAATAACTCACGGAAAAAAGCACGAAAAAATTGCAATCGAACAATTATCGGTTATGGTAGACACAAAAATTAGAAAATGCGGTCTATTTATAGATGAGCAATATCCATTTTTGGGGGCAACGCCTGATGGGATTACCGATGACAACAAAATAGTCGAAATAAAATGTCCCATAGCACCATTTAAAATGGGTATAGACGAGGCGATTGAACAGAATAAGATGCATTTTTATAAAAAAAATAAAGACGGCGAAATAGTAGTCAACAAAAAATCAGACTGGTATTTTCAAGTCCAAGGCCAGTTACATATTTGCAGAAAACAGGAGGCCTTACTTGGAATATGGTATGGAGACAAAAAAATGAAAATAGAAATCATAGAAAGAGACGATAAATTTTGGTCAGATATAATGGAGCCAAAACTGCTTAAATTTTACTATGATTGTCTTCTTCCCGAGTTGGTTGACCCTAGACACATAAGGAACAGGCCAATTCGTGACCCAGAATACGTGATTTCAAAAGGGAAAGAAAATGATTCAGCTACCATTTCAATAGAAAAAAATACTGGTGACGTTGACGATTGTTCGGTCGGGGATACCATAGATTATGTGATGCCATTTTCAGAATATTGATATATTTTTCACAAAAAGCGTTAGTTTTAACATTAAGATACCTACACTTTTCAACACTATAGTAGTTGATAAAAATGATAAACACTTTACTAATTTGGCAGCTTCGCAGATAGCGTTCTAGCTTAATCAGACAAAGCAGAGCCGGAATTTCAGAGAGATGCAGGTTCATATCCTACGAGCTCGTCAATTTTTGAAATGTTTGTCACAAAAAGAAAGTTTCTATAAACTAAGTGTGTGAAGCACGATAAAAATAAGTTCATTGATTATGATACCTGTACATAATCAACATTAATTTGTATACAGGGTTATTTCTAATCAATTAGCATCCTTTTAGAGGTTTATTCTGTACATGTACATCAAAACTAACAACTTTTGTTCTGCAACATTTCTCAAAACTAACAACTTTTGTTCTGTAACATTTCTCAAAATTAAAAAAAAAAAGCTGTTCCATACATTTTGTTGCGGGTCACGGGTAGACTCACTATTCTACGGAGTGTCTACCCTTGACCACGGTTGATGCAACTCGGACGAAACGTCGGGATGATGAGTTATTTATTTATCTCGTAATTTCAGAGCGCGATAAGTCCCGTAGTATATAATAATAAAGTGTTCAAATCGCGAAAGTTTAAAAACAGCAGTTGAAATAACCCTGTATTGTATGAAAAAAAAAAACATTAAAAAGATCAAAATAATTTTTGCCTTTTTTTTAAATTGTTGATTAAGGACAAGGCGACTCCATGATTATCTATGCTCTAGGCAAATTGAGTTGACGCGTGCCGCCGCCGCGCCGTTAGCAGCGCCACGTACGCTAGCCCAGCGTTGCCGCCCGCCGCTCTGGCGTGATCCTGTCAAGTGAGACCGCGTAAAATTTTGTCCGAGTGAAGGGGCGCGGTACTCGATTTTGAAACTATAGTTTATCAATGCGTCACCTTAACAGAATCGCCCTGCAGGCCTAGCTTCATTCGATCTAAGGGGGCATCCATAAATTACGTGAGATGATTTAGAGGGGGAGGGGGTCGAGTTAAATTTCATATAATCTCACGTTAGGGAGAGGGAGGGTCTCGACAAAATATTGATCACACAATTTTTGTTCTGATTGAAACAAAAATAAATTATACTATTTTGGTCCATTCAATCCAAATTGTATGTACATCTTCAAGATTTAATCTTGAGCGTCATCGTAATACGATTAAGATTATTCACTACTTCGTTCGAAAGAAAATAACTTCATTCATACTTCGACGTTATACATGTGCTAAATGTCAAACCAACATATTTATTTTATACCATATAGCTCAAGTTTGTCTGAATTTACGGTACAGTGTAGCCCGTCCTTTGTTTTCGCGCCATTATTCCATATTCTTTTCTTTTTATCATAGTAGTCATGATTTAAGTATTCTATTGTTAAATTTTTATTACATTTATAACTCTCAGCAATATTGATTACTAGTCTTAACTAGTCGTAAATAAAAGCACGAAGCAAATTGTTTTTTTTCTTTCTACAATAACAACCCAACGCGTTTACGTCAGACACCCACATTCTGAAAAATCTCACGTGAGATTGGGGGGATGGGGGAGGGGGTCGAACAAAATCTCACGACATCTTGACACCAATGGGGGAGGGAGGGTTAGAAAATTTAAAAAAACACCTCACGTAATTTATGGACGCCACCTAATGGCAAATAATGGGTAAAATAAGTACCTACCATGGATTTATCATATAAACAGGATTGAGTACTGGCAAAGAAAAACGTGCCGACAAGGATACCACATCAGATGATTGTGTCTCTTTTCCAAGTAGGATGACCAAAACATCTCGATCATCTTGGGATATAATTTTTCTTTGGAATGTTACTGCACGCAGGAATCGCAGTTATCTTACCCCTAACTCGTCGTCCTGCGTCATCATCGTCGCTTTAGCAATAAGACGCCTACTGCTGGGCATAGGCCTTCCTTGAAGATCTCTATAAAACCAATCCCCATAAAAACAATGGTCTAGAATTAATATATACGGAGATAATTCAGTTTCAAGTTTGACAGCTGTTATCGAAAATGTAGATCTTGAAGAGTTCTTTCACCTTTGTTAAGACAGCAATGGTCTAGAATTGATAATGACGGAGATAAACCACTTTTAAGTTTGACAGCTGTCATCGGAAATGTAGATCTCGATGAGTTCCTTCACTTTTGTGACGACAGTAATGGTCTGGAATCCATATTTACGGTGTTGAACAACGTTTAAATTTCATAGATGCAATCTTGACACATATCACGCAACCCGTGTCAGTACTTAACCACGAAAAATTTTTTCACGGAAAACTTTGTCACAAATAGACCTTATCACGAAAAATCTTAATCACGAAAACTTGTCCACGAATAGACTTCCGTAGTTAACAGAATTTTAAGGCTTCCGTAGTAAACAAGGCATCCATTTTGAAATAAAAAATAGCGGCCTCACTTTTTTGAAAAAGTCGTCATGGGTGTAGTTTTCGAGGTTTTTGGGGGTGTATATTTCAAAATTGGCATCCATTTTGAAGTAATGTTCGCCATCTTCAATTCCAAATGAATGCCAATTTTGAAATATAAACCCCCGAATTCTCAAAAAATAACACTTATGACGACTTTTTCAAAAAAGCAACATCTGCTATCTCTAATTATTCCAAAATAGATGTCATTTTTGAAATCTACACCCCCAAAAACCTCGAAAACTACACCCATGACGATTTTTCAAAAAAATGACGTCCACCATCTTTAATTCCAAAATGGACGCTAGTTTTGAAATCTACACCCCCAAAACCCTATTAAACGACACCCATGACGACTTTTTCAAAATAATGACGTCCGCCATCTTTAATTTCAAAATGGATGCCATTTTTGAAATCTACACCCCCGAAAACCTATTAAACGACACCCATGACGACTTTTTCAAAATAGTGACGTCCGCCATCTTTAATTTCAAAATGGATGCCATTTTTGAAATCTACACCCCCAAAAATCTCAATAGCGACACCCATCGCGACTTTTAGCAAAATGTGACGTCTGTCGTTTTTAATTCCAATATGGATGCCAATTTTGAAATCTACAACCCAAAAAAATTAAAAATGACAACCACGACTATACACCAATTGTACACCCAGCATGTTTAAGAAATATGTCCAGCATAGTCACCCTACTACACTTCTTTGTATACACCATAGTACGCCATTTGCAATCGACGGTGATACTCTAGTCAAAAATAAAAAATAACCGTTAATCGTAAAGACGTAGGTATATTCATACAAAATAAATATCAAACTCTGTTTATTGGCATCTATTCGCAATTTTAACTAAAATCTTTACAAACTACATTGTTAAAAAAACTAAGAAATGGTTAAGACAGTCGCGGCTTTACAGGTAATAATTCTACTATATATAAATGTCGTTCCGAAATGGCAATAGTGCGAGCGGGACAACTTCATCACTTTGGGAAGTCTCACTCGGCACAGCGTCTCTCTTATGCCATTTCAAAGGAATATATGTTTTGTTGCAACGCATTAAGGTTGAATTTTCCTAAACTAACTTTGAGCCAAATTTCGTCTGTGCGCAGTCCAGATAGTATACAAAGTCCTTGGTACCTACCTAAGTAAAGTGAGTTGGTATATTAGGCCCAATTATAAAGGCGCCATCGTAAAAATAGCAACGTAAAAAGTGTTCTCTCTATCGAATACCTAAAGTGAAAAAGAAACAGAAATATTCTAAATTGCAATTGTAATTACGATGGCGCCTTCATAATTGGGACTGATGTACCTACCTATAAACGAGCAATTACTTAAATCTATATTCGTATGAAACCTTTCGTCAACACGTTGAGGGGCCTGATTTTTCAACTTCGCACGGTATGGTCTTATACTGACCTTGAATAGAGCATTCGCAACTTCCATAGATAACATAGAGCTTTTTCATACAATCTGTCAAAGTTCCGTAGACGTTCCTAGCCGTAAGAAGGTAAAAAATAAGGCCACTGAAGACCTAATATTGAACTTCGAACGCCTGGGACCGCTTACGGAACTTTGACAAAATGTTTTTGTCAATGGAAGTTACGAGTGCTCCATAAAAGTTCCGTATACGACCAAGGGGTGCGAAGTTCAAAAAGGAGACGGCTAGGAGCCTAGAACGTATACGGAACTTAACGGATTCTCCATACAATCTGTCGAAGTTCATTACGTAGGTACACGTATTACGTATACGTTTCTAGCCGTCCAGTCAAAAATAAAGATCTTGTTCTAAACTAAAGATTCCCTTCGACGATCTACTCACTGCTGGTTGTAGCACCGACTACAATCAGAACTAGAACTGCTAATAGTACACTTCTCCCACGCATAGTTATGTTGAATAAAGATCCCCAAACATTTCACCAAATAAATAGTCCTTTGCCATAATTAAGTACAAGGGAATCAATTGGTTTTTAATCAGGTATTACCTAAGTAATAAATTATTGTCGTCGTGTCGAATTAGAATACACCTACCTTCATTGGTAATTACAATTACTCATCGGTTCCACGTCGGTAATTATTGCTAATTTGCACACTATAGGTATTATAGCACCTTTTTCACCGACTATTACTTATTGCATTGTCTTTTAAACGCGCCTCCCTAGGGGGGCGAAGCAAGATGCAGGGGCGCGGACACTGCATCAAAATATTTCAATATTTTCCTATCCCAAAATAGCAGAAGAAACATTGAAAATAGTTTTAGCCTTTTCTAGCAGGTACTGGTAAAGGGCCTTTTCAATAGTTTTTGAGCAAACTGGATATTGCTGGTGGTTTACGTTGCGCACTATCTGCTGTAGGTACAACCTAGGATCGGGAATCTTGTCAAAAAATATGCAAGCTCACCCGCCTCACTGATTGATTATATCTATCGTGTATGTCTTTTTCTCTTTGATTATAATTATTTATAGTCTTTGTTATCCGTATTTTAAAAATGTATGATTAATCTATTGGCTTCCTTTGGCTGCGGGGCGTAGGCGGTGTCATTCCAGGTTACAGGAGTCATGACAACAAAACTTTGGGAACATAATGACTTACATTTCTTATAATATATAGGTATTTCCGTCTTTGAAAATATCTACCTATTTGTATGCACTAACTAGGGAAGCATCATTTTGTTAAGATCTTTTATTCTGGAATCCAGATAGTATCCTAGAACTGTTTAAAAGTAGGTAATTACTTACATTACGATTTTTCTAAAATTTTAAGTCAGTTTATAAAATCAATTATCATCGTGTCGAATTATGAAATAGGTAGATGAATAGGTATAATGCTTAATAATAGGTATAGCAATTATGGTTTCTAAGCACAGATTTAGCACAATTTCCATGCTCATGTCCGCCATATCGCTAATTTAAAAACAAAATAAATCATGCCCCAGAGGCCCGATTTTTCAACTGCGCACGCCTTGGCATTCACAACTTCCATAGATATAGGAAAGATATAATTTTCTTAATTGTTTCGTATTCATTTGCTTCATTCGGTTGCCACACTTTTTACTGGCATTGCTGGACACAGAGTGGGGGAGGGGAATAGTGTAATGTTAGTGTAGTGTAGTAGTGGTAATAGGGAACGAGTACTCCATACAAGTTCCGTATACGACCAAGGCATGCGAAGTTCAAAAATAAGTCTCCAGGGGACCTAATTTTGAACTTCGCACGCCTCGGAACGTATACGTAACTTTGACAGTGACAGCTCTAAAGGTGTCAGTTAAACAGATCAGTTTTTCGCGTCACTCCAAATTCATTCAGTAAATTAAAGGGTGGGAATTGGTGGCTCCTTATATGAACCACAACCAGAAGCTAGGCACGCATGATGAAATTATCGCATCAGTTCATCAAATAATTGCAGCGGGGTCCTAATGTAGGTAGTTAACTATTTCCGATAGGTACTGCGAAGGTTTGCATGTTTGGACCACTTTGATGATTAACTGAATCTTCAGTAACTCACGTAATTTCATTTTTTTATGAAAAGTTATCGGAACCAAAGTTGTTTGGAATTTGATTTACTACAACTTTAATTTAGTCGATTGAATCAGGCGTTACTTTGCGGAAATTCATCTTCAAATCTATGTTTTGAATAAATATTTAGTGTATTTCCGCTATCTTCATCCGCTTAAATGCCCTTAATGCACTTAATGCCCTTAAACTTATTTAATTACTTTAATTGCCATCAACTTTTGTAGGATAGATATTTTTCGAATAAGTATGACAGTGATGCCATTGTAAACAAGTATGGCACCACAGTCTTATTAAAAAAATATCGATCCTAGAAAAAGTTGATGGGAATCAAAGTTGTAGGAAATCAAATTTTGGACATAAACATATTTATTTTCCAAATAACACATGTGCAGAACATTCTTATAATAGTACTTAATTTTAACAAAACAGGTAAATTTTAATGTAGGTATAACAATGTAATTTTATGCACCCTGAATTTCGCAGGCTAGTCTGTGTCGCGAAATCCAGTGTCTTTCGTTTTTGTGAATTTAGGTATGCACTTTGAATAGATAATGATTCTAATAAATAGTACATATATAATACTTACTATATAATACCTACTCGTAACACAAGAAAATTATCACCGAACTACCGGTGGCAACTGGCGTCTGGCATGTATAATATAGGTATGTAGTGAATGTAGTATATGTGTGTGTTCGTGTGTGTGTATATGTATTTGATGTAAGATGAGTAACGTATCTGCGTAGCGTCAGCCTCATGAGAGTTGGGCTCGCAAATACATAACCGAGTGTGAGCGAGATCGTATTCATGCTTGGCTTCTAATGAAACTTCTTGCTTTTAGCTTCACCTTCATAGGTATGCTCAACTATGACGCGTTTGGATTTATAGCGGCGGAACGGAATCAGAGACAATATAAAGGCCCGGAAGGTCTCCAGTTAGCTTACTGGTTTGATTTGATTTTCTATATCATTGTAACCCAGGGATATCAAGTAGTTTGATATTTTTAGCTTACACACATACTATAATCACTTAAAATATTCAATATTCAATTTTTGTCAAGGTTTTGGTAAACCTAAGGGCCCCTAAACGCAAATGAGCGTTCTGCAAATCGGCTTCTTATCATTGGCAGTTTCCAGGCCCGACAGCGTGAGAGCTGCAATGGGTCTGTAGTAAATGGTGCAGTTTTATGGTACCTAAGTGCAATAGCCAAGATATATAGCCCTCTCGTGTTGACATGGTTCAGTTCTTGATACAGAGTGTCACTGGGGTGTCTAAACGGCTTCCGGTATGCTACTTTGAGCACGTTCTAGTTTTAAAAGTAGAGTTTTACCGGCAGAGCCCCAGCACACTATTCCATAACTTAGTATAGACTGGCAGAGAGCTAAATAAACAGTCCTAATGATTTTAACGTCAGCTATTGCACCTAACTTCTTAAAAATATGTAAAAGTTTACGTACACGACCAGATAGACTATTTATTTTTTGAGACCAGTTAAGTTTATAATCAATAATAATTCCCAGATATTTTATGTGTTCGACTTCTTTGATTTCAGAGCAAGAACATGTATTGGAATTTAGGTTGCCACATTGATGCAGTCGAAGATGTGTTAGAGATCCAGGGCCAGTGCGATCAGATACTCGGAATGTCACATAGTTAGTCTTACTAGCATTAATCGAGAGTAAATTCTTCTGTAACCAACTTGCAATAACTGCCAGACCTTTTTGAGCTATTTCTATGGTCTCTTCCCAGTTACTTCCACAAAAAATCAGAGTGGTATCATCAGCATAAGCCAAGATCCTAGTATGACTTAGACTGAGGTCACAGAGATCATTTATGTAAGCTAAGAAGAGAGTAGGGCCTCGCACGCTACCCTGTGGGACTCCGAACTCAATACTAGCGATTTGATTTGAGAGTGCTCTTGACGATGCAAAATGTCCTGATGATGTAAGGAGCTTTGACGACGCAAGGAGCCTTGACGACGCAAAGAGCCTTGTTCACACTAGGAACCTTGACGACGCTAGGATCCTTGACGATACAAGGAACTTTTACGACGCAAGTAGATTGATAAATGCGACGCCCTTGATAATTGCAAGCAACCTTAATAAAGCCAGCCAAAAGACAGACAATAGCCCGATAGTGTCGTGATTCTATATTGTATGATTAGTCCCGATAATGTTGTAAGCCCTCTTGTAATATTGACCTCGTGACATAAGGCTTATGTTTTTAGCCCATGCGGATATAATGACATTACCCCTATTTTCCATGAGCCATGATCATGTTAGTAGCTGAAATCATGCCATTTGCCCTAAGCTTAGCAGTAATCTTAGTAGTTTTATTAGCTCTAGTAGCGCAGAATAGTGCCAGTAATACCGATAAAATAACGCCACTAGTTTTAATAGTATCAGCAGCTATCAGTGTCAGTAATGAATAACAGTAGGCAATAGGTTCGGGCATAAGCCTTACTGTGCCAGTGCAAACTGCTATAATTATACCTAAAAGAAGGCCATGTATGACCAAGGAAATACTTGGTGCCGGTTATTCATTGAGCCATCCACGGAGCCATGTAGTGCTGTGCCGAATAACCGGTGATTTCGCTATTGTTTGCAGGACTAGGTACAAATAGCTTTTAAATGCCTTAAAATGTCAGTCTTTAGCCTAAAAATGCTGTTGTTTTATAAGAAAACTTAGACGTGTTGTTTGTTTCCATTGCGGGAGCAATGGTATTCCAGAATGGCCGATGAAACGGAACTGATGTCACCTGCAGTCGCCACGCCCCTTCGCGCGATGCTGTCGCCGGCCGCCATGTTGAAACTCAAGTGACAAAGGAAGGGAAAGTTATTTAAGCCGTGTTCAACCTTTTTTGCGCCCTATTCGTTCCCGAATCGTCCCTGAATAAACTAGCTGCTATAGTTGTTTCCATTATTAAAAGCTAGTCATAATTATAGGTGCAACGATATTGTTGAATAATTATGTTCCTTGTCATCTAGAAAAACTGCATTTAATTTAAATTTTGTTTATTTTCTTTTTAATAAGTAACTTTACAGTGTATATCCGTGTATATAGCTACGTCACTTATTTTACGTTTAATACGCTAGAATCACTAAGTAGCTTAAAACTATTACCTAAATAAATACAATACAAATAAATACCGTATGAATAAAAAAAAAGATCTGAAGAAAACCTGAAAAATAAATTGGTAATTTTAGGTAAGCTAACCTACTTAAAGTAGGTAATCCAAAAACAACAGATTGATAAAGCATAGATGATGTAGCTACAGCTCTAAAACAGAGTGCTTATTACTACTCAATAGCCTACGAGTAGGTAACCCCTTTCGCACACGAGGCGTAGCGTAAGCGTATCGTAATACGCGCGCAGGACGAGAACAATACGAGCGCGGAGATATTCAAACAAGCCTGCACACGTTCGGTGCTGCAGCGTATCGTAAAAGGCATTTGCTGTCATTACGACAGGCGTAGCGTACTGCTGTAAAAAAGTTACTGTTGATTAATTTCTCCTTCTTCGCACGCGAAACGTAAGCGTAGTCGTATCGTAAGCGTATCGTTACGACGCAACGCGTGCGAGACGATCAGTATTCCACACACGAATCGTCGCGTAGGCGTATCGTTTCGTAAGATCTTAGTTGAAATCATGGCTTTATATCGGCGTTTTATAAAATCAATATTTTAGACGATATTTCTGCCTAAGCTTTATCTGTTACATTTTACTATGAATATTTACTCAATAATTGATTATAAAGACAAGGGAACAATTAGACCAGTTTCACAAATTCAATCACTTTATCATTCATATTGAAATTAAAAGTTGTAAGAAATTTAAAAAAAAAATAATTCAGTCAATTATTTAAGGAAATTAATCAACAGTTACTTTTTTACGCCTGTTTTTTTACGCCAGTACGCTACTGGTGTAAAAAAGCAAGCAGCTTGTCGTAATGAAAATAAATATCTCCTAAGATTCGCTGCAGCACCGCTCCGTGTGCGGACTTGTTTGAACATGTACGCGCTCGTATTGCTCTCGTTCTACACGCGTATTACAATACGCTTACGACACGACGCCGTGTGTGAAGGGGGTAAGTATACCGAACTCCGAGACACGTAGGTATGATTCGTGTTCCGAACATGAAGAAGACGAGTGAAGACAGAATACTGTTAGATACAACGAACTGCAGCCGTATTGTGTACTCATTACGTCGTTACACACCAACACACAATGGCGGATTACCCAGCAGGCTGAGTAGGCTAGAGCCTAGTGCGACAGATTTTAGGGGCGGCAAATTTCGGACCTTTTATTATTGACAGTTAATTTGTATAAGGGCCGAATCATACAGTTAGTACAAATTGCGCGAAAACCAGTCGCCACGCAGTTTTACCTATGTGAGCTGCCGTTAGCATTGGATATTACGCAGCTTTAAGCTAACTTCACATCCGCCGACTTGCATGATTCAGCCTATAAATAAATATTATAAAGACTATAGAAAACATAATTTAATTATGACTCATTTTACTGCTTAGAAATTAGAATCAAAGTCTGAATATTTATTACGTGTGCATAGACACGCATAGATTTTATGAGCAAAAATTTAACAGCCTACTAGCTGCAAATATGAGCCTTTCGCACACGAGTCGTAAGCGTAGTCGTATCGTCAGCGTAGCGTTACGACGCAACTCGTACTAGACTTGCAGAGAATCGTTGTGTAGACGTATCGTTTCGTAAGATCTCAGTTGACATGGAGGCAAAGTTGAACCAGTTTTAGGAATTCAATAACTTTTTCAGTCACATTGAAATTAAAAGTCGTAAAAAGTAAGAAAAATTTAAATTTAGTTATATTTTAAAAGAAATTATGGAACAGTAAAATTGTTAAGCTTGCTTATTTACGCCAGTTACCGTTAAAAATTTTACGTACTGGTACGCTACTACTGTCATAATGACTATAAACATCTCCTAAGATTCGTTGCAGCACCGCTTAGTGTGCTGACTAGTTTGAACATGTACGCGCTCGTATTGCTCTCGTCCTGTGCACGTGTTGCAATACGACGCCGTGTGCAAAGGAAGTAAATCCGCCACTGTAATCACAGATTAGCTAGAGCACAGGTTAAGTATAAATCTATAGACTGAGATAGCAACATATGTCAGAGGTAAAATAACTGTGAATGGACTGTACACTACATTGAAGCAATGGATTACAGGTCGCGTCAGAACGCTGAAGTTTCAAGCTGCGCACTAGGAAATTTAACTCTTATTGCACAGTAAATAGGAGTTAAATCTCCTAGTACGTAGCTTTAACTGCAGCAAAGAGATTTAACTCCTATGATTATTTAAGATGTATGCAATAGAAGTTAAATTTCTTTGTGCGAAGCTTGACACTCCAGAGTTCTTTTTACGTGACGCGACGTACAATATATCTGAAAAGTATCCCCTAAGCACCTACTTTAGTCTGTTATAGACTTACAAGGAAACCTACCATATTTGTTGTTCCTGGAATCCGTCCGTATCTACCACCACTACCACCGCCTCCAATACCACCACCACCAACACCACCTCCTTTACCACCACCACCTCCAATACCACCACCACCTCCAATACCGCCCACACCTCCAAAACCACCACCACCACCACCTCCAATACCACCACCACCTCCAATACCACCACCACCTCCAATACCACCACCTCCAATACCACCACCACCTCCTACACCACCTATACTACCACGACCATCACCACCATTGCCACCACGACAGCCTCCAGCGCCTCCACCCCCACCTCCACCACCACCACCACCACCACCGTCACCACCGCGACCATCAGCACCACGACAACGATCACCACCATCACTACTAATTCCACCGCCACCGCCATCACCACCTTTACCTCCTATACTACTACGACCATCACCACCATTGCCACCACTACAGCCATAACCACCACGGCAACCATCACCAGTACTAACGCCTCGACCACCACCATCGCCACCTTGGCCACCTTTACCACCTCGACCACCACTACCATCACGGCCACGACATCCATAACCACCGCCACCACCAACACCACCATAAACACCACCATAACCACCACTACAACCAATACCACCACCACTGCCACCCCATCCACCAGTACCCCATCCACCAGCACCCCATCCACCACCACCCCCTCCACCACCACCACCACCTCCTCCACCACCTCCTCCGCCACCACCACCACCACCACCACCGTAATAACTACTACCACCATATCCTCCACCGCCATCATAACCACCACTGCCAGCATAACCACCGTAACCACCACTACCACCGTAACCTCCACTACCACCGTAACCACCACTACCACCATAACCACCACTACCACCGTAACCACCACTACCACCGTAACCACCACTACCACCGTGACCACCGTAACCACCACTACCACCATTACTACTCGCACCGCCACCGCCTTCGCCGCCATTTTTACCATAATAGTAAAGATAACCTCGTCGGGAAGATACAGCCGCCATCTTGTTGTGGATGCCAAGCTTGACAGTATCGGAGCAGCCTTTTAGTTGCTGTTGATTTTCAGAAGCAGCGTCTTCGCAAGGCGCTGGTGCTGGCGCAGGTATTTCATCTATTAACATATAATAAAATGAATTTGGCCTCGCTTCTTTTTCTTATTTAAATAAAAAAAAGTGCACTCCACAGTCCACAGAACAGTGCAATGGTCTCGAACCTACCGATTTTTGGTATTTCTGCCGATTTGACTCCTGTAAAGTTGTCTTTTTGGGCTTGGGACATTATTTTTCAATTGTAGAAAATTGGAAAAAAATGTCTCAAGCAATGTATTTCACGATATCAGCAAGTCAAAACTAAAAAGTGGATAATATGTTTTTTGGTGATCAGACTCCGCTGATACTCCACTCCAGGATTTGATTTTGATCATTTCAGGCTACGTTATTAGAGTTTTGAATCTGAAAAGTTTTCATAGCGAATTTTGGTACCAATATGCCGATTACGCATTTTTTCGTTCGACTCCACTGGAATAGAAGAACTAGGTGCTACAGACTCCGGGTTATAAGTCATCATTTCTGAACTTCGCACAACTTGGTCATTTACGGAACTTATATAGAGTATTCGCAACTTCCATAGAGCGTTTTCATACAATCTGTCAAAGTTCCGTATACGTTCCGAGGTGTTCGAAGTTGAAAAATAGGGCCCCAGGGGACTCATTTTTGAAATTCGCACGCTTTGGTAGTATACGGAACTTGTATGGACACTCGTAACTACCATAGACAATATAAAGTGTTTTCATACAATCTGTCTAAGTTCCGTATACGTTCCGAGGCGTTCGAAGTTCAAAAATATGCACCCTGTACATTTTATCAGACATTTTTTTTCGATTTTAGTATATGGGAAGATATAAATATTTATTTTGGAAGACTGAATATTATTTATGTATTTTAGTAATTTATGTTACGTAGGTATAATATTCACAGAGCAGTCCTGCCCCCGCAAGCAGTGCCTCTATTATGGCAATAGAACATTTAAAATAAGTAAATCGTTCTAGCATCACTCGATGGCACTTATGGAAATTGAATATTTAAATTAATAAATAAATGCAGCGTCGGGCGGCCACGCCGCGGATCCTAGGCTCGCGTCGGAAGTCCAGAGCGGCGGGCGCCCGCTCCGTGCACACGCTGCGTGCGCCCGCTTAACGTAGCGAAGGCCCTAATGTATGATTTTTTAGGTAACGAAAAGCTTTATTGTGCATAAACAATGAAAATCAGTTAAAATAGTGAATTTAGACTCTTTGAAATTTTTAGAAATGAGGCCGTTTTTGAAAAGAGCGTCAAAAAAGAACCCAATTTTAAGAACCCAAATTTACCCAATTTAAAATTAAAGCTACTTGTGACACTGTATTTTAGAATCCACATAAATTGCACCAATTTTTGTAATAACTTGCCATTAGTACTTTCATACATTTTTACAGTGTGTCGATTCAAACTTGGAACATAAAATATGTGAATCTGGCAAAAATCATTTTTTTTAGATAAACTGCAACTTCCATTTGTTATTTTAACTGAGATTTTTTTTTTGTTAGCAAATTTTTATCTAGCTTTACATGTATAAATATAAAAATTAAATTTAAATAATTGAAAAAAAAAGCCGTGGTGGTCTAGTGGTAGTAACACCCGACCTGCAATCGTGAGGTCGTGGGTTCAAATCCCGATCCCGTACCAATGAGTTTCGTTGGAACTTATGTACGGAATTTCACATCATTGGCTTTTCGGTGAAGGAAAACATCGTGAGGCAACCTGCATACGTCCGTAGAAGAAATTCGATGGCGTATGTGAATCCACCAACCCGCACTGGGCCAGCGTGGTGGTTATGGCCCAATCACCCTTCATGGGTAGGCCTACGTCCTGCAGTGGACTATTAAAAAGGCTGGTACAGTACAGTACAGTAATTGAAAAAAAAAATTAAAAACTTATGGCACGGCTTAAACTGGAGTGCCGTGAGGTGGCATTTTCGGCCAAATTACCAAAATTGACCACATCTCAAAAACCAAGAGGGCGGGGTTTTCAATCTTTCCGGTTTTAGAGCCCATATATACAGGTTGTTCCAGAATTTCCGGCGTGATGTTGAGTTCAGAGACACCCTGTTATCACGTCAAAAAAAATCAAAAGATTTACTTACTGCTGTGTGTAGAAATAATTACAATCGTAACTAGAACTATTACTGGTGTTAGAATTATTCTTATTCCGTCCATGGTAAAAGTAAAGTTGAATGAAAGGCTTTCAAACGTTTCACGAAATAAATAGCATAAGGCAATGGAAATGTTTTTTAGGATTCCATTAGAATAAAAACTGAACCATATTACTAAGGCCCTTCGCACACGACGCGTAGGTGTAGTCGTATCGTCCCCCCCGAGTGGGTTCTCGCCTTGTCGTGGCGGGGGGGCTTAGTAGCCAGGTCTCGCCAGCCTGGTGAAGCTAAGAGGAACCCTTGGTGGGGCCGCCTCTCCGGGTCTTGGGCCTCGACAAGCCCGTGCGGAGGCTGGCCAAAGTAGGTTGCGTGCCTTATGGGAGGCACTGCGGCTGAGAATTGGAGGCCGCGGCGGGAGAGGACTGGTGGTGTGTCGTTGTTACTTTCCCTGCCTTCCGCGGCCTCGACGGGGTCGCCACCGTTTTGATGGCGGACGCGGTGGGACTGCAGGGGAAGAGGAGTGTCGGTATGTCGTCGGCCGCTCTCCCTATCCTCTGCAGCCGTAGTGGCAGGCGCGGGGCCACTTAAATTGACCCGTCGCATCGGGACCAGGGCTGTCGGACACGGGTACTGTCTGACGCCCAGTGCTGGTTGGTCCCAGGTGGGGGATGACGATGTGTCTGGTGTTCGGCACATCGTCATTCTGGAGGGAGCTTACGCTCTGAGGTGGGGCCCGGTTTGGGCCAGCGCTGTCGGGTGCCGCGGAGGAGTGTGCAAGCGTGCCCGTAGCCCCGACGCCAAGCGCAGTGGCGGAACACCCAGGGGTTTTGGTGGGTATGCCGTCCAGCAATGGGCGGAGACTCCCACATAACCACCCGCCTGTCCCGAGGTGCGGTGGTATGTTTAAAAGATTTCCCCAGGACAAAAAAAAGCAATACAAAACAAAAAAAAGGTGTAGTCGTATCGTAAGCGTATCGTTACGCACGACGCAACGCTTACGAGACGAGTAGTGTTCTACACACGAAACGTCGCGTAGGGGTATCGTTTTGTAAGATCTCAATTGAAATCATGGCTTTTGTACGTGACCCCCAAATAATGTGGCGAGGGCGAAGCCCTAGCCCGAATTATACGGCGAGGGGCGAAGCGCTAGGGCTCCAGATTACTTGGAGTTCACGTAGGACTGCGGGGCTGGGTTGGAGACTTGGAGAATAAAACGACTTATTAGTGAAGTGACTCGGGGACTGGATGCCGGATACTGAATATTTATTTTAATTTTAAGCCTATATTTATACAAAAGCGACTAGGAATAGATCGGGGCTCTCATTGGTCGGCCAATCACGGAGCGCGTTTCGGTGGCGTCTGTTTTCGTTGCATCTCGCTCTATGCGTCCCGCTCGCACTTAATGAAGTATGACGCTGCCTGACTTTTTAGAGAGCCCCGACCTATTTTACAATTTTTTATCACTATTTTTATCAACTAGTCTTATCACACACTATCACTTGTTATCACACACTGTCACATACGACGATATTGGCGCCGTCCTGCACAGCTTTATACTATAGACAAGGGAACGATTCAACCGGTTTCACGAATTCAATCACTATATCATTCGTATTGAAATTAAAAGTCGTAAGTAGGTAGTTACAAAAAATAAAATTCAGTCTTAAAGAAATTAATCAATAGTTACTTTTTTTACGCTTGCTTGTATTTCTGTTGCCGCCATATAACAACAAATAGGTATAGTATCTGGCAAACAACTTGATCGTTAAACCATAGCTACCTCTCTTTTGTATTCTCTGCTAACGAAAGGGAGAGAGTGATATTTTTTTGTTCAACTTACGTGCCGGGACCTATACTACTCGTACTAATAAAATAAATATTGAAGGGACCCCCATACAACAAACCCGGATTTTTAGCCGTTTTTCGCTCGATATTAAAAACGGAAACAGGTAGACGCTTGAAATATTCACAGAATATTTAATTGTATTTTTACTTTGATAATTAAATAAATATTTATTAGTAGGGGGGCTCCCATACAAGAAACGTTATTTTTTGGCGCGATATTAATGTCGGTAACAGGTAGATGGTTGAAATATTAATTATAATAATATATATTAAGGGGGTTCCTATACAGTATGGGACCTTTCGTTTGCGAGATCGACTTGCACTTGGCCGATTATTTAAGATAAAGGTAGGTAGTAAAACTAATCAGTGAATGTTGTCGTGTCGCATAATAGTAATCATAATTAAGTACAAGTCGGATACATGTTAAAATTGAAACACTATTAAGCATACATTGAACAAAATCAAATTGAAATGTCCGTTTGATTGATTTTCTAACCTACTGCATAAGAATGGATGTTTTTAAGTTGTGTGTCTGGCCAAACTCAGGATTAGGGATCACTCCCAGTGTGAGTACGGTCACGATAAAGGAAACGTGGACCACGTATTTTTTAGTTGCCCCCTAATGCAATACTTTTTATATGATTTCATCCTCCTTCAAATCCCTTCTTTGTGTTCGTCTTATCTAAATACTCGTACTTAGTATATATAAAAAAATGCGAGTGGAGTGCACTCGCATTAGAAGTTTAACTTCAATTATTATTACGTGTCACGTTGTTTGTCCGTGATGGACTCCTAAACTACTTAAGCAATTTTAATCAAAGAAGGATGCGCGAGCCCATTTATACGAACAGACTAATTTTTCCTCACTTATTTTCTAAGAATGATATGTTCACCAATGTGATTTATGACGCTTCTAAAACTGTTCAAATATGTACAATTTGGCTAAAATTGAATATAAAATAAGAAAAGACGAAAACAATTTTCAAGCTCTGCCCCCGATAGTTAAAAAGACGTATCTAACGAAAAGTAAAAACGTAGAAATAAATGTTTTAATGATTCAAACGGAAAATTGTTTGCTGTCTTCGAATAGATTAAAATATTTACATACTAAAAGTTGAAAATAATGGACACTATTAGGCTTTATCTTTGTTTTAATGAATAATATAAATTTATTAATTTATTATCGTAAAAAAAATAAAAAAACAGTTTCATCTTAGCATAAAAAATTGAGAAAAATATTACATACATAATTGAATAGACGTAAATGGCTAGATGCGTCCTTTAAATTTCAAACGCTTTTGGCTGTACCTTTCTTTTACGTATTTGGTTTATCTACCTACTATATAATTTTAACAAAAATGGGCGCATATAAGTACTTCCGCCTTTTTTCTTAAGAATTATAAAGTATGTCAATAACCCGTGGCTTAGATAAAATGCTTACAAAATTAAATAATAATCCATTTATCTAAGGATTTATAAATCTGAACTAGTACAAATAGATTCGTGCTTAATAACCAGTCGTGGTAAATAACCAGGCCACAGCCTAATTTATAATTTGTAAATAAAACACAATTGATAGGTATGGTCCAGTATTTATTTTAAAACCTTTTGACCCACAAAAACAAAAATGCTATCCATGGCACAGTAACTTATAATTAAAATCAGAATTATGTATTAAACTTGGGCAAAGTTTAGCTTAATCAGTCTTAAACAGATCTATTATAATTATCACTTATAAGTTTATTGTAACAAACACGTCTTAAAAAAATAACATTCCTAGGCTAATATTATAATACCATTACTATGAGTCGTTTATAAACAATATCATGATATGACTGCCTCGGTGGCTCAGTGGTTAGTGGCCCTAACTTCTGGATCAAAGAGGCGTGGGTTCAATCCCCACCCAGGGCAAATATTTATGTGATGAACATAAGTGTTTGCTCTGTGTCTCGGTGTTATTTAGTTACTATCTATATAAGTATGTATTTAAAAATAAGTGTATGTAGTATATCAGTCTCTGGCAGCCATATCACAAGCTTTGCTTAGTTTGGGGTCAGAGGCCGTATGTAAGATGTCCCAAAATATTTAATTATATATTTTATTTATTTATGTGACTAAAATATCAATGTGAATAACATTATAAAATCATTATCAAAATTTTTTTAAAAAGCCAGTCTTAACTGCATCTATCTATCCTCATAAATCTAACTTTAAAAAAAATCTCGCAGACCGTTACTTTCTCATTATTTTCATTCAAAATAAAATATGTAATAGTCTTTTTTCGGTTAATTACTTTTGAGTTGGGTTTTTTTTTTGTTCGCCTGGCCCGTATAGTTTGAGATGTGTTGTTAATAAATGTAGGTATACGTATTGTTCTCTCCGGGTGAAATTACTAAACTGTTTATTTATAATACTTCACTGGTTTTCAGATATATTTAAAGAATATTTTTTTTTAACATTCTTTGCCACAACCTTGTATTAATCTATACTTAGTATTAGTCTTTAACTCTTTCTTAGTTTTAGTACGCTCTTGCAATGAAGTATCGTAATGTTTTCGTTTACGTACACATCCTTTTTTGGTAAGTTGGATTACATTTTCAGAAGTCTGGTCAGTCTGATTTTCGAGATCAAAATCTTCTCGTTCAGATGACTCTGATACGCGAATGTTGTTTTGTTGTGAGTTCTCTATTAAATTAATATCCGAATCAGAATCGATAACACTACTTATGTTTTTTTTTTAATTTGTGGTGGAATGTAATCTTTATCAAAAACTGAATCATCAGAGTCGAAATCACTTACTGTAGAACTATTACTGCTAACAGTATCTGCAGTGATGGTATTATCGCAGACTTTGTCCGGAAAAACACTATCAGTTGTAGTGACGTGTTTAATTTCTTCACCATGGCTTATTTGGTAAGGGTGATGGTTGTCAATTAAGGGATGCAGCGAAATTCGCTCTGTAGTTTTTACTGCAGTTTAGTAGTAGTTGTACTTTCTGTACTTGTAGAAGCTAAAGCTTTGGTAAGTAGCTCAAAACATCGTCGTAATGTAAGTACCTAATAAAAAGGTTTATGAATGAAATAGCACACATAGTAAACAAACTATTAAATAAAAAATACTTACTTACGCAACTGACACAGAAACTGGTCAGGCGCCGTACCAACCATATCCCGCCCGGTCCCCGTGCAATCCACACTTGATTCACAATTTTAGGAAAAAAAGACGTTTTTGCACACTTCCGCTTTTTTTATTAATCGTATCATATTGATTTTTTTTATTTAACGTAAATTATTAAGACGCATATGGCAAATGCGCCTATTCTATAAAAATTTTACGAAGTAAATAGGGCGCAAGTGGTCAGAGGTGGTCTTTTTTCTTAATGTACTAGCAGTTTTCTACTAACGCGTTAGACGCAAATACTTATTTGCGTCTTTTTAACTTCCTTTTAGAAAAAGGGACAAATATGCGCCTTTTATTTTACTGAACTAAAAAAAAACTATAAAGTAAAAGACATTATTTACGTAAAAGCGACTTTTTACTTAAGTTTTATATAAATTCGTCTTTTTATCTTCAATTGGGTGTAAAAATATTAACAGAAGCGCCCTATTTTGTTGTGGTAAAACCGCACTGGAGGGAGTTAAAAAAATAAGAAAAATACAGGCAGATGCGCCTTTTTTTCCTGATTCCAGCAATGTATATAACTCAAATCTCGAAAAAATGTTAGATGCGTCTTTTTTCCTATCGGGGGCAGAGCTATAAGTACCTATTTATAGACATGTATACACACTTTTTTTTTAAAATTAAACCTATTTACTCATGACCATGGATACAGAGTCCTTCAGTCGAAGTCTTAAATAATGCTTTTTTTCAACTTCTTCTTCTCAGTAAAGCAGTGGAGACTTTACTAGAGGCGTCTATGGAGTTTTGGTAACAACACGGAAGAACATGATACGTCACATTATATTACTTGCCTACACTCATGCACGTAAATCAGCTCATAATCAACGAAATACCACCATTTTACACTAATTATCACTGATAAAAACACAAGTTTAACAAAATAATACAATGAGGCGACATGATTTTTCCGCGTTACCGCCCAAACTCTCTGTATACACACTAAAGATTTTGGATTGCCAGGTTTGTTATGTTCCGAGCAAGGACTTTGTATACTATCTGGACTGCGCACAGACGAAATTTGGCTCAAAGTTAGTTTAGGAAAATTCAACCTTAATGCGTTGTGACAAAACATATATTCCTTTGAAATGGCATAAGAGAGACGCTGTGCCGAGTGAGACTTCCCAGAGTGATGAAGTTGTCCCGCTCGCACTATTGCCATTTCGAAACGACACTTATATATGGTAGAATTATTACCTGTAAAACCGCGACTGTCTTAACCATTTCTTAGTTTTTTTAACAATGTAGTTTGAAAAGATTTTAGTTAAAATTGCGAATAGATGTCAATAAAACAGAGTTTGATATTTATTTTGTATGAATATACCTACGTCTATGATTAACGGTTATTTTTTATTTTTATTGACTAGAGTATCACCGTCGATTGCAAATGGCGTACTATGGTGTATACAAAGAAGTGTAGTAGGGTGACTATGCTGGACATATTTCTTAAACATGGGGTGTACAATTGGTGTATAGTTGTGGTTGTCATTTTTATTTTTTTTGGGTTGTAGATTTGAAAATTGGCATCCATATTGGAATTAAAAACGGCAGACGTCACTTTTTTGAAAAAATCATGGGTGTAGTTTTCGAGGTTTTTTGGGGTGTAGATTTCAAAATTGGCATCCACTTTGGAATTAAAAACGACAGACGTCACTTTTTGCTGAAAGTCGCGATGGGTGTCGCTTTTGAGGTTTTTGGGGGTGTAGATTTCAAAAATGGCATCCATTTTGAAATTAAAGATGGCGGACGTCTCTATTTTGAAAAAGTCGTCATGGGTGTCGTTTAATAGGTTTTTGGGGGTGTAGATTTAAAAAATGGCATCCATTTTGAAATTAAAGATGGCGGACGTCACTATTTTGAAAAAGTCGTCATGGGTGTCGTTTAATAGGTTTTTGGGGGTGTAGATTTAAAAAATGGCATCCATTTTGAAATTAAAGATGGCGAACGTCACTATTTTGAAAAAGTCGTCATGGGTGTCGTTTAATAGGTTTTTGGGGGAGTAGATTTAAAAAATGGCATCCATTTTGAAATTAAAGATGGCGGACGTCACTATTTTGAAAAAGTCGTCACGGGTATCGTTTAGTAGGTTTTTGGGGGTGTAGATTTCAAAAATGGCATCTATTTTGAAATTAAAGATGGCGGACGTCACTATTTTGAAAAAGTCGTCATGGGTGTCGTTTAGTAGGTTTTTGGGGGTATAGATTTCAAAAATGGCATCCATTTTGAAATTAAAGATGGTGGACGTCACTTTTTTGAAAAAATCCTCATGTGTGTAGTTTACGAGGTTTTTGGGGGTGTAGATTTAAAAAATGACATCTATTTTGGAATTAGAGATAGCAGATGTTGCTTTTTTGAAAAAGTCGTCATAAGTGTTATTTTTTGAGAATTCGGGGGCTTATATTTCAAAATTGGAATTCATTTTGGAATTGAAGATGGCGAACATTACTTCAAAATGGATGCCAATTTTGAAATATACACCCCCAAAAACCTCGAAAACTACACCCATGACGACTTTTAAAAAAAAATGAGTCCGCTATTTTTTATTTCAAAATGGATGCCTTGTTTACTACGGAAGCCTTAAAATTCTGTTAACTAGGGAAGTCTATTAAGATTTCGTGACTAAGATTTTTCGTGATAAGGTCTATTTGTGACAAAGTTTTCCGTGAAAAAGATTTTGTGAAAAAATTTTTCGTGGTTAAGTACTGACACGGGTTGCGTGATATGTGTCAAGATTACATCTATGAAATTTAAACGTTGTTCAACACCGTAAATATGGATTCCAGACCATTACTGTCGTCACAAAAGTGAAGGAACTCATCGAAATCTACATTTCCGATGACAGCTGTCAAACTTAAAAGTGGTTTATCTCCGTCATTATTAATTCTAGACCATTGCTGTCTTAACAAAGGTAAAAGAACTCTTCAAAATCTACATTTCCGATAACAGCTGTCAAACTTGAAACTGAATTATCTCCGTATATATTAATTCTAGACCATTGTTTTTATGGGGATTGGTTTTATAGAGATCTTCAAGGAAGGCCTATGCCCAGCAGTAGGCGTCTTATTGCTAAAGCGACGACGATGACGAAGGACGACGAGTTAGGGGTAAGATAACTGCGATTCCTGCGTGCAGTAACATTCCAAAGAAAAATTATATCCCAAGATGATCGAGATGTTTTGGTCATCCTACTTGGAAAAGAGACACAATCATCTGATGTGGTATCATTGTCGGCACGTTTTTCTTTGCCAGTACTCAATCCTGTTTATATGATAAATCCATGGTTCCGAGTGCTAAAATGGTGCTCGATTTTAAAAACTTGATGTCATGTATTTTTAGTCAATATTGTCTCAATGATATTTATATTGATTTTTAAAACAGTGCATGTCATCTTGTCTGTAATATCAGATTACTTTTTGGAGTTCATCGATTTATAAGACGTTGTCACGTCAAAAAAATCAATGTCTAGGACTGATATAAAAAGAAAATGAAAAATGGAATGATAAAGAAAATTTGGTATTCATCCATTTCATTAGCAAAAGTACAAGAACCGCAACTATAAGTTAAAAATATAAGTAAAGGTCCAGGTTAGTCCAGGTTTTGTGTTGTTTACTTAAACTTTTGCGTTCGCGTGTGGCTCCATACATTTTGGTTAGTTCTTCATCGTTTCAGCCAGGGGCGCTGTACAAAAATTGTGCACGACGGCTGCACCTATTACGAACTTCTTTATTTATTTGGCAAACTCTTTCGGCAAAATATTCCAAATTCAAAATTATTAGTGCGATTCGCGCTTGACTCTTTCTTGTCAAGAAAAACAGTTGTATATAAGTTTTGTGAAGAAAATAAAAGGTTTTGATTTCGGTGATGCTGTAGTTTCCCTAAAACGAAAACACCAAGCCCCACATCAGCAATAAGGTTCCCTCGGGCAGACGCGCTCGTAGGGAACATTTTGGTCCTTCGAGCCGGATTAGAGATGGTGTTGACTCGTTCCGTGAAGACATAAGATGCACGTCGCACCGACGTCGACGGCAATCTTCGGGAAAGCACCTCGGGAGTGACGCAGGGTGCACCGCCGCCGCCCTCCTCCCACGCGGAACCACCCGCGCCACATACGGGAGAGCTTGAAGCCACCGAATCAAACATGGTGAGAGTGACGCAGGGCGTACCGCCGCCGCCCTACTCAACACAGCCCGCCGCCTTAGCGACACCGGCGGTCACGGCTGTCGACACGACCTACGACAGCGGCGCACTGTCAACTTTACTCCAACAACCAGCGGCAACCGCTTCAAATACACGTGTATACAATGTGTCATCTTCAAAACGTTCGAGTAGACGCTTGGAGCGCCAACTGCGCTGTCCGAGATGACCGGCTCCTCTACATACTCGTAAATTGGATGAAAAATTACCAATGCAGTGTGTATTTTTGTTTTACATCTAAGAAATTATAAAGTGCAGTGCTTAACAGTGATAAATTTCGTTTCATTTTCGCCCACAGTCTTTTCAGTTTCTCAAAATATTAAATAGAAATACTACTTAATGTAAAGAAACCTATACATAGCTATACGTTTTGATGTCACAAAATAAGTAATAGTATGTATGTCATTCTAGGCCGAAGGGTGAGGTATGCGAAGGAGGGGCGAAGTTCAATTGGCACCACCACAGATAACGTTACGGCCTAAAAAAAATTCGGCAAGACGGTCGTCTGATACGTAGTCGTAGTATTATTATATCTTCTTTGACGTAGTATCTCCTTAAGGTGGGCATACACGGTTAGTTCAACTGATCAGTTTTTCGCGTCACTCCAATTGGGGCTCATTCAGTAAATTAAAAGGTGGGAATTGGTGGCTCCATGTATAAACCACTACCAGAAGCTGGGCACACATGATGAAATGATCGCATCAGTTCATCAAATAATTGCAGCGGGGTCCTAATGTAGTCAACTATTGCGATAGGTACTGCGATGGTTTGCATTTTTGTACTACTTCGATGATTAACTGAATCTTCAGTAACTCACGTAATTTCAATTTTTTATAAAAAAATATCTAAACCAAAGTTGTTTGGAATTTGATTTACTACAACTTTAATTCACATCAACTTTTGTAGGATCGATATTTTTCGAATATGACAGTGGTGCCATTGTAAACAATATGGCACCACCGTCTTATCAAAAAAAATATCGGTCCTAGAAAAAAATGATGGGAATCAAAGTTGTAGGAAATCAAATTTCGAACATTTCTGGTTTCCAAAATTTCTTATGAAAAATTGAAATAACACAAGTTATGGAAGAAGCAAAATGGCACCACTGCCTTATTAAAAAAATTATCGATCCTATAAAAAGTTGATGAGAATCAAAGTTGTAGGAAACCAAATTTTAAACAACTTTGGTCCCGATAATTTCTCATGAAATATTGAAATAACACAAGTTATAGAAGAAACAAAACGGCACAACTGTCTTATTAAAAAAATATCGATCCTAGAAAAAGTTGATGAGAATCAAAGTTGTAGGAAATCAAATTTTAAACAACTTTGGTCCTGATAATTTCTCATGAAATATTGAAATAACACAAGTATGAAAGAAACAAAATGGAACCACTAACTTTTAAAAAAAATATCGATCCTGGAAAAAGTTGATGAGAATCAAAGTTGTAGGAAATCAAATTTCAAGCAACTTCGGCTTAGATGATTTCTCATGAAAAATTGAAATAACAAGTTATGGAAGAAACAAAATAGAGCCACTAACTTATTAAAAAAAATATCCATCCTGGAAAAAGTTGATGGTAATCAAAGTTGTAGGAAATCAAATTTCAAACAACTTTGGTTTTGATAATTACTCATGTAAAATAGAAATAACACAAGTTATCGAAGAAATATCATGGCACCACTGGCTTATTATAAAAATTTCGATCCTAGAAAAAGTTGATGAGAATCAAAGTTGTAGGAAATCAAATATCAAACAACTTTGGTTCCAATAATTTCTCAAGAAAAATTGAAATGACAAGTTATGGAAGAAACAAAATAGAACCACTAACTTATTAAAAAAAAATATCGATCCTGGAAAAAGTTGATGGGAATCAAAGTTGTAGGAAATGAAATTTCAAACAACTTTGGTTTTGATAATTTCTCATGTAAAATTGAAATAACATAAGTTGTCGAAGAAACATCATAGCACCACTGGCTTATTAAAAAAATATCGATCCTAGAAAAAGTTGATGAGAATCAAAGTTGTAGGAAATCAAATTTCAAGCAACTTCGGCTTAGATGATTTCTCATGAAAAATTGAAATAACTAGTTATGGAAGAAACAAAATAGAACCACTAACTTATTAAAAAAAATATCGATCCTGGAAAAAGTTGATGGGAATCAAAGTTGTAGGAAATCAAATATCAAACAACTTTGGTTCCAATAATTTCTCATGAAAAATTGAAACACTTAACACAAGTTATCGAAGAATTATCATGGCTCCACTGTCTTCAAATATGGAACCACCAATTCCCACCTTTTCATTAACTGAATAAGCACCCAGTTGGAGTGACGCAAAAAACTGATCAGTTTAACTGACCGTGTGTTAGTTTGTGATCTATAGCAGTCTGTGGCTTCGATTGATAGTAAATAAATAGTACTTGTTTTATTATAAAAACGTTTAAGTATGTACTTCATTTAATTTAGGTAGATTGTTAAATTATCTTTCTAATCTGATAATCTGAAATCATCTCTTCACTGCAGCATTATAGGTGTGTATGATAATATTGAAGGACCCTGAAGTAAAGAGTATGAATCTAGTGAGTGTAACCGCAAATATTAGGTACTTAAAAGTAAAGTTCGATTGATCATTAGTTGATCCTCTCGTCATAATAGCGGACGTCGCAATAGTGAACCCACAGAATCAGGAAAATACACATTCTTTATGATATAGGCACATGAATAAACACTATTCGCCTATAAATAAATTAACAAAAATCATGAATCCTCCAACTATCACAACTCAACCTCTACGATCTACGGAAAGCTCTGAAAAACCAACCGAAGTGAATCCTGCGATTGACGTTACAAGTGCTACAATTGAGAACGGGAAAGAAAACCTTGCAGACACTCCAGCCTTTGATGACATCGGCCATTTGGATGAAATTACTGAAGAAGAGAAAAGGAAAAGACGGAGGCAGGAAGATACAGACTGCTGTTGTGTGTACGCCCCTTATACAGATGATACTGATGTATTTTGTTTATACATTATGTGCCATTGGATCTGCGATTGTTTTAGAGCTGTAGGACAGTGTACCGAAGACTGTTTTGAAGGTTGTGCCAATTGTTTGACTGAATGTTGTGAGGGTGAGGGGTGCTGTACTTGTGATGGAGCAGATGCGGCAGGGGATGTTGCTGGAGATGGGTGCGACGGTTGTGGAGACTGCCTCTCAGGATGTGTCGATTGCTGTACTGCTTGTGACTGTAGTAGTTAAGCCTTGAGCAGTTATACCAGCCTAGAGCCACACTCCGATACCTTAAAGAGTTGGAGCAGTAGATGCTGGAATGGGAAATGCACAAAACACCCCATGTGGGATGGGTGCTGAACTTATCGTCCCTACTAAATAAAATTAGAAGCCCTGAACTATAATCCGAATCAAATATCATGGTGGCTGTGATGTTACCTACAAGCTTCGAATACCCAATCCAGACTAAATCACAAACCAACACTGCACACCACATACTATTCAATAGAGTTGTCTACAATTGGAATAGATTGCCTGAGAATGTAATCTCAGCAAGAACTATAAACACATTTAAGAATAGACTGGACCTTTGGATAAAGAAGGAAAACATTTCTTTGTCAGATAAATACTAATTTAATTCGACTCTGCTTGATATAGGCATATCAGTATATACTGCTCGCCTATAAACAAATAAATAAATAAAGCTTACTTAGTAGCCGCATAGATTAAATTATCCACAGTTTGTAGGTAACATCACAGCCGAGATGTTGGGATGATGTATTTATTTATCTTGCACATTTAGTACACAATTAGTCCCGTAGTATACAATGTGTTTGTCTATCGGTGTATGACCTTTAAGCGGTGACATCTATGACAAATTTTGAACAACTTTTACTATGGGACCAAATCTGAAAATGTAAAATAACAACTGCTGTTCCATACGATTTTTTATAGACTTTCGACAAAAAGTATGGAAAAGCTGTTTTTTTTAGCGTTTTCAGAGTTGACCTCACAGTAAAAGTTGTTCATTTGCCATAGATGTCACCGCGTAAGGCTTCGACATCGGTAGACAAACATTGTATAATAATAATGTGTACAAATCGCGAAAGCTTAAAAACAACATCACAGCCACTAAGATGTTTAATTTGGCCTATACAAACCATGCTTGCTATACATAATTATTTAAAAAAACACTTGAATCGTCCAACAGGAATTGGTATATGTAACTAATTAGAGTTAAGGAAAATCTGTAACCGTCTATTAGTACCTTTAAGAAGTACAAGTTTATTAATAAGTGAGCTCAGTGGCTATATATATGGTTTATAACCAACTAAAATTATACATTGGTTGAGATGCATCAGATAAATATTATTTTTCTATTTATATGCATGTTAAGGAAAAGTTATTAAATGTTAAAAAGTTGTATGCATGTTAAGTAACAATAGACATAATTATAGATAAAAAAATATAAGTGTCGAATTGAGTACCTCCTGCATTTCGTTGGTCAAAAAATTAAGGCTCATAAATAAAAAACTTAATCATGTCATGGCCAAAAAATTTAGTGATATATCTATTGCGCTTCCATGTTCTTATCATATTTACTGCAACATAATGTTAATATTTATGTAGTCAGAATTTTTATAGATGTTTATTGTATAAAAACATATTTTGCTACTTTGTTCATACATTATGTACGCACAATTTTGTAAATATTTTATACTTAACAGTTTTTTTGAGGATGTCTGATCAAAGCCTTTAAGACCTTTAAGTAAACGTTTTGCTTGCGTGTTCGCGTTCTTCGTTTCCGACAGGGGTGTGTACAAATTGTATAGACTATAGAGTCTAGGGGTGTAGCTACCGATACGGCGGTACGGTACCGTATCAATTATACGGGACCCCCGGGCTACTGGGGCCTGTATAATTGAATTAGAGACATCTTTACCCTTCATAAGGGCCCCATACATTATACGGGGCCCCGCCCTCTGGTACATGGCTACAAAGATCTCTAGTCCTGAGCCTTTAGTAAAAGTTTTACATAGTTTACTTAAACTTGCGCGCTTGCGAGTGGCTCCATACATTTTCGTTAGTTGTTCCTCGTTTCCGCCAGGGGCGCTGTACAAAAATGTATAGAGCCGTACGGAAACTACTGTAATTTCAATTAACGTGTAAACCTGTACTAACCCCTCAGAGGGATTAAGCAAACCTCGATGTGAAAAAAAATGGAGGAAAATTAGAATACTCAATTATCGTTTTATTTCCGTTCGCGCCTCATAAGCAATCTACTGAAAAGTTGATTTTACGTGTCAAAGGAGGTTGTTGTCCTTTCACAGGTCCGTGTTGTTTGCGTTTTACTACAGATGCGTAGAACGCGCAAACTTGGTCTTTGTTATTTTGCGCGAGCTGTTATATACTTGCAATTTAATTTAATTCTGTGAATTTTGTGTTTAGGTAGGTATACACGTACCTATTCATCTTGGAGAAATTATACAGGGTTATCCAGAACTGGTGTACTACGCCGAAAGGGTGATTAAGTAAGACTATCATTACGAACAACTTTTACTATGGGGCCAACTCTAAATAGGAAAAAACAAATCAGCTGTTTCATTTTACATTTTGTTGATTCTGAGTTGCAATTTTGTATTGAATTATTTCTCGAATTTTAAGTTGGCCCCGTAGTGAAAGTTGTTCGTAATTATGGTTGTAAACACCCCTTTTTGGCTTAGTAGAGGCATAAATAAATTAAGTATTCATAATTTATCTATGGTACAGATAAGCAGATAACCCTGTGAATACAATTAGTTATGCAGTGTGACACAAAAGAGTAGAAAATTATTTGGGAACTAAAAGTCACTCTTGCTGAAACCACTATCTCAGCTCTGTGTGGGATTTGTTTTGTTTTGAGTTATTTTTTGACTGTGGAAAACAGTGTCATCATCAAAATGATGCCCAATGTGCTAGAAAAGCAATAGTGGTGCCCTTCATACTCTAATTTTTTTTGTACATAAATATGTACAAAAAAATACTAGCAACCCGCTCCGGCGTCGCACAGGTGTATTACACATACACATTCCTCTATTAAAAAAACCGCATCAAAATCCGTTGGGTAGTTTTAAACATATAACATACATAGGGACAGACAGGAAAGCGACTTTGCTTTATACTGACTTCATTGTTTTTATTGACTGCCTCGGTGGCTCAGTGGTTAGTGACCCTAACTTCTGGATCAAAGAGGCGTGGGTTCGATCCCTACCCAGGGCAAATATTTATGTGATGAACATAAGTGTTTGCTCTGTGTCTGGGTGTTATTTAGTTACTATCTATACAAGAATGTATTTAAAAATAAGTATATATAGTATATCAGTCTCTCAGCAGCCATATCACAAGCTTTGCCTAGTTTGGGGTCAGAGACCGTGTGTAAGGTGTCCCAAAATATTTATTATTTATTTATTTTACCCGCATGATATTTTGATTTTTGACGCAATATTATTATAATTTACAGCCTACTAGTTTTTACCCGCGGCTTCGCCCGCATACGCAATTTATCATTATAATTTATAGCCTATGTGTTATTCTGATATATAAGCTATATTATTGCAAAGTTTCATCTCAATCCGTTCAGTAGTTTTTGCGTGAAAGAGTAACAAACATCTATCCATCCATACATCCATCCATCCTCACAAACTTTCACGTTTATAATATTATTAGTAGGATGTGTTATTTTGATATATAAGCTATATTATTGCAAAGTTTCACCTTAATCCGTTCAGTAGTTTTTGCGTGAAAGAGTAACAAACATCCATCCATCCTCACAAACTTTCGCGTTTATAATATTATTGTATTAGTAGGATTACTGTGATGAAGTGAGGTGAAGTGATTATTGTGTAAGTGAAAATATTACTCTAATCCAAAGTACCATTTTTACTGTAATGCTCTGTTATTGTGCCAATTTATAGATTAATGTATTTTTTAAGCTATTGTCAATTAAATGCGTAGGTATTTAATGTAAGTTATTCAGAAAGATGTGATGATTGAAACTTAGCATGTCTTGCAGAAAAAAAAACATATTTTTATACTGTAGTGCTATTAATATGATAAATAAATTTGTAATCTGGTGCTTCAATATAGTAAAGTTATATGTTAGGTAAGTTTTGATGGTTTTGTTGCAGAATGTCAAATTGTCAGAACGCACACAAAATAGGCATTCTGTACCAGTATTGCATAAGTGTAACTAGTTTTCGTGGGGGGTGGGAGGGGGCCATTTTAAAGTGTTTTTATTCTCGAATCCCGCGTTGGCCCCATTGTAAGAAAGTAAGTTCGTATATGCCGGGTGGCTAGACCTAGTGTCAGAGTTTAATTATGGTCCGAATTACCTCCTTTTGGCCTAGTACATCAGTTCAGTTCTGGATAACCCTGTCCCGGTCAAACATAAATCATTCTTAAGGGTGAGGCAATACGAGCGTATTTGCGAGAGTCGCGGTATTTGCGCTGTATTTGGTTTCAGACTAAAGTCTTGTTTGTACTGACTGAAGATTAGTCGACTTATTTTATGACTTTTGTATGAAATCGAACACGTCTCAAATAAAGTACCTACCTATTTTTTGATTTTTTTTTCACGTTACACGACTCACGTCTCACAAAATAATGTTCGTTTAGCTGCGCCCTTAAACTTTACGGCTAAAGGTGCCTAAAGATTAAGTAACATGTTTAATATGTCTTACATGTTATGTGTTGAATATGTTGTACAACATGTTATATTGTGTTAAATATGTTTTACAACATGTTATATTGTGTTGAATATGTTTTACAACATGTTATTTATATATCTAAGCACCTTATATTAAGCATACTGTAGAACAATTTCAGCGCTTGAGTTCTATTTATAGTGTTTTTAATGTCTTTATATTAACGACATTGTATTATATTATACTTGTTTATGATTTATTAGTTATAACGTTGCGGATAATAAACTAATATCGTTAGTATGTTTAACTTTTTTACTCATGTTACGCGTAAATAAAGTGGAATATTTTTACAAAAATCTTTTTAATTTGTAGATTTTCAGTTTGTTACTTCGACAAATAGGTAGGTACCTTTTTTCTCAACCTATGCTGTCCTACTTCTGGACAAAGGTCTCCCCTATTTCCTTCCATTCATCGCGTTCTGTGGCCAAATCCCGCCAACCTTCCCGGAAAGTGTCAAGATCGTCACACCGACGTTTTCTAGGCCTTACCTGCCTTCCGGTACCCATTGTGTGACGATCCTAGCCCATCTCTCGGGGTGCATACGAACCACATGACCCGCCCAATCCCATTTTAGTTTAGCAGCTTTTTGGCCTACGTCAACTACACCTGTAATGGAACGCAGTGTTGTGTTTCGAACTCTGTCCGTCCGTTTGATGCCTATCATACTGCGCTCCATTGCCCTTTGGCAAACCCCAAGTTTGAACCTCTTAGTATCAGTCAATGACCAAGTTTGAGCACCGAATTATTCAAATCATATTTATAGTAATAGCACAAGAGTTGCAGGTAAATATCTCTGTGTAATAATATTCTACAACAATCTACTACCTAATGCCATATTCTCAAATAGCGCATATGCTATGGCTATAAAAATCTTTAACTGTTTACCCTTACATATAAAAGTATTAGAAGGAAATAGCTTTAAAAGAACTCTAAAGTCCATGCTGGTTTCAAAAGTCTTTTATTCTATGAAAGAATATTTTGAAAACCACAAATTAATTTCCTTCGGCTTACCCAATTTATAAAGTAGTTTAAATTTTATTATGTAACTCTAGATTAAGACTCTTTATAATATTAAGCCTACTATTGTACGCTCGTAATGGACAGGCTGTTTGAACTTTTTAATTTTATGTAACATCATTTTGTACACAGCTAAGCAATAAAGATTATTTCTATTTCTATTCATCTACTTGATGCCTTGTGAAGCGAGTAGGTAATTATGATCAGTCGCCCGATTTCGACGATTCTTTTTTATTGGAAATATTATATTTCAAACTTGGTCCCATTTTAAATTTTATCGAAATCGGCTGACCCATTTTTGATAAATCAACAATAATGTGAAAAATGCTATATCGATCTGTGCGAAATATTCGCGAATTCCACGCTTAAAGTCGGTCATGCTATTTTTTGTTATACACAAAAGTTAGGAACGTGCGTCCGGTCCGTCCCGTCCTAATACCTATAAAACGTCCCTAGAACTTTATACAGCACATATTCTTGCTAACAAATAACAATTATACATCCGTAGCTAAGCGTGTTTGTTGTTTTGTTACTCTGTCACGCAGCAATGGATTGACTTGAGTTTTAAGTATGAACTAAGTTGAAAGACTGGAAGTGACATAGCCTACTTTTTATCCCAGAATAATAAAATGTTCCCATGGGATAGGCGGATACACACAAATTAAAATACCACGCGGGTATTTCTATAGACGCGGGTGTGTGCTGCCAGTGATGCTCAGAAACGTGGTCTCTCACTATGGGCCTTATTAGTAAGCTCCAAGTAGCCCAACGAGCTATGGAGAGGGCTATGCTCGGAGTTTCTCTGCGGGATCGAATCAGGAATGAGATCCGTAGAAGAACCAAAGTTACCGACATAGCCCAACGGATTAGCAAGTTGAAATAGCAATGGGCAGAGCACATAGCGCGGTGGACCGGTGGAGACGAAAAATTCTCGAGTGGAGACCACGTACCGGCAAGAGCAGAGTAGGACGTCCACCCAAAAGGTGGACAGATGACCTTAGGATCGTGCTGGATGCAAGCCGCTTCCAACCGGTCTTATTGGAGATCCATAGGGGAGGCCTATGTCCAGCAGTGGACGTCCTTTAGCTGATGCATGGATGGATTTATATAGATACAAAATCTAGTTTTATTCATGAAATGAAAATTATGGTCTTTTTGTTCTGGCTCCATACATTATCTGTTTTCAATAACAAAATAAATAAAGAAACCAGAAAGCGACCAGCTTTCGTTTCATGAATAAATCTTATCTTAGGTATAGGTCGAACAAAAATTTTTGGCGGTTGTTAAGTTAGGTACTAGCTGCGCATAACCCAATCCTTGCGCAACTGTTATTTGGTTATTGGTTGAAGTTTGATTCGCCCTGTACAGGGTTATCTGCATACTCCAAGTAGGTGACAAATTTTTGTTGTGAACCACTTTTATTATGGAGCCAACCCAAAATTCGAGAATAAAATCAGCTTTGTATATACGAAACTGCAACAAAATGAAACATTTTTTATTTTTTTCCTCGATTTTCGGTTTGGCCCCATTGTAAAAGTTGTTCATAATGATGGTCTGAATCACCTTATTTCGGCTCACTATTTCTGGATAACCATGTACATATTTTCAAAATTTCGTTAGGTATGTAGGTATACTAATTACTAAGCGCCACACAAGACGGCGGATGGGAAGTTATGCGCAGAACGCTGCGCAAAAGCCGAAATATAAGTATGCGTGGGAGCCAGAGAGACGAGACCCCGGGGCACATACGCCCGCCAACCCCATGCTTCCCGCGCGCTCCCTACGCCCGTGCTCACCACTACGACACGCGGTGTCGCGTCGGCATTGTGCACACATGCACAATAATTAGCGAATCATGGCGAAGTGTCATCTGCGGCTAACTTCCCATCCGCCTACTTGTGTGGCGCTTAGTAAACATTATAGGAAGAGAATAAAACTATTTTTTTTTTTCAGGAATACTTTTATTTCTCTAGACACCAATTATTGCAACACAAAATGACTAGAATAGACACATAGACAATAGTACAGATAAAACAGCTTATAAATAGTTAAGAGTATTTTTGGTACATCTACGAATAATAATGAGGTACATAACATAGTAACATTTTATATTAAAGAAAATAATCACAGCTCGCGCCATATTAAGAAACAGTTTCGCGAAAGTAGATTTTTAGGTCTCCTAGATTAGACCCTAGTAGATTGTTTAATTATTCCATTAGCCATAGGACATAGGATTCCTCTAGGGATCTCTGTTATGACCAAATGGAAGCGACTTGCATACACCTTGCAGGTGTGCCTACGTCATACGCTTCGAGCAAATATCTACAGAGTCACAGTTCCAAGTGAAAGCGCCGTCATACATACCGGCTTAGATATTTACATTAAATAATTCACAATGACCCGTGTTCTCGAATCTCGACGTTGTCACCTAATTAGTGCTTGTAACCGAACACTGGCATCGCGCGGCGTTGTAGTCGGCTTGCAATCGCCTAACGGCTAACTAAAAAGCCTGCCCAAGATACGTACTGGCTCGGACACTTTTTTTGCACGATTGTGACTCTATAGATATTTGCTTGAAGGTCATGCTGCACTTGTCGCTACGTGGTCTCCAATCGAGAACTTTTCAACCCCACCAGCCATTAGTTCACCGTGCTACGTGCCCTGCCCACTGCCATTTCAACTTGCCAATCAACTTGACTGAGTTCATAGCAATAGCAACTAACCCGCGCTCACACAGGTAGTATCTAAGTAGATGACTTAAAAACATAGAAATTCAATTCTTAACTTTTATACCTATATAAATATATCCTACCTATATATAAAAAATGGCTAAAAATCGAAACAAGTACTGTGTCCGTGTGGTAGGGTGCCAAGAACGCTGGCTGCATTCCCACGCTGAATGGTTAAAAATATTCTCTGTGCGAGGAATGAGCCAGCTCTCTTGTCACCAGCAGCGTCAACAAGCTTTGGCGAAATTGTCTTGGTGAATTTTTTTAGGAATGCACCCCACGGACCAAAAGTTTCGACGCCAAGCGGCGAAAATACATATTCACTTGCGAGTGATGCGTAGGTATTTGCGCCGCTTAGCGTCTTCTGCGGCCTCCGCCGCGGCGCGGGCGTAGAGATGTATGTCGCAGGCAATTTGTATGATTCCGCCGTTTACATACGGCGTCGTCAGTTTAAAAACGCTCGCAGTTATGTAAAATGCCGAAGGTAAAATGACAATTCGATCAATTGTAATAATTTCAACGTCGGTTGTAGTTTTAGGGTGACCATGACAAAACACACTTCAGACAAATCAATTCAATCAGATCGTGTTTAATCTTGATATATATCGAGATTAATCTTATCTCGATAATCTTAATCTCGATATTATTTAACGGTTGGAGTGTATATATTGTTTAACGGTTGGAGTGTACGAAAGGGGGCACTGAGCCTAAACATACCTTCGGAATGCGATGGGATGTGGGAGTATAAGGGTGGGGAAATACTGACATTGACTCCAAGACTTGACCCCTTGACTTTTACGCAGGATAAGTAAACCAAACTTAGTGACCTTAGGCCAAATTTATGTAAGGTTTGTAGGTTAGGTTAGGTTAGGTTTGAACAGTGAAAACAACCAAGCCGAGCGAGCGAAGCGAGCGTGCCGCGGCAGAGGCCGGCTAAGCGCCAGAAACAATGTGTCCTTATTACGAGTTTAGGACCTTCCGTTATATATGTATAGTATACTCTAACATTAACTAACCAACATAATTTAAGCACTTATCTAAGGTATTTCGACTTCAATTGTTTAGGTTAGCCTCCATTTATATCCTCTGACCATTTTTTAACGATGGTCGATATGTAACAATCGGAAGACTCCTGTATATTTCAGGAGTCCTCGGAACACCATATTCTATGGACACCTTAGCATTTTTAAGTACCGAAAAACCTTGTAAGTTGTATACGGCGGGTTTACTGCTTTCGTTTAAGAATCGTAACTTTTTTTAATTCACTATAATAAATGTCTTTAAAATCACAAGTATTTTGCGAAAAGCCTTTTGTACACGTAGTATTTTCAATATTTTCTTGGGTCATAAAACCACTACTTACTTGACGCCATTTTGTTTGTTTTGATCAACAGCGACGCGCGTGGAAAGAAACAGAACTAAAAACTTTAATTTGTCGCGGCATTATGTAGACGGCGTTTCAATTGTCAAACAAATGTTTAGGCTTAATATATAATGTCACGGCAAAATACATTTTGCCTTCGGCATTTTACATAACTGCGAGCGTTTTTAAACTGACGACGCCGTATGTAAACGGCAGAATCATACAAATTGCCTGCGACATATATAACGCGACATCATGGATGTATAGGCCAAATCATACAAGTACATTACATCGGCGGATGAAAAGTTAGCTACCAATATCAGTAGTAAATATCCAATCCTGACTGAACCTTACATAGCTTCTCGCGTTGATTGGATATTGCGCAGCTTTTAGAGTTAATGCATAAAGAGAACCATTGTCGCAAAATGAGTAAAATGGCACACGGGCGACCTCACTTACGACCCTTCTCGTTTTGCACAAACTCTAGCTAACTTCACATCCGCCGACTTGTTTGATTTGGCCTACACCTAACTAAGGGGGGAGGGGGGCAAGAGTGGAAGATTCCAATCTTAGAAAAAACATGAAAGTTAATAATCTCTATTTTTTGAGGAGATCAAGTGAAAAACGCGTCAAAGCGCGCTATCTGCGTTTTAATTTAGTTGGCGCGAGCCGTAATCAAGTATCAAACACAATAAGTACAAAGCGTATTGCCGCAATAATTAATTCTCAAATTATACAGATACATAGATATTATGTACTACTACATAAATTAAGGGTAGATAACAAAAGGCCCAATTATAAAGGCGCCATCGTAAAAATAACAAGGTATAAGTACAGTGTTCTCTCTATCGAATGCATAGTGAAATATTCTAATTAGCTATTGTAATTGGCGCTTTCATAATTGGGCTAAAGTCGTGTTAGGTTTACCAATTAGATATAAGTCAGCACAATGCCTAATTAAAACATGTTTTATTCAATAATGACATGACTTCAAGGGTACCGGCCCTCCCAGATCTCAACAACAAAATTATATGTTTTTAGAAAATAGCCCCAAAGTTCAGAAGCTTTATTATTCGTAAATTATAAAAAGATATATATACATTACCGACCGATGAAACAGCCATGAATAGCATTTACAGATTACAGAGGAAACTTTAACATAGAGTATCGCCACAGAAGTCGGCGGGTGAGAAGTTAGCCGCAGATGACACTTCGCCGTGATTCGGTAATATTTGCGCATGCCGAAGCCGCGTGGCGTAGGGAGCGCGCGGGAGGCATGAGGTTGGCGCGCGGGTGTGCCCCGGCGTCTCGTCTCTCTGGCTCCCGCGCATACCTATATTTTGCCTTCTGCGCAGCGTTCTGCGCGTACCTTCCCATCCGCCGACTTGTGTGGCGCTAATTATAACTACGAGTATCGCTATGGATCATTTGACAGTGACCTGATTGCGTTATCAGAAATCTGTTTTGTTTACGTATTTAAAACACATGTCAGAGAAAAACATTATCAGTACCTAATGACTGTTACGATAACCCCAAAAGAGAATTTATGATTCATAATATGTATCTGGAAATACCGGCAGCTGTTTACGCATTCTATATAGATAAAAATAGACTAGGAGAGATGTATCAAGAGAAATATAGCTATACGGCTGCTTTAAATCGAATATGATACAGGGCAATGTTGATGTCCAGGGGCCTTATTTTGTAAGCGCTCTGGCGTTCGGCTCCCCTGGGCTTGATTTTTGAACTTCGCACGGCTTGGTCGTATACGGAACTTCCATAGACAACATAGAGATTCTTGTTGTTTTTAAACTTTCGCGATTTGAACACATTATTATTATATACTACGGGACTAATCGCGCACTAAAATGGCACGTGGGTGTCTTCAAATCCCGAGTAAATAGGTATCTTCTAGGTAAGCGTGCTACACCCTAGACCACACATCTGCTTAACATCAGGCAGTGTGTAGTCAAACGCGAACGTATTCGAAATAAAAAAAAATTAGATACCCGTAACCCCGTACCCGTGACCACGGTCGATGCAACTCGGCCGAAACGTCGGGATGAGGAGGTATTTATTTATCTCGTAATTTTAGTGCGCGATTAGTCCCGTAGTATATAATAATAAAGATTCTTCATGAAAATAGAGCCCATATTACCCCTGAGAATCGTTTTTTGAAATCCGAATCCGAATCCGAAATCTGCAGAGCGACGTAACGTTACAAACGCCATTATGTTTTATTCGGCCAATTCCTGTGCAAAGACTGGCGTGGTATAACAATGGAATCGTCACTCTGAGATATGAAGATCTTAAACGACAAGTTACTTAGAAATTTCGCTGGATACATTGCCCTTCAAATCATAATAACTTGTGTAAACTTTCCCGATTTCAAATAAGATTTAATTTACGTACAATCTCTGAAACTAACCTAATAATGCCTATAGAATAGATAAATATTTCATATATTCTTTAACCTTAAGACTACGCTACAATATATTATTATCATAAAACGGATGATATTATCCCGCTGGGACATTAAAATGGCAAAATATTTACCCTGTGATTTTCACTCCCTGATTATGACAAACAAAGCAAGATTGCCTGATATTACAAAAATAAATAGCTAAGATAAACATAATAATTGTAGGAATCGCTATAACACACATACGAATAATTAAAATAGTATAATTAATGACATCGCAATGCAAACTACTTATTATCATAGAGGTGTACTAACGACAAAATTGTCGAACTCAAATGGAACAAAACATGGCCGCCCGTGAACATAACATGGCAATAAAAGAGATGGCATGACATGGCAAGATGGCGTTGGAGGCGCGTTTGCAAACGAGAAATTATTATGTAAAAGAAGGGCCTTACAGTACCCCTATCATGACAAAGGGACAAATTGTCTTTCCGCCTATTTATCCCCTCGGAGTCGAAAGAAAGTATGAATTGACATTAAAAGTGGATGAATGTTTTTATCCCTTTGACATGCTAGGGATGCAGGCGTATACAAATATTACACCTTTACGAACAACTTTTGCTACGGGAACAACCCGGAAAACGAGAAAGAAAAACTAGCTTTTCATCACATCTATTCGAAAAGGACTACTTGGTTCGCCTTTAAGTGCGCCCAAAGGAGGTGTTTTCTAAAAGGAACTTTATAAGTGCGCCGGAATTATCTTTGCCGCGCACTTTTTGAATTTGGAAGTATTTGTAATGTTAATGTTCAGCGCCAAGAAAATGAATGAAAAGAATGTAAATATAAGTTTTAGTTTGTTTTATTATTAGATACAATTTAATTTCAATTTGTTGTTACCCTACGTTTTATTAAATAATATTACAATAAAATATGAGGCGCCTTTTACTTTCTCATAGAGGTGATGAAAAGTAGAGTATACAACTCGGGCGCAAAATATATTTTTCGCTACGTTCAGGATTCTACAAAAAAATCCCTCGCTACGCTCGGGATTCTACTCTAGAATCCCTCACTTCGCTCTGGATTCAAAAAAGCGCCCTCGCCGTAAAACTGTTATTTTGCTCCCATATGATACAATCTACTATTTCCATACAAAATTGCAACTCGAAATCGACAATATGTATGGAACAGCTGATTCTATTCGAATTCCGGGTGGGCGGTGACCGGTATGGTCTACATCACCTCCTTTCGACTTAATATAAGCAGCAGATATCCCTGTATAGTAAGCTATAGAGTTTGTACAAAAAGAGAAGCATCGTAGGTGAGGTCGCCCGTGTGCCATTTTACTAATTTCGTTACGTTGACAACACTGCTCTGTGATTGCTAGTACAACTAAAACTGTTTGATACTTGGTAGACACCAATTCGGTTTTCATCATCAGTCAGTCTACCAAGTATAGTCGGTACCTTTGCTGCTGATTAAAATCATATTTTTAGTTCTTTTTTTGCACCAACTCTACCAGCTAGGGAACAACTGACTTTTCTCGTAATTTCACAATTGCTCCCATAGTAAGAGATGTTAATATGTTGTGTTCATATAATATGTGTATGCTATAAATATCTCTGTTAATTTATAACTTTGCACGTAACCTAGTATTGACTACCTACTTTAGAATATAACAGTGACTTTTTCACACTATGCTATAATAGGCTATTTGACTAGTTTTTGGAAATCGTTTTAAATTATTCGTTAGTACATACTCGTACATGGAGCCATGGTGGTCAAGAGGTAGTGACACCCGCCTTACAATCGTGAGGTCGCGGGTTCGAATCCCCGGTCCCGTACCAATGAGTTCTTTGGAATTTATGTACGGAATTTCACACCACTGGCTTTTCGGTGAAGGAAAACATCGTGAGGCAACCTGCGTACGTCCTTAGAAGAAATTCGATGGCGTATGTGAATCCACCAACCCGCACTGGGCCAGCGTGGTGGATATGGCCAAATCACCCTTCGTGGGTAGGCCTACGTCCTGCAGTGGACTATTAAAAAGGCTGGTACAGTACAGTATATACTAAGCACACTACTTTTTTATTTCCGAGAGATCTACTGTATTAACAATGAAAATCAGTGTTAAAGAATAGATATTCAAGATCCCACCAAAAACTACATTCTGTAATGGCGCTGGTCTTTGACGTCACACAATAGTAAATAACGTGAGTAAATACCAGTAAATACGCTAGTTCACATCTAAAAATTGACAAAAAATACCTTAAAAGTAACTTACAGATCCTGTAATATGACTCCGAAATCACAAAACACAAATTACACAAGCAAGTCTATCGAGAAATTCTTGTTTACAATCAAGTGACGTCACCAGAGTTGCCGCCCTTCTTAGAGCGTTTACGTCACAGATAAAATATCAAAACAATATCGTATTTTATTTCGTGCGATTTGCGAAAACTAGACATATTTTAGTTTAAGTAAAGTGAAATATGTCTTTTTCAGGTAATCAACAGGTCATCTTTAAGGATTACCACAATCAATAGTATATTTTCAATGTTGTCAAATAGCCTATTATATAAAATCGATCGACAGCAAACGCTTCCGAAATATAGGTAGAAGCATACAACTTGGCAGCTGTGATGTTAGTTACAAGCGGCGGATACCCTAATCCTGGCTGAAGCTTATTTAACAGCTGTGCGAAGATTGGGTTATTCGCAACTTGTACCTAATCACAGCTGCCAAGTTAAATGATTCGGCCTATGCGAGTTGCTTGTCAATAGCACAGTGTGAAACAGACTAGATTTCAAAAGTAAAATTCTAACTATTAACGAAATTATTAAAATAGAATAAATAATACTATTTTCTAAAAATGTACCTACATACACAATAGTTAAATTAAGTACTTAGCTAGACAAAAATAGATTATTTTATTAGTTGACTAGATATGAGTATTAGGATCTTAGAATAAGTACAAGAAGTTCCTTTATAAAGTGCAGGGTCTTTCACAGATACATATATTATATAGGTAATCATAATTTCCATTTTTACTATGAGACCAACTCCGAAATAGCGTAGGTATAAAAATAGCAGGGCAAAATGTATGGAAAACCTGATTTTTTTAATTTCGTGGTTGGTCCTATAGTGAAAGAAGTTCATAATGATAAGTATATAATTAAGACCCTGTACCTTACAAGGCAACAAGTGCAAGTAACAGTTACATACTAAAGCATTTAATTTGGTACAATGTTTCAAAACAGCGGTGGGATATACCTAGTAAAAATTAGACAAATACATTGGCACATCTTTAACTAATATCGAATGGCTTCAATTTTTAAATACATAGATTTTGGAATAATAATTTTTTTTAATTTTGGAAGATATAAAATAATTAATATTAAAAACAATATAAACATTTACAAGCCTATACAAATTATTCACATCATTGAGAATATAAATACGAATCGCTATTTCCTTGGTCACAGCATCGAATTATGACTGCCTCGATGGCTCAGTGGATAGTGGCCCTAACTTCTGGGTCAAAGAGGCGTGGGTTCGATCCCCACCCAGGCCAAATATTTATGTGATGAACATAAGTGTTTGCTCTGTGGGGTGTTATTTAGTTACTATCTATAAAAATATGTATTTAAAAATAAGTAAGTGTATGTAGTATATCAGTCTCTGGCAGCCATATCATAAGCTTTGCTTAGTTTGGGGTCAGAGGCCCTGTGTAAGATGTCCCAAAACATTTAAGTATTTTTTTTGTTGTATTTATTTTACGGCGTAGATATTATACCTTGATAAACTAGAAAGTTGACCGCCTAATTCTTAATGGAAGTATCCAACTTAGAGTTACTAAATTGTACTACCGATGGTTTGAAACGCTGTATCAATGTAAAAGCCTAACACAACACCGACTAGTGAACAAGAAACAATTCTACTAAAATTTTGTAGAACAAAATCTATACAATTTCTACAGTAGGTACCCAGTTCTCTGAGTAGGGCTTTTTGTAGAATACCCTAAAAATAGCATTTGTGAATTCTGGTTAAAGAACCGCAGAAAAATGTGGCTTGCTTTGGACCAGAATAGGCATGATGTCTAAAAAATATAATTAGTCCCTCAGATAGACTATCAAAAAATGTTAGACACGTATTTTTTCTTTTGTCAATTAAACAAAAATTGATGAAGATATAGCCCGTCAAAGTTCCGCGGGACGCCACAAGTGTCTATACAAACGTATAGACTTCTGTGAGAGGTGACGTCACGTCACGACCCCCACTCCCAAACTTTGACAAGGTTTATCTTTGTCATTTGTTGTTTGATTGACAAAAGAAAAAATACGTATCCAATACTTTTTGATGATCTAACTCACGAACAAATGATACTTGGGATTTTTTTTTACCCATTCATCACGCCTATTATATAGATTTTGTTCTACAACATTGGACATGAATTACACACGGCTCAAAAAATACATTAAGTCATATTGCACAGAAGTTTGCAATGCTAGCTTTACTGTGTTTCTATAGACAGATCGACAGACATATTGTAGAATAACAATGTGCTCATCAAAGTCCTACTTTTGTTATGGGGCCAACCCCGAAATTGAGACTGACATTCAGCTGTTACATTTTACGACAGTCACAGAATCATACAAGTTGACGGATGTGAAGTTAGCTACAAATTGCGCGAAACCCAATCAACCCGCGGCTTTATGTGAACTTCAGTCTTTGATATTGCGCAGCTTGTATAGGCCGCGCCACACAAGTTGGCGGATGTGAAGTTAGCCACAAGCTGCGCAATATCCAATCCTGACTGAAGCTCACATAAAGCCGCGCGTTGATTGGCTGTTGCGCAGCTTGTAGTTAACTTCACATCCGTCAACTTGTGTGACGCGGCCACGCGGTATAGCTCACGTCATAACTGCCGAGTTGCAAGATTCGGCTTATAACAAAGTTTTTGTCCGTCTGTTTATACTCTATAAAATTTAACGTGATCTCTGCGACAGCTGTCAGAAAAATCACGCCTATGAAGTCCTGAATTTCTTAATAGTACAGACTGTCAATGTCATACTTTATGGACATGCCGATTAGTGATGGGCGACGAATGATCGTGACCACAGAGGTTTAGATAGAGTTTTATTTTTATATCGATAGTTTATACTGACGATATTTTAAATAAAACTTAATTAATTTATCATTAATTTTATTGTATATTTTAAGAGTATAGTTATTTTTTGCTATTTCGGAAAATTGTCAGACAGTTTGCTTCACACAATGTCTGTCCAATAATGAATCTGTATATTTTTAGATCCGTGCTAATTAGGTAAGTAATCTAATTTCTACTTTTATCTTTGGAATGTCAGAACAACACTGAATAAGTTAGATTTAGACACACATCACAATACACTAAAAATATTATTAATTACGTTAAGGTGATAAAAGCGCCTACTTTTTAAAAGTTTAGTCTTCTATCGCCTTAATCTTTGACAGCAATTTTATTGATGTTTTTTTAGTGATATTTCACTAAAAATGCACAGATAATTCCGTGTTATAACTTTTTCCATATACTCGTATTATACAATCTACTTGTTTGGCAAAAATAAAAATTAGACGCTGGATTACCAACTTACGCGTATAACAAATTAAGTAAGTAGATATAGGTCGAAACATACAACATGGCGGGTGTGATGTTAGTTACGAACTGCGGGTAGCCCAATCCTGACTGAAGCTCACTTAGTTGATTGAATGAGGCGTTACTTTGCGGAAATTCATCTTCAAATCTATGTTTTGAATAAATATTTAGTGTATTTCCGCTATCTAGTTGTAGGCAAATAAGTTTAAGGACATTTAATGTTGTCCCTTCGAGGTCGCTCGCAAGAAACCAAAAAAAGAAGAGGTTCTTGCGAGCGACCTAGAAGAGTCAACACGTCCGTGAAGATGCCTCGTTGAGAGGCGAAACACGTGTCGAACAGAGTGTAGTGCAGTGAGAATAAGGGTGTTATTTATTAGTGAAGTGTTTTCAATATTTTGTCATGTTATTTTTAAAGATTTTCTAATATTTATTTGTTGTTAACGGATTATTAATATAGTATTTAAAAAAAATATACAATAGAGTGTAGTGAAAATAAGAGATATTTATTATTATTTTATCTATTTTGTAAAATTTAGTTTTTAAATGTGTAATTATTGTATTTTTTTATATAAATGTCCTTAGTGCCCTTAAACTTATTTGCCTACAACTAGATAGCGGAAATACACTAAATATTTATTCAAAACATAGATTTGAAGCTCACTTAACAGCTGTGCGAGGCTTGGGTTACCCGCAGCTTGTACTCGTAGCTAACTTCACAGCCACCAAGTTGAATGACTCTGCCTATATGTATATAAGTTATATAAGTAGCTCTTAGAGTTAATGAGAATTTAAATCAAATAGGTACTTAAGTATTCGAAGCGCTTACCTAAAATTATTTTAGAATAAGTATAGTTGAAATTGTTGACTAAAGGACATACTCACAATACTATAAATAAGAGTTGATCTCTATTGGATTCAACTCTAATCAAGAATTAAAAAAAAAACAATAAATACAGTGAGAATCGTCTGAAAATACTATATAAGTACATAAAACTATGTAGATGAGATTGGGTCACACAAAAATATATCAAGATACTAAAAGTACACCAAATCACATATACAATAACAATTATTTATTCATATTATATTATCAACATCCATTTATTATATCAGTAATAGTTTCGACAAAACACCGAAAATTTTCCATATTACACTTTCTTTTCATCATAATACGTAGGAAAAATTATATATACATCGTATAACTTCCACAAATGTGTTTTTCAAAGTAATTCGTATATATTTCTAAATCGCGTGCATTTTGCATGTAGTCAATAATTAATAGAAAAACGCGCATTTCTCACGACATGTAAATGTTATAAAAAACCGTGTTTTTTTTTAAACAAAAGCGTATTTTGTTATTTATTCAAAAATACATGCTTTCTATACCAACGCAACGCGTGCGTTCTAATAAAAACGCATAGGTATATTTAGTACGTAGCCCGCACTTACCACTATTATCGATACTGCTTTCAATGCATAAAGAAAGGTCATTTTTACAATACCTAGTTGAGTCATAAAACTGGAATAGGCTCAATTTTGAAGATTTTAACTCGTTATATCTTTAGTAAAAACATAGCTGTCTTTTGCACTTTCTTCTATTAGACAAAGAGAGCAATACTTAAAATAATTACATACATTTAGAGCTGTCAAAAAACTTTCAATATTGAACCCACTAGTTATGTCTCACTCTCATTGGCTAGAATTACGAAGCGCTATAGTATTATTTAATTCTGACTTTTATGATCAAAGACGCAGTTTAAAATGACTGTTATTATAGATATACAATGTGTTTGTCTACCGGTGTCAGAGCCTTAAGCGGTGACATCTATGGCAAATTTTGAACTACATACTTTTATTGTGGGGTCAACTCTGAAAACGCAAAAAAAGACAGTTTTTCCATACTTTTTGTCGAAAGTGTATAAAAATCGTATGGAACAGCAGTTTTGGCCCCATAGTAAAAGTTGTTCAAAACTTGTCATAGATATCACCGCTTAAGGTTCCGACACCAATAGACAAACACATTGTATAAATATATTTATAGTAGGTGTTTGCCAAAGGACAGAATTCTGAGTGAAGAGCGCGCATTTTTGCATTCAAAAAGCAATTTTTACGCGAATTTTCTTATACACATCAACTCTCTAGTATGAGGTACATTGATATGTAATTATGTCTATGAATTTTACGCACAGTATAGGTCAGATAAGTTATAAGGTAGACACATTCTATGACACACATTGTAGCGCCATTTTGTGTTCTATAGCAAGAAGTAACAAAGGTATTCAGTAGAAACTACTGAATACCTTTGTTACTGTTGTAATCATTATTTTAGCATCCAGTCTACTACATAATTTGTCTATGGTTTAATGACTACGCCGCAACTAAATGCGGGACGTGACGTAGTGGCTGAATAAAATCAATTCTTAGGATTGGTTATTTATCAGACCAACGCCACCGACACCTTTAGTATAGCAATGACATAAGATATTTTCTTGACAATTTCACGATTCAACTAAATATAATACTAATTTGCGGGTAGTACGATGGCTTACGAATGAAATCGAAAGATGGCGCTACTAGTTCGCAAAATGAAAGTTACATTACAAGATTATACCAATATTTTTACGGAATTTGCGGGTAGTTTTATTTCAACTTACCTATGGAGGTATATCTTGGTCTTGCTCGCGTTATGTGAAAGATAGCGCAACCAGTACCCTAAAGATGGCGCCACCAGTACGCAAAATGAAAGTCACGTGACAATCTTACCACCTTTTTTTCTGAATTTGCGGGTAGTATGATGATAGCTCACGAATGAAATCGAAAGATGGCGCTACTAGTACGCAAAATGAAAGTTACGTTTCAAGATTATACCAATATATATTACGGAATTTGCGGGTAGTTTTATATCAACTTACCTACGGAGGTATATCTTGGTCTTCATCGCGTTATGTGAAAGATAACGCGATGAAGACTAATAGAAACTAGTAACCTAAAGATGGCGCCACTAGTACGCAAAATGAAAGTCACGTGACAATCTTACCGTCTTTTTTTCGGAATTTGCGGGTAGTTTAATGTCAACTTTTTGATGATTCGGTGTCAACTTACGATCATAAATAGCTTAGATGTCAGTTTCCTTGAACACTACAGAGGAATCGTTGAACTGAATGTATCGGGAGCTGGGCGATTCCGATGTTTCCGACATATTCTCTATGTCTTCCGTCTTGATGTGCTTTGGCGACGATTCGGAGTGGAACTCGTGCCGGAAGTTGCCTGTAACGTATATATTTAAGTTTAAAAATGTGTACTGAAATAAAATCAGTGAAATGTAATTTTTTTGGCGTCTGATATTTAACTAAGAAACTGTTTTCTACGGGCACGTGATTTGACAAATATAAATATATCCACTACTATATTATAAATATAGTCTGGATTATCTATAGACCACTAAAAGTCTGAACAAAACATATAAATCAAATTTCACAAAACTAACATTGCACATAGAATAACAGTTTTAAAAGAATAACATGGGCAAAAGCGGGAATATCAGGTTATAGATTGTTCTCTTTGAGGTGCAACAACATGGGAGTTCAAATTTGTAGTTTGTGCAAAAAGACAACCGTCGTGGCGTTACGATGAACTAACAATAAGATTTTAATCAGCAGCCAAGGTACCGACTACGTGGTAGACGCGAGTACTGATGAAAACCGAATTGGTGTCTACCAAGTATCAAACACTTTTAGTTGTACTAGCAATGACAGAGCCGATACACGATTATTTTTTGCAAAAATTAGCATGCCCGACTTCACCCGTGTACAGAATTCGCGAATATTTCGCACGGATCGATGTAGGATTTTTCACATTATTGTTGATTTATCAATAATGGCTGAGCCGATTTCGATGAAATTTAAATGGGACCAATTTCAAAGTGTACTTCCGATAAAATTATTATTGAAATCGAACCACTATGAAAAAAGTTATGCGTGGTTATACATTAAAAAAAATATACGCGTCGAATTGTATACCTCCTCCGGTGGTTCGTCGGTCAAAAATGGCACACGGGCGACCTCACCTACGACGCTTCTCTTTTAGCACAAACTCTACTTAGTAGTTTTTACGTTCGGAACCCTTTCGAAAAACTCGATATCTCGCGCCTTACGCCATATATTTATCAGTACAAGTAAATATTATGTAATAAAGAATGATCCTACTAATATTATAAACGCGAAAGTTTGTATGGATGTTTGTTACTCTTTCACGCAAAAACTACTGAACGGATTGAGATGAAACTTTGCAATAATATAGCTTATATATCAGAATAACACATAAGCTATAAATTATAATGACATTGCGTCTAAAATCAAAATATCTTGCGGGCGAAGCCGCGGGTAAAAACTAGTATACTATATTTGCATCCATTAAATATTATATTTTTTTTAAGCCAGTACACATTCTTAAAAAACAAATTTTAGGTGCATCAACTAATTTTATACTGGGGTAAATAAGCTACATGCTAACAGGAAGCAGATAAAATAGAATACAAGCAGCTAAATCAAAATATCAAAGTAAAAAACGAAACTTTAGTTAAAATAGCGAACTAAAAAACAATACTTACAGGCAAAGCGTTTACGGGGTACCGGGTCACAAACACAACACAAGCACTACAGGCGTAAAAACTAAATATAAAAACAACGGGTTGTTGTTGCACTCCGGAAGTGCCGGGAGAAGTGAAAACTTGAACATTAACGTTGTGCATTTTTGAATAAGTTGGAATGGTTAGGAAATCATTTCGCACGAATTGCTTTATCAGAAGGTTTTTAGGTGCGAGATTTTTGCTCGAGCTCGATCGTGTTAACGTTTGATGCGATTTCTATGGAAATGGCACAGCGCCATCTTGTGTCACGTACAGAAAACTGAATAGCTAAGTGTGAGTATTTTTTACGGGTAACGAGCGCCAAACCGATAGAACCGAGCGCGGCAACGTCTGTGATCGGCTAATTCAAGCGTGTGTGTCAATGTGCTCGCGTGTGTGCACGGCGCGCTCGGTCAACGCGACGTAAAAGTAATTCGATTTTCTTTGCAAATCTCCCACTTGACACTCAGTATAAAAGTACTATCATAAATACATAAAGTAGGTAAAATACAATATCACACACGCACACTCCCACGAAACAGCAGTACATTTTCGCCGTACGGTAGAAAGAGAGATACTACTTCCTCTCCTACGCCGCACCAGCGGTCTACTCTCCCTCCGTCTAACGAATTTTTAGGATTCATTTTTACCCATCCCAAAAGAGCACAACGCCAATAAAGAAGCTTTCACTTAAAAAAAAAACACGGAACAGTAACACACACTGACATTATTCTTATTATAAGTCGAATCATATAAGTCGACGGATGTGAAGTTAGCTACAATTGAATCCAGACTGAAGCTCACATACAGCTGCACGTTGATAGGGTTTCGCGCAGCTTATAGTGCCTTCACATCCGCAGACATAATTATCGTAGATTGTTGAAACTTAATTTAAGCTTGATTGATGCGCGTTCGCATTCATTCATCTATTTATCCATACATAACATGTATTATAATAAGCAAGATGACTAAAAAAATATAATTATACTCTATAAAATTTAACGACTGCGACAGTGACATTGACATAGAAGATTGACATTTTTAGAGTTGAGATAGTGGTGGAAAAAATCGATTTTCAAACAATGTTGTAATGAAATCGGATGAGTAGTTGAAGGTGAGAAATTGGATTTTATTTACTTACTATTATTTTAGATCAAGTATGTACTCGTACACATGTAAATAATGTTATGATATTGATTAAATACTCATAATAATGTAACGATAGTAATTATCGACGTTTTTCACTATTATCAATGCTAATGTAACATATAATTGGGTTTAATTTAATTACACGTGTAAAAAAAGTTATGATATTAAAATATACAATAAAATTAATGATAAATTAAGTTTTATTTAAAATATCGTTAGTATAAAGTATCGATATTTTAAATAAAACTCTATCTAAAACTCTGTGGTCACGATCATCACATCATCACTAATCGGTACGCCCATAAAGTATGACACTGACAGGTACTGTCTGTACTATTCAGACGTTCAGGACTTCATAGGCGTGATTTTTCTGACCGCTGTCGCAGATATCAAGTTAAATTTTATAGAGTCCGTCAGATAGATTAATAAAAAATATTAGACACGTATTTTTTCTTTTGTCAATTAAACAAAAATTAATGAAGATATAGCCTGTTAAAGTTTCGCGTGACGTCACAAGTGCCATATAAATGTATAGACTTCTGTAAGAGAAGTGACGTCACGACCCACACTCCCAAACTTTGACAAGGTGTATCTATGCCATTTGTTGTTTGATTGACAAAAGAAAAAATACGTGTCCAATATCTTTTGAGAATCAACTCCCGGACTAATTATATTATTGATTTTTTTACTTAGCCTATTATATTTAACCTATTTTTATACATAATATAAGATAGGTAGGTATAGACTCGACACCACCACTAAAGTCTGATAGTCAAAGCGCCTTAGTTCATTTATTCTTAATTTCAGTAGTACTGTACTGTACCGGCCTTTTTATTACTCCACTGCAGCACATTTTTTGACTGCCTCGGTGGCTCAGTGGTTAGTGACCCTAACTTCTGGATCAAAGAGGTGTGGGTTCGATCCCCACCAGGGCAAATATTTGTGTGATGAACATAAGTGTTTGCTCTGTGTCTGGGTGTTTTTTAGTTACTATCTATATAAGTATGTATTTAAAAATAAGTATATGTAGTATATCAGTCTCTGGCAGCCATATCACAAGCTTTGCTTAGTTTGGGGTCAGAGGCCGTGTGTAAGAAGTCCCAAAATATTAATTTATTTATTTACATAGATCTACCCACGACGGCTGTTTGGGCCATATCCACCACGCTGACCCAGTGCAGGTTGGTGGATACACATATGCCATCAAATTTCTTTTCCGGACGTATGCAGGTTGCCTCACGATGCTTTTCATGACCTTAAAGTCTGTACATAAGTTCCAAAGACACTCATTGGTACGGGACCGGGATTTGAACCCACGATCTCAAGAATGACAGGCCAGCGTTACAACCACTAAACCACCGCAGTCTCCGTAGTACTTAGTTCCTAAATTCAGTAGTGGCGCAGAGTTTACTGTAGAGTGATCACGAAAAAAGTCATGATGTTCAATTTTTTTTCACGATTTTTGTATTCAATGTACGTAGCTGTGGTGGCTCACTAAAAGAGCGTTAGCCCACTTTGTACGGCGTGGAAGAATTTACACACCACTGGCTTTTCAGTGAAGGAAAAAAAAACATCGTGAAAGACGTCCGTAGACGGAATTCTGTGGAGATGGATACAAAACAGCCAGCCCGCGTGACACATATGGCCCTTCGTAAGTAGACCTATAGGTTCAGCAGTGGAGTAGTAAAAGGTCAGTACAGTGTAGAGGATAACGAAGCTGTATTTCTATCAGGGTGGTATGTGGTTATACTCGGCTGTCTGACAATGAGTAGGTAGTTAAAAAACTTTGTTCTGGTTCAATCAACGCAGCGCAGATTATTTCTATTGCGCGATTCACGCCTCGGCACATTATAGTTCACTGGCGGCTGGACAGATGGCGTTAAACCTAAAGTTGATCGCTCACACAAATTCGAACGATACTTTGCAGGATAGCTTGGGGATTTGTTTAATATCAAAATAAAAGCATACTTCTTATGCGAAACTATATTAAAAATACCTAGCCGATGAGTAACCAGTCTTAAATATAAAGTGACTACAAAATTAGGTAGATCTATGTTATGTGTAAGTAATATTTGGTTCAGATCTCGAGACCTTTGTAAAATAAAAAGTATTAGTCAAGTTGATCTAAACTTAATTTCAAAGTTGTCGATGTTGGATATAATTATTTTAGATTTTTGCCTTTATGCTGATTTTCCGATGAAATTGATGTGTAGGTGAAAAATATGCAGTGAAAAATCTTTTTCGATCATTCAATCGAGCATTGATCGTTCGGCGCCTACAAAACAGATTTTTGACGTGACAACGTCTTATAAATTGGTTTGCCGGGTGACACTTCAAGAAACTGCGTTACGCTCCGCTCACGTTATGCGCTCACAATGAGAGCGAGTGAGAGGCACGCGTCATGGTTAGCCCGCCTAAGAGCGAGAGAGACAGACATTTTCATCCTTCTTCCTACTATACGAATGAATATTCACATTAAAATTATTTTACCACTCAAAGTCGTTGTCACGTAAAACTTTCGCCCGTATACCGACTTTACAGGCAACCAATTTTTTTTAAATAAGTGTGACTTTGAAATTAAGTTTACATCTAAGATTATGGTTAAAGTGCGTTATTCGAAATTCTGTTTACAGAGTTCACATTAAAATTTTATATTTCCTATAAAAAATAATAAGAGACTAGATTTAAAAATATATACATTTTTTTCATTGCACAGTGTTTGTCTACTTTAAAAATGACTTTTAAAGCTAGACGTCCACATTCCCGCATCCGAAGTTTCGCATTAGAGATGATTTATATTAGACCGGCCCGTGGACGTGACACATTTCATACATTTTGTGTAGAGTCCCGTCCGGCTCCGGATGGGACACGGACGGTGCGGGTAGGACGGGTCGGATACAATGTAATAAACGTGCTCAGTCCGGGCCATGTATATGTCCCGTCCCGAACACGGCCCGGTGTAATATAAATCATCTCTTAAACGTAATGGAATAGTTGCTCTGTTTAAAGTAAGATCGTATAGGCCGGGTGGCTAGCCCTGGTGTCAGAGTTTTAAGCTGTCTGAGGCTTCTGGCATGGTTTTACGGTTAAAACAATCGGAACCTACAATTTATAACTTTTTTATTGGATCACATCAGTAGACGCGCTCGTAATTTTTAAAAATATTTCTTTGTAAAATGAAAGTGGCGTCGGCTATCTTTTCTTTTTTTTTGCACTGTAACGGTCGTATTACGCGTGAGAAAGTCAATTCAATTCTTGTTTGTGGCTTCTGTGAGGGTGTTTCACAATTTCGCCAATGTCTTGTGTAGTACTGCCATCAAACGTGAAAGTTGGTTGTAGACGTTACGAAGCAAACTCAAACGGAAATACGTGAAACCGGTGAACTGACAAGTTGTCAGACTCGGCTGTGACAGTGACAGTTGGCACTTAGTGACTGTCTGCCGGATCCGGCAGCGGGCATAGGATTCGCGGGTTGCCATGTTTAGCGCGCCCACCCGTTCTTCCCCATTCTCTAGGAGTTGGAACGGATTGGTGGGGAAAAAATCAGGTGCGTCTCTAAGTTTTAGTTACATCTGTTCCTGAAGGGACTAGACAAATAACAGGCGGCAACCGCGAGGAGACTTATAAGATTTGTTATGGAGATCTCTGCGACTTGCGCTCCTTCTATAACCTTTCGCCTAACCTGCTCATCGGGCAGATGGCAGGTCGAGGTTAGCCCGGAATATCATTCTCGTTTCAGGATATGATTTAGTTCTAACCTCGCCCACGTCGTCGCCCCGGCGTCGTCTACCAGTTTTCCGGTAAGTAAGTTCGTATAGGCCGGGTGGCTAGCCCTGGTGTCAGAGTTTATAGGCCGCCTGAAGGCCTCTGGCATAGCTAAACGTTTTCTAGTTTTTAGACAAGACGTAAAAAAATAATCCGCTTGATGATGAAATGCGTTCAATACTTCCGATACGGAACTGAGGACGCCGACCTTAAAACCCTAACGCGTTTTTTAGATTAAAGCCGGAAACATACTATCGGACGCGGCTTACGGACGCGACTGACAGCCGCGACCTAGACTATGAAAGTCTACTGAGCCGTGCACACTATCGGACATAAGTCGCGGACGTCACCCTTCGGACGTCCTTGAGCGTTCGGACGTCCGAGAGCGATCTGGCACACCGGATGTCTTAAAACTGTGCACATTGCTAAGTCGCGGCTGTAGGTCGCGTACGATAGTACGTTTCCGGCTTAATAAATATAATACCTACCTACCTGAGTAAATCCTTACAACAAAAAAACTACTGGCCATTTTTTTAAAAACTTGGCTCTAAAACAATTCTATTTATTATAATCCTGTGCGCTTCTCTAGTCTAGACTATAAACATATTTAAAAAAATGGTTGTACTCATCATTATGACGAACTTTTAATATGGCACCAATCCCAATATCATGAAAAATTTTGCTGAACAAAACACTATACAAAAGAATTGTACTTCACAAAATGTACGCAACAGCGGGTTTTTACCATAAAAATAAATACGAAAGAGCTAAAAAATCAGCAGTACTATACAAAAAGAATTGTATTTCAAAATATGTATGCGACAGCTGTTTTTTACTAGAGAAAAAAACACAAAATTGCTAAAAAAAATCAGCTATTTCATACAAAAAGAATTGTATTTCACAAAAGGTATGTAATAGCTGTTTTTAGGGTTCCGTACCTCAAAAAGAAAAAACGGAACCCTCAGATCGGATCACTTTGTTGTCCGTCTGTCCGTCTGTGTGTATGCCAAGACTCTTTATCTCGGGAACGCGTACAGATATCGAGTTGAAATTTAAACTGTATACGTATATCGATGAATTCTTGCTGTTGTGTAAAAGAAAAACTTCTCAGTTATCGTTTCAAAAAGTTAGAGCCGTTTATGTCGTAAAAAACCGCATATTTCGACACTCACAAAAATCAAAACCTACAGGGTACTTCCCGTTGACATAGAACTATGAAATTTGGCGAGAAGCATTGTCTCAGAGTACACATATAGGAATAAATCTGAAAACTGTACATTTTTATTTAAATCACAAAAAATAGGGTCTCAAAATTCACAAAATATGGGTTCAAAATTCAAAGTGAATAAATCGTATCATTTAAGGTATCATATAAAATAACTTCATTAGCACATGCTAAAACAGGTTTTAATTATTTTAACAATGTGTTTGTACGGAACCCTCAATGTGCGAGCCTGACTCGCACTTGTCCGGTTTTTTACTATAGGGGAAACCCTAAACCGCGAAGAAAAATTTGCTGTTCTATACAAAAAGGATTGTATTTAACAAAATGTACAGAATAACTGTTATTTTCAACTTGAGGGTTTGTCCCGTAGTAAAAGTTGGTCACAGTAAATACAATGATATCCTACAAAATGTCGATTAATTATCTAGAGAAATGCTCCATATTAACCTTTAAAAATATTATTTTTAATATGTGCTACTTGCATTAGTACCCAAGTACTCATATTATATCATTTGCACCATTTTTTATCAAACTAATAACTTCTTAATAGTCATACATTATAAAAATATGTATTCTTAGATATTTTTAAGAATTCTCGTTGTCACATATCTATTTATATTACCGAAAACGAGCTCATCAAAAACAAAATCTATAGGGTTATTCAAAAATGGTGTACTAAGTCGAAATGGGGTGGAAAATACCATCATTATATAATTATACAGGTTCATAGGTAACGTAAAACCCTTTTAAAAGCGGCTCCCCTACCGCCTAAGCAATAGCAATCGTAATAGCAATCGTTTATGACTTCATTTTAGTCATTTGGCACCACCTATGTGACGTTAGCCATCAAAGTTGTTCATTTTCGCAATCCGCGCAAAGCAATTGATGGCTAACGTCACATAGGTGGTGCCAAATGACTAAAATGAAGTCATAAACGATTGCTATTGCTTTAGGCGGTAGGGGGCGGGTCTAGTACACCTAGACAAACAACTTTTGTAATACGACTTTGAAAATTGGCAGAAAAAAATTCTTCTCCATTCATTTCGCCGCGCATTGACGAACTTTTTGTATGAAAAAGCTGATTTTTCTTCGTGATTTTCCAAAAGTCCTTGAACAAAAGTTGTTTGTCTACATATACTAGACCCGCCCTTAAAAGGTTTTGCGTTTAATATCTACGACCCTGAAAAACTTTCACTATGGTAGGTACCAACCCGGAAATTGAGTAAAAACACCTAAGTAAATATTTCACACATTTAGTTGTATCAATTGTGTATGTCTCGTTTTTTCTTTAATTTCCGATTGGCTATAAAGTAAAAGTTGTCCATAACGATGATTTGAATCACCCCTCCCGGCTTAGTAGATCCTTTCTGAATAAAGTCGTATATTCCTACATCGATAGTCAAAAACGTAATGTACAATAATTATATAGACGTAGGCATAATTAACTATGTACAATATAAGTTATATAATTGGACGATATGTTATAATCAAAATGCATGCAGTATGCAAAATCCATGCAAATCTACAGATTTTGGTAACTTTGCAAATTATTTGGCTAAAATAACATACTTATTATAAATCAAATCAAAAAGAAAAAAACAATGCATTGTTCGTACAACACTCTAGCTATAGGTCGAATCAAACTTCTGGGCGGCTGTGATGTTTGTCTACAAGCTGCAAAAAATAAAACAAATCCTGACTAAAGCTCTTATAGATTCGCGTTTGACTACACACTGCCTGATGTTGAGCAGATGTGCGGTCTAGGGTGTAGCACGCTTACCTAGAAGATACCTATTTACACGTGATTTGAAGACACTCACGTTGTACTTAAGCGGGAAGACAGAGCCAGGCAAAGCGTTCCACATTCCGGCTGTTCGTATGAGGAATGAGGATTCGAAACGCTTGGTTCTAACGCGCGGAATGTCCACCATAAAAGCTCACGCATCGCGAGAAATCCGCCAAGAAATTTGTATTCAGCCTATACCGTATTATAAACAAAGTCAAATAATAAATAAATACTACGTAACGTCTACATAAGCAATAATATTGCAAAAGTCGATACTATTATGTACAATGCTAACAAATTCACGTCGCAATGGCGTGCCCACTTTTACAACATTTATAGCACATTATTATCAAAACTAAGACAAAATAGGGAATTAGCAGGTGTAAGTATATATTTTTTTTTCTATCAAAAACCAGTGAAAATGAAATCTTGGTGGTAGAAAGGACTAGAAATACCTTAGTGCTGCGTTAGAGTAAAAAGTTGCAAAATTGGACACATTACTAGCCAAAAAGAAAAAAAAAATGCACACTACGTACAATTTCAATGTTTTTTTCAGGTTTTTGAGAATGCCTTTCGTCATTTATTGTCATTTCTAAGAGATTTGTAATTGCACGTAGTATGTATTATTTTTAAGGATAACAACATCTACAGGTTTACTTAGAAAAGCGGTACTCAAAGCCGAATAAACATAGTTTTCATTTACATTTTTTTTGTCATTTTTTCAGTGGACGGTCACTCAGTCAATGTTTCCTAAACAGTAAAATCATCAAAATAAAGCGTACTATGAAAACTAATGCCAGTACTTAGAAAAAAGTACTAACAAAAATGCTTCTTTCAGCTCAATACCGCCGTTCTAATAAACCCTAAACAAACGTCAAAAACGATTGATCGATCATTTTAAACTAATTCTTTGGGTCATAATAGACATGTTTACTATAAAAATAATAGTTATAATTAGTCCGTTAGTTAGATTATTAAAAAATATTAGATACGTTTTTTTTCTTTTGTCAATCAAACAATTAATGACAAACATAAACCTTGTCAAAGTTTGTGAGAGCTCGTGACGTCACTAGGCATTTGTAGTAGTTTAGTGACGTCACGCGAAACTTTAACGGGCTATATCTTCATCAATTTTAGTTAAATTGAGAAAAGAAAAAATACGTGTCTAATTCTTTTGGATAACCTATTTGACAGACTATTTATATTTTTTTTAGCAAACGATCCTATTCTTACATATCTATGACCCAACCATTCAGATTAAAACGACCAATCAACAACAACAACAACTATAAGTAAGTTCGTATAGGCTAGTCCTGGTATCAGAGATTTTAGACTGTATGAAGGTCTAAAAACTGACAAACAAACAAACAACAACTATATAAAAGCTTCAAGAGGTGCAACAGTTAAGGCGCCCGCACCGAACCCGCCTCGCCTTTCGCCTACAGAACCCATAACACTTCAGAGCGAAGCAACAAAAACCTCCTTTACTAGCATCCGATTTACACGATTCCCGGCTATTTAACCTTTCCAATTCAGGAACTCGATTCTCTAGTAACTTATCCAATCGATTCTTTAACTGAGTCGGCGAGACACTCCTATCTCGATTCAACTTTTTAGGCTTCAAATCGATTGCTACTTCGCCTAAAATATCGTTTAACTCGTTCAAATCTTCGCTACCAGATGACGCTTCAACGTTAGGACTGTGAGAATCGATACTTTCCGGAGTGTAAGGGTCTAAACACTGTCGAACGGTTAAACGCGTACGATCGATATCATCGACGAAAACGCGATCGTAACTCGAATAGTCCGCAGTAGTGATTTCAACTTGCGGTATTCGAAATAGCTCCTCGTTCAAAGACCCCGTCCGAGTTCGGATCAAATTTAAATCGGTCAATTTCGAATGGCTGTACGAGTTGCGAGTATATTTTTGCGTTTTGTGGGAGATTTCTCCGTGTAACTTTTGGCTGTGGTATTTTAGGTGGATTTTTGGGTTGTTGGCGAGATGGGGGTCGGTAGGGGGGCGCGGTAGGTAAGGGGGGGCTACGGTGGATATGCGGGCTGCGCGTGCGCATAGCTCGCACGGGAGGGAACAGCACGGGAGCGTACCTCGGTCCGATTGGAGGAGAACGCGGAGGTAGATCGGCTGTGGAAAAGAAATTACATTTGATTACCATCTAGTATTACAGAAACATTGTAATTAAAAGGTTACTCATATTTTTAGAGTAATTATTACTCGAATTTGCTTTGCGAGATGAGCCCGCATACTTCAAACTTGAAAAAGATCGCCAAATGCGGTGAAAACTCTACTTTAAAGTCTAAAGCATTGCTCTCGTTATCTAATAGATTGCAACGAAAAGGACACATGTGTTTTAGTAAGTTTATAAAGAAGAAAAGCTTTCAAATTGAGATCAAGAAAAGCTTTCAAATTGAGCCCATTGTAAGTACTGTACTGTATCAACCTTTTAATAGTCCACTGCAGGACGTAAGCCTACCCACGAAGGGTGATTGGGCCATATCCACCACGCTGGCCCAGCACGGGTTGGTGGATTCACATACGCCATCGAATTTCTTCTACGGACATATGCAGGTTGCCTCACGATGTTTTCCTTCACCGAAAAGCCAGTGGTGCTAAAATTCCGTACATGAATGCCAAAGAAGTCATTGGTACGGGACCGGGATTTGAACGCACGACTTCACGATTGTAAGGCGGGTGTCACTACCTCTAGGCCACCACGGCTGTCATTTTATATATACATTACCAAAAGTATTCAGTGTTTATTACGAAGAGCCCACGCAGAAGTGGGCGATTACAGGCTCAAAAAAATAACAGTAATGTTTTTGCGATGTTACCTTATGATCGCCCATGCAGGCGGTCTCCCCTAGGACTCCGTACTCGGTCCGTTTCCTCGCAGGAGCGTCGACTAAGCGCCTTAGCTCGGCAGATAGGGCTTCGCCCTTCGGAGACCCCTCCGATTGGTTCCGCACCAGTTTGCGACGTTGACCACCCGCTGATATTTCGTGCTCCGCCATTCGGCTGCAAACAAAAATAGTAATAAATTATATTTTTAACTAAACATGTATTACAATAATATTTATTATTTAAACAATAATTTTTAAAAATCTTAAAATGTTTTTAATGGTAGGGCACATAGCGCGGAGGACTGATGACCGATGGATGGGGTCGAAAAATTATCGAGTGGAGACCACAGCGCAGCGTAAGAAGTCCACCCACAAGGTGGACGGATGAACTCATTAAGACCGCAGGATCGCGTTGAATGCAAGCCGCTTCCAACCGGTCTTAAGGTCTATAGGGGAGGCCTATGTCCAGCAGTGAACTTCTTATGGCTGATGGATGGATGAAATCCTTTTTACATGATTAATATTGATATATTTATGGGTGTACTCTTGATCGCTCTACTAAAAGTAATTAAGAGTAAAGTGCAAATTGGAAGCAGCTTGCATACAGCGTGAATAGGAGGTGGCCTTTGTCTGTGCCTGAATCTCCATAGAAACGTGACCTACACGCATACAGCGCGATCCTGCAGCCCTAATTAAGTCATCTGTCTTCAATATCAGGTTATACCAATACCAAGTAACGCAAAATATCATGTCTAAGGGCGTCCGCTGCGTTAAGCGGGCGTCAGTCGCGGGTGTCCGTCGCGGGGACCCGCGCCGTGCTCCGTCGCGGACAAATTTAACCCGTCCCGGACGCCTGCGACGGACTCCCGCCTCTCGCAGCGCCGCCAATACAATTTCGATCGTGCGGGTGTACACAGTCGATATCATGGATTATTTGTTGATACCTACCCAAAAGACGATTTAGACAAGAGCTACAGCCAATCAGCCCGTATGTCATATCTAGATTGTTGGGTGGAGAATTTGTATCCAAGTTTACGTTATTAAGAGAAGATGAGAAGAAATTTACAAATTACTTTAAATACTAATAACACTAGTTACAGGGCGACATTGGACTTCTAAAATAACATGTTCCGTGTCAATAATACTCATTGTTATCAAATTATGGAACAAACTATACAAGCACGGAAAACACAACGGCGCTCACTGATTTTCTAGAAACATCTCCGTTCGCGTGCTCCGTTACACGGACACCCGTCGCCCGCGGGGCGGGTTCCGCCGCCCGCGCCGCGTGCGAAGGGGCACCCACTGCACGCAGCGCTGATCTACGAGGTTACAAGAAACAGCTCCCCGCGCGGGCGCCCGCGCCGTGCACCCGCTTAACGCAGCGGATGCCCTAAAGCTTCACCTCAGCCGATTTGAACAATCGGCGGATCTGAAGTTAGCTACAAACTGCGCGAAACCCAATCAACGCGCAATTTTATGTGAGCTTCAGTCAGGATTGGATGTTGTGCAGCTTGTTGATAACTTCACATTCGCCAACTTGTATAATTCGGCCTATATCACACTTACCTAGAGTTGATAGCGTGCTGCACGCTAGTCGGATCGGCGATGCTTTTCCTGCTGACATTGATCCCCGGAACGGACAAAGCGTCCAAGTCAGCAATGCTGCTTTTCTTCTCTAGCGTCTTGTTGGGACTTCCCTGTCAAATAATAATAATCGTATAAAAAAAAACCGGACAAGTGCGAGTCAGGCTCGCAGATCGAGGGTTCCGTACAAACACATTGTTAAAATAATTGAAAACTTGTTTTAGCATGTGCTAATGGAGTTCTTTTATATGATACCTTACATGATACGATTTACTCACTTTGAATTTTGAACCCATATTTTGTGAATTTTGAGGCCCTACTTTTTTGTGATTTAAATAAAAATGTACAGTTTTCAGATTAATTCCTATATGTGTACTCTGAGACAATGCTTCTCGCCAAATTTCATAGTTCTATATCAACGGGAAGTATACTGTAGGTTTTGATTTTTGTGAGCGTTGAAATATGTGTTTTTTACGACATAAACGGCTCTAACTTTTTTATACGGTAACTGAGAAGCTTATCTTTTACACAACTGCAAGAGTTCGTAGGTTTACGTATACAGTTTAAATTTCAACTCGATATCTTTACGCGTTCCCGAGATAAAGAGTCTTGACATACACACAGACGGACAGACGGACAACAAAGTGATCCTATAAGGGTTCCGTTTTTTTCGTTTGAGGTACGGAACCCTAAAAATACACATGAAAAGCATAATCCGGTGGTGGTAAAACCGTTTCAAGTCTGTTTGTATTGAATCTCAAGGTGGTTTCACTAGGTCAGCGAGCGAAATATTTTTTTTTTCAAGTTTTAGGGTGTAGCACGCTTATATAGTGATTTTTTTTTCTTAAAATCAGTATAGACTAAAGCAGCTATAGAAAATTGTTTGTGCCACGGGAGAGAGAAATTTCCTTGAGCACTACCAGTTGAGCCAAGCAGTAGAGCTACGGGGGATATATACAGATCGGGTCGGCTTTTTCGTTCGACCAATTGTGCCGAAACGACTGTGCCGGCCCGATTATGTGTGTAGCAAGCCTTACCTGTGTAGTGTGAGCGGGAGAGGCAGACCTGGCGGGGCTGCTGTCAGAAGAGGACACACGACCGCTGCTTTCAGTTGAATCCGCCACCGACTTCCTGAAATATCCACCATTTTGGAATCAGATATATTATATTATAATAGATAAAATAAATAAAAAATCTTCAACGCATTAAGATTCCTACAGCAGCTGACAAAAGAGCTAGTTTTGAAACGTCTGAACCGATTTTGATGAAACATAATACCTATATCTAAGACACTCCCGACTAATTCCCATTTCAAACCAAAAAAATATGGTTTAAGTATACGTTTGTGAGCTACAATGCTACAGACACCCAGTGACACGTGAAACCCGTATAACACCCCGTCGTTTTTGCATTGGTGGTTAAGAAACTAAAAATGAGGTAAATCGTCGAATCTAATTCGGCTGGGCAGCGCTCGGAAAACGGTGTGACGTTTCCGTCCAACATTTCTCAATGCTTCAAGACGAAAGTTTTCGACAATAATTGTTGCCAGTGATGACAAATTGAACTGAAACGTGGCTTTTCACTGTCTTTTATACTAAAAAATTACTAACCACAGACTCCAGGGTCTGCCCCCTTGGTAACTAAAATGTACAATTATTTGATTATACTATACAAAAAGAGTTAGTAGGTACTTGAAATCTTAGCCTATTACACTGAGAGTCTTATGAATAAGCTCATAATAGCCCAATGAGTTATGGAGAGGGCTATGTTTGAAGTCTCTCTCCGAGATCGAAACAGGAATGAGGAAATCCGCAGAGGAACCAAAATTACTGACATAGCTAAGAGAATTCGCAAATTAAAATGGCAGTGGGCAGGGTACACAGTGCGGAGTAAATGAACTTACGATGTAATTTAAAAAAGAAGATCGCCCTGGAAGCAGGCCCCTTCCAAGCGGTCTTATTGAAAAGCAGTGTTTCCGCTCAAGATTTTTTTCACCCTAAATTTACAGATTTATTCCGAAAAAAATCCTAAATGAGTAATCCTAAGGAAAGGAGGGGTCCTAGCGCGGAGCCATGTAGTTATCTTACTCTAAAAATCCCTAAATTGTGTGACATGAAGTCATTTTACCTAAAAATCCGTAAATCTTGTGGCATGAAGTCATTTTTCCCTAAAAATCCCTAAATTCCTTTTTCTATTAATAACACCCTAAGTAATAAATGAAACATACTTTCGCCCAAACACTGTTGAAAAGCCATACGAGAGGCCTATATACAGGACGTCCTACGACTGATAGATGAATGGACAGAACTATATGTACGAGTATAATAATCGCAAAACATCTAGTCCGATCTGAAGTTGCATGGCGGCCCGCGTCGGTACAGTCAAGTGTAACAATATTATGTACGAATCAAATTAATTTAATTGTTATTTTGGTTATTGGGATTACGTACATATTAGATCTAGATTTATATCGAATGGTGCTAAAGTATATAGGTAACCTGACAATAAGTTATAAACCAAAAAATAATCACGATTTGTTATGAAATTAAAACAATTTAATAACGAATATTATTTTAATGATTAAAAGTCAAATTAACAAGAAACAACAACTAAAAAATAACACGAAACGAAAATTCAACAAAAAAAACTAAACAAACAGTTTTCATAACAAAAATGTCGCGCGCGACTGTACTCAGTGGGTGGAGCGAGCGAACGTAACTACGACACACAGAGAAAGAAAGCACACTAATGAAATACGCTTTACGCCGTGATTTGTCAAGGGCGGTCACGTGGCATGTTCCCCTCTAGGGGGGCCCCGCTGATACCCATTTTTTGCTTCTGCGCAGGTATACGCGTCGTGTTCAGATCGGACTAGATGATTTGTACTGACTGTACCTGGATGTAGAATGGTGCTTGTTATCCGGACGCGAGTCCTGCACCAACAGTCGAGCAGATTGAGACAGCAGCACTCGGTCGCACCACGCGGGACAGCTGTAAACAACATCATATAATTATATATACTAGTTTTTACCCGCGGCTTCGCCCGCATACGGAATATATCATTATAATGTATAACCTATGTGTTATTCTGATATATAAGCTATATTATTGCAAAGTTTCATCTTAATCCGTTCAGTAGTTTTTGCGTGAAAGAGTAACAAACATCCATACATCCATCGATCCATCCCATCCATCCTCACAAACTTTCGCGTTTATAATATTAGTAGGATTTATTCAATTAGTACCGCATGCACGAATTACTACTAATGATAATTATTTATAAATCAATTATATACAATTTTAAAACCTTTTAAGGGCGGGTCTAGTACATCTCGACAAACAACTTTTGTTCCAGGACTTTTGGAAAATCACGCAGAAAAAACAGCTTTCTCATACAAAAAGTTCGTCAACGCGCGGCGATCTGTATGAAGAAGTGTTTTTTTTTTGCGAATTTTCAAAGTCTTAGTTCAAAAGTTGTTTGTCTAAATGTACTAGACCCGCCCTTTAAAAGGTTTTGCGTTTAATATCTAACACCCGGTATATATAAATAAATGAATCGTGGTTTATTTAACTACTAAACTCGAAAACGGCTGAACCGATTTGGCTAATTTTGATATTTTAAACGGTAAGAAAATGTATAAATATTGCGAGAAAAATACTAAAAACCATTAATTTCATCAAACTTTGCAAAACTCGTTCGGAGTCTCTCTGCGGGATCGAATCAGAAATGAGGAGATCCGTAGAAGAACCAAAGTTACCGACATAGCCCAGCAGATTAGCTAGTTGAAGTGACAATGGGCAGGGCACACAGCGCGGAGGACTGATGACCTGTGGAGTCGAAAAGTTCTCGAGTGGAGACCACGTACCGGTAAGCGCAGAGTAGGACGTCCACCCACAAGGTGGACGGGTGACCTCATTAAGACCGCAGGATCGCGCTGGATATTTGTAACAGTGCGGTATGTAGACGACTTTAGTTAGTCATTTCCTCGCTGAGGTGGGATGAAAAGTTACATGTTGAACTCGAGTGCAAAGATTTTTTACCTTGTGCTCTTTTGATTCCCTCGCTAACGCTTAGGATTCTAATTTTAGAATCCTTCGCTTGCTCGGTCATCAAAATTGAGCATGCTGTTAAAAAGCAACTTTTCATCACATCTATTCGAAAAGGACTACTTGGTTCGCCTTTAACTGCGTTCAAAGGTGGTGTTTTCTATAAGGAACTTCATAAGTGCGCCGGAATGATCTTTTTTTGAATTTGGAAGTATTTGTAATGTTAATGTTCAGCGCCAAAAAAATGAATGAAAAAAATGTAAATGTAAGTTTTCATTTGTTTTATTATTAGATATAATTTCAATTTAGTTGTTACTCTACATTTTATTAAATAATAATATTATAGTATAATATGAGGCGCCTTTTATTTTCTCATAGAGTTGATGAAAAGTAGAGTGTACCACTCGGGCGCAAAATATATTTTTGGCTCTGGCGACGTACTTTGAATCCCTCGCTACGTTCAGGATTCTACTAAAGAATCCGTCGCCACGCTCGGGATTCTACTCTTAGAATCCCTCACTTCGCTCTGGATTCAAAAAAGCGCCCTCGCCGTAAAAATATTATTTTGACAATCTACTATTGCACTCTTGTATACTAAATAATATTTCTGTGACTTACCGAGTCTTCATGTAATGCGTGGGCAGCTGCACGTCCTCTTCGAAGGGGTAGGAAGGCGGGAACTTGACGGGGAACTCGAACAGATGCGGCCGCAACGCTTCTAGCTCGCGGTCGTAGCGCTGCAACTGTACACAAACACATATTTTAACTTTATATTCTTGAATCATTAAATAATAAATAAAACGTTTATTGTTCTTAAAAATTTAACACATACCAAGTTGTACACTAGATCCCACACTAGGGCGACCTGTGTCGTGAGATCTAGGCTCTTCCTTAAGGTACCAAAAACAAAGTTACCCTTATAGTACATATACAAACTTAAATTAACATTCATAGTGCTCTGAATCCCACACTAGGGTGACCTGTGTCGTAGGATCCAGGCTCCTTGCCAGAAGGGAAGGTAATACTTGTTTAATACTACCATAGACAAAATAATAAAAAGTAGCACTTTAGTCTATGGTAGTATTAAACAAGTATTAGTAAGTTAGTAAGTTGTCCCATTTTGAAATGGTACTACATTTCCAATTGGGACAACTTACTAACATGATACATCTTTTTTTTTTTTTTTTACTGAGAACACACGTAGGTTGGAACATAAATAACTCAAATGGAGACACAAGCTAAAAAATTCAAACTGCTTAATAATACCTATTATATCAGAAACTACGCCCATAACCAATTTTGAATTACTTGCTACATGTTATGGATACCACTGTAAACAACTACAATAAATAATGTGCGTAGTGGGTAGAAGTACCAGGAGCAGAATCACTAAGAGGGTCATTCTCGTGACTGAAAGCAATAGTATTATAATTATCAATGCCAAAAATAGCTAGCGTAGATTTCACAGGTTAAGTCAGTTTAACTGCTGAAATCTATTATTATATACTACGGGACTAATCGCGCACTAAAATTACGAGATAAATAAATACCTCCTCATCCCGACGTTTCGGCCGAGTTGTATCGACCGTGGTCACGGGTAGACGGGGTCGATGCAACTCGGCCGAAACGTCGGGATGATGAGGTATTTATTTAACCTTTGTCATTTTTAGGGTTCCGTACCCAAAGGGTAAACACGGGACCCAACTAAGACTCCGCTGTCCGTCTGTCTGTCTGTCTGTCTCTAGGCTGTAACTCATGAACGGTTATAGCTAAAATGTTAAAATTTACACAGATGATGTATTTCTGTTGCCGCTATAAGAACAAAAATAAATAAATACAATTATGGCTCGGACACTTTTTAGCACGATTGTGACTCTATAGATATTTGCTCGAAGCTACTAACCCAGGGTTCACGGAATATGTGCTGATGCTCGGCATGAGCGAATTCCTTCTTCCCCACGCTGAGAACTAATCTGGAGGAGTCTTTGGAGCGGAACTGAAGGCGGGAAGCATCTGCCTTATCGCTGTTCTGGACGCGACATGACTGTAACTCTTCCGTTATTTTCTGAAAAAGCAAATCAAATGTTTTTTTTTTATTTATTTAAAGGGCTTTGTCGCTTAGCGACCACATCGCCCTGTACAAGATACATAACTTAAAACTAAACTTATCTTTTTAAACCTATATCTACGAGTTGGTACAACATTTTTGCACTTTCAGAGTCTAGCAAAGCCAAAATGGAATTGTAAAAGCCAACGTCTTTAATATTTTGTATAGAACATAGTCTTCTAATTGACTCGTTCCGCACACATTCCAACAATATGTGGAGAGTATCTTCATTAACGCCATACTCATTACAATTGGGGGTTGGCGTTTTTTTCATCAGATATCTAAACTTATTAGTTAGAATATGTGCAGAACGGAGTCTGAGGGCTGTCACGAGCTCGCTGCGATTGAGAAGGCTATGACTAATCCAGCCGGCCAATCGTACTAAAAAATTACAGCTGAACTTCAATTGAACTTTAACCGAACTTCGACTTTTTGTCTATTTTCGTATCGCACTAATGATTTTGACCAAAGTTGAAAAGCAACTCGATCAGAGTTGGAACGTAACCGGTGTCAAATGAACGGTTGGTGTATGATGTTTAGCGCAATACCTAATTCCTTGAAGCTGAATCGAAACTTAACTACAATCGCAACCGAATTTTAACTGAGTTACAGATGGAACGCAGCTGTTTAAAATTAACGCGATTGGCCTCCAGGAGTACTTTAAAATTTCCGGTTGTATAGTCTTGTACCAAATTCCTTTCTCTTTGGATAAATCAAATGGATGACGTATGAATTAACACTTCTCGCCGTTGTCTCTGTGTTGTACTGTCCTGGTAGCATAGCATACAAGACCACGACAACAGTTTACTGACGTGTGCAAAGGTGATAGATATATGCTTTATCATAACTCTGACACGTCCATAGTATTATTTTATAGTCCGTACGCTAAGCCCGCTGGCCTGTTTTTTTAATAGTCTACTCTACCTACGAAGTGTGAATGAGATATACAGGGTTATTTCTAATCAATTAGCATCCTTTTAGAGGCTTATTCTGTACATCAAAACTAACAACTTTTGTTCTGCATATACATATTGTCGCGGGTGCATGATATTTTCGTCTATCTTCCGTGGCTCTACTGCTTGGCTCAACTAGAAGTGTCAAAGGAAATTTCTCTCTCCCCTGGCACGATTAATTTTCTATGGCTGCTTAGTCTATACCAGGGATCTTCAAACTATTTTGGACAAGTGACCCCTTTTTTTCTATGGAACAACATTTTTTTTTAGTTTTGACAAAAGTCATAGAACAAAAGTTGTTAGTTTTGATGTACAAAATAAGCTCCTAAAAGGATGCTAATTGATTAGAAATAACCCTGTATTTATAGCGCGGCTTGGTGGATTCACATACGCCATCAAAAGCCAATGCCGTCTTTTGTATGGAAGGTGGCGCCTTTTTTTTCGCGCGGCCATCAACCAAACCTTATTTTTATAGTTCAGTATAGTGTAACAATGATGATTAATGAAATGCTGCCTGTAGTTACAGTCCATAAAGAGTTACATATATGTCTTAGAAGTTTGTTTTGATTTATTCGTTTTTAAAAGTTATTTTTAGTTTTCGTAAATGAGAAAGTGAAACAAATCAAACTCCGGTGCGCTCATCCACGGCGGTGGCGGCGCGAGCGGCGATTCCAAAACGCCGGCGAATCGACCACTGTCAAATCACGAGTGTTTGGCGCACCATAATATAGTAGGTACCGATATAACGAATATTTGAATGTTTTAAAGGATCTATTATACGGTGTCTTTACAAAAATACATTTGATATATGCATATGCCATAATTATGATAGATTTTTATATCATATGATATGATACGCGCGCTGGCGCGGAGCCGTCGCGACATGCCCATCGGTTGTGTGCTCTACCTCGCAGACTGGCAAAAATGGGCAAATTGATACACATGAACGCGCCGATAATCGTCAACCGGCTACCAAAAGAGGTGGTAGAGGCACCTTCTAGAGAGTCATATAGAAGACAATTAAAAAATTGGCTAGTCGAACATACATTCTACGATTTTAATGAGGTAATTAATTTAAAAGAATTATAATGATGAGTGCTGTGACATTGGAACTATTTTTGAAATGTTACTGTTTACTTTAATGTAATTTTGTATTTAATTTCTGACATTTTATTTCATTTTAATATATTGTATATTGACTATTATTACTATTGATTATAGTTTATAAAAAACACATTACATTTTTTGTTGTCATAATATGTTTCAAGTCAGTAATTTTAATTCTTTATTTTAATTTAATGCAATTTAATTTAATTATTTGCTACATAGCAAAATGTTATTATTATAAGAAAAATATTATTATTTTAATAATAATGAATGTAATTGTAATAAGTTAGTGACGTGTATCTTTTATATTTATTATACCAATAAATAATATGAATATGAATATGGATACATATGATAGATTTTTATATCATACGATATGATACATATGATAGATTTTTATATCATATGATATAATACATATGATAGATTTTTGACATTATAATGATTTCACTGACTTTTTATTTTGTAACTTTTAGCATTTACTAACAATTTCGTGTTTTTTTATTTTCATTAAAGATAAATTAATATGACCTAATTATGGTGCCTTTCTCTTTTCTGTTGTTGCTGCGCCCGACGGAGTCCATGTGCCACTTTGTATATTTACATTGTATACACCATTTATATTTTTGACCATCATGTACTTTATGGAAGCAGAATAAATGAATTATGAAAAACCTGATGAATACCTACAAATTACTAACTTTCATAACTTATTTCGGACTGAGGATTATTATTTTTCAATAAAAGTTATTTATAACATCTTATTCTACTAAAAAACAAGGTTTGGTTGATGGCCGCGCGATTTTTTTTAAAGTCGCCAGTTTTAGTATGGTTTTTCCTTTACGAACGTACTGCATGTTGCCTTACGATGTTTTCCTTCACCGAAAAGCTAGTAATGTCCGGGATTTGAACCCGATTGTTTTCGATTGTAAGGCGTTATTATCACTCCACCACCACTGCTTTTCGCACTAGGCAATAAAATAAGGCTAGAATTTAAACGAATTTACCCGTAAAATTATGGAGCCCTCCCTAAAAGATATGACACCAAATGACATTGAATGCAAGTTGCTTACAACCTGTCTTATTGGAGATGAACAGAGACTTATGTCCAGAAGTCAACGTCCTATGACTGAAACGAACGAACGGACGAATTGAAATTACTTGGATTAATAGCCGTGGGGGTCAAGAGGTAGTGACACCCGCCTTACAATCGTGAGGTCGTGGGTTCAAATCCCAGTCCCGTACCAATGAGTTCTTTGGAATTTATGTACGGAATTTCACACCACTGGCTTTTCGGTGAAGGAAAACATCGTGAGGCAACCTGCATGCGTCCGTAGAAGAAATTCGATGACGTATGTGAATCCACCAACCCGCACTGGGCCAGCGTGGTGGATATGGCCCTATCACCCTTCGTGGGCAGACCTACGTCCTGTAGTGGACTATTAAAAAAAATGGCTGGTAAAGGAACTTGGATTACATTAAAGAGTGCCCCCGAATAGGTCTTTTAGGATTGAGTTAATTTATTTTAATATACTATCTTTTGAAATTATCCACGTCTTACCTTAACCACTCCGCCGGTGTCGGTGCGAAAGTTGAAGTCCCCGAATATGAAGTAGGGCGCAGCATTCACATCGGAGTGCAGGTGACGCAGCGTGTGGCGCAGCGCGCGCCGCCGGCTGCGGCAGTACACCTGCAATGTAACACTGCCTTTAGACTAAGTAACTGTAAAGAACAGGTGATGTCAATTCAATTATTATTTTTAAGCCACATCAGGGGTGGAAACTGAGTCGATGATAGTAAAGACAAAGAAAGATTTTTTTATTTAATAAATTAATAAGCCCCTGAGAAATGAGAATATTATCAATAATTCATCATCAGCATCATACATTAATAAGATATTTTTAAGGCACTCCCCAGTCCAAAACGGCATTTTTGTCTCCTCAATCTACAGAAACTACACCACTTTTACCTTAACCTTAGCCCTTGATCCTCAAAATACTGACGTTACTGACCTTAGCCAAAAAAAATGACTTTTACTGACTTTACTGACCATTTTCCATCCCTGCCACATGTATCCATTCAAGACTTTGAAATGTCATAGTTGCTAAACAAAGCATCCGATGAGAGCTTGGGATAAAAGTATCGTTTTCTAAATTTAGCCCAGAGGGGTTAGTCCAGGTTTACACGAAAATTGAAACTACAGATGTTTCCGTATGGCGCTATACATTTTTGTACAGCGCCCTTGACGGAAACGAGGAAGAACTAACCAAAATGTATGGAGCCACACGCCTACACCACGAAATTTATGAGATTTTTACTTATTCAATACGGCTCTCCAAAGTACCATAACCCAGAAAACCAAACCCTGGCAAGTGTATTGCCCCTCATATGATAAAAATAGCATATATGTCTTGCAACATATGTTATGAAATCTGAACCTTCTGACTGGAGTCACAAAGATGAGTTGAGGGTAGGTAAAGGAAACACAGTTAGTCCCTTATCACAGTCCACAGAACAGTTTACACAGGTCATAAAGGGAACAAGATAAAGACTTTGATGGAACAAAGGCCGAATTTAAACAACGAACGCGGGACAAAGAGCAACAAAAGGTTGCGAAGGTGGGAAAAGCACAGAGAAGGTTCCGTCAGAATAGGGCTGTAATTCTGGCGGAACCTTTTCTCCGCCTTTCCCACCTTTGTATATTTACAGCCTGTAAATATACAAAGGGTGAACAAATCGTATCAACGGAAGGATAGGGCTGCAGCGCCATCAGGTTGGAGGCGTCGTGGAACAGGGACCTAATTGTGTAAGCGCTCTGACGTTCGGTTTCGGTTTTTATCCTGCTCGCGCCAGTTATTCACTCCACGAGAGCGAGCGGGAGGAAAAGCGAAGCCGAACGTCAGAGAGCTAACACAATAAGGACCTGAACCAGACTGTAATAACGGATATAAATAGCCGGCTGACCCTTGGGGACGCAGTTACCGCGTTTTGTATCGTAGCGAAAACATCTCGTGTTCAAGTGCAGTGACTAATTTCTGTGAATATCAGTGCCAGTGTGAAGTGTTTATGCGAACCAGTTGTGTCGTGTGTATTGTGATTTTGTGCAGTAAAGTGCAAAGTGAATAATCGGCGTTTTAATTGATTATCCAAGAACCCATCTCGTAACAATATCCAGGGATCACAGTAATCACAGAGCAGGTTATAAATAAGATTACGCCAATAGAACAGGCTTCAGCGCAGGAAGAAAAAAGGTCTCATCTCGTAGCGTAGTTTGACTAGGTGTTTGTCAGCGATCACCGAAATTAAGCAACGTTCCGCACGGTCAGTATTTGGATGGGTGACCGCGGGTGGCATTTTCCGACTGAGCGCTACCGTGGCTCGGATGACACGTTAAATTGTAGGTCCCGGTTGTTTTAACCGTTTAGCCATGTCAGAGGCCTTCAGGCGGCCTAAAAACTCTGACACCAGGGCTAGCCACCCGGCCTATACGAACTTACTTACTTATCACGATAGGGCTCTAAATATACAAAGGGTGAACAAATTGTACCAACGGAGGGGTAGGGCTGCAGCGCCAGCAGGTTGGACGCGTCGTGGAAGAGGTGGATGTTGACAAACTCCACCGCCGTGCCGCGCACCTGCCACCGCGTGCGCAGGAAACCTTTGCGGGACCATTTGCACTGCGGACAATACATACCAACTATTTATTTACCATAGAGTTTGTGCAAAAAGAGAAGCGTATTAGGTGAGATCGCCCGTGTGCCATTTTACTAATTTTGTTACTTTGACAATAGAGTTTTTATTAAGTTGACGAATTTTTTAGGAAAGCGTCGTGCCGCATGCAAGTTTATAATTGAGCTTATTAATTATTTTTCTTCTTTATTATTACTACGACTTTCTTTTTTTATGTTGTTTTGTAGTCCACCCGTTACCACGGTCGATGCAACTCGGCCGAAACGTCGGGATGATGAGGTATTTATTTATCTCGTAATTGTAGTGCGCGATTAGTCCCGTAGTATATAATAATAATTTCTTATTTTATGTTAATGTATTTAAATGAAATTATCATATGATGTAAAATATTTTTAAATGTACCTATGATTATGATTGATTAAAAACAGGAGAATATAATATTATATAAATTAACGTTGCCACACCCTTATGGGGTCATATGTGTATAAAACATGTTGTCTACATGTCAGTTGCAATAAAGATTAATTGAAAGTAAAGTCCCACTGTTAAGACTAAGTGATGAAATGAATGAACAAATAAGCACTGTTACTGTTAACTTATCTCAAAATATTTCATACAACTTGAACCCGAGTATCGACTTAAGAGCGCGCGTGTCATATTTGAGCAGACTCAGGTCACATCCATATGTCTCTTAAAATTCGGGCTATTCCGACATAATTTTAAAGAGGCGTGGGGTTCGATTCCCACCTATGGAAGACATATTTGTGATGATCATAAGTGTTTGCGCTCTGTGGCTGAATCAATCAATCAAAATTTGCTTTATTCTTTAGACACATGGAAATGCGCTTAGAATCGTCTTTTTACAAAAGTTTTTGATAACATAATTACTAATTACAGTTGAATTAATTAGGTATATAAAATAATCTATTACAAATTAGAACACCCTAACATAAAATAATCTAAAGAAACAAATTAAAAACAATATAATAGGTATCTGCAATAGCATCGTCATAAAAAGATCAAAAATAATTAAAATTATATAAAATTAAGACAGCTTTCAGTCAAATTACAAAATTTAAATAATCCTAACCTAAAAAAGATTGTATCTGCAATAGCATTGTCAAAAGATAAAAAAAAAACAAATGCATTATCATACGACCTGAGATTTCAAAAGGGCAGGATAGAATGTTATTATAAGATACGATTTACTTACTATGTAATTAATGTCATTTAATAATGACAATACTACACTACTACTACTACATAGAAAGCAATTGGATCATCCATAGACCCTTGAAGGTGTAAAGATAATCCAAGTGCTCAAGCCCACTGCCAGTAGGCAGCGTGCCCAGTATGCTGGCAGCATTGCCACGCTGAATGGCAATGCTTATACGAGTACGTTGAGCCAAATAAACACCAGCATTTTGGTCACGCGTCGCGTCCACCAGACGCTCAGAAAGACTTTTGAAATAAAGACTTTTTGAAAGACTTACTACGAGTATGAAATTTGAGCCTATTTTTCGTGATTTAATTAAAAATGTACAATTCAGATTAATTTCTAAATGTGTACTCTAAGATAATGCATCTCGCCAAATTTAATATTTCTAGGTCAACGGAAAGTTTCGTTTAGGTTTTGATTCCGTTGTGAGTGTCGAAATATGCGGTTTTTTACGACATAAACGGCTCTAACTTTTTTCAACGATTACTGAGAAGTTGATATTTTCACAACTGTTTCAGTCTCTCTCTCACAGTGAAAGTAAATTCATCACTACTTGACGACATTTTCAAATAAAAACAACACAGCGAAAAGAAAGCTCACGAAATATTTTTTATTACTCAAAGTTAATTTTATTCATAAAATATTAACCACTTTTCTGACATAAAAACTCTTTGATAAGGTTTTAAAAAGTATCGTTCATTTTTAGACGGAGCATCTTAAAAAACCGTGCATGTTACTTTATTAAAAAAATACTCGTGCGTTTTACATTACAATAACGCACAAGTGCGTAATGAAATATATTACGATATTGAAATTGGTGTAATTACAGCCACTTTACGAGCAAATATGTTATAAAGAATTAAACATACCTCAGGGAAGAAATGCTGCGGAAACTTGGCCTTCTCCTTGGTGGTGATCTTCTCAATGTTTCCCGAGTGGACCTCCTTGCCCACGACATCGATGTACGACTTTAGCTCGAAGTCCCAGATCTTCAGGTCCGTCAGCGAGGAGTGGGCGAAGTACATGTTTCCGAGGGCCTGGGGACAAGGTTTGAGAAACATTCACTTCAAATCCTTAGTAAACTTGAATACCGTATCCATTTTAAGAAATCGACTGCTGAACGTAGAGCGACTTCTATTGTATACAGATTTCGAATATAAAGCATGAATCGATGTGACATCCATGTGCGTTATTGTTGATTTATCAAAAACGGCTTAGCCGATTTGTTTTATTAGTTTGTTTGCCATCTTTTTGGTATACATAGGTTTTATTTGTTTGGCAATTAGATTTATTTACTGACTAAAATGTAATAAATCTTATAAATAAAAAACCTTTTTTTTTAAATCGGTTCACAATTGGCTAAATTTTCGATGAACACAAAAACCTACAGACGAAGATAATAACCTCCTCCTTTGTGGTAGACGGTAAAAATGTTTCTCTCTCATCTAATTTTGTTGCTCCAGACGGGGTCCATACGCCACACTGTATCCAAAATTATATCTACTACCACGTACCCATAAAAGTAAGTAAGTTTGTATAGGCCGGGTGGCTGGCTCTGGTGCCAGAGTCTTTAGACCGCCTCTGACATGGTCCATTTATGAAGCAGAATAAATGGCTTATGAATTAAAACCATAAGTGTTTAATTGTCACTTTTTCACGCAGCAACAGAGGACGGGCTCGACTTGGACTTCGACGGGTAGGTGTCTACCCGTGACCACGGTAGATGCAACTCGGCCGAAACGTCGGGATGAGGAGGTATTTGTTTATCTCGTAATTTTAGTGCGCGATTAGTCCCGTAGTATATAATAATAATGTGTTCAAATCGCGAAAGTTTAAAAACAACACTTCCATCATGAAGTTCCAGATCTAGACGCGCGGAAGCACGTCCAGCCATGTGTTCAAAGAAAACTGGCGACGCAGCGGCCGTGTGTAAGATTACACGAACCATTTGGAGCTACTTTTGACCTCATCACAACTCGAAAACTAACTAACCTACATACATGAAATTTGGCAAAATAATTTAAAGTTTTGGATTGTTGATGAGCTAAGGGAGCTCATCAACAATCCAAAACTGATATATTAGGGTTTGAAAATTACTGATATATTAGGGCATGTTTACGATCTAGTTAGTTTTTTGTAGTAATAGCTGTAGATTTATATTATTTAACTAGCTGACCCGGCCACGCGTAGCTGTGGCTAAATAAATTAAAATTGCGACTATAATTTGAGATTTAAACTATCCTATCTCTCAAGTTGGATCGAACTGCACATGGTGTGCGAATTTTATTATAATCGGTTAAGTGGTTTAGGAGTCCATTGAGGACAAACATTGTGACACGAGATTTATATATATTAAGAAAGATTAGACCATAGGTATTTTTACATAATATAGGTATTTTGTACATAATATAGGTATTTACCCTTGAAATACGTATTTTATTATTTATAACAAACAGTCTTCATAATAAATTTTTAGAAATCTATCATGAAAATTAGAGAAAGTCTCATACAAGCTATCATCCCCTAGTTCATGGGGTTGGGGGTATAAGTTCGAAGTTTTAGATTAAGGGCAAGCGCCCTGGTAAAAATACCTATTACTACATAGTACTATTGTTTTATATCCTTCCAGTTTTTACCGGAAAAATTATAGGAAAACTCGTCTATCTATTCAGCTTCCAATACAATTCTACTTATAGATAGAGATTAACATTTCAACCACATCTAGTCTATTTGTATACAAGGATATTAACATAGCAATAGAACAATCATCTATTCACATATTTATCTCTGAACCAACATTTTGTGTAAACGATTAATGATTTGCGTCATTCGAATGATTCTTGTAATCATTTAGTTGCGGTTTGTGGTCTTTGTAATTATTATGTATAGGTACAATTATTAGTAAATTGGTGGTCGATAGGTACTTCAGTTACGAAACGGAAGTAACCAGATAGTGACCCTATTCTGACATATAGCTAATGATAATAATAATAATAGATAATAATGATGCTAATTGATTAGAAATATCCCTGTATCTATTTTTTATGTATAACCACGCATAACTTTTTTCATAGTGGTCCGATTTCAATCATTCTTTTTTATTGGAAAAAGTATACGAGGTATACTCTTTCCAATGGGTCATTATCAAAATAATTGTACGTCACGAAATTGTTCTTAAAATGTTTCGTCAGGAAATGTCAGGTAACTGTCAGGTTATGTCAAGAAATGGTAAAAATAAGGTACTGTTCATAATGCTATAATTAAATATATTTATTGTCAAAGTTATTTAAAATTCAAATTGCAAATTTTTATACCTAAACTTGACTTTTGTTCGATAGCTAGTCATCTGTACGTAAGTATAAGTACTATTAGTTATTCTGTGCTAAAATTGTGCAATGTATTGACCGTACAAGTATAGGTTTTTACATACATGAATAATATGAACAGCTAAACTAAACGTAACAGTAATGTCCAGAACTTCGACTGGTGATGATGATGATAATGAGTCAGCTAGGTACCTGCTGTACTTGTATGAAGGTATATGATGAGAACACACCTTTACCAGCTACGTCAAGAAATTGTTCGTCAGTATATGGTCAAATTTAACAAAAAAATATTTTTTTCTTCAAAACTAATCACGTTAGCTAGTAAATTAAGAGCGAATTCCATCAACCTTATTGCTAATTATGTATTATTAGAATGGTCTAACTTAATTGTTTAAAATATACTAACTTTCTCGCAAAAAGATCTCGTCAGGAAAATGTACTATTATTTTCATCTCCCAGCACTTATTAACTGTTTGACGCCACAAAACTTCAAAATAGCGGCGGCATCCCAATAATTGGTCGATTTCGTGACAATATCAGTGTTGCCAATTGCAAAAGTTAATTTTCTACTGTTATAGTCACAAAAAAGTCACAAAAAACAGTCAGTAAACAGGTGTTAGTAAATTGTAAGCAATACCAGGGACATTTTTAAAAACTGTGTATTTAAATCATTTAGGCACGTAAAAGAGCCATTGTGTACGTAAAATATCGCCTACTAATTACTATAAAAAATGAGTTAAGAAAACAGAGAAGCGTACTTAAATTTTTTTTGAAAAAAATATATTTTATGTCACCTGGTGGCAGGAGGACATCACAAAAATGTATGAGAAATAATTTGCGCTATATTTTCAAAATGATTTTAAAAATCGATTTTAATTCAAATTCATTGTTTTACGTCAAAATAATATGCGTGTGGTATTAGTAAGTCGTCAAAAAATGTAAAATACATTGTAGTTCACTCACAATATTTTTAAAATATTGTTATTCTCATAGGACGGCAGAGTTAGAGGTAATGTACAAAAAAAATGATAATGACCCCAATATAGTTCTTACATTTTTTTTTATTGGAAAGAGTATACTTCGAAATTGGTCCCATTTAAATTTTATCGAAATCGGCTGAGCCATTTTTGATAAATCAACAATAATGTGAAAAATGTTACATCGATCCGTGCATAATATTTGCGTTCTAGCGATGCGCCTCGGCTTCGCACAGGTGTATTATACATATAAACTTTTCTAAATTACTCTATCTATTAAAACAAACTGCATCAAAATCCGTTGCGTAGTTTTAAAGATATAAGCATACATGGGGATAGACAGCGGAAAGCGACTTTGTTTTATACTATGTAATGATTCTGTACACGGGTGAAGTCGGTCATGCTATTTTTTTGCAAAAAATTATTATTATATTGATGGTTATTTGTATTCAATTAATTCAAATCAATTAGCATCATTTTAGGGGCTTATTCTGTACATCAAAACTAACAACTTTTGATCTATGACATTTATAAAATCTCGAAAAAAAATTGTTGTTCCATAGAGTAATTATTTTTTGCAAAAAATAGCATGACCGACTTCACCCGTGTACAGAATTCGCAAATATTTCGCACGGATCGATGTAACATTTTCACATTATTGTTGATTTATCAAAAATGGCTCTGCCCATTTTAATAACATTTAAATGGGACTACTACGAAAAAAAATATGCGTAGTTATACATAAAAATATATATATACGCGTCAAATTGTATACCTCCTCCGGTGATTCGTCGCTCAAAAAGATTCACCCTCGACAAAATGTATAGAACAGCTGTTTTTTTTTTTAGTTTTGACAGATGAATAAGCTCCTAAAAGGATGCTAATTGATTGCCAATAACCCTGTATATTGCAGGCTGAATCATACAAGTCGGGTAGCGCTCATAGCGTAGTTTGACTAGATGTTCGTAAGCGATCATCGAAGTTAAGCAACGTTCAGCACAATCTTCGCATGGGTGACCACGGGTGGCATTTACAACTGAGCGCTGCCGTGGTTCAGAAGACACGTTAAGTTATAGGTCCCGGTTGTTTTCGTTCGTTCGTTCGTCTCAGGTATAGGACGTCCACTGTTGGACATAGGCCTCCCTTAAAGATCTCCAATAGGATCGGTTCGTAACGGCTTGCATCCAGCGCCATCCTGCAGTCTTAATGAGGTCATCCGTCCACCATGTGGACGTCCTACGCTGCGCTTGCCGATACGTGGTCTCCACTAGAGAACTTTTCGACCCCATCGGTCATCAGTCCTCCGTGCTATGTGACGTGACGTCACGACCCCGACTCCCAAACTTTGACAATTTTTATCTTCATGGCATTTGTTGTGTTATTGACAAAAGAAAAAAATACGTGTCCCGTATTTTTTTAATATCTAACTCACGGACTAATTATAATAATGATTTTTAGGGTTCCGTATCTCAAACGGAAAAAACGTAACCCTTATAGGATCACTTTGTTGTCCGGCTGTCCGTCTGTGTGTAGGTATGTCAAGAATCTTTATCTCGGGAACGCGTACAGATATCAAGTTGAAATTTAAACTGTATACGTATGTCTATGGTCTCTTGCAGTTGTGGAAAAGAAAAACTTCTCAGTTATCGTTTAAAAAGTTAGAGCCGTTTATGTCGTGAAAAATCGCGTATTTCGACGCTCACAAAAATCAAAACCTACAGGGTACTTCCCGTTGACATAGAACTATGAAATTTGGCGAGAAGCATATAGGAATAAATCTGAAAACTGTACATTTTTATGTAAATCACAAAAATAGGGCCTCAAAATTCACAAAATATGGGTTCAAAAATCAAAGTGAGTATATCGTATCATGTAAGGTATCATATAAAATAACTTCATAAGCACATGCTAAAACAGGTTTTTAATTATTATAACAACGTGTAATTTTCGATGTATGAGGAGAAGAGTAAAAAAAAACTGTCGATGGTTATAGTATAGAGATTTTAACAACTTACTTCCCAATTTTGTGAAATTTTCTGGATTTGTATGGAACTCTCGATGTGCGAGCCTGACTCGCACTTGTCCGGTTTTTTTTATCCAGTCATCATGCTACCGCCTATTCGGCCTATGTACCATGTTAAAGAGGTCAGACACCTTTAAAATACCGGTGGTACTGTACACACAGACAGTACGAAAGTATGCATTATAAATGTGATGACTAAGCCACACGAGCATCTAAAAAAAGAAACGTGATCCACTCATAGCCCACCACAAAATGTAAACATAAAATAATTCGTGGAACTCGTGATACACAGGATTCCCCAAATACGATTCAGGTCAGATACGAGTACCTACCAGTTTAGAAGGTTAAAAATAAACAATACTTTCCTTTTGTGATTCCTAGTCATTTGAGGATATTTAATTTATGACGTGGTCTCTCTCTCTGGGCCTTTTTAGACACAAATAAATAATAGCACGTATAGTCCGTCCCATAACCGCTGAGAACTTTTACAAAAAGTATTATTATGTTTAGTTTTTTGTTTGGCAGATCATAATTAAGTTTGTTTGTTCCATCGTAACGCCTAAAACATCCTATTTGTATCTTCAGTGTCGCACTATAGTGATGTCGAGCTTCAGTTTGTCTCCCAAGAGTGCAAACGGTGTTGCAGTTCAGTTTTGTGGAACTAGCGTTATTCGCACAAGCAAATGTCGATCTCAAGTAGTGCCCTCGGTCACGACGACCTTTGAGGAATGTAATTACCTAATAGGTTTGATTTAAAAAATCAGTTTTTCTTTTAACTCGCAAAAGTTACTTTATTAACTACAATAATATACAATACTACTTTACATGCTAAAACTACCTACACTACTACTACATAGAAAGCAATTGGATTATCCACAGACCTAAAGATAATCCAAATGCTCAAGCCCACTGCCAGTTGGCAGCGTGCCCAGCATGCTGGCAGCATTGCCACGCTGAATGGCAATGCTTATTATTATTTATTGTATATGATATACATCTCTCGGGCCAAGCCCGGTTTTTTGATGGGCATCAGTGGAGCCGAAGCCAACACTGAGAGGCCCTTTTTAAACATCATTTAGCTATGTTGTAGGGGTGAAGGTACAAGGAGCCTATTGTGAGTAATGAATTGAAAAAATAATGGGTTATTGTGGTGAACTTCTGGGTGTTATACAAAACTGGATTATGGAATGAGGTACGGCACCCACCAAATAATGCCTCATTTTCAAATATTCAGGCGGGTGGTGACTTGCCATCCACTAAATGGGCCCCTCATAATAGCTACCGTATATTGGCGCCGGAGGGGCAACATTGGTGTGGACGGCTTAGGGTGTCGAGAGGTGTGCTGCGCGTTCACTAAGAGCTACTAGCGGAGTTATGCCCTTTAACACTATTATTATTTAATATACATCTCTCGGGCCAAGCCCGGTTATTTGATGGGCATCAGTGGAGCCGAAGCCAACACTGAGAGGCCCTTTTTATACATCATTTAGCTATGTTGTAGGGGTGAAGATACAAGGAGCCTATTGTGAGTAATGAATTGAAAAAATAATGGGTTATTGTGGTGAACTTCTGGGTGTTATACAAAACTGGATTATGGAATGAGGTACGGCACCCACCAAATAATGCCTCATTTTCAAATATTCAGGCGGGTGGTGACTTGCCATCCACTAAATGGGCCCCTCATAATAGCTACCGTATATTGGCGCCGGAGGGGCAACATTGGTGTGGACGGCTTAGGGTGTCGAGAGGTGTGCTGCGCGTTCACTAAGAGCTACTAGCGGAGTTATGCCCTTTAACACTTCCACCCTGGAGCTTAGGTTCTTAGCTCTTGCGGTTTCCACTCCAAACCGGCCAGTTAAGGCAAGAGAGGAGTCAGGGGTCTCATTTAGCCCCAGGGAATCAGGGTTCGCGGTGTCGCCACTCACCGACGGCTCGCCACAAAGCCGCCCCTGCGATTTTATTATTTATATTATTATATATATTTTAGCCAAACCAGCATTTTGGTCACACGTCGCATCCACCAGACGCTCAGAAAGACTTTTGAAAACAAGATGAGCTCCCGGCCCCCACGGACCCAATGTCTCAACTCCAAATGGCTCAAATATGTAACCACTACCGAGGTTAGCATATTTGCGCCGCTTAATTGGCCGCCGAACCAGCCCTACTTTGAGTCTCAGAAAGATGTGACGGTGCCAAAGTATCGACGCAAGTTGCAGACTATGTTCTGGAAGTTTTTAAAAGATAGATAACATTTGCGTGCTGAAAATGGCTACTATGTAATTATGTATTATCTTTACGACTTGTGCCAAATTTTTCAATATATTTTCAAGTGCTCCAATCTCACCGGTTATGGAACAGACTACAGGCGATCGACGTTGTCAAAAAGTTCTCGAGTAGAAACCATTGGCTTATAATTGGCTGTAGAAAATATAAAATATTGAATCTTAATAAGTTATTAATAATTTTCATTACTGTTTCTACAGAATTATGTTATTATTATCTATTTTAATTACCTAGAGTCCTAGACAATTCGTGATGTAAATAATAAAAAATTCCGATTTGAAAGAAATGTTATTGTTTTTTATTAAAACAATACCCTGAACTAAACAATAGCCTAGTTGATTGTTATAGGTTATTGTCATCGTCGTCTGGACGAATCAAACTACTTGGCGGATGCGATGTTAGCTACAAGCTGCGCAAAACTCAATCCTAACTGAGTGCCGAGTGGGAGTTTTGCAAATAAAATCGAATTACTTTCACGACGCGATGACAGAACGCGTCGAGCACGAGCACATTGAACACACGCTTGAGTTAGCTAATCACAGACGTTGCCGCGCTTGCGTTCGATCGGTATGGCGCTCGTTACATTATCGTAAATAAAACTCACGCGTAGCTATTCAGTTTTCTTAATGTGACACAAGATGGCACTGTGTCATTTCCATAAAAATCACATCTAGCGTCAATGCGATCGAGGTTTCGAAAATAGTTAAAAACTCCCACTCGGCCCTCTGAAGTTCTCTTAACAGGTGCACGAATATTGGGTTTCGCGCACCTTGTAGCTATAACTTCACATAGCCGCCTAGAACCTTGATTGGGCCTATAACAGCCTCTAATAATCCACTGCTGAATATAGACGTACCTATAAGGAAAGGGGAAAGAAGGGGGATTAAGCCATATCCATCACGCTGGCCCAGTTGCGTGTATTTAGATTCACATAAGTAATATACAATTTCATATTTGTCAGTTCGTTTTGATTGTATCAGCATTAAAATATGTCCACTGCTGGACGTAGACCTCCCTCATGAATTCCATTGATCTATACTCTATAAAATTTAACTTGATCTCTGCGACAGTGACATTGACATAGAAGATTGACATTTTTAGAGTTGAGATAGTGGTGGAAAAAATCTATTTTCAAACAATGTTGTAACGAAATCGAATGAGTAGTTGAAGGTGAGAAATTGAATTTTATTTACTTACTATTATTTAAGATCAAGTATGTACACATGTAAATAATGTTATGATATTAATTAAAGACTCATAATAATGGAACGATAGTATTTATCGACGTTTTTCACTATTATCGATGCTAATGTAACAAATAATTGGGTTTAATTTAATTACACATGTAAAAAATGTCATCATATTAAAATAAACAATAAAATTAATAATAAATTAAGTTTTATTTAAAATATCGTTAGTATAAACTTTCGATATTTTAAATGAAACTTTATCTAAAACTCTGTGGTCACGATCATTCGTGGCCCGTCACTAATCGGCATGCCCATAAAGTATGACATTGACAGGTACTGTCTATACTATAAGAAATTCAGGATTTAATAGGCGTGATTTTTCTGACAGCTGTCGCAGAGATCAAGTTAAATTTTATAGAGTATAGTAACACCCCTATTTTTAAGTCAGGGGTAAAAAAAATAACTCTTAAAAAATGATGTTCGTTGTTTAGAAACACATTTCAAGATTGGACAGTTGTTTACGAGTTGGACGAAATGACGAAACTACTTCGCATAACCACTTCCAGTCTCGAGCTTCACACGCCATCAATGTTTTATCGAGATAAAAGCATCCGTTTTACACCGTTTACACACTGGGGAATTATAAAATATTAAACTTAAAATGTAATTGAATTGAATAAATATTAAAATTGAAGTATAAAAATTGCTTTATCAGCAGATCGTCATAGGAACGTTTAATTAATCCCGGATAAAAGTATCCTATGACACTTTCCGACCTTTAAACAAGTAATAAATTAGAAACATTTACGTATAGAGCTTAATACTTGAAACTATATCCCTATAATAGATAATTATATTTCGCTAAAAATAGCATAAGCATATAGGTCCCGGCACGTAAGTTGAACAAAAAAATATCACTCTCTCCCTTTCGTTAGCTGAGAAAACAAAAGAGAGGTAGCTATGGTTTAACGTTCAAGTTGTTTGCCGGCTACTATAACCAACTTAAACCTTGTACAGAATTCGAAAAGTCCGCACTGGTCGATGTACCTATCATTGATGTAGTAATTTTCACATTATTGATGATTTTTCAAAAACGGCTCCGACGATTTCGATAAAATTCAGATGGGACCACCTCTGAAGTATGATACACTAAACAAAAAAGAACCATCAAAATCGGTTCATAATTGACAGAGTAATCGCGTAACATACAGACAAAAAAACCGGACAAGTGCAAGTCAGGCTCGCACATCGAGGGTTCCGTACAAACATATTGTTAAAATAATTCAAGTAATTAAGTTTGTGCTAATGAAGTTATTTTATATGATACCTTACATGACACGATTTACTCACTTTAAATTTTGAACCCATATTTTGTGAATTTTGAGGCCCTATTTTTATGTGATTTAAATAAAAATGTACAGTTTTCAGATTTATTCCTATATGTGTACTCTGAGACAATGCTTTTCGCCAAATTTCATAGTTCTATGTCAACGGGAAGTACCCTGTAGGTTTTGATTTTTGTGAGCGTTGAAATATGCGTTTTTTACGACATAAACTGCGTTAACTTTTTTATACGGTAACTGAGAAGCTTTTCTTTTACACAACTGCAAGAATTCATAGGTTTACGTATACAGTTTAAATTTCAACTCGATGTCTTTACGCGTTTTCGAGATAAAGAGTCTTGACATACACACAGACGGACAGACGGACAACAAAGTGATCCTATAAAGGTTCCGTTTTTTCCGTTTGAGGTACGGAACCCTAAAAAAACAGTCGAATTGAGATTCCTTTTTTTTGAAGTCGGTTATAATCATATAATTATAGATAAACGAGTAAAACGTAACGAATTAATTAAAAACACGAAAGCAAAAATCAACAGATAAGCAACGCACTAAACAAATTAAAATGGTTTTAATAATAATTCCTGATTTTTAAATATATGTAAATTTTTGTAATCTTTTAATTACCTTTATTTTGATAACCCACTTTTAGTTCAACTTTTAGCCGAAATAGTTTGTGAAACCCTTCGAAATTACGTAAGTTCGGGTGTATGTGCATCTTTTTCTAACACCTTTTAAAGGATTTGTTCCGTTACCGGTATTAAAATAAATAAAAATTCTAACCAGATCAATGATTGCTGTTTTATTAAGAGCATTCAAAATGTAATTATTATCTAATAAAAACATATTTTTAAAGCCCTGCGATATTTAGAAAATCGATAATATATATTTGGGGTATGTAACGTGAAACGGAACGGATATCTCGTAAAGAAACACGCTAATCTGAAAAATCTCAAAGCTAATTTAAAAAAAAAAAGTATAATAGAAATGTCAATGTCAAAAGAAATTGATTGATTAATTTGATTTTCGATCAGTGTTACCACCTTAGCCCTTTTGGAGATAGATCTAGGACTGTTTACTGTAGGTGAACCTTGGTGTGTAATGATTTAGCCCGGAAAGGGCTATCTAGCGCTTATTTGCCCTATTTATTTTCTTAGAAAATATGATTTTGAATTTCCAATATACTTTTTTAAAATAACAATTTGAAAAAAATGCAGGGCTATATTATATTATTTTTTATTACTCCATGAAGCTTTAAAATTTCAGTACATTCCTGGAAAAATTGAATGATCTTGGTTAGAATTTTAATACCGAGTTCCTTGTAAATCAGGTACAACTCCTTTCATATAAAGTCTATTGCTATTTTAGTACGGTTTAGTACTTTAGTTCTAATTCTATGTAAATACCCATCTAATGACACTTGGATTTTTGAGACAAAATTTCGATACCTTAATTATTGACGAAATTTATCGAGCCTTTCATAAAATCTGTGATAGTAAACAAGATTATTTTTTGCAAAAATTAGCATGACCGACTTCACCCTTGTACAGAATTCGAGAATATGTCGCACGGATCGATGTAGCATTTTTACATTATTGTTGATTTATCAAAAATGGCTCAGCCGATTTCGATAAAATTTGAATGGGACCAATTTTGAAGTATACTCTTACCAATAAAAAAGAATTATTGAAATCGGACTAGTATGAAAAATGTTATGCGTGGTTATACATAAAAAAAAAAACCTCCTCCGGTGGTTCGTCGGTCAAAAAATTACAAACATACAAGACACGCGCGTAAAACAATACCGTATAAGTATTTAAAAAAAAAGATTAAGTATTGCAGTCTGAATAAATAATAATAATAAATATTTTAAATAAATTTTTGGGACATCTTACACACGGCCTCTGACCCCAAACTAAGCAAAGCTTGTGATATGGCTGCCAGAGACTGATATACTACATATACTTATTTTTAAATACATACTTATATAGATAGCAACAAAATAACACCCAGACACAGAGCAAACACTTATGTTCATCACATAAATATTTGCCCTGGGTGGGGATCGAACCCACGCCTCTTTGATCCAGAAGTTAGGGTCACTAACCACTGAGTCTCCGAGGCAGTCAAACAATACTAAACAATATATTTGTGAAAACTATTCAGAATTGGATTCGTAGAATAGTAAAGCAGAGGGCAGACCGATTTGACCTTCGGCCTCAGAGGTCAAGAGTTTCCCGAAATTCTATACTTAAATACAAGAGGTATTTAACGGAACATTTGGACATTTCATTTTATTTAATGCTAGCTTATGCTCGTGGCTTCGCCCGCGTGATTATTTGGTTTTTATGCTATCCCGTAGGAACATTTTATTTTTTCCGGAAAAAAAGTAGCATTTAAAAATAAAATAAAACTCATTTATTTCAGGCATGTATGGCCCATATTAGCATAAGTACAAATAAATTCCACAATAAATCAAAATTAGCAATATTAAGAAATCAATATAATTCTTAGTAAGAATAAACAAATTCGTCGGCATAGTCATTCAGTATTTTAATTGTATTATTTTAAAGACAAAGATTCATTTGTTGTTTTTAAACTTTCGCGATTTGAACACATTATTATTATACTAGTTTTTACCCGCGGCTTCGCCCGCATACGCAATATATCATTATAATTTATAGCCTATGTGCTATTCTGATATATAAGCTATATTATTGCAAAGTTTCATCTTAATCCGTTCAGTAGTTTTTGCGTGAAAGAGTAACAAACATCCATACATCCATCCATCCATCCATACATCCATCCATCCATCCATCCTCACAAACTTTCACGTTTATAATATTAGTAGGATTAGTAGGATACTACGGGACTAATCGCGCACTAAAATTACGAGATAAATAAATACCTCACCATCCCGACGTTTCGGCCTAGTTGCATCGACCGTGGTCACGGGTAGACGGGTTGAGTCTACCCGTGACGCGGGCGCCGGGGACCCGCCGCCCTGACAAGCTGAGAGAGGTGAGTCATACAATAAGCAACTCTGTCGCTATAGCAATAAGGTTGCTACTCTGGTGGCATGCACTTCAGATCCGCCGCGACCACGCGCTCGGTCATACTCCTCTAGAACCCAGCGCGGCCGTCGAGTTGCTGCTCAATAAGTAGCTCTGTCTAGATGGCAGGCTGCAAGTCTCGCACCTACCACTCGATGTACCCAAGCCTACCGTCGACAAGCTAAGAGAGGTGAATCATGCAACAAGCAACTCTTTCTCTATAGCGTTAAGGCGCCGGGGACCCGCCGCCCGCACCTGTCTAGTCCCCTTTGACGTAACGAAAGTAACTTCAAATCCGCCGACTTGTATGAATCGGCCTATAAGTACCATAAGACTAAATAGTATAGGTACATTGGACGGAACGACCTGTTATGTAATCGGTCAAATATTTTAAAACCAGACTTTTGTCATATATTTTCTGTAGTCTGTGTGACTCACAAATAAAATGAATAATGGAAAGACATCTACAAGTCAACACTACCCAATAATTATAGGTAGTCCAAGATACTACCAGTCCTACCACACCCACATCCCACCACAAGAACATCCCGCTCATAGCGTACACGGTTCAAACCAATTGTTTACGTAATTATATAAATCCTACTAATATTATAAACGTGAAAGTTTGTGAGGATGGATGGATGGATGGATGTATGGATGTTTGTTACTCTTTCACGCAAAAACTACTGAATGGATTGAGATTAAACTTTGCAATAATATAGCTTATATATCAGAATAACACATAGGCTATAAATTATAATGATATATTGTGTATGCGGGCGAAGCCGCGGGTAAAAACTAGTAAGAGAATATATTTAAACAGGGTTGCCTTGCGAAATTTGGCCGCTAAATTTAATAATGTTTAATTAATTTATAGGAAAACCAGAGGTTGCCCGAGATAAACTACATATTGAACCAAATATATTTATTTATCATTATAAATTCAAAATCAATTTTTTAAAAATCGGAGGGCTCTTTTTTGTTTTTAACTGTTGTAATAGACTCAGAAAAATATGAACTTTCACGAAATGTAACGAGTGTTGTGGTTAGAATTTTTGATTATTATTATACCAGCCTCCATACATTTTGTGGACATGTCCTTTCAATTGTTTGTTACATCAATTACAAAGTTTAGAATACATATATATACAAGGTAAAATACACAAATACATATATAACCGTGTACGCTATGAGCGGGATGGTTTTGTGGTGTGATCTCGGGCTACAAGAATCATACTGTACAAGTGTACATGTGATAAATATTTTATCATAATAAAATCATCAATCACATTTCCACTGACTAGTGACGTTTCAGGGATCGTCCCTTGGTCATAATTATAATATGTGATAGCAAAGGAGTCTGACCTACAAATTTAATATAGGTTACTTTTAGCAACGCCTTTGTATTAAACGCTTACCTACCTACCTACCGTACTATAAAGGCTTTCAATAGACTTTATAACCTCTCTTTAATGAGGTTTTCTAATTTTGGTCGCCCAAGAGATGCGTACTTCCTTCGAGTGGCAAAATATTTCACCTGCCCAGATGTTAGTAGTTTGTTGGGACGTTATTTATCGCGTAGGTACATGTCGCATCCTTTCAACGAATCTTGATAAAATTTGGTACATATCTCTAAATATTTTTAACATTTTTTATAGTTAGAAGTGGTATGTCTCGCGAAAACGAGAGAGTTTGCGTCATTTATCGTTTAAAACATAAAACATGCTAAATCGAGGGCTGATTTAGATAAAGTAGGTAAAAAACTTTTTTTAATTAAACGGTTTTATGTATTAAAAGCTAAAAAATAATAATTCAAAAATAAAATCGTGTGGCCTTCTCCTGGAAGATTTCATTATGCACCCGATCTATCAGATTTCATTATTGCACCCCACGAGTTTATTTTTGAGTTATTTTTTTTAGTACATAAGACCGTTTAATTTAAAAAAGATTTATTACCTACTTCATTTTTGTCTTTTTTAGTTTTACTACAAATTTTGTTCTAGATGAAAAGCCCTTTCATTTAGTGCCCATATTGAAGGCGTTGCGTAAAAAAATGTAATCCGCCATGTTGTGGCGGCGACCATCTTGTATTTACGTCGATACTGAATACAAAAATTGTATTGTAATTAAAACTAAAGCTGAGTATCAAATATCATATCAATATGTCCACAGGAAGGGGTCAAATTGCAATTACTAGATTTGACCCAAAAAACAGGCAAATAAAATCGATTCATAATACTTTGGCACTGACACGTCGAGTTTCAGGGATCGCCCTTGGCCATAGAATGTGTGACAGTATGGGACCCTGACCTAGAAACCTAACATTGGCTACTTCTGCCAACGCCCTCGAGTTAAACGGTTTGAATGAGGGCTTTCTAATATTAGCATAGAATAGATACGTGCGACGCTACTTGTCTTGCGGTACATTTTTAACGTTAATAGCGTAGTTTGCTGATGAGTGTCATCAGCGATCACCGAAGTTAAGCTACGTTCGGCACGATCAGTCTTCGGATGGGTGATCGCGGGTGGCATTTAAAACTGAGCGCTATTGTGGCTTAGATGAGACGTCAAATTTGCCATGCCAGCCATGTCAGATGCCTTCAAAACGCCCACATTTGGACTGGCCACCCGACTTACACGAGCTTTACGTAGGATGCAAAAAAGAGGGGGGTTGTTGTTATTCGTTTGATGAGTAAGTATTTGTGAGAAAATTTTTGGCGTAATTGGTAGCCCGGGAGTCAAGGATTCAGTTGGGGAGATATTTGGGTGAAGAATTTAAATACTTGTTCTGTTTGGTCGTTTGTGTGTATTTCGTGTGATTTACGGGGAATTCTAATGGGTGCTGTAAGTGAGAAACGATTTAATTGTGTTTGTTTATACGAGGCATCTGCCAACCGATGATAAGATTCGATTTAGATGCGGTTCCTTGTTTGAAAGCTAAGTTGGCGATAAGAAAGAAGGCGTGTTCAAAATTGTAGTTTTATTGCTTTGTCTTATGTCAAGAACGACTTATTGGACCCTAAGCATAGCGGGGGACTCTGGAATATGATGGTACGGTATGAAAAAAAAAATTAAATACTTACAGTAAATTTCTCAGGCGAGCTGAAGTCTTCGTCCATGAAGATCCTAATCTTATCAAATAGCCTCAATTCTGGGCAGTCACAGAGCCTCTGTACGAAATCCTGGACATATTGCATGGACTTCTCATACGCCTTCCCGCCTACTTCTTGCAAGTGGAGCGCTATGAACTTGGGGTCCATTCTGGAGACAGCTTGGAGGAATTCTGATGTCCATATCGGGAGCATTGTGGTAGGCTGAAAGAAGCATTAATTATAACTGATAATTTGGATTACAAGCTGAAAAAGTAGATGTACAACCATATTAATAAGAATATTAGGCTAGTGCCACACTTAACGGAAATTCCGTCGCGGAAAATCCGTCAATACATTATATTCATAGGTACAACTTGCCGTCATACGAACCAAAGTTACCGTCATAGCCCAGCGGATTAGTAAGTTGAAATGGCAGTGTGTAGGGCACATAGTTCGGAGAACTGATGGCCGATGGAGCACCCACCACCTCCCATGGTCCTACCAACCTTGCGGTTATAAGGACCGAAACTGTGAGCAACCTGGCACAAAACTGCACCAGCTTACTCTACAAATTGTCCCTCCACTATCCTTACACTCTCCCCCTTCTGGGGCTGTCGACGTCACAGACGGACTCCGTCATCGGGCAGTACTTGGGAGTCGCGCGCAGAGCGCACGACGTGCCACGAATGCGCGAACTCGCGCAGGCGCCTGAAGCTGCTCGCGTCGCGTACCAGATCCGCGTAGTAGATCGGCCCCTCCTCGTGACGAGGGATCCCATCCAACATCCTGCCACGCATCTCCTCATACAGAGGACAGTCCCACAGAACGTGGTGCCTGTCCTCGTCAGCCATACCGCACTCACACAACGATACATCCCGGAGCTTCATGTCGGAGAGCCGCTTATTAAAGCACCCGTGCCCCGTTAGCAGTTGAGATGTCTCATAATCAGGCTCCACCCAGTCCGCCCCCATCCTATCCCCCACATCCGGAAAGAAGCAATATAATTCTCTGCCCTTACCCTCTGCCGCCCACCTGTCCTGCCAAAGCCCCAATACCTCCTGGTCGATTAACCGCTGCTTCCGGGCCAGCTCCTCGCGCCCCAGCCCTACGCACTCCACGCCTCGCCGGCCAGCTCGGGTCACCTCCAGGTCGGCCGGAAACACTCCCGCCAACACCGGCAGCGCCGCCGTACTACACGAGCGGTACGCCTTCGTCAGCAGGGTGAGGGACGGCCTCTGCGTTCTCAGCAAAACGCTGCGGATCACGTACAGGGGGGCACGCGCGTGCCACACCGCCGCCGCGTAGGTGAGGGTTGCGACATAGGTTCCCCTGTACAGAGTACGGAGCGCCCTATATCGCAACCCCCACGAGGAAGCCGAAACCCTTGAAACCTTCCCAAAACAATTGCTCGCCCTCTCGCCGATAGAAGCCGCGTGCGGGGCGAAAGAAAGTGCATCATCGATGACAACACCCAGCACCGTCGCCTGCCTAACCTGCTTAATGACATGACTGCCGAACTTGATCACAGGGGGGCGCTGAAATTTGCCCTTGAGCGTCAAGGTCATAGACTTGGCCGGGGCGAAATCGAGCCTGTTCCGGTCCGCCCACCCCGCCACCAGTCCCAACACGGCCTGTGAAGTGCGCTCAAGCGCGGCTCGTGAATCCCCCCGAATCAGCACAGTCACATCATCAGCATAGGCGACCATCTCCACCTCTCTCCTACCGTACGATAATGCGAGCAGATCGTCCATGAGAATGTCCCAAAGGCTCGGACCCAACACGGACCCCTGCGGACACCCCATCGTAGACACCTTCCACTCCGCGCAGCTACCCGCAACCATGGCCACACGACGTTTACGGAAGTAGTCCGCCAACATCCGGTAGATGTTTGGCGGGCATTCTCGCTTCGTCTTGACCATGATCATGGGCCACCACGCGTTGTCGAAGGCGCCGCTGATGTCTAGGCATATGGCCTGCACGTACCGCTCCCCCGAATCCCCAACAGCGTCCAGCAGAGCCCGCAACGCCGTCACCGTGGACCGACCTGGAGAGAACCCGTGCTGGCTGGCGCTAATATTACGAATAATACCCGGAGCACAGAGCAACATGACGCGTTCCAGGATCTTGCCCAGCACCGGAAGCAACGTTATCGGCCGATAAGCCTTCGGGTCTGTGAGCGACCTACCATTTCCCTTTGGCAAAACAAGTAGGCGACCGTCTTTCCAAATCTCCGGAAACACCCCCTCCCTAACACATTTCCCGTATACGAATGCAAATTCGGCCTCAGCCGCAGGGTAAGTTTTCTTTATGATGGTAGCGGTGATGCCGTCAATGCCCGGAGCCTTCTTTTGTAACGACATCACCACCTTTCTCAGAGCGTCCGCCGTCAGCGGGTCTGCGTCCCGACCGGAAGGCGGGAGCGCGGCCATGACACGCACCTGAGCATGGTACGGTGTGTCCCGGGACATATCGTCGTCAGGACACAGCGCCCGCAACAAGGTACGCATGGCCCCGCCCACGTCGTCCGAACACCGCCCCGCAAATTCCACCCCATTTACAACGTTCCCCGGTGCACGATGCCTACCACTAGCGGCCCTATAGGCCAGCCCCCAGGGATCAGCGTTGCCCTCCTCAGCCACCCGCCGATTGAAGGCTAGCTCAGCCCCCCTCATCTCGGCCCTATAAGCCGCTCTCAAACGATGAAAGTGATGGCCGATGGAGCAGTAAAGTTCTCGAACCACGCACCGGCAAGCGCAGGGTAGGACGTCCACCTACTAGGTGGACCGACAATTAAGACCGCAGGAACACGCTGAATACTGGCCGCTTCCAACCGGGCTTATTGGAAATCCATTAGGGAGGCTTATGTCCAGCATTGGACGTCCTACGGCTAATAATTATGAATTTGCCATCATGACGGACGAGCGATATTCCATCTAATGTGTCCGATCAACAAACTAAGTACAGACAAATCTCGCAATGGATTTTCCGCGTCGTAATTTTCGCTTAGCCTTATTTCATAACTCTACAATTCTTATAACTTATATTTTTGTCACAATAAAGATCTGTCTAGATGTCTTATAATAGTAAGTTCATATAGGCCTGGTGGCTAGCCCTGGTGTCAGAATTTTGAGCCGCATGAAGTCCTCTGACATGGCTAAACAGTTTAAACAACCGAAACTTACAATATAAGATGTCATCCGAGCCACGGTTGCGCTTAATTGGCAAATGCTATCCGCGAACACCATCCTCAGACTGTCCGAGCGGAACGTTGCTAACTTCAGTACTGTACCAGCCTTTTTTATAGTCCATTGCAGGATGTAGGCCTACCCACGAAGGGTGATTGGACCATACCACGGACAATGGACATACACGCTGGCCCATTGCGGATTGGTAGATTTACAGACGCTATCGAATTTCTTCTACGGACGTATGCAGGTTGCCTCACAATGTTTTCCTTCACCGAAAAGCCAGTGGTGTAAAATTCCGTGCCCAAATTCCAAAGAACTCATTGGTACGGGATCGGGATTTGAACCCACGACCTCGCGATTGTAAGACAGGTGTCACTACCTCTAGACAACCATGGCTTTACTTCGGTATTCACTGACAAACACCTAGTCAAACTACACTATGATATAGTTAGCGCCACACAAGTCGGCGGATGACAAGTTAGCCGCAGATGACACATCGCCGTGATTCGCTATTTATTGCGCATTCGTGCACAATACTGACGCCGCGTGGCGTAGTGGTGAGCACGGGCGTAGTGAGCGGCCGGTAGGCATGAGGTTAGCAGGCGGGTGTGCCCTGGCGTCTCGTCTCTCTGGCTCCCGCGCATACCTAAATTTCGCCTTTTGCGTAGCGTCCTGCGCCTCACTTCCCATCCGTTGACTTGTGTGGCGCGGATTATACAACATAGATAAGTATGACTAGAACCCTCTATTGCGTATAGGGTGTGAGAAAAAAGATGTGCTATACCTACTTAGATAGCTATATACACGTTGTTATGATTATATCATATTTAGGCTCTAGATAATAGTAAAAACCTGCATAATACTTCTAATACATAATAATACTAATAGACGTGATAGAAAATAGACAATAGTTCATAAATATGTTGATTTACTTAAGCATCTCATCAAAAATTCAACAGAAGTTTATGGCGCGAAAAATTTGTCTGACTATTACGTTTAGGCCGTGCGTAATAGTCAGGCAAAAAAAAACGTATACGCAAAATAGAGACAAAAGATATTAGTTTCGTCCTGTTCACACTTTAATACTTGCACATCTCGCCCTCTCTTACTTTAGTAATTATTGTTATTTAGCGCCATGTCTAGTTAATCCTTTACTTTACTTTAGTTAATCCTTTACTATGTTATGAATGTCCCACAAACACACCCCACGCGAAAAGTGCTGGAGCTGAGGATAATGATGCCATTACAAGCAATAAAATAAACAGACTAAAAACAGTAGGCTTACCATTTCCCATTGAATAATAGGTATTTAAATAAGTTACAAGGTAGTGAATTACTATTCAAAGTGGTACTCCCAAAATAATGACTCGTTAACTGCTGATAGCGAATTTGTAAAATAATGATGTAAATGACCTTTCCTTTAGAGCTGTTTTAATGGCCAAACAATCGACAAATTAAGCTGTACTAAAAATAAATTTTATTTTATTTTGTGCACCTGATTTGTTGAGAATAGAGATTTTAATTTATAGACAACTAGCTTCTGTTGTTTTTAAACTTTCGCGATTTGAACACATAATTATTATATACTACGCGACTAATCGCGCACTAAAATTACGAGATAAATAAATACCTCCTCATCCCTATGATTGGATGAGGACGTATTTATTTATCTCGTAATTTTACTAAAAACCGGCAAAAAATCAGGTTTGTTGTATGGAAGCCCCTCATAAATATTTTTTTTCTTTTTCAGTAGTTGTTGTTATAGCGGCAACAGAAATACGTCATTTGTGAAAATTTCAACATTTTCTAGCTATAACAGTTCATGAGATACAGCCTGGTGACAGATGGACTGACAGATTGATAGCAGGGTCTTTTGGGTCTCGTTTTTGCTCTTTGGATACAGAACCCTAAAAAATAACAAACCAATAGTTTGGATACTGGAAAGTATAGCACCATACTTGGAACCATACTTTGGAATTTATAATATTAGTAAAGAAGCTTCTGCTTGCAGGTTTACCTGTGATATTAATTTTGTAGTCGGTTTTTAACCCATATGAAAGTCTATGATATGACTAAATGATTAAAACAAATGGGCTCTACAATTTAACATATCATCCGAGTCACAGATGAGCTCAGTTGTAAATGCCACCTAATACATCCATCAGAAGCCTGATCATGACACATGTTAAAATTCAGTTATCGCTTAAAATACCTAGTCAAACTATGCTACGAGTACTGTACTGTACTGTACCAGCCTTTTTAATAGTCCACTGCAGGACGTAGGCCTACCCACGAAGGGTGATTGGGCCATATCCACCACGCTGGCCCAGTGCGGGTTGGTGGATTCACATACGCCATCGAATTTCTTCTAAGGACGTACGCAGGTTGCCTCACGATGTTTTCCTTCACCAAAAAGCCAGTGATGTGAAATTCCGTACATAAATTCCAAAGAACTATGCTATAAAGTAAGTAAGTTCGTATAAGCCGGGTGGCTAGCCCTTGTGTCAGAGTTTTTAGGCCGCCTGAAGGCCTCTGACATGGCTAAACGGTTAAACAACCGGGACCTACAATTTAACGTGTCATCCGAGCCACGGTAGCGCTCAGTTGGAAAATGCCACCCGCGGTCACCCATCCAAATACTGACCGTGCGGAACGTCGCTTAATTTCGGTGATCGCTGACAAACACCTAGTCAAACTACGCTACGAGCGCTACAGAATAAATCATATCGTAAACATAGACCGTCTTACCGCAAAAATTTATGCTTGCTTTAGACAATGTTTGACAGTACAAATTGCACGGTTAAAAAGTGTTTAAAGCGTGTTTAAATGTTCCGTGGTAAGGCGGAGAGTGTCTTAAACACTCTACTTAATATCTTTAATCCATTTCCATACAAAAAGTCAAGCCGATTCATTGATCCGTTGCTGCATGAAAGAGTAACAACCAAACCAAAAACACATCTTCAGATTTATAATAAAAGTAAGTAAATAAGTTTGTATAGGCCGGGTGGCTAGCCCTGGCATCAGTCTTTAAGCCGCCTGAAGACTTCAAACTTGGATAAACAGTTAAAACAACCAGGGCATACAATTTAACATGTCATCAGACCCAGGGAAGCACTCAGTTGTAAATGCCACCAGAGGTCACCCGTCCGAAGACAGACTGTACTGAATATTGTTTAACTTCGATGATTGCTAACAAACACGAAGTCAAACTAAGCTATAGGTACAGACTAACTAGGTGCTACAGATTCACAATAGAATCATCATCATCTTAGCCTTAAGATATAAACTGCCAGATGTGGTGGTAATAACATAAATAACTCTTCAAATAATAATAAATAAAAATGTATCATTGGTGTCTAAAATTATAAGTAATGCAATTAGTGTTATGTGCATAAGTTAATTATGTAATATTGTATGATAAGAATAGTGTTTAATAATACCTATTTAAGTTTGTACTAGCTATTGCTGCGCCCTCAATACAGGGTATATATGCCATATGTTTAGTTAATCTAGTTTTTAACTGAATTATGTATATATTTGCAATAAATGAATAAAAAAATTTATAATACTTGCTTCTGCTTGCGGCTTTGCTTGCATGGTATTTTAATTCTTGTGCTATCCCATGGGAACATTTAATCTTTCTGAGTTTTATAAAAAGTAACTTTTGTCAGTTTTCAAACTATGTCTATGCCAAAAATCAAGTCAATCAGTTGCTCTGTTGCTGCGTAAAAAAGTAACAATCCAACAAACACACTCAGATTTAAGTATAATATTAGTAAGGATAACAAGTTATCAGAAATAGTTTCTTTATGGATCAATTTGCCATTATATTAATCACATTGTAATTGATACCATTTCATGATGTAATTTGATTTTAATTGATTGTCTCTTTACCTTTGTTGTAAAACGACAGTCTATTAAGAAGTATTTTATAAAGACTTAAGAGGAAGTACCACAATATATTCATTAAGCTCAGCTACGTATAGGTTGAATGAAACAACTTGGCAGCAGTGAAATTAGCTATAAGCTGCGCAAAATCCAATCTTTGTATAGCTGTTAAGTGAGCTTCAATCAGGATTGGTTCCTCCATAGCTTGTAGCTAAGATCACACCTGATAAGAAAGGTGATGTCCACAAGTGGTATATTATTCAGAGAAAAATTGAACCAAGATGATATACACATCATTTGAAAGCTTGATTTATGAGCTCCTCAAAAATATTTAATTTAGATTTTTTTATCCCTCCATTTTTTTTTAATGTAAAAAATAATTTGTATTAAAATAATAATACAACTATGTATTTTTTCTAGTTTAGCAATGATGAAGTGCTTCTATCGTTATTTTACTTGCATTCGTAGCTGATTCTTCCACATTCATCTCTTAATTTGCTCAAATTAAAAATTATAACCTACTAGTGTGACCAGTTAGTAAGTACAATGTGACAAAAAATCACTAAAAAACTGTGTCTAATTGGTAAAAATGCTTCTATTTAACAATTTGAAGGTTGCTTAGTCAGGGTTACTAGAGATAAACTACCTATTGAGCCAAATATATTTATTTATCCTAATAGATTCAAAATTAATTTAAAAAAAACGGAGGGCTCTTTTTTGGTTTTAACTGATGTAATAGACTCAGAAAAATATGAACTTTCTCGAAATGTAAGGAGTGTTGTGGTTAGAATTTTTGATTATTATTATACCAGCCTCCATACATTTTGTGGACTTGTCCTTTGATTCGCTAATACCAGACCTTATATTATTACCATCAAAAACCTAATAAACCAAAAAAAGTATGAAAATCAACCATACCAGCCTTTTTAATAGTCCACTGCAGGACGTAAGCCAACCTATCAAGGGTGATTGGGCTATATCCACCACGCTGGCCCAGTGTGGGTTGGTGGATTCACACACGCCATCAAATTACTTCTATGGACGTATGCAGGTTGCCTCACAATGTTTTCCATCACCGAAAAGCCAGAGATGTGGAATCCTATACATAAGTTCTAAGGAAACTCATAGATACGGGACCAGGATTTGAACCCACAACCTCAAGAATGACACGCCAGGGTTACAACTACTAGACCAACTCAGTTTATGAAAATCAACAGTACAAACTATTTGAATACCATTGCTACCCATGTGTAAGGCTTTCAAGCGACTTACAAACCCTGACACTAGAGCTATAGCCACCTGTCCTACATGAAATTACATATCTCATTGCTTAGATTCTCCATAGGATAGCCCTACCCTCACATTTTTCAAAGTTGATGATAATTTTTCAGTTCAATAGTTTTGCATAAATGCATAGTATCAACGCAACATAATTTATTATTGATTATAACATAACATATTAGTACAGAAGCCTTTAAATACAAGCATTTATGTACGTGTGTAGGAGGACAACAAGCAACATTATGAAAAGATAAGTTAAATCCTCCTTGGTGATCTCACTGGCTGATTACTAAACCATCTACGAGAGCGTGGAACCAATTGTTTCAAAATTAGAACACTTATCTTGTCATCGCTTTACGCGCTGCAATTTAATTCAATTACCACTAAGTAATAATCATTAAGTGCTGATGCTAACACTGGATTTCTGTGAGTACATAAATATTTTTTTAGTGGTTTACTTACTTCTTCGAAGATGGATCCGACGTTGGCGGTGATGAGAAGCAGGGGCACTTTATCTGATCCCATTTTTTTGAACTTCAACATGATCCTGAGGAGTTTTTAAAACGAAAACAATTGGCGATCGGCCGTGAGGTTACCACCAACACAGCAGCTATGCGCCGCTGTTTTGTTGATACGGCGTCGATACGCCCCTTCCGCGGACACTACTGATTACATTATTATGGTGATAATACAGTTTTCCCGTTAGAAACTGATAAAACTCGTACAGTTTCATTTAATCACCCGAATCGCCCAGCCCTTTTGACATTTCATAATTGAATGAATGAAATTGACTGCTGTCAAATGAATGCAGAATGAAGTGAACACTTTTCCGTTCCGTTAACCAACGACCCGCTCAAGTCTGCTCAATAATTCATTTTATTGGCACGGGTACCGCTTGCGCTTGGCCATGGAGATATTTAATAAATTCCCATTAGTTTTAAATATTCCATGTTACATAACTTCGATCATTCAAAAGCAATACGATTCACTAAAAATCGTCTGTATATTAGTTACATTTACTTGGGCTGCTTCGTGAAATGGAACGTAATGTACCAATCAATGACCTCAGACTTGATTTACGTCACGCTTTTTCAGGGCCGTATTTACTTATTTTTATCGTCCACGTAAATAAAGAAACAAGGATGTTAATAAGTAATAAATAAAATAAATGTGCGATCATAAAAATTCATAACATATACCTACCTACGCATTATAGATTCTGATTCACGTAAAATCTATATTTATTGTGGTGTGGTATTTTTTGTTAACATGTTATTATTTTGTACCGTAATTTGCCGTACCTACGTAAGTTAATAGTTTGTCAACTTGAGCCTCTCGATAGGTAAAAATGTTTTCATTTTGGAAACTTAAATACCTCCCTGTTCAGGGCGTTCCTGTTTTCCCGCGCCGCACGCCGCCATCGCACCGCACAGGCGCACATACGATTCGCATTCGGCCCATTCTACCCAAATGAAAATAGAAATCGATCAGTTTGTTTCCATTCCAGCAAAATAGGTCGAGTTGAATCAATACACATGGTTTAAACAGGTGAGTAAGAATATATTTAAACATTATTTTGATTTTCGCTACTGTATGTAACAGTTTTGTTTAATGGATTTAAAAATAGAACAATCTTTTTTTATATTACTAACCAGTTTATCAGGCTCCTTTTTTTTTCAGGAAAATGAGGTTCATAATATTGGGCTTATTTATTACGATAACAGCTGCTACGTGCCATGTCCATACGGCCGTCGAAACAGAAATGTTTTCTATCCCAATAAGTCCTAATTTGTTCAACTGGACTTATCAAGGTTGGTAATTTTCTTTATACCAAGTTCTATTACCATTAAAATGCATTATACTTTTATATTTTTTTAAAATTATACATAAAATTGCTAGAAACGAGAATTATCCTTTTTATTTTATTTTTTCAGCACAGAGTAATGTTCAAAATAGAGACTTCAGCGGTACCATTTTTATTAGCCTGTTTATATCTCATCATTTTTTTTTTTGACGTGCAGCAGTAGTGCTATATATTATATTTTCGTTTTGTTTATAATTATGAGCGTGTTCAATGCATCCTGCTATGAAGAATTGTTATATTTATAGACTAGATTTTTTAAGCTTGGCGTGAGACGCAACCTTATTTTTGTACAATGAAGCATGCCCAAAATGTTTGTTGTGTTTATTGTTTGTAAATAGCGCTGTAAACAAAATTCCGTGATAAATTTACAATCCAATACCTGCACTGAAGCATAAAGTTTGCCAGTTTTCTTACTTACACGCTTATTATGCTTGTTTAGAGCATTGCAGCTTTAGGTTTTTTTTGATTGAGTTCGTTCTGATTATGGGAATACAGTAAAAAAAAATTCAAAATCATCAGTATTTCCCTGATCAATGCTATGATGCTAATAATTAATGTCAATGACCAAAATCATTCATCATCCTTAAAATATTCTCTTCAGGGTATAGGTACGACTTCCTCTATAGGTTTCCAATAAAAAATCAGTTGGAATCGGTTTCCACTTAGAATTTCTCTACCGTCAAGAATTCAATGAATACATAACTAGATTTAGATTATTATGGTGATTATACATCATAAATATTCTAGGGTACCACTGAGCTAGCGTACAAACCATGTAACGCATAAACGTAGCCGTTCGCTAGTTGTTTTATTTTTCTGGGACCTTACATGACCATAAACCATAACATGGAAATATAGGTAGGTATACGTTGCTATCATGTTTATCGTGTCGTATGAATCGAGACTGCAACGTATTTTCGAGGGCCTTTGGATTGGTCAAACTTGTGCATTGGATTTCAGAATTCGACCAGCAGTACCGCTTCCACGCGTCGTTGCTCGGTAAACCGGAGCTGCCGACATGGCTGCGTTACATCTACAGCAGACGGCATCATTCTGGGTTTATATTCGGAACACCACCAAGGGGTGCTAAGCAGCCGATTACGGTAAAAAACCCTTTTGTACCGATATTCAGATTGAGAAATTAAACTTTTCTAGTTTTTCCGACATAATATTGTTGAATGCCATGAACCCTATGAGTTTTCCTGAAAGATTTTTTCATTTTTTTCTTATAGATCAAATCATACAACTTGGCGGCTATGATGTTAGCTACAAGCTGCGGGTAGCCCAATCCTGCCTGATGATGGTCACTTAAAAGTTGCGCGAGATTTGGATTATCCGAAGCTTGTAGCTAACATCACAGGCGCCAAGTTGTATAATTCAGCCTATACCTAATCTAACCTAATACTTAACCCACTATCATAACATATAAAGAGAATATCACAAATGTTTCTCTTCTCAGTTGGAGATAATTGGATTAAACAGACAGGATTACGAGACACGTCGAGTGTTGATTTCACTTAACATCTTAGCAAAGGAGCCAATGGCGCGTCACGAGGTCGAGCTGAAGATAGACAACCTCAACGTGGAAGATCTACTCGATGAACACAGGTTAACATTTGTATTTAAAAATCTTCTGTCTTTTCGTCGGTTAAAATTTTTGAAGATATAAAGCAAAAACATAAAACAATATTGGAATTGTCCTAGTTAATATTAAGTTATTACGAGACTAACATCATTTGATTTTCTGTTGGAAGTTTGGAACCTATCTAATAATATGTGCATAAATACTTCTGTTTCAGAATGACTCGTCTGAAAGATATTCTCAGAACAAAACTATGGACTGAGAGCAGCCAGGACCTATACGCGACATTTCTGGCTTCCGCCATCGACATGGGAGCTCGATTGCCGCTCAAACCTGAGGATGGAGAAGGGTAAGTACCTAAATATCAAAACTTTTTTCCAAGAAAGGTTTGTTTTGTATTATTAACGGAACACAAGATGTAACGGACAGCGTCTCAATCGATTGCAAGGTTTTCGTGAAAAATTTAAAGGAATATTTTTCGTCGTTTTCGTTGCATTTTTCTACGAATCTCGACGAAACTTGGTACACAGGTTCTATTTATATTTATGTTTCTTTTAGTCGTCGGCAATTTTTGGTTGGGGGAGTGTTTCCCTCAAAAAGGGGGAAAATTTGCTGTCGCGCTATTTATTGAAATTGAAAAAAATGTTGTCTCGGATACAAGACGATGAATCAAAATTTCAGCGATATATAACTACTAGAACCATCAACATCAAGATGAATAATTTTGTGTGTTTCCAGGCTCGTAGTCCGTCTCGGCAGCTCGGTACCATTTTCAGCCGAACTACAGCGGTTACGCGAAGAAGTGCGGCCCCTGTCACGGCTACCAAGCTGCCCTCGCGAGTACAAGCGTACGACGGTTGAGCGCCTCTTCCGAGACGCGGGCCTTACGCTCGATTGGTGCAGTTTTGAGCTGGTATGTTGCTTTACTTGCTTCTACAATTTAATGTTGCCCTGAAGGAGTGCGGCTCCTGTCGCAGTTACCAAGCTGCCCTAGGGAGTACAAGCAGACAACAGTCGAGCGCCTTTTCTGAGACTATGAGACTAAAGCCCGCGTTACGCTTGATTGGTGCAGTTCTGAGCTAGTATGTTAATTCTACAGCTAACGCCAAATAAGTAAGCCCAAAAGATTATGCAGTCTAAGCATATAGTACAAGATAAACAGCAAGATCTACGCTTCTGCGATTTTTCGACCCCACATCCAACGAGACCCAAAAATTGACTTACGCGCAGGTTTTAGTGAAGTATTTAGTTATAGGGACTAAAAATTTGGATTAAAAAAATCTGGAAACAATTCACAATCAGTTCACGGTAGAAATTAGAAGTGGCTCTAAAATGAACGGATAAAATTGGATTGTGATCTCTGTTTTTTCATTACTCTACAAGTCTACATAATAAAACATAGCATTGTACAATAGATGGCGTTTCCAAGGAAGTTTTCGTATGTAACTTCCTTGGGCGTTTCTTTTTCACGAATGAACTGAAACACTTGACAAGTTCATTCTTTTGGCGCGCAAACATTTTTTTTATCTAATTTTGTCTTTACAATTGCAAATAATTGTTCGTTCTAGCTATAAGGGTTCATGAGATACTAGGAGTGAGTAATATCGCCTTTGTCAAGATATCGTATCGAAACTATATATCGATATTTGATATTGGATTTTGAAACTATATATTGCTAGAAACCATATTTTTTGTCAAACGAATTCAGATTTCGATTTAAAATCATTCGATACACGGCGTGCATTGGCTGCCGCAATATAAAATATCAGGTTTAATGTCTGGTTAAGTTTGGGTTAAATATTTTGTTTTAAAAAATTGTCGTGACACAATTTTCTTCTTACTTAACCAGGCTTAGGACAGAAGTTTTTGCCATAATAACATAATAAATTTAAAAAATCATATCTGTGGGGGGAATCCCGAATCTTCCCCGTTCTCTCTTTCTTACCCCATTCCACCAAACCTCTTTTTTGGCGCCGGTACGAATTAAAAGTTGAGCCGAATCAACTACGAAATCGCGATAAAAATCCGATGTAATATTTGTGCAGTTAGCAACAATCTGTGAAAATCCCCACACCTCATCGTCGCTGACATATGAATTTGATACTGCGCAACGACTCGCTTCGTGTTGACAAACGCCATCAAGTGAAAAAAAATAATCGTATGGCGCGAAAATCGTATGGCTCGATATTGAACATAAAACACTGATATAATTAATCAATTGAATATCTCGATATCTCGTTCGATATTCCATTAAAGTATAACATTACGAATCAAGTCAGCGAAATCAGCAATATCGAGTTTTAGAAAAATATATAGTTTCATCGCAGGTCAATATCGGATTTCCGATACGAACCCGATATATAGTTTCAATATCTATATACGATTTGTATCACTCATCCCTATGAGATACAGCCTGGTGACAGGCAGACAGGCAGACGGACGGACAGCGGAATCTTAGTAATAGGGTCCTGTTTTTACCTTTTGGGTACGGAACCCTAAAAATTAACTCTCTTCTTCTATAGTCTTGAATTAACAATTGTAAAACTAAATGTAACAAAGGACACAGACCCTGGAGACTGTGGAGTACCTAGTAGGTATTGTAATTATATAAAAAAGTATGAAGTAAAATAAAATAAAAAATATTTAACAATTTTTTTTCAGTATAACACTATTTACACGACGCGGTCCACCCAGCACGTGGAATACCTAGCCGCCATAGACCCGACCAGCCAAGGTCCCAACCCCCACCGTGCCCCACATACCCCCTCCCATCCTTCCTACAGTTCCCGCGATGTTTGGACCGCACCAAGTCGTCATTCATTACCGCAGAGAAGCTTGGCGAAGACTTTAACAGCGGCAGTGGCGGTGCCAGTGCTGTTGTTGCTGCTTTGCATTGCCGCGCTGACAGCGGTCGTTTGCTTCCACTATGCTGCTATGTAAGTATATGTTCCTATCCATGAAAACAAGTAACTATATACGTTTAGATCGCGATAAGTCGACAGGCGTTGCATTGAAAGATGTTGGTTAAGAGTTAAGACCTAAACAGCGGCAGTGCCGGTGCTACTGTTGCTGCTTTGCATTGCCGCGCTGACAGCGGTTGTTTACTTCCATTGCATTGCATTATTAGATCGCGATAAGTCGACAGGCGTTGCATTGAAAGATGTTGGTTAAGAGTTAAGACTTAAACAGCGGCAGTGCCAATGCTACTGTTGCTGCTTTGCATTGCCGCGCTGACAGCGGTTGTTTACTTCCATTGCAATGCATTATTAGATCGCGATAAGTCGACAGGCGTTGCATTGAAAGATGTTGGTTAAGAGTTAAGACTTAAACAGCGGCAGTGTCAATGCTACTGTTGCTGCTTTGCATTGCCGCGCTGACAGCGGTTGTTTACTTCCATTGCATTGCATTATTAGATCGCGATAAGTCGACAGGCGTTGCATTGAAAGATGTTGGTTAAGAGTTAATACCTAAACAGCGGCAGTACCAGTGCTACTGTTGTTGCTTTGCATTGCCGCGCTGACAGCGGTTATTTACTTCCATTGCATTGCATTATTAGATCGCGATAAGTCGACAGGCGTTGCATTGAAAGATGTTGGTTAAGAGTTAAGACTTAAACAGCGGCAGTGCCAATGCTACTGTTGCTGCTTTGCATTGCCGCGCTGACAGCGGTTGTTTACTTCCATAGCATTGCAGCTATATAAGTATATAGCAGGTATAGGCCGCGCCACGCAAGTTGGCGGATGTGAAGTTAGCTACAAGTTGCGCAATAGCCAATCAACGCGCGGCTTTATGTGAGCTTCAGTCAGGATTGGATATTGCGCAGCTTGTAGTTAACTTCACATCCGCCAACTTGTTTGGCGCAGCCTATACCTATGCATAAAAACAGTAGGTAGATATATTATGCCGAATCAATCTTCTTGGCTGCTGTTATATTAGCTAAAAGCCCACTTTTTTAACAGTTGCGCTAGGATTGGGTTATTCCATAACATCACAACGCCTATTAGTTTCATGATTATTTTACCTCATAGTTATAATTTATAAGTCACTAGAATAATAAGTTATAAGTCACTAGAATCTTCAATTGCGTATAGGGTGTAAAAAAAAAGCTGTGACATACCTACATACTTAGATAGCTATATACACGTTGTTATGATTTTATCATATTTAGACTCTAGATAATAGTAAAAACCTGCATAATACTGAAAGAAATGATAGAAAATAGGCAAGTAATCGTTCATAAATATGTTGATTTACTTAAGCATCTCATCAAAAATTCACAGTGGTTTTTGGCGCGAAAAATGTGTCTCACTACTACGTCTAGGCAGTGCGTAATAGTCAGACAAAAAAAAACGTATACGCAGAAAGAGTCAAAATATATTACTTTCGTCCTGTTCACTCTTTATACTAGCACATCTCGCCTTCTTTTTCTTTTTGACCGACGAACCACCGGAGGAGGTATACAATTCGACGCGTATATATATATTTTATGTATAACCACGCATTGCTTTTTTTAGTAGTCCGATTTTCTTACATTTTTTTTATTGGAAAGAGTATACTTCGAAATTGGTCCCATTTAAATTTTATCGAAATCGGCTGAGCCATTTTTGATAAATCAACAAAAATGTGAAAAATTCTACATCGATCCGTGCATAATATTTGCGTTCTAGCAATGCGCCCCGGCTTCGCACTGGTGTATTATACATATAAACTGTACCAGCCTTTTAATAGTCCACTGCAGGACGTAGGCCTACACACGAAGGGTGATTAGGCCATATCCACCACGCTGGCCCAGTGCGGGTTGGTGGATATAAACATTTCTCTTAAATTACTCGCATCAAAATCCGTTGCGTAGTTTTAAAGATATAAGCATACATGGGGACAGACAGCGGAAAGTGACTTTGTTTTATACTATGTAATAATGATTCTATACACGGGTGAAGTCGGTCATGCTATTTTTTACAAAAAATAATTATTATTTAGCGCCTAGTCTAGTTATATACTTACTTCACTATGTTTTACCTATAACGGTATTAATACGTTTGGACGACTTTGTGCCAGTCGTCTTGTGTTATCACAAAGGAGCTTGGTGAAGACGTTAAATACAGGTACTTACGCAGTAATATGCAGGCTGTTGCTTTATGAAGTGTAGAGATTTTTCAAAGCTTTATTATATATACCTAAAGCCTTATTTTATGCTATGGGACTGAAGATGGCGTTATATACCTACCTTGTGATGGTTTTTCTAAAGTGGCTCCATCTCTATTAAATATATGTATGTAGAGAACCGTCCGGTTTTTAGTATATTATTTTTTTTTTTTTTATTTTAAATTGTTTTTAATTTTTGTCTTTTTACCTGTCTCTTTTTTATTTTTACCTGCATGCCAATTTTCATTTATTTATTTTTTCGTTTTACTTTTTCAGCAGAGATCCCGAATCTGACAACTTTTTTGAAAATATATTTCATATCTGCATTGATTACAGGAGAAGAAGGTTTGTTTTAAGTTGTTTATTTTTTTGGTTTATTTTATTTTGATTACATTCCTGTGTTGGTACAACCTAATTTTAGGCAGGGGTGGTGAGACCTGCCCTAACATCACGCTTGGAGTATATTGTGTGGTGTGGTGTTGATACACCTTAAAAATATTTTTAACATGTATTACATTCTTAAGTTAATTACAAAAAAAAATATGGCCCATCTGTTAGTACGCTAAAACTAACAATTTTCCACAAGAAATGTCTAGGTTTACCTAGGTATACAGTTTTTTTTATAACACGCGCTACTTCTATAATACCTATAAACATCTACTTCATCTTCGTTTTTACTTTAATATATACTATATTTAACCTTTTCAGAGCTCATAAATCCAGCCGAGTGGAGTTGTGTCGCTACAACACAGAACAGATCACAGACCAGACAAATGTGGCTGATAACACCAGCACTAAGAGCATTGGAGTCAGGTAATAACCCTTTAAATGATAAGGATTACTAAAATTTTGACTTACTAAAGCCCGAATCAAACATCCTGACGACTGCGCAAATCCCGACTGAAACTCACTTAACAGTTGCGCGAGGATTGGGTTTCGCGCAGTTTGTAGCTAACTTCACCTATGACTAAATGTTAATGTAAAATGTAAATGTAATTATGTTCAAGACACTTAGTCACTATTCAAGCTATAATTACTTGAGTAGGTAGTGTATACTGAGCGCCACACAAATTGAAAGATGGGAGTTAGCCGCAGATGACACTTCGCCGTGATTCGCTAATTAAGGCGCATGTGTGCACAATGCCTATAAAAATGGCGAAGTAGTGAGCTCGGGCGTAGGGAGCGCGCGGGAGGCACGAGGTTGGCGGGCGGGTGTGCGCCGACGTCTCGTCTCTCTGGCACCCGCTAACGTCTATATTTTGGCGTTTGTGCAGCTCTCAGCGGCTAACTTCCCATCTTTCAATTTGTGTGGCGCTCAGTATAACTAGTTGTGAAATCTAACTTCTTGTCACGTGTGTTCTACTGTTGCAACGTGGTCCGATCGGTGAGCGGGTTTGGTAGGTATATATTAACAAATGATCACTACAGTGACTCGGACGTTAAATTGTGGGCCCCGGTTGTTATAACTGTTTAACCATGTCAAAGATCTTGATAGCCAGGATTAACCACTCGGCCTTTAACTTTCTTATTGCTACATTAAAAAGTACCTAATGTTCATTTTTTTGCTTTCCAGCCCAAACAACAGCCTCGCCCGGCCATACAGTCCAAAATCCACCAGCAACCTGGCTGGCAACTACAACCGCCCCCAGCCACCCCCCTACATGGGCTCCAACACCAATTCTCTCCACCACCGCAAATCTACTATCGAGAAAACCTCCCCATCTACCGGACACACCCCTGAACACCGCACTCTTGCTTTAGAAGAGTCCCTAAAGCTTCTAAACGAAGCTAAAATCTCCAATCCGTCTTTGAAACTTGATACAGATTTTGATATCCCACTTCTGAAAGAGCCTATTGTGGATATAACTGACGGTTCAGATGACTATGTGCCGATCAAACCGGATTCAAGCGGATATGTCTCGATGAAAGCGGATTTGGATGACATTGAAGTGCCCGATCTGGCCAAGTTTGGGATCGGGGCCGCCATTTGACATGAGGTTTTGGCAGACGGTCATCCGCCTGTCAAGACTTGGTTCTGTTGAGGCTAAAGGTTTTATGCCCTTTTAAATAAAAGTTAAGTTACTTGTAAACAAATGGTATACCCATTTGTATCAAAGCAATAACTTAGCCATTGACTTTAAGCATTAAATTTATTTACGTTATGTTCAACTAATGTATTTAATAATTTATGTAACTTATTTCATAATTCTGATATCACCAGATAGATGGCGTTTGTAGTACCTAATATATCATGCTACTTTTGCAACAGTTAAAATTAATTGCGATGTAGAATTTGACAGTTTTATCTAGTGTGAGTAGTTTTGTTAAAGTAATATTAAGGCTCTGTATTTTATACTCCGATAAAAGTTAAACTCAACATTATGAAACGTCGAACTACAGAATGGTAATGTTTAAAAAATCGAATACAAAGAGTCTAAGAAGAGATGTGAGAGTGTTCCATCATAACTATATTCATTAAGAAATTCGTCGCATGAATTTATAACGAATAGGTAAATTATTGGATTAAAAAAAACGTTTTAGACATTGCCACGAAATGATGATGATAATTTATTTAGTTTTAGTAACAGATATTGCAATAATCTTAAAAATAGTAGAGAATAGCAGTTAGAATCAGATAAATTGCATCGCAGTCGGGTAAAACTAACAGATATGGGCAAATCATACTCGTACAAGTGAGAGGATGTGAAGTTAGCTACAAGCTGCGTAATATCCAATCACCGCACAGCTTTATTCGAGAGCTTCAGTCAAGATTGGATATTGCGCAGCTTGTAGATAACTTCACATCCACGGAATTGTATGATTTGGCCTATATTTGCGATCAAAGTGCCTGTTGGCTTATCTAAACAACTTATAACACTGAGTTCTATGCGTACAACCAGCGCCATCTATAATTTAATGGTAAATACCACATGGACGATTCGTATTAATTACGGTGTAGCGAGGCCAATAAGGGCTAAAAAAATGCCGATTTTGATGAAAAGTAAAAAATTGTCTAGATGTGATTTGTATGATATCATAACCAATTAGTTGTGTAAAAATAGTACTTTCAAGGCATCAAGCGATAGGCAGTTTTTCATTATTGACTTTTTTATTTATTTTGTTTTTGACTGATTTTTTTTTGCAAATTCAGGGTTGGTTCCCTACTAAAAATGCTCTACATTAATGAGGACGATAACCCCTTAAAGTATTAACAGTCGTGTAGAAAAATATCTTGTAATTACTGTATCGAAAAACTATAGCAATCTCATTCACTCGAATACATCTCATCCACCTGTAAGGTATTGACAAGTTATTTAGAACCAGGGTAATGAGAAAATGACGGTTAAGTTGTGAGATATTAATTCAAACGTCACTTCGGCGAGGTTATAAAACTACACCCTAAACCTGTCCACATATACTATAATCAGGTGAAAATTTAACCAGATCTGTTCAAATTAAGTACTAGTTATTGTAGACAGAAAAATAGAACTTATCGTTACAAAATTCCGCGGCAACAACAAAAAAATTATTTCTGGTTATACAAAATACGTAAGCTCACACCTTTTCGCTTCCGCGGTTAGCAGACGACTGAGGCAACGTGGCGGCAGGGGTACGAACTTCGTATAGAGTTAGTGTTGCGACCGATCGAAAAAAAATTGAAGGTGGCAGGTGATATAGAAATTATTGCTTACAAAAACTTTTTTTTCCACGCTTTCTCGATTTAAGATCTACAGATTATAGAGATTGTAGCCTAGACTTTCATTAATGAAATGTTTCATTCCATTTTGTTCATTCTCTAATGTACAATATTTCATATTTAAAATTCTCTCACACTCGATCCTTGGACACGCAGGTTAATTAGAAAATGGATCACAAACATCAATTAAAGCTCTGAATTTTGCTATAGAATTTATTTATTTGTTTGCCTTGACGCAGCGGATGTACCTACTTTCAACTGTTGCTAAGAGTTGCGTTGTCATACACCGGGGAAAAAAAACTATATCTTATTCTGGCAGGTGAAATCGGCAATTTTTTAAGAATCACCCTTAGGTCAAAATAGGGATAGGTGCGATATATTTAAATGATTCTACTAGCAACCGCGTGATATTTCTGGATTTTCTAGAAATTATCGTGAGAGAACTGAAAGAACAATAAAATTATCTTTAATGTCGTTTCATGATGTTCTGTTCTGGACAAAGTGTAAAATACCTGAGTCAGCGCGACAAACAACCTAAACCATTCGTTTTCGTACCTTTCGGCGCTAGTTTTGCAGGCGGCGAGATAGACGGCTCTGCTTGTAGCGACATTTTCGCTTGATTGAAGGCTCCTTTACACACAGGCGGTACGAGCGGTATAGCAGACGGGCGGGCATCTGTATTGTACTGGTTATATAAAAAGGGCTCACACAGGTCCGGTCGCGGTACTGCCGTACCGCCCTTTACCGCTCGTACCGCTCGTACCGCTCTACCGCTCGTACCGCCTGTGTTTGATGGAGCCTTGATGATTGATTTCGACATTTTCGTTGATAAATAATTTTATTTTACGCTGAATCCAGAAATATTGCTGGTTCATGACTAATTAGTAAGTATTATGACATTATTATAATTATATCGAATATTAGATAAACGACATATCTAATCTAGTCAAAATGTACTAGTCAACATTTACCTTGTGTTATTAAACGTTTTAGAAAAAAAAACTACTTTTCATTTCAATTTCAACTAACAGCATATATTTTTAGAACTGTGCAGATAAAAAGAAAAAAAATCATATGAATTTGCATTAATTTATTTCAATGTAATTATTTTAACAATACAATAATTAATTAATAATAATAATTAATTTATTTGCGACAACACTGGTCGGGCATCAAAAATGACATGAGATTGATAATATAAAACTACACGGAATCAAGTTTGATAGGTGCAAAATTACGACACATATTTGTATTATTTTGTATGTAACTAATAGATAATATTCCAAGCCTAATATTTGCTGATGGTATTAGGTATACCTACTCATGAAGACATTGTTTGTATATTATTTTCATCCATAATTTTTGATTAGGTTTATCTGCATTTTTGGAGTATCCACTAAAATATTAGTTTTTATTCAAAAAGCAAGTCAGCTACGTCATTTCAAAAAGTTGATGTAATGTCTAAGACAAAGATAAAAATACGCTCTTGTTCTGACCAAGGGTCTGAGATACTCAAAGTTTCGCGAAAATCAGATTAAGCTCCATTGTTTCATTTTTTCTCGATTATATGAAATAATAATTCATAATTATGACGTTCTCAAATTGTCAGACTTAAATATAAAAGTTCGATTTGTCCCCAACGAAATTGTTGATTCCTGAATTTTATTTAAGACACGTAGAAATTATACTACATTGCTACATGATATAAAGAATACGCTCTTTTCACGTTGAAAATCAACCTTGATTTTGAATTAAAATATCTACCTAACAACAATACCTAACTACAGCTAAAACTACTTAAATATTATCTGTAATGATCACAGTTTTTTTTTGTCTTGCATACAACGGACTTATTAATCGGCATATTGGTAATTTAATTACAAAAAATAAACAGTTAACATTTTTTATGTACTTACTGCTGTTAATTTTGTTTTTAAAAGGTGATTTCGGAATTTTCAGAAATCAATAGAATTTTTAAATTAAGTAGATTCGAGACTGAAAGAGTGATGATGAAATAATTTTCAGTCGACTAAAGTCCCGCATGCTTATGCCTTTATAGCATTTAAAAAATTAAAACCCATACATTATTAAATAAAATATTTCCAAAACAATTAAATACTTAATCTATTAACTTATTCGAAACATCTACTCAAAATTGCACTGAACCCTATTTAAAAATCAAGCTGTTCAACGTGTCTTTGCCAATGATTCTCAAACTTTTCATTCGTTGGCCCCTTTCGTAATTACTTTTGTATAATACTTAATGATACTTATACAACACATTATTGATATTTATCAAGTTATTTGCTTATATTAGTCTGTTCATTAGTTACTTTCTTAATCTAATTGGTGAAACCAATATTTATTTTTAACACGAACACAAGCTGAAATGACTCTCTTTATAAAACAATATCACATTATAATAGGAATAACACTATCTTATACATGCACACCTACGGTTATTAAAAATAATATTTAACTTTTATTTTTACACCAATCCCCTATATGTTCATAATAAAACCTTAACAATGTAGGTATTACATACTAATTTACGATAGTAAAAAAACTGGCAAGCAAATGCACTTAGTTTACAAAATAGGATAATTATTATTTTATACTACGGGACTAATCGCGCACTAAAATTACGAGATAAATAAATACCTCCTCATCCCGACGTTTCCCGATGAGGAGGTATTTATTTATCTCGTAATTTTAGTGCGCGATTAGTCCCGTAGTATAAAATAATAATGTGTTCAAATCGCGAAAGTTTAAAAACAACAAAATAGGATAACATTCTTGTACTAGATATTTTAATTAGAGAGACATCACGACTGCATTTTTATAAGTTTAATTATTATTGGCGTGTCAGTTATTGAATTAATTACCTACAATAGTCGTATACATTTACTGTCATTGTTTGTCATGTTTTTCTGTGTATGTTCAATAGTATTACCTAACAATAAAAAAACTCTTATACAAACTAACATCACATGTCCACTGTCATACAGAGCATAGCCATTTAGAAATACACGTTTAAAATTATAGATCCCATTATGTATACTGGGGCAGTTATTCCAATGGTTTCCAACATACGATTGCCCTCATGTCGTCGGGGGCAGCTCCAAATGTACGTTCACCGTTGGGGTCTACGTACTGGTTGATTTGATAGTCTAGCAGGGTTTGGAAGCCGAGCACGTCTGTTCCCAATTGCTGAAACAAAAAAAAAGTTATTGTTCCTATCTTTAATAATACACAAAGGTAGATTTTACAGAAAATGAATAACCATGCTAGAATTTCCACAAATTTATTTTAGAAAAATATACTCTAAAAGCAGCATGTTAATGTGCTAAGTAAGCGTGATGACTGATAAGTTGGATGATACTTAACTAAGGATCGTAAAGTTGCGTTCTAAAACTGATGCCATGCGAATGGTTATTTGGATTTTTTGTAGGTACAGATTTTTAAGACTGTGATTTTCGAACAATTTTATTCCAAAGATGATGTTACCTGTGTGAGCGGGCTGGTATTGGTGGTAAAGACACCGAGGAATCGTCGCTCACGCGCCACGCGCTCCGTGGCTTGCTCCAGCGCGCGGATGGCGGCCACGTTGTCTCGCGCCGACATCGACTCTGATGTCGCCATCATGAATGAATGTAAGATTGTGCCTGGACATGAGAGAAGAAGGCATATAAAACGATGTATTTTAACCAACATGACTTAAGAGAATATAACTCGCTGGCCTGGTGGCTAGTTCAAGTTCAAAACGGATGAAGTGAAATTATTTTGTTTAGTAGTTCCATATTGAACTTCTGGTGTAGTATGATTATTTAGAATTATCAAGTTTATTATTTATTTGGGGTTTGTTTTATTACTGGTAAGTAAACATTTACATACCTTTTCCACCCGGTAGCATGGTGTCTCTCACTGAGCTTTCGATATACTCTAGGAATCCCATGATTTTGGCGAGTCCACCGGATAACTCGATGTCGGGTTCGTCTCGTGCGTCGAAGTTTAACGCTACTGCTACTGGGGTGCCAGTGGCTGTAAAAAACATAAATTTAGTACGATTTACATTATAGGACCTGCGTTGCATGCTTTAACATAGATCAAATAGCAGAATAACAAACTAAACATAGGTAAAAATATCAAAAAAACAACAAAAAAGAATAAACGAAAAAAGTATTCACATCTGTCAATCCATCCCTTCAGTCGCCTCAGTACAAATTTTTCGGAAATCGGTAGCTTGTATTAAAAAAAATCTATTTGACTAGTTAACCGTATGGAATAGACTCACATCAGAACATTCCGAAGGAACTGAATCGTGGCAGAAATGTCAATGTCTAAAGTTTTACAGAAATGTAGGTCGTGCGTCGCAGGCACGCTCGATATTTCATAAGATTTCATACGAAGATGATGAGTGCATTATCATCAGCTTCGTCATTTACAGCGCCATCATTTCATATACTATTCAAGCCACTGGATCATTTATGCCAGCAGCCCAGAGCCACGCTCGCTGGCTTGGTTAGACAGTGTAAACACTGGAGGGGAAAATTCACAAAACACCCCGTGCGGGAAGTCATTGGAAGACTTATCGCCCCCGGACGCCCCCGCACCGAATAAGAATAAAAAAGATGACGACTGTCACGGCGCTTTCGGCTCTTTTAGCGCAATAGTAGCCATTAGTTTTAATATTTATAAACAGTAATGACAAGTCCATTGGTTAATATATACTGACCATCAGTAAGCACGACGCTGAGGCCGGCAGTGAGCAGCGGCGGCCAGCACGCGTCGATGCAGTGCGCGTAGTCACGCGTCTCGATCTCGTTGCGGACAAACTGCTCGAGCTCTGCCTTTTCGTAGAACGACGACACTATCATGCTGGGAACATTGTGTTCACGTTAAATTATTTGAAATTCTACGAGTATGAAGCCGTGGTCGTCTAATGGTAATGACACTCGCCTTACAATCGTGGCTCGTGCGTGAGCTCAAATCTCGGTCCCGTATCGAAGTTCGTCATCGAGTTCTTTAGAATTTATTTAGGGAATTTTACACAATTGGCTTTGCGGTGAAAGAAAACATCGTGAGACAACCTGCATACGTTCGAAGAGAGGAAAAAAATCATTGGCGTATGTCAATCCACCAACCCGCACTGGGCTAGCGTGGTGGAAATGGCCCGATCTCATCGTGGGTAGGCCGTCGTTCTATAGTGGACTGTTAAAAAAGGTTGTATATTATACTACTAGTTGCAGTCGAGATCACAAATAATTGGCCAAGTGCGAGTTGGACTCATTCGCATGAAGGGTTCCGTACCGTCCGGATCACTTGATATACCTATTTTATATTTGTATGGGAGCCCATCTTAAATATTTATTTAATTCAGTTTTTAGTATTTGTTGTTATAGCGGCAATAGAAATACATCAGTTGAAAAAATTTCAACCCTTTTAGCTATTACGGTTCATGATATACAGCCTGATGACAGACAGACGGACAGACAGTGGAGTCTTAGTAATAGGGTCCCGTTTTTACCCTTTGGGTACGGAACACTAAAAAGGGAATGAAAAAAAAAACTATACTGAAAATTAGTAACGATATATATGTGCAACTTAACATTTATATAAATTCGCAAACTTTTAATTTTAACTAACTTTTTGTATTATCGAGACAGAAATGTAAAAACTTACTCTATAACTTGCTGTTTGTGTTCATTCCGCATGGGCTCAGGGGTGAATAATAGCTCTCTTGTATCACGTTCACTGTCAGGATTTGTGGATAGACATGATAAGACTTCTCCCAGGTTAGCAGCACCGAGGAAGTCGCTTATTTCTGAAAAAAAAATAAGAACTCTATTTAATTCCTTTTCAAAACGGGGCGAGGAGTACATGTTGAAAAACAATGCTTTTTCCAGATATTTTTTTCAAAAACTACCTATCTTTTATCGATTGATAAAATGAGAAAAACTCATTGCTACAGTTAATAAATCATTTAAAACTTATTAGTTCAATTTATATGTAATATTTTTATCTTTTCTGGATTTTTATTGGGATAATCAGTAAAAACGTCAGATTTATACTATTTTATGTGTGATCGACCAACCTTCCCTGGGTCAGCGTAACGGATATGGCCCTATCACCCTGCGTGGGTCTGTTACGTGCTGCAGTGGACTATTTTAAAGGCTGGTACAGTACAGTACAGCACAAGTTCAGTGTGTTTCGCGCACCGAAACGATAAACTTCGTGCTTTTATTCACAAGAGTAAAACTAAAGCGAAGAAGTTGATAATGATGAAAACTTACCAATATAATACCCCTTCTCCCTCAGCTTCGTAATAGTAATGATAGAGTTAAGAGAGTTGCCGCCCAGCTCATAGAACCCTGCCCTCACCGACAGGACTCCCCGGGCAGCTCGGCCGAGTACTTCGCCCACCGTCTCGAACAGCACCCGCGCGGTGTCTAGAGCTTCAGGCTCTACCCCTGTGTAGTCGATGTCTAAAGGAATTTCGGAGTCATCTGAAAAGATAAAAAATAAAAGATTTGTTATTATTAACCGACTTCCAAAAAAGAGGAGGGTCTGTGTTCGTTTGTGATTTTTTTGTGTATGTTCATCGATATATTTGCTAATTGTGAACCGATTTAAAAAAATAATTGTTTGGTAGATCATATTTCAGACAGATAGATATAGCAATCAGCTGAACCGTTTTTGAAAAATCAACGGTAATGAAAAAAATACTACACATCGATTCGTGTGAACTATTTGAATTCTGAAGGTAGACATGGTTAAAGTAGGTTGTGCCATTTTTGGCGAAAAATAAAATTATTTTAATTAAAATATACTGCAATTTTTTTGAGTAACAGATTCAAACCAAGATCCGAACCAATATGGTAGCAGAAGTTTATTTACAAATGTTGTTACTTACCATTATTATTTGTGTTTTCATACATCTTCAGAAGCGCCTGTCTGTCTACTTTGCCGTTGACCAGTAGTGGTATATTTTCAACTTCGATTACCTGTTGTAGAAAAATATGAAAACAACATTAAGTACCTCCTAAATATATATACTATTTAAAAAGCATTATTTTGTAACAAGTATTTACTTTTTCTAAGGAGCGAGCTCGAAATTCTTTTGAATCAGACGGATTTTATCTACCTGCACTGATGTGTAATAAAAATATATCTCAATGTAAACTTTGAATAAATCCTCTAGGTAGCGCTTTAATTCTAAGTGGTACTACATCTCGAACTATCAGCGCCATCTATAAGGCGTTATAATTATCATAATGTCTTCAGATTTATTGGCTTCGATTTAGTGCCCATCGAGCCATGCCTCACGTAGAAGTTAAACACTAGTAGTACCTATCTAATACTGGTGCAATAATAATCCGATATGCCATATCACCTCAGGAAATAAATTGAATTTGAGGACCGGCAGTTCAATTTGTTTTCAAAAGTCTTTCAAAAAATTCTTTCAATTCCAAATTCTGATGATTTTTCCGTTCCACGTTGCCGCTCAGCTTGGTAATCTATAAAGCTGCGTACGGATAGCGCGTTTCTGTGTTACGCGTAGTTGGGAAACACTGTCCACGCGTACATTGGATACGCGTACAGCTCCTGTACGGACCGCCGCGAATCTGTACGCGAGGTCAATCGATCCAGAGCGCTCCGCGAGCCCCAGTCATTTGCCATGACTCCGACAAACTTAGCGGTTGCGTGCACCACCACTGCTGCGGCGTTAGTCATTATTCGACATATCGATTTCGATAATCAGTTAGTGTGCTATCCCACAAGACCCGGTGAAATTCATAAAGTTGAATCTGATAATATTTTCATTAATGAAACTCGAAGAACACGCGTGTTTATTCATTTTGCGGTCCAAATATAGCGTAGCCGGCCGCGTGCGTCCTCTTAGACGCGCGACCAAAAACGGACTGACGGTGGCTCGCGCTGCGAGTTGGCTCACGCGGTACGCGTACCCCAAGAGTGAACGCGTAGCTGCAGGTATGGACTAGGCGTTCCGGATACGCGTAAACTGAGTACGCGTACCAAGGTACGCGCAATCCGTACGCACCGTAATGATATCGGTACGGTCGGCAAACTCTAGGCTTTCCGTATTTTGTGGTTAATCTGTTTTTAAGGGTTTTTTGAATTGAAAACTTCTTTAGCAGCGTTGTGCATTTTTTTGGGATGGGTTGGTCAACTCGCGCCAGGACACGTGACCAGATCGAAAATTCGTAAGACGGCGCAGGGCGCTTGCGCGAGTGTGCGTGTGAGATATTGATGTTCAAGTTTCACTTTTGCCAGCACTCTCGGAGTGCAATCCGTTGTTTTTTTGTTATTAATTTTAAACCTACCTGAGGTATCATATAACTGGTGAGGCTATCTTTCAGGCTGGTCTCGATGTGGTGTGCCGCGACCCTCGCGTCGGGCTGCAACGTCACGAACGCAAGGATCTCGGGGTTTCCCCTGTCCAGGCCATAGCACAGCACTACGCCTGTAAAAACATGATTGCATTGTAGATAAAGGTAAAATATTAAAAGATAGATAGATAGATAGATAAACTCTTTATTGATTCACATTCACACACACATAAAACAGAAAATAGAGGAAAAATAGATGCTAAAACATGTGAAGCAACCGGCAGCCTTATCACTGAAAGAGATTTCTTCCAGGCAACCTTAGGATGGAGAGAGATAGGTACAAAAGAAAATACGACGAAGTGTGCTAATTTAGAGGACACTTTAAAAGTAAAACAAAATAATATAAATAATAAAATAATTATACAATAGACATACATACAAATGTTACAAATACTAATACATATATAAATAATACAGTTAAATAAACTAATAAATACTTATAACTTCTAACATACACATATAAACAATGTATAAGTAAACGAAAATAATAATAAGCAAACAAATTAATAAACCACCCAAAAAACTAAGAACGAATTAAGGATTGCGACAGATATAATTTTTTAACAATTCAAATTTTTAATTTTTTAAAAGGTAGATTTATATTTATCAGAACGCGTATATAATCAAAAATTGCCGCAGATTACTGCTTACATTTGTCAACGCCGGGCGTCCTAGCCACAGCGCGGTCCACCTCCTGCAAGTCGACCCTGTTGCCTCGGATCTTGACCTGCGAGTCTGTGCGGCCCGCGTATAAAACTACGCCTTTTTGGAGAGTCCCATAGTCGCCAGTGCGGTATAGACGACTGAATTCTGCAATAAAAACGCTAATTTTAGTTTCGTTATTTTCCAGTTCCTTCTGTCGCACAGAACAATATAAATATTTACTCTTTATAAGAGATCTGTCGTTTCTATAATACAGTTTTTTCAACAGCCGTATTTAAATATAAATATACATACTTTTGCAGTTCTGTTTTAAAAGACTACGACTCACCTGGGGTGGTTGATATTGTAATTAATATCACAAATCTTTACAAAAGTATGACGACATTGTAACATGATAAAACATACTTAAACTACAAATCAAAATATCAAAACTCCCACAGCGCAAGCCTTAATAAGAATCTTCTTGTGAATTCATCTTGTGATGTTCACTCGCACACTAGCAGTCGCAAAAAACTAGTCTACTTCCTATGACGAATGAAATCAAGGAGACCGACCGCTACAAGGATCTGTCTATACTATGAAAAGGTCTCACCAGACTTATGGGTTGTCGCAGAAGCTCTCAGCGCCGCGGCAGCCCACTGATACTTGGCTCAAATTACAGTAGGTATACACCGTAGAGTTATCTAGAGGACTCACCAGGGTGGTTGGCGTGTGGGTTGTCGCAGATGCTCTCAGCGCCGCGGCAGGCCACTGATACTTGGCTCAAATTACAGTAGGTATACACCGTAGAGTTATCTAGAGGACTCACCAGGGTGGTTGGCGTGTGGGTTGTCGCAGAAGCTCTCAGCGCCGCGGCAGGCCACTGATACTTGGCTCAAATTACAGTAGGTATACACCGTAGAGTTATCTAGAGGACTCACCAGGGTGGTTGGCGTGTGGGTTGTCGCAGAAGCTCTCAGCGCCGCGTCCGCCCACGTAACCAGCAGCCAAATTGGCGCCCGCCACCCACACCTGGCCCGGCTCGGACTCGCTCGCCGGGTTCATCGCCTCGTCCAGCAGGTACACCGCGCAGTTGTCTAGAGGACTTCCTGTAGGAATTGTAACACAAATTCGTTAACAAGCATAAGCATAGCGGTAAGGGTTTGTAGCGAGTGTACTTCGCCACATACAACGCCATAAATCCTACTAATATTATAAACGTGAAAGTTTGTGAGGATGGATGGATGGATGGATGGATGTATGGATGTTTGTTACTCTTTCACGCAAAAACTACTAAACGGATTGAGATGAAACTTTGCAATAATATAGCTTATATATCAGAATAACACATAGGCTATAAATTATAATGATATATTGCGTATGCGGGCGAAGCCGCGGGTAAAAACTAGTATGAGAATAAATCTATCCTGCTTCCAGTTAGCTAAAGCCAGAAGGCGTAAGTCATCACTAAAAATATGCCGCACCGATTAAACCAATTATTATTATATACTACGGGACTAATCGGATGATGAGGTATTTATTTTTCTCGTAATTTTAGTGCGCGATTAGTCCCGCAGTATATAATAATAATGTGTTCTAATCGCGAAAGTTTAAAAACAACGATTAAACCAATATTTATATTGGGAATTGGCATGGGGAAGGAATACTACTACTTCTACTACTGCTTCTTTGTAAACGAGGAATTCTGTCTGAGAAAGTCACTCTTTACACTTCTCATAACCACCACGCCGTAGATAATACTAACCGATAGGAATAGTAGGGAAGGCATCGATCTGAGCCTGGTTCTCCAGCACGTGGAAGGTGACGTCACCCATGACCTCGGTGCTGCCGTAGAAGTTGGCGAGCCGGTGGCTGCCCGAGCCGAAGTAGTCGAAGAACTGGCTGGCTAGCTCCTACGGAAAGAAATTCAACAGTTTAATAATAACTTAGATCAAAACTTTGTGTCCGGAAGCATAGGCGTCGCCAGAATTATTTTCAACATCTGTATCTTTCATCTCAGTAACTGCAATCCCCTTTGTCTAAGCGCGGAACCTTTGGCATCACCGAAAGGACCTCGCCGTCCTCTATTCATTTTATTTTATGTTCTTTCATTCCTGGCACCCCCTCCGGGCGCCCATGTCCGAAAGAATACACATAATAAAAAAAATTGAAGAACAAAGGTGAAACAAGAGGGAAGAACACAGAAAAGAAACGCAATCATTTGAGACTCATTTTAACTTTGACTAACTTACTTTACTGAGCGTCTCTCCTGAGCACACCCACAGCTTGAGGCACTGCAGCGGACGACGTGCCGGCGTCAAAGACAGGTACATGAGTATCGAGCGTAGTAGTGTTGGTACCAACACTAGCCTTTCCACCTGGAATATTTTGACATATTAAGACAGAATACATATGATTTCCTTAAGTTACATAACGTGAAAAATCAGTTGTAGCTAGCACAAATTCTACATACTCTACAAGAAAGTCGCTGTCACAGACTTGAAGTTTATTTTTATTCCCATTTAGCGTTTGAGGAGAAGATAGTCTCTCCTATCCTCCCTTCCGAACTCTACAAATAGACCTTCAAATACCTGGTATTCACTGAGGACGTTGACTAGCTTCTGTGGGTCCCTAGTAGTCTCTCTAGGCAGGATCAGCAGCGTCCGACCGTGGAGCAGCGGGCCCCAAATCTCGCAGATGGAATCCACAAATGTAAGTGCAGTTTTCCACACACAGGTGGCTTCGCTCTCGGAGTAAGGGAATGTGTGGAACTGCCACCAGAGTCGGTTGCAGATAGCCGAGTAGTTCAGACGGACTCCTGTGAATAAAATCAAGATGTATGTAATTACATATAGAGGTATGAGTTTCCAGTTTGTCTCTCATTTTGAGTTGATACAATTTTTCTTCAGAGACTGGGTTACTGTAAATGAGTAGTTTTTTATTTCTTATCTAATCAGAAATTTTGTTTTATTTGTTTAAATGTTTTGTCTGTTCGGGTCAAAACTGTCTTTCTGATATTTTATTGAAGTAACTGTTGACGCAATCATATTATGGTAGAGCCTCAGACCAAGAAGATATTCTCTGTCTACGGTAGAGCCGGAAAATGGCCGTAGTTATGAACAGTCGTTGTTGAGCTCATCAGATTTAACCTCAACGAATTAAAATATAATTATCATCTAGAGGTAACTTGTCTAGTATTGGACATTTCGTGGTCGAAATAACGGCCAAAAACGACATTCATATACTTATATATTCCTATTCTTTTACGATCAATAATTTTTACTCACCTTTGGGAATTCCAGTGCTTCCAGAAGTGTAAAGGACTATAGAGATGCTGTCGGTTCTCATCGGCGCCAAAACTTCAGTTTCCTGAGGCTCGTCTGTTGAGAGACTTTCCGTTTCTTGGACCAGCTCTTCAAAAGAAACTGCTGGCACTCCGCTACCGGCGAACATGGCGGGGTTTGCTGAAAATCAAAAAATCTTTATGCAATTGATTCTACGAATTTATTTACGGTACTGGGGCCTTCGCGTCGTAAAGCGTCGCTTTTTATGGTACTTTTAGTCAGTCTTTGAATCAATAGGTTTTCTCCAAGGGGCAGCTCCACTTTTGCCCACTCCAGAAAAACAGAATGTTCAGATAGTGCCTTTCAAGTTTTCTTGTGTCATTTTTTGGTGGTTTTAAGGTTCCGTAAACAGAGGGTAAAAACGGGACCGTATTACTAAGACTCCGCTGTCCGTCTGTCCGTACGTATGTCTGTCTGTCTCCAGGCTGTATCTCATGAACAGTTGTAGCTAGAACCTTGAAATTTTCATAGATGATATATTTCTGTTGCCGCTATAACAACAAATACTAAAAACAAAAATAAATAAATATTTAAGGGAGATCCCTTAAATATTTATTAGCCATGTCAGAGGCCTTCAGGCGGCCTAAAAACTCTGACACCAGGGCTAGCCACCCGGCCTATACGAACTTACTTAGGGAGATCCCATACAAAAAATCTGAATTTTTAGCCGTTTTTCGATCGATATTAATAATAAAATAAATATTACGGGGGGATTCCATACTGCACCCTTCGTGCACGAGTCCGGCTCGCACTTGACCGATTTTTTAAAATATTTTTTTCACTATGGGTCTAGGGTGGACACCCCCCACTTGTGAAGCTACGCCCATGGTTGTTGTTGGTGTTGGTGGAACTACGTTAGCTCTACTGTTCTATCAGGCAGTAATGCATAAACAATGATTACCACACTTTTTCGATAAATGTTACTGTTATCTTGTAATGAGTGCAGACTAAATGGTATTACCTCCTGAAATCTTGTTAGACCAACTATTTTCGCAAGCGGCACGTTATCACCAGTGTAGGTATGGTCTCAGGAACATATTACGATTCAAATTTAACGGAGTCTGTGAATACGTGGCGAGTCGTTGCACAGTAGCAAAGGTGACGTCCACAAGTGGTATATTATTCAGAGAAAAATCGAACCAAGATGATATATACATCATTTGAAAGCTTGTTCTATGGGCTTTCCAAAAATATTTAATTTAGATTTTTTCAGCCCTCCAATTTTTTTAAAATGTGAAATATAAATTGTATGAAAAATAACAATACAGCTTATTATTTTTTCTAGTTTAGCAATGATAAAGTGCTTCTATCGTTATTTTACTTGCATTCGTAGCTGATTCTTCCACATTCATCTCTTAATTTGCTAAAATTAAAAATTATAACCTATCATTGTGACCAGTTAGTAGGTACAATGTGACTAAAAACACTTAAAAAATTAAGAATGCTTTTATTTAACAATCTGGAGGTTTCTTAATCAGGGTTGATAGAGATAAACTACCTATTGAGCCAAATATATTTAAGTATTTATCATAATAAATTCAAAATATTTTTTAAAAGAATCGGAGGGCTCTTTTACATTTTTAACTGATGTAAAAGACTCAGAAAAAATATGAACTTTCTCGAAATATAACGAGTGTTGTGGTTAGAAGTTTTGATTATTATTATACCAGCCTCTATACATTTTGTGGACATGTCCTTTATATATCAGCGAGGGTGAGGGTGGGGTTCTGCGATGCTAGTGCACAGTCACCGTTATGTTTGATTCCACTTAAAAGACCATGTCAGTCCATAGTGTCGAGGTATAACTTACAAGTTTCGTCGTAGATGACGAGCGCGGGTTCTGCGTCGTTTAGGATGTGAGTGATGCGCGCCTGGGGGAAGCTCGGCTCCATGGGGACGTACGCGGCTCCAGCCTTCCATATCGAGAGGAGGGATATCACTGTGCTGTGGAGAAAAATTACATTGATGAATGGTTTTGTTTTTTGACACTAATTTAATTTAAAGTTGTAGATAAACTTAGGTCAATTTTTAAACAGTCCATAATCTGATAATGAGATGTCTGACCACCTGTCTAGGTGTCTAACCAGTCTAGGGTGTCTAACCAGTCTAGGGTGTCTAACCAGTCTAGGGTGTCTAACCAGTCTAGGGTGTCTAACCAGTCTAGGGTGTCTAACCAGTCTAGGGTGTCTAACCAGTCTAGGGTGTCTAACCAGTCTAGGGTGTCTAACCAGTCTAGGGTGTCTAACCAGTCTAGGGTGTCTAACCAGTCTAGGGTGTCTAACCAGTCTAGGGTGTCTAACCAGTCTAGGGTGTCTAACCAGTCTAGGGTGTTTAACCAGTCTAGGGTGTCTAACCAGTCTAGGGTGTTTAACCAGTCTAGGGTGTCTAACCAGTCTAGGGTGTCTAAGCAGGACGCAATAGAAGCTTACGAAATATATGCGAAACAGGTTATGGCGGAGCAGAGTAGGCGTTCAGACCACTGCAGAAATCGATAGGTACTAGGTACATCACATTTTTTATTTTTTTGTAACTAAGTGGCAAACAGACTACTGCAGATAAAGAAAGGGCTGATCGTCGCACGATATGGACAACTGCAACACCGGATGCTTTACCAGTGTATTACTCTTCAAGGTGAGAATCATATACATATTGTTGATTGTCAATCCCCTCCCACATCCTGAAGATATATTATTTCAGAGACGTCTCTTGGAATCTGGGCTTTCATTGCGGCTGACCCGTTGCAATAGGTGATGGTACAATTTTTATCCATCCATCCATCTAAATTGTACTGGTCCACTACAGGACTTAGGCCTCCCTCATCGATTTCCAACAAGGTCGGTTGGAAGCGGCCTGCATCTGGCGCGTTTCAGCAATCTTCATTATATCGTCAGTCCTCCTGGTCGGTGGACGTCCTACGCTGCGCTTACTGGCATGTGGTCTTCATTTGAGAACTGTACGGCTTCATCGGCCATCCGTTCTTCAAACTATGTGCCCTGCTCACTTCCACTTTAATTTGTTAATCAATTACAACAGCTGGGCTGGGCTGGGTACAATTTTATCAAATCTAATAAATAGAATAAGAATCTTACTTATGAGTAGGCTGCATGCAGACTGCCACCACGAAGTCCCCGTCCCGGTTGGCGCCTCGTGCGCGGGCGCGCGCTGAGATAGCCCGAGCTAGAGCATTGGTGCGCGCTGACAGCTGTGCGTACGTCACTTGCGATGTACTGCTCTCGTCTGTAAGGGAAAAAGAACATTTGATATAATTATGTTTTAAAGAAAGGAAACAAACGACTTCATTTATATAAGTACAAGCCCTCTCTATCCAAATTCATTCATTTGGAAATAAGATGGATCCTATGGATACTCAACGTTTAGTCGTAAAATGACAGAAGCGCAAAATGACAACCGGGGCGCATATTGTCCAAAGAGCAAAATGTTCAAAAATAATTACGTCCACGGCGCACAATGACTAGGAAGCAAAATGTCCAAAGCGCACAATGACTAGGAAGGAAAAATGTCTATAGCGCACAACGTCCAAAATTCCAATGAATACTACAAAATTTATAGGGTTTAATATTGTGTTATAACTGCGATGATATACAAATTATTTTTGCGAGTCAAAACAGTAACGAGCATATTTTAAACAAAACTACTAAAGATTTCGCAAAGTTGTGTGGTAACTACAAAGTATAAATGTAGTATACCTAAGTACCCGACTATCCTCAAATTATATTTTTTTCAATAACACTACCGTCAAATTAATATGTTTTCAATAACTTGTCATGTCATTCAAAAACAATCAGATTTCATGTCCGTTAAATAAATGATGCAATAATCTCTATTAGAGAACTGTTCGACGACAAAGGTCATCAGTATGCCGAGTGTGAGTTTTGTCATAAACGTGACGCGCTCTACGGCGAGCGCGCAAGCGTGTAATTTGTATGAAGAAATGTACAGCGCCACTACCGGCGCGTTTTTGAAACACTTTGTGCGAGTGCAAGTTCATACAAATTAAATGCTTACGCGCTCGCCGAAGAGCGCGTCATGTTTATGACAAAACTCACACTCAGCATAAAGTCCTCCGTAACTACTATTCACTACTATTTCAACTGACAACAATGTACCTACTGGGCATCGACTTGTCTTTTTTATGTTTTATTTCATATTGACGGTACTGAGCTAGGTATTTCGGAAACATAGCCAATCAAAATTTCAATCGTTTAGCCATAGAGGTTTGGGCGGTTAAAACTAACGCCAAACGATCCATACGAATTTAGATAATAGAGTTCGTCATTGTACTCAAAATTACGCAGAGAGCAAATGAAGAGGTACCCTTTTGCCTTCTAAAAAACTTTAAAACCGTTTGCGTATTTGAACATTCGCGACGGAACAGTAAAACACCAAGTCAACGTCAAACTGTACCGTACTGTATCAGCCTTTTTTAATAGTCCACTGCAGGACGTAGGCCTACCACGTACCCACGAAGGATGATTGGGCCATATCCACCACGCTTACCCAGTGCGGGTTGGTGGATTCACGTACGCCATCGAATTCCTTCTAAGTACGAACGTATGCAGGTTGCCTCACGATGTTTTTCCTTCACCGAAAAGCCAGTGATGTGAAATTCCGTACATAAAGAAGGATGTCGCGAGCCCATGCATACCAGAACCTGTCATATACGAACACACTAATTTCTCCCAAGTTTATTTCTAAGAATGTTATGTTCACCAATGTAATTTATGACGCTTCTAAAACTGTTCAGATATGTACAATTTGGCTAAAAATGAATTTAAAATATGAAAAAACGAAAACAATTTTCAAGCTATAAGTACCTATGTATAGACATTGATAGACACCAAAGATTAAGGATTGCCAGGTTTGTTATGTTTAGAGTGCTAAAATGGTGCTAGATTTTAAAAACTTGATGTCATGTATTTTTCAAACGTCAAACAAATAGTCTTATTTAGGTACATTGAAGTGTTAACAATTTAATCTCACGGCACCTGTAGCAGCGGCTGTCTACTCCGTAACATATAAGGTCAAAGCTACACGAATAAATACCTAATTGCTTCAGTTCATTATATTGTCAGCTATAAAACACTTATGACACGCTAGCTAATTAGCGTTGCGTACATGTGTGTAACATTATTTATGCACCTGTCTACCCTATGTAATTAATACTAGAGAATGATCGAGTGAACCTATACCGGTACAAAATTTAGAAAAAAAGGAAATTCGGTAATAAAGCCTCTAAGAAAGAAAGCCTCTAGATAGGTACTCAAATAAACTCATATAGAAAAGCTCTATACAGGGTTATTTCTAATCAATTAGCATCCTTCCAGGGGCTTATTCTGTACATCAAAACTAACAACTTTTGTTCGACGACTTTTGTCAAAACTCAAAAAAATCAGCTGTTCAACTTTTTTTGAGAATTAATAAAAATCGTAGAATAAAAGTTGTTAGTTTTGATGTACAGAATAAGTCCTGGAAAGAATGCTAAGTGATTAGAAATAACCCTGTATAATATGTTTATTTTACATGTACCTAAATATGGAAATCATTAAAACTGTTTCAGAGATCCCAGTCATCAAGAATTGCATTGAATGAAAAATTCACATATTTAAGATAAAAATAAAAATAAACTGACGCTTTTAAAATGTTGCTAAAATAATTTAACAGGCGTTATCAATATTAAAAATCTGAGCTGCTCCAAACCAAACTACATAATTTAAATTATATCTAGGTACATCTACGGAATCATCTTTCTTTAGCTACCTTTATAATCATCAAGAATACTAAGCCTAGATTTAAAATTTATATAGGTAAAATTTTTTTGAATCCAGTGCGAAGTGAGGGATTCTAGAGTATCTGAATCCAGAGCGAAGTGACGGATTCTAGAGTATTCTATATACTAAAGAATCCTGAACGTAGCGAGGTATTCAAAATAAATTATAAAAAAATATATTTTGCCCGAGCCAAAAATATATTTTGCGCCCGAGTGGTACCTACTCTACTTTTCATCACCTCTATGAGAAAATAAAAGGCGCCTCATATTTTATTGTAATATTATTATTTAATAAAACGTAGAGTAACAACAAATTGAAATTAAATGGTATCTAATAATAAAACAAATTAAAACTTATATTTACATTGTTTTCATTCATTTTCTTAGCGCTGAACATTAAGATTACAAATACGTTCAAATTCAAAAAGTGCGCGGCAAAGATCATTCCGTCGCACTTATTTGTTCCAAATTCAAAAAGTGCGCGGCAAAGATAATTCCAGCGCACTTACTAAGTCCCTTATAGAAAACACCACCTCTGGGCGCATTTAAAGGCGAACCAAGTAGTCCTTTTCGAATAGATGTGATGAAAATACTATTTAAATAGCACAGAAAAGATTAGGTTATTTACTGACTTAGGATAATAATTTACTTTTTCTGCTTGCCATGTTGATTGGTAAACTTAATTACAACTTAATAAATTTGCAAAAATGTATAAAAAGAACATTAATCAACTATTGAATTAACCACATTTTATAATCATTTATGAAAATAGACGAGCACGAAGCTATGAATGGACCGCTCAACATTTGAATTTTTAAGTAAGCGTGGCATACAAAATAAACATAATTGAGTAATTAAATACACGCCCTGAAATTCAAATTATCGTTTTATGATTACAGTTATAGCACCTAAATGAGATCTCCACTAATTGAAATGTAACAAGTACTTGCCTTGCCCCCTTTTTGGAAATAATCAAACCAGTAGGTACCTACGTAGCAATCAATAGCAAGGAGCATAGTTTTATAGGTTCGATACCCATAAAAAGCGCAAGATGTCTTATCACTACTGGCTACCTTGACAGATATACAGGGTTATAGGTAATAAATAATATAATAAATATTTTGGGACATCTTACACACGGCTTCTGACCCCAAACTAAGCAAAGCTTGTGATATGGCTGCCAGAGACTGATATATACTTATTTTTAAATACATACTTATATAGATAGTAACTAGATAACACCCAGACACAGAGCAGACACTTATGTTCATCACATAAATATTTGCCCTGGGTGGGGATCGAACCCACGCCTCTTTGATCCGGAAGTTAGGGTCACTAACCACTGAGCCACCGAGGTAATCAATTAGCATCCTTTTAGGGGCTTATTCTGTACATCAAAACTAACAACTTTTGATCTGCGACTTTTGTCAAAACTCAAATTGTGAACGACATTATTCTATGGAACAGATTTTTTTGAGATTTGATAAAAGTCGTTGAACAAAAGTTGTTAGTTTTGATGTACAGAATAAGCGCCTAAAAGGATGCTAATTGATTACCTGTAACCATAGTCGGTGTAAGATGCCCAGTACCTGTTAGAAGGTTGTCTGGAAGAAATCTTTATAAATTCTTTATAATACCATAGACTTAAAAGTACCTTTTAGTCTATGATAATACTATTGACATTGTACTATTGGTATTTTATTATTGACATTGTATTTAAGTAAATTTAATTTTAACATCTTTTATTTTATTATTTGTTACAATTTGACATTATCTTTATTTTATTATTGACAGAGGAAAATCTACCAAAGTGGATGGGCAATGGGGCATTTGGTTTGGTAGGTTTTCATCACTCATAAAGTGGCACCTTCTTGTGTTTAGTCTTGTTTTTTGTATTTACTTATTTTGAATATTTAGTGTAATGTGGTTGTTAATTGTGTTTAATGTTTATATTTGACTGAAATCAACTTGGTTTTAAGAATGTAGAAAAATGAAATGAAATTAATTATGATTTAACGTAAGGAATATGTAAACATTGACTAATTGTAATTTGTTTTGGACTATTCAAAAGTGTGTCTGTGACACCCTTTTGTCGTAACAAATAAACTGAAACTGAATCGCTTTTAGCGATAAGACCGTCTTTTGTGCCGTTTCTGTCTTCGTTTCTTCTGTTATATTTTCCTATGTGTTGGTGTCAATAAAGTGTTCTTGTATTGTATTGTACCTGAGTAGAGGAGTGCAACCCTCTCGCTGTCCGCTAGGGGTGCGAGATGTCGCGGCAGGGGCGCGGCGGGCACCGTCCGTCGAGGCCCCGCCACCACTGACTGCCTCGGTAAGGATCCCATAGCTTACCTAGAATCAAGAGACAATCGTCATTACTATGAATCATTTAACACATCAATACAAGGTTTTTTATCGCGAATAAGTCCGCGCTTGACCACCAACTCGCCTGACTATCACAAGTCCAATTGACATCTACTAAAAGAGAAGTCTCTATCAAGGATGTGACTTCGCCCATTTCTGGCCTAGTCCACTCTATACACCTGCTAACTTCCTGGTAGTTATTTTTTGTGTGAAAAAGACACGTTTGTCCACCAACTCGCCTGATGGTAAGCGAGCATGAAGCCCGCAGATTTAGAAGATACCTATTCAATTTGACTTTGAAAAGCTACAGAATATATCTCTCAGAAAACAGCTAAGCCATATATGTACCTACATGATGAAGAGCGCTATATATGTACCTACAACTGTAAAGCGCAGCTATAAAGAAATAAATTATTTAAATGGGATACAATTTTCTTCACAGATAATGATCATTGGCGTTTTCTGTGATTATTATCCTAGCTCTGTACGACAGCACTATCGTTGACTATTTGATTAGCTTAGCTCTACAAAAATGTAAATGTATAGATTATATTATCTGTACTGTACCAGCCTTTTTAATAGTCCACTGCAGGACGTAGGCCTACCCACGAAGGGTGATTGGGCCATATCCACCACGCTGGCCCAGTGCGGGTTGGTGGATTCACATACACCATCTAATTTCTTCTACGGACGCATGCAGGTTGCCTCACGATGTTTTCCTTCATCGAAAAGCCCGTAGTGTGAAATTCCGTACATAAATTCCAAGGGATTCATTGGTACGGGACCGGGATTTGAACCCACGACCTCACGATTGTAAGGCGGGTGTCATTACCACTAGACCACCACGGCCTATATAATTATTATTTAATGATTATATTATAATTATATTATCGTTCATCATAAATAGTTCGTAACGAGATAGAGAGCGATGTAGACGTACTTAATTAGTTTCATTCTGAGTATTTTTGAGAAAGTTGATGGAAAAAACTTTTACGCCGCGTCGTCGTCTAAGTTTGATAATTTATTATTATTATAATGAATTATTACGTGATTATAAGCTAGTCTTCGGAATGAAGTGCGGCGCCCGCCAAGTAATGCCTCATGTCAAAATATTTAGGCGGGTGGTGACTTACCATCCACAAAATGGGCCCCCCAATGCCCCCAATAAAGGCAGCCGAAAGTTGGCGCCGGAGGGGCAACATTGGTGTGGACGGCTTAGGGTGTTGAGAGGTGTCCTGCGCTTTCACTAGACGCTACTCGCGGCGTTATAACCTTTAACACTTCCACCTTGGAGCTTAGGTTCTTATTTCTTGCGAATTCCACTCCAATCCAGCCCGTTAAGGCAAGAGTCAGGGGTTTCATTTAGCCCCAGGAGATCGGGGTTCGCGGTGTCGCCACTCACCGACGGCCCGCCACTTATTATTATTATTTAACAATTTTAGAGGCACCGTCGTAATTATACCTGAAAGCAATTTAGAGTAGCCCTGTCTTTTTTCACTATTTGCATTTGATAGAGAAAATTATTTTACGTAGTTATTTTCACGATGGTGCCTTTAAAAGTGGGCCTATTATCAGTAGCTTTTGTCTAGGGATCTCTTCAAACAGCTTATCAGCAAATACCTATCACGTAACCCTATCCGCGCCTCCAGGGCCGTTCAGCACATCCTCGTTACGGTGCAGTGCTCGCCATTGATTGGGTAATTGCACAATTGACCGACAATTCTTATTGAATTGGTCAAACGCCACGCCGCTCTAGATTTGCGCACTTACGCTGTGTTAGTCAGCATTCATTCATTCATCTCGTGTCAATGGCTAGACATTTTTTTTAAGTTCTTTTATTCTTTTTTAATTTTTTTTAATCATATACAATTTTTTAGATATTTTAGATGTTTTGGGACCAGCATCTACCGCGTCCTCAGTGACCAGGTTCAGGCCATTTTGTGTGCATTATTTTGGGCAAAGCGGGCAAACTAAAAGGTGTGCCATGGTTTGGACGGCAGCACCACATTCACATTGTTCCTGTTCTTCAAAGCTCCATCTGACCGTATAGCCGATTAAGAGACTTCTAGACTGGCCCCGGGAGTTCATGTCCAGATGGGAGACTTTCAGATGGTGGTGTGAAGTCTGAACAAGGTGGGAGCCGGGCTTGCCATAGATCACGTTTTAGTTCATGAGGGTGTGTACTTAGAGATTACGTCTGTTTCAGGGAACTTTGGCTTTTTAAGCGGGCGGTTAGTCAGCAGTTTCCACTTATTTTTCGCTACGATCACTACGGAACATAATTAACCATACTTTTTTGGTAAATGCCATAGTAACAATATTGCAGCTAGGATTTGAGAATTCATTCATTCGAGTTCGTTTCACACACCTGCACTTGGCAAGAAAGCCCAAGTCAGAGAAGAGTGGAAAATAGGTATTAGTATCAGAGGTTAAAACACATTTCGCGACCGCGATCGGATCGCGACGTCAACATAGTGTTTATTTGGGTCGGCGAATTAGGGTCATCCACAGACGCGCAGTGGGACTAGGACGTAGGACGTCTACTGATGGGTATAGGCCTCCCCTAGATTTTCCAATTAGCCCGGTTGGAAGCGACATGCGTGCATCTAGAATCTAGCGCGTTCCCGCGATCTTATTTGTATAATCGGTATAGTTTATCCTATTCAGTGTAAGTCCTAAGTTGCGTTCGCCGGTACCTACGTAGTCTACGGTACCTCTGCGGATCTCCTCATTCTTGATCTTGCAGAGAGACTCCGAGCATAACCCTGGTACGTTGGGCTATTTTGACGTTATTAATGAGTCCCAGAATGAAAGACGAAGAAGTACAATATAAGTACGTTTTTACTATTTAATGTTGTTTTTAGAATGTTTTTTCTGTTAAGTGTATTAATATTCTGATCAAGTAAAACAACGCAAACAAGGTGGACGTGACTAGCTACTACATTTTCTGGAATCCTGACAAAGTGATGACATACCATGAGAGGCTTCCATTAATACAATCGCATTAAAGCTTCGTGCGATCAACCTACGATTTGCACTCAAATTAATAGTCTCTGTGCCCTTGGCCGCATGCTGGAAGACTTCACTTAAGTTAGCCAAAGATCTTCAAAGTATAGATACGTTCATTCATACCAACTGTAAACCGCAGATCAGAAATAATTTCGTAGGTATTGGGGGCTAGCCTTGCACGACTAACATTTATAATTATAGGCACCACTTTATGATTTTGTCGACGTGTGAAAATGTGACATATATATACTTATTTCACCATAACTTTGTTTCGTTTTGACAGGCCGATTAAATTGTGTCTCGAAGCGTATGCCAACCGGATGGTGTCAGCCGTGTCTGAGTTTTTTAAGCCGCCTAAAGGCCTCTGACTTAGGTAAACAGTTTTAACCGAGACCCTCAATTTAATGTGTCATACGAGCCATGGCAGCGCTCAATTGTAAATTCTACCCGTGGTCACCCAACCGAACACTGACTGTGTGAACATTTCTAACTCAATTCCCAATACTCACTTTCTATTGAAATTCGTCTGATCCTGGTCGGGTCCTTAAGAAGTAGTATTACGAGTCTTTGGTCAGGTAATTGTTCTTCAATAATTCAGTAGCATTACAGCATTGTAACAAGCACCATATTATCGGATAACTTTTAACCTTTAAGACATTAAAATGACCATTACTTGTGTTATCTTCACACGATTTTCCAAGAAAGAGGGCTATATTTGGGATGAATGCAAGTGTGGGCTTATATGGGGTCGAAAAGTTCTCGAGTGGATACCACGTACCGGCAAGCGCAGTGTAGGACGTCCACTCACAAGGTGGACGGATGACCTCATTAAGATCGCGGAATCGTGTTGGATGCAAACCGCTTCTAACCAGTATTATTGGATATCTATAGAGGAGGCCTATGTCCAGCAATGGACGTCCTATGGCTGATCAATTAAGTAGCTACCTATATTAATATCCATATATTGAAGTTAAAAACTTGCTTACAAAATAATAGTACTTAATATTGTAAAAACTTATCCTACTCTCCTCCGCGCCTATTTTGTATTATTTTTATATTTTATATTATTATTTTATTAGTCCCCGACGGGGCCATCAATATTCTTGTTTCTAACCAAACATTAAATAACAAAAATAAGCTGCAAAATTCACTACATGAGTCATCAATTAGTAGAGCATAAACTCTTGTATTTTTAAACGGTTTTTGCGCAAATATTTTTATGAATAGCTCCCAATCAATTACACTTGTTGAAATTAATTAGAGGAATAATCGTGCACTAGACAGCCTAATTACAATTGACACGGCGCATAATAACTTAATAACACATAATGGTCTAGACATTGTAATAATGCATTATGCATTAGGCGCTGGTAATTTGTACAATTCGTATAATTTATTATTTTATGTCAGTGGTCAGTTTAGTTTTACCGATATAAATAATGGGATATTTCTCAATACAAGGTATTGCTTCGAAAAGTACTGCCTTTTTTATATTTACTGATTATTGTGAACAGCTTTTGCCATGGGACCGACCAGGAATTTGCCAAAAAAAACAAGGGGTTGCACTTCGGGAGTTTCGGCAGAAGTGAACACTTGCTCCCTCCTTGCTCCTTGCTCCTTGCTGTCTTACGAATTTTCGATCAGGTCACGTGTCCTGACGCGAGTATAACAATATTACCCATCCATACCAAAAAGTGCACATCGCCGCTGAAGAAGTTTCAATTAGCAACATCTTAGAGGCTTATTCTGTACATCAAAACTAACAACTTTTGTTCTGCGACTTTAGTTAAATTAAAAAAAAAATTGTTGTTCCATAGAAAAATATCGTTCACCCGCGACAAAATGTATGGAACAGCTGTTTTTTATTATTTTTGATAAAAGTCGTAGAACAAAAGTTGTTAGTTTTGATGTACAGAATAAGCCCCTAACAGGGTGCTAATTGATTAGAAATAACCCTGTATACCTACATTGGATTAGTATGCGCCCGGAACGTTTAGCACCTCTAGCATTGCAAAGGGGCAAGTTGTCTTTCCGATAATTTAAACCTTTTCCTTTGCCATATGAGATCAGGCTTACACAAACATGAATACATAAACACATGTCAAGCATTGTCAAGGCCGCTTGCGCTCGTGGTTTGCAACAAGTGTACTTGCCCTGGTCTTAGAACCTTTAAGGGCTTGCACCTGGTTATACATAATAAATTATATATAATGTCCAAGCGAAACGGACAATGTCGACAATGTGATGACGCAATTCTCAAGTACTGTGACATCACTTTTAATGCCTTCTTGTAATAAAATTGTACTTGCAATTAATTTATAACTGCTACGACATTATGTCAGACGACTTCGTTAAATAGTTTTTACTATATATTTTTAGCTCTTTTTTTGTACTTATATAATTGGACATTAAAACATTACAATAATATAGGTTTGCATTGTTAGGTTTATTATACTTTAGAATGTAATGTTTAAATATATTCGAATATGCAAAATATTTGTATCGGAGTTATAAAACGGTCACAGAAGAAATAATTACAATCTAAAGTCTCATAAGATTTATCTGCTTTGCTATTAATATTTATAGCTTCATTAAGACCAAGTTATTGACCGTTTACAATGTATTTCCTACAACTACATTACTTGGAATGCTCGAAGAGTTGCTATTGAGCATCTTGAAAGCTGATACGAACTTACTAAACATTGCAAAATAAGTAAATTGTAATAAAATTAGTCAGTTATAACTGTTGTCAGATAATTAATAAAATAGTAAGAACTATGTACAGGTAATTAACTCATTATAATCCTACTAATATTATAAACGTGAAATTTTGTGAGTATGTGGATGTCTCTTTCACGCAAAAACTTCTGAACGCATTGAGATGAAACTTTGCAATAATTATGCTTATACATCAGAATAACACATAGGCTATAATTTATAAAGATATCGCATGATACGAAGTTCGCCGGATCAGCTAGTTATTATGATAACTATCAGACTGTGTCAAATGTGTCTTTAAAAAAAAATTAAAAATAAAACGTCTTATATTTCCTAGATTATACATATTTCAATATCAATTAAATAAACTAATTTAAAAAACAGTGAAAATGAATTACATTTCCACGGATAGTTGGTGCACGAATTCGCCTCGCACTTGACTTGGTTTATTTCTCGGAACAATAAAAACTTTTTAATTTGTTGTCAATGTCATTACTTTTGGCGGGCTGTCGAACCAATAGCGCGTGGGACGTGAGCACTTCAAAAATAAAGAATTATAACTATAATTATCACAGATCGCTGCACCGACCTTTCATTTTTGGACTTCCGTACTTAGAGGTGAAAAACGGGACCCTATTAATAAGACTCCGCTGTCTGTCCTTCTGTCCGTCTGTCCGTGCTGTATCTCATGAACCGTGATAGCTAGACAGTTTAAATTTTTACAAATACTGTATTTCTGTTGCCGCTATAACACAAATACTAAAATCAGAATAAAATATGTAGTTATGAATACAACAAAAATGATTTTTAGCCAATTTCCGCTCGATATTAATAACGCTTGAAATATTCACAGAATATAAAGTTAAATATTCACTTTAAAAATAAATTATTAAATTAAATAATATTTGAAGGGGCTCCCATACAAGAAACGTGATAGTTTTGCTCGGCAACAGGAAGATGCTTGAAATATTCATAGAATATTAAGTTGTGTATTAATTGCAAATATAAATAAATAATTAGAATAAGATATATTAAGGGGGCTTCCATACGGTACGGAACCCTTCGTGCACTAGTCCGACTCGTACTTGGCTGATTATTCAAATAAATAAATCCAGTTATCTTATCTGGTATATTCCGGCATTTAGCAGGTCATTCATAACACCTAAACTAATTTAAGTGAAAGAAATTACAAGTAATTATGGCATAAATTATTTTTATGCGAAGTCGTTGAATAATTTTGCCATAACTTTAGAGTTGCATTAAAACAGGTAGTAAAAAAGATAGGTGCATAAACTTTTTCATCTCTCAAACTATAACGATAACAGTTGCTTAGGTATACATGGTAACAGTTAATTTCTGCATTACTTTAGTAAATCAAGAGGAGCAACTTTTATTATCCAAGGGACCAAGTCCAAATTCGCGAAAAATAATAGCTTTTTGTGTGTTTACTATGTTCTATACTTAACTGTCTCGACGATGCAATCGTGTTTGGCTATTAACAACTAAGGCTCTACTGGGGCATCGATTACGACAGTTTCAAATTTCATATAGCTATTTTTCCCCAAATACAGCAATAAATAAGTGGAGATACGGCAGATCAGATTTTTTAATTTACTCGTGGATAATTAACGCTGATTTTGCCTCAGACTTATTAGCAGCCGACCCCATCTACGTGGGAACTAGCAAAGAAGAAAATTGGTGTTTTATTTTCTTCTAATCTCGACGAAAAGTCTTCCAATTACATTATTTACGTACCTGTCAATGAGAACGATTCACGCAGCGTGTAATTACAGTAAGACCTTAGCCTCTTTGCAGTTAAAAACAAATTCGTCAAAAGCCGAACGAAGCTCACTCGTCAAGGGTTCAGTACCTTTTTACTAACCATTGTTTAATAAAAGTAATTAAATTCGTATGCCGCCTTAAGCTGCAGACATAACTAAACAGTTAAAATCACCAGGACCTTCAGTTTAATGCGTCGCCCGAGGCACGGCAGCGCTTAGTTGTAAATACTTCTCGCGGTCACCCATCCGGAGACTGACCGTGGCGTACGTTGGTTAAAATATATGTGAATTCTGTGAGGTCGATGCCATTGAGAAAAAAAAGTTTTTTTTCAATCGGGACATCCTTTTTTTATTTCATTCAATCTTGCTTGTTTAACACAAACATGTACATCGTTGTATAGAGGTAAATGCAAATAATTATTTAATGCATATTTATGTAGTAAATGTATAAATTATCATATTTATTAGACGCCGTCAATACACAGTTACGTCATATAGATGTGAGAGACATAACTAAATTACACTTTGTTCAAAAATATTGTTATTTAGCTAATAATATTTTATTGAATCGTACTAAAATCTGAACTTGTTAGTCATAACTAACAAAATACAGGTCTTTCCGCTTACATAATGATATAACTAAAAATGAATATTATTTTTAAAATATATTCAAAGATGTTATGACTTGAATTTATTGCTTTAAGTTTGAAAAATGCAATTTAGCCACAAAATCTGTACCTACCAGATCCTTAGTTATGTGTTGGTGTGGATATGATACGTATCTATTTATTTTGAAACTGCAACAGTCGTAAAACGTATTAATTTAAGAGGTTCAAAGTAAATTGTATTTAATTATACCCATTTGTTTTTATGAATCTGATCTAATTAATGTGAGATGAATGTAAATGTTTGAAAAATCGTTTTTACCTCAATAAAATATATAATTTAACTAGCTGACCCTGCCACGCGTTGCTGTGGCTAAATAAATTAAAATTGCGACTATAATTTCAGATTTAAACTATCCTATCTCTCCAATTGGATCGAACTGCACATGGTGTGCGAATTTTATTATAATCGGTTAAGTGGTTTAGGAGTCCATTGAGGACAAACATTGTGACACGAGATTTATATATATTAAGATAATTATAAGAGCGTGCTTCTCTAGACGATCAACATAAATTTTCTTATTATATTCTATGTTTACTGATCATATTAAGCACATGGTTTATCATTACCACCGACTTTTACTTTTTTTAATTCCATAAATTAAACCCCACTTTGCGAAAATTGATCCTTGCTAAATCAAAATCAAAAATCATTTATTCCGACCGACAGCATACAAAAACAAATCATTTAAAAGATGTCAGATATAATCAAATAAAGATTACATAATTACAATACAGACATACACTTTTGAAAAATTTTACACATCTTAAAATACGCCTCTCGACATATCCTTGTTAGTCAATACGTGAACCATCAGACAATGGTTCATGTATTGACAGTCAAAGCTATTCACAAATACGCTTAGGACTCTGTTGGGGCTGGTCCGGACCCTTCGCGACAAGGATGTACACCTCTACCGCATCGTCGTGTAAAAGCAACAGCTGGAACAGCTAAATATCTTTGCGATTTTCCGGTTAGATATATATTTTTTATTTCCATGGTAAAAGATGGTCGTTCATTCATCACTGATATGAGTAGGTAATAAAGCCTAAAACCTTTATTAACTCACACTAGGAGTACATTCAGGGTTTCTTTATCACCATAACACTACGGAACCCTAAAGAATAAACTTGACCTCGTTGTGAAATTTGGTAACGCCTGACGAATAACCACTTATGTGTTTTGGGTGACAACAATAAAGTTCGCTCCTAAACCTGTTCTAGGACAGAGGAAGTAGTGGAGTTGACTCAGAATACGTAGCTTACAGAGATTTTTTGTACCAAAATGTATTGACCAACTTCAAAAATTATGCTTAGGCCATACCACTATCTATATACTATACCTAATGGCTAATGCCCTGTAGTCTGTAGCATGGTGCAGATGATAGTTGTTTTTTTTTTTTAATTTAATTGGGTTTTACTTTAATTTACTAGAGTTATTAATTATTTAATATCACATTACAATTGAAATACTAAGTCATGATTTAAAAATCGCGGCAAGTAAAACCCTATAATCCTACCGCTGCGGGCGGAGGGTCCCCGGCGCCCCCTTTCGCAGTCCCTCTTTGTCGTTTCCCCCGGCACCCCTGTACCGCGCAGGCGAGGACTAAGTTAAGCGGTAGGATTATAATTAAATTTAAAATGGTAACTGTCACTCGCACCATGCTACAGCGCAAATAGTGTACTTTACTGTACTTGGTGTAGCTTAAAATAAAAAATAAAAAGTTAACTCGTAAATCGCTATATATTTTTTTTCAATATTTGTGAAAAACCGAACCCCCAGGGATGTGATCTAAATGGCTTATTTAAAAATTCAAATTGGCTTTGCGGGCAACGGTAAGTAGACCGTTGCAAACACCATCTCATCTATCCATCAGCCCTAGTCAGCGTACCAAGTCGGTAGACGTCCTATACATATTGCGCAGAGGTACATGGACTCTAGAACTTTTCGAGAGTCATCAGTCCTCCATGCTATGTGCCTTGCATACTGTATAAAAAATTTAATAAAACCATAATAAGCTACTTCAATGTTTTGATGAGTTTAAATAAATTTATGTTTATCCGGGAAGAATATAACAAAGCTAGTTTTATGACTACTCTTTTTTAAAAATTTGTTATTAGGTATCTAGCTATCGACTAAATAAATCAACTGGCAAATTAATAACCTAGGTATTTATATTCATTTTATTATAATAACAGGAAACTTGAAAATAAAATTCGAGGAATATGTAAATAATTTTATTATAGAGTACTGATTTAATACTTGGCTTGCAAAATCACTTTATCGCAAGTGCGGTTTATATTATTTACTAAATTATAACAAAACATTTTGATACTAAAACCATAATTATTAGTTTAATAGAATTTCTAATTCCAATTTGTACTTTATACTGACTTATATTTATGACTGCGAATTCTTTAGCAATACTAAATAAGGATCTGGGATGAAAATAAAGCAACTTTGATGTCACGAAAAGAAATCAGCTGTGGCATAATGAGTGCCTCGGTGATTCAGTGGTTAGTGACCCTAACTTCTGGATCAAAGAGGCGTGGGTTCGATCCCCACCAGGGCAAATATTTATGTGATGAACATAAATGTTTGCTCTGTGTCTGGGTGTTATTTAGTTACTATCTACTAGTATATAAGTATGTATTTAAAAATAAGTACATGTAGTATATCAGTCTCAGGCAGCCATTTCACAAGCTTTGCTTAGTTTGGGGTCAGAGGCCGTGTGTAAGATGTCCCAAAATATTTATTTTTTATTTATACATTTTGTCGAATTCGATTAAGCATTCTGTATGGAACAACATACTTTTTTTCGTGGTTCCAGAGTTGATTCTAAGTTAAAGTTGTATCTTGATATACTAAAGTAGAATATCCTTTAGCGATTTTGTGTGAATTACCAGTAAGTAACCCTAAATACAGGAAATGAGTATCATACTAATATTATAAATCCGAAAAGTTTGTTCCTCTTCCACGCAGCAACGGAGCAACGGATTGACTTGATTTTTGGCACGGATATAGATCAAAAGCCGGAAAGTGACATTGGCTACTTTTTATCCCAAAAAAAATAATAGGTTCTTGTGGGATGGCATAAAAATCAAACACGCGGGCGGAGTTGCACGCAAAATCTAGTATTTTATAAGTGAAAGATAAATAAGTAAATACGATATTGTTCACGTCAGGAACGTCACAAAAATACTTCACGAAAACTTAAAACCAGTCAAACAACTGGCCTTATCCTTAATAAAAACGATTTCTAGATGCATGTACATTTTTTGCGTAATATTAATAAATAACATCTCTCTACATTTAAAAAGCTGAATATGGTCATAGGTAAACTTGTTTGATGAGGTAAAATAAATTATTCCTAAAATACTTTGTAAAAACGAGCTTATATTTAAATACTCTAAAAATAATAAGAGACTGAAAGTTAAATCTAAAAATCCATAATTTTATTACATTACTAAAGTTATTAGCCATTGAAACGAAATAATGATGATGACGATATGAAAAATGTTTTTGTATAATATACTTATCTACATGTAAACTAACATAGCAAGTAAAAATAGATAAAAATAATAACAGACAAGTCATTTCATCTAGAATGAATGAAACTTGTTGCAATAAAACGGTGTGAAATTAATTACCCAACTACGCAACTAAAGTTACTACTCTGTGTCGAGTTCTTGACCTCTTTTGTTTAATAATTGATAAGCTAACAATGTAAGCTAATGCGTCAAAATACACCATACCTTATTATTAACGTGTAATTTATTTTCCTATTATTCTTTATTTTACCGCGAAATAATATACATTGATGAACACAATGACAATAGTATTGTATTATATTTTTGTCATAAATCTCTCTAAGTACGTATTATTATTTTCCTCGGTATCACAAGCCTCGTTTTTTGTTGTTTATATAAAAAACAAGAACAAAATAAAGATAAATTTTAACTCTCCTGTTTCTTATAAAAAAAATATGTTTTTTATAAGAAACAGTTAAAATCCTTTCTAGGGTTCCGTACCTTAAACGGAAAAACGGAACCCTTATAGGATCACTTTGTTGTCCGTCTGTCCGTCTGTGTGTATGTCAAGACTCATTATCTCGGAAACGCGTAAATATATCAAGATTTCTGTGTATTTTTCCGGACAAAAATGTTATCATTTATATGAATTGTGTGTATTATAATAGTTTAAACGCAAAACCGCGAGGTAAAGTAAAGCTTCTGCATACACTCCGTACGCATATATTCTAAATCTCAGTGTGTATAAGTTAAATGTAAACTTTAGAAAAAAGTATAACATTTAGTAGGAAATATGCTAGATAGTAGAATTTATATCATTTAATAAACCTGAAGGAATTATTTTAGGCTAGACACACACACACATTTTGAATCCAGATTTGTTTAGATTCATGTAGACTCTAGACAGAAATATTATTTTAATAGCAAAGGTACTAGATATTAGAAGTACAAAATATAAAACAATAAAACAAAACAATACAATACAAAAAAAACTCTGAATGCTCAGAAATATACAGAAAAAAATGGAATTCAGATTTAGAATCTTATTGTTTACATACCGTACTAGCTTTTTTAATAATCCACTGCAGGACATAGGCCTACCCATAAAGGGCGATTGGGTCATATACACCACGCTGGCTTAGTGTGGGTTGGTGGATTCACAAACGCCATCGAACTTTTTCCACGGACTCATGCAGGTTCCCTCACGCACGATATTTTCGTTCACCGAAAAGCCAGTGGTGTGGAATTCTGTACAAAAGTCATAGGTACGGGAACAGGGTTTGAACCCACGACCTCAAGAATGACAGGCCAACGTTACAACCACTAGACCGCCAGGGCTTTTTGTTTACATACAAAACATGTAATTAGAACGTGGGAACATAGAGTAAAAATAAAACCTAATTAATGGCTACTCCACGCATTCTCTGTGCATTGTCCTAGGTCAGTAACCGCTTACTTAACTGTGCGGCCGTGGCTGTCCGTTCACACCCGTTTGTTATTATCTTTGCGTACTGTTACTAGGTAAGGGCCACACCATACCGGCTATTTGCCAATAAGGTGATTTTTGACCGACGAAACGGAGCAGGTACCTACTCAATTCGACGCTTAGGTCTATACAGCCTTGGCCAAAAGTATTAGGCACCCTGTATTTTCACTCTATTTTCTAAACTAATTTCACTCATTTTTGGCATTTTTAACAAAATCAGGTGTCAATTTAACCACATCAACAGAAATGAAAACTCGTTTACTTGTTAGAGTCCAGAACACAAGTGACCAAACATTGACTGATAAGACCGAAAGAAAACCGAATCCTTTGTTTTCGGTCACCAGGTGTTTTATGACCTTAACAAAGAGCCGCTTGACATTCTAAGAAGTTATTTATGACCCCGGTAAGTCATTTAAGATAAGCACTCAGTTATTGGTTAAGTAGTAAGTAAACATGCATTTTGATTTTTTAAAGGTGCCTTATATATTTTTATACTTTTGGCCAAGGCTGTATATACAGGGTTATTTCTAATCAATTAGCATCCTTTTAAGGACTTATTCTGTACATCAAAACTGACAACTTTTGGTTGTGCGAATATTGTCAAATATAAAAAAAATGGTGTTCCATCGAAAAATATCGTTAACCCGTGACCAAAGGTATGAAACAGCTGATTTTTTTGTGTTTTGACAAAAGTTGTTAGTTTTTATGTACATAATAAACCTCTTACAGGATGCTAATTGATTAGAAACAACCCTAGAAAATAAATTTTGTATAACCACGCATAACTTTTTACGTAGTGGTCCGATTTCAATAATTATTTTTTTATTAGAAAGAATATACTTCGGAATTGGTCCCATTTAAATTTTATCTCCATTGGCTAAGCCATTTTTGCTAAATCAACAATAATGTGAAAAATGCTACATTGATCCGTGAGAAATATTCGCGAATTCTGTACACGGGTGAAGTCGGTCATGCCATTTTAAAAAAAAAATATTATATAGGTACGACGACGTCTATCACGCTCAATTTTATTTTACGCAACCAGTTATTTATTACACTAGTCTACAGCCGTAATGCAACTGAGTAATTTATGTTAGTAATCTGTATTCTAAATATCGATTAATAATTAAAAATCCCTACGGGGATTACGTCAGATTTTTTAAATCTTGCAAATTATTTTATTAGCTATGTATTGAGTACTTTTCGTGTTCTATTTGATTTTTTTTCCTATACTGTCCCACTTCTGGGCAAAGGTCTCCCCCACTTCCTTCCAATTATCGCGCTCTGTTGCCAAATCCCGCCAACCTTCCCGGAGAGTGTCGAGATCGTCACACCAGCGTTATTTAGGCCTTGCCTGCCGTCATCTGCCCTCCGTTACCCACTATGTGGCGATCCTGGCCCATCTCTCGGAGTGCATACGAACCATATGAATTTAAGCGATTTAAAATTTAATATACTTATTTGTAATTTGGCGGGTTCGTAGTACAGCGTTCTAGCTTAATTTGGACAAATCATCTGGGCCGGAGATCTCCCAGAGGGATGCAGGTTCAAATCCTGCGAGCGCGTCAATTTTTGTAATGTTTATCACAAAAGAACATTTACTTATTTGTAAGTTCGAAATGTATATGAACTAGTGAGCCACCTGTTGACCGTCGATAGGATAGGATAATATAATTTGATATTCGATCATTGATTGAATCGACAGTCGATTAATTCGCAAATCGTTCGATTAAGTATATTCGCTAATCATGATGATCTAGATTCTAGATGATGTATGTCGAACGAGCTTTCTGGTGTTTATACAACGATAAATGTAGGTTAATGTTAATAAGTTAGGTAAATAGATAATCTACATGACGGCGCGCAATATACCTACTTAAAGAAAATCTTAAATAAACGCGAATGCCTAAGTATGGGCTTAGACTAAAAAGTACCTCAAGGTATGGGTGATGTAGACTCAGTATTTTTCAAATAAATTTGAGGGTTGATCTTATGTCGCTGAAAATAATTAAAGGAATAGAGACACTTAAATATTTTTTTTAAAGAACTATAACTGAAGAAAGGCATTTAAAAATCCTTGCATTTTCGACTTCGACAGTGTGGTGGCACCTTTATCAACTTTTTATTGAGTCACGGTAATTATTTAATTGGTTTCATACCTGCTATCCATAGTCAAGGTTGTTTGACGTTTGGCGGTTATAGTTTACATTTCCGTAAAAAAAACACAATTAGTAAAAATGTACAGTAGTTACAGTAAGTCTTAAGCTGGAAACATACTATCGGACGCGGCTTACGGACGCGACTGACAGCCGCGACTGATAGGTACTTACCTAGACTATGAAAGTACACTGAGCCGTGCACACTATCGGACATAAGTCGCGGACGTCACCTTCGGACGACCTTGAGCTTTCGGACGTCCGAGAGCGATCTGGCACTCCGGATGTTTTAAGACTGCACATTGCTAACTCGCGGATTTAAACGAGAGTTTATGGACAAGTTGAAAAATTTATGTTTGAATTTTGAATATTGAAACCTATCAATGTTTTGAACCTACATTGATATTCCAAAATATAAACATCATTACAAACAACTTTTACTATAAACCAACTATGAAAACGCAAAGAAATTAAGAAGTTAATTTACGTTGCAAACTATTTTTGGCGATTTGTTAATTAGCTTGTATTTTGAACTTCTAGGTTTATAAATCTATTTAAGACGAACGATTTTTTCTTTTTGGTTCTATTCTGTCAAATTACAAGATTTAAAATCGAAACAGATACTTTTCTTATCGTACTGGTTTTGGAAATTCACGTGTTGTTTTTTAAATGTTTATAATGTCAAAATGCGTGAGCACAGCCTTATTTTGGGCAACACTGGCCGGTAAGCTTGTAGGTCCAATAAGCCCAATTTTAGTGGCGCCATCGTAATTATAATAGCAATTTAGGGTAGCCTTGTTTCTTTTTCACTATATGCATTTGATAGAGATAACACTATTTCTTCATTAAAACTACCGTGAGTATTCATCATGACTATAACAGAATACGGCTAAAACTACGTTATAATTGTACGCGCGCGCCAGTCGACTTAGAAGCGCGTATTCCCTGAGGATGGAGTACTAAATACTCCGAAACTGGTCGGATTCCTTGCGGATCGGCCGTGTAATTATAACGTGAGTTTTAGCCGTATTCTGTTACAATAACACTATTTTACGTTGCTATGAAATTTACGATGGCGCCTTTAAAATTGGGCCTAATAATAGCGTAGGTACTTACTAGTTATTATAAATATGAAAGTGTGTTTCTTGGTTTGATACTCGTTTACGCAACGGTTCGATTTGATTTTTGGCATGGATATACCTAGTAAAGGTCGGAGCGTGACATAAGCTCCGTTTTATCCCGGAAAAATAAAAGGTTCCTATGGGATAGCATAAAAAATAAATTATCAAGCGGACGAAGCCGCGGGCAAAAGCTAGTCCTCAATATGTAACATAATAAATCCAAAAGTGTATTTGCTGGTTTGTTAGTCTTTCACGCAGCAACAGAATAACGGATAGATTTGATTTTGCCACGGATAGAGCTCACGGTTGGAGAGTGACATGGGCTACTTTTTATCCCTGAAAAATAAAAGGTTCCCATGAGATAAGGGGTAACATAAAAATCAAAAATGTCGCGGCAGCCGCGCCGCGGTGAAAGCTTGATATTTATGTCGTCAACTTCCAGTTTTTCTCACATGTAAGCCTGTATACTTACAAAATCTAACAGGATGAGGTTCTTTTCGAGCCTGTTTTGAACAAAAACCCGATCTTTCGTTCAGAAACGATCTTGACCGTCTTACCGCGGTCCGGCGAGCAGGCATCCGCACGATCCTAATTAAAATAATCAACAACCTGTGTATTTACAAGAAATTTCATGTTCTCGAGAACGAAACAAAGACTTAATCGTAATTACGATCTAGGATTCAGGAAACTTACTGAACAATAACTAGTTAAGAATCGTTATTTTAGTAATAGTTAAGTAAGAATAATTTTCTTTTCATCTTATCTGAGACATCAGTCTAATTAGTTTAATTAGTGGACATAAAAATCATAGAAGCGTTTGCCTCGTAAAAAACATCCAACTTAATGCTAAAACTTTTTCAAAGACCACTTTTGAACATAAGCCTACCTAAGACGGGCGCCATATTCACCTCTAACCCATCGTGAAATTACAACCCGCGTACTAAATTCATTTCTAGTAGGTCGATTAATCAATCAATAAGCCCGCTATCTTGAACTACTGTCTGTTATGACGTATTTTTATCTCTTAGTTCAGTGTGCTTTTTGGCAAAGGCCTCCTCTAACATTTTCCATTGTGTTCTATTTCTGGCAACCCTTCTCCAGTAAAAGCCCGCTTTAAGCTTTAACTCATCTCTTAAGTTGTCTTCCCCGTTTCCTTTTTCCATCTCTGGGATACCAGTCTGCCACAATTTTACTCCAGTAGGTACTCTAGTAGTTCAAAATTAGTTAGTACTGAATCTTTATCTAGACGATGAGTATAGGTAAGTATTCTGGGTATCATTGTACGCACCATTGTGATGTGACCGAATTTTTCTATAGAACCAATGTTAAAATCGCAAAATACACGCAGCAGCTTCATAGGTTTTCATGAAAGCTGTTTAACCTTTTTTGCTTGTGAAAGCTGGTAAAATAATGTCCTAGAATAAATGCGTCCATTGGGTCACCATGGGTAATAAGGCCGCCATTTTAAACCTAACATATTTTATCATGCACTACATATGTAAATAGGGTTTAGTTATGTTTTTAGTAAATAAAGAGTCTGTCGATTCGATCAGGGAAAGAAACATTCCATATAAAACTAATATATTATTTGCTCATGGGACTCATTTTTGAAGTTCGCACGGCTGGGGACGTATACGGAACTTTGACAGATTGTATGAAATCACTTTATAATGTCTATGGAAGTTGCGAGTTCTCCATACAAGCTCGTATACGACCAAGCCGGGCGAAGTTCAAAAATGAGTCCCCAGACCTTTTCACTGTTTTCGTTTCTTTTACCTCACTAATGAAGTGGTAATTTGCGACCTTACCAGCTAGCTCAGTAGGAACCGTACTAACTCGTTTCAGTTGAAACCAGTTCTGTCAAACATGAGGAAACCATACGGTCGTTGACCAGTTCCGCGTTAAGGACTTATCAATCACTTGCAATTTCACTTTTTTTTTAGGTTCTAGGACCAGGGTAATGTCGGTCTTTTTACGGCCTAAATGGTTGTAGCGTTGTTTCGTGATGACTGAGAAGTTTGATTTTTACAGGGAAGGAACTATTATGGTCTGAATTTTAACTCGAAAGCTCTAAACGTTACCGTGATAGAAAGTCTTGACAGACAACTAAGTGATACTCTTAGTTGTTTGAGTAAAAACGTAGATATGTAGATAAACGTAGAAAACGCTACTCTTTGGCAGTCAATTTAGTCGAATTCTTATAAGCTCCTACTTCTATTACAATTACGACTACTACACAACGGATAGATTTAATTGTTTTGAGCTAATTAAGTATACTGACTAACTGAATGCATTCGGTAAGAGGCATGGTTCTGTCCTCTTTTCTAATACGTGTAAAACTATGATGACGCAGCGATTCAAAATGTGTCTTCGCATTTGCACAATGTCAATCACTTCAGCGTCAGCTGCCATCGTGGCAAGTGATTCCTACTAGATGCTCTACCAAGATTAGTCTACTACGTTCTACCATGAATGATTCCCACATGTGAGTAAATACCTATTAGGTACATTAGCGTAAATGTGTGCTCACAGATCGGCGCTTTAGATAAGTTATTATTAGACCGGCGTTGCACTGATAAGATCTGATTGCGCAGGCGCAAGTGTTAAGTTTTAATCGTGACTGCCGTTGAACAATCTTCGAGCCTGTCGTGCATGATAACGTTGTTTTGAATGTTTTGACAGTTTTCCTGCTTGCCAGATTAAAATAATTAGAAGGTAGATAGAGGTCATTTTTATGGCAATTATTTAAATGGCTGGCTGTAAATACATATCTAGTAACTACAGGAGTAGTATGATACTGATGAAACAAACATGCAGGTAAAAATTCTACCATTAAAACGAATCTTTCGAACTTCGTCTGATTTTCGTCCGTCCTCCTTTCTCATTCCAGTCTTGAAGATTGTTACCGTAATAAACTTGTTCTTAACTCTCTGTGGAACTTCCATTTTGTTCACAGCACATCAACACACGTTTCAATCCTTGCTTACCCTAGAATCTTTGCTATTTCTTTACATTCTCAAAGAGTTATCTTTGTGTTAAGCATTTCAAAAATTTGAAGCGAACGCAGGATTTGAACCTGCCCCTTCGGATCACTAGCCCGACGCTTTAACCAATCCAAAACACTCTTCTCACTTCAAAAATTTGACGCTTGCGTAGGAGGTGGGCTGGCTCCTATTTTTGAAGTGCTTACATTACACCAACTTATAGCGTTGGTGGCGCCACCTGTGATACCCGTATTAGACAGGTTATCACTCAACTAGAAGTTATTAGAACTTCTAAATATTGACGAGAGATGACGCACTGCTAAATCAATGTTATGATTTTATTTTGAGTGTTTCCTTACCAGATTTTATCTCAAAGAGTTATCTGGTACTTATTACTTAATGTATCTTCTTTACATTCCCCTTAAAACTACAATTTCATACATACATCCTCTAGAGATAATTTCTAGCAGTGCTAAACGATCTAAGCTGTATACGCCTGGCGTTTTCCTTCTTTTGTTACATAATAGGTATAGGCCGAATCAAACATTTTGGCGGCTATGAAATTAGCTACAACGCAACCCAGCTGTTGAGTGAGCTTCAGTCTTCTTCTTAATCGTGCACTCTTGTCAGAGTGGTCGTGCTTGCGTGGATGGTTCACGAAGGCTCCTCGCCGTTGTCATCTCTTCCCAGGGCTGCTGCACGTCTCGCGATGTTCCTCCATCTGTGCCGATCAGTCGCATCACGAGCACACTGTGTGGCTTTTTTAATTAGATCGGTCCAGCGAGTTGGTGACCGACCTGGACTTTGCTTGCCTTCCACTTGGCCCTGCACTACAAGTCTCTCCATCGAGTTCTCATTCCTGGAGATATGTCCAAAGAACTTTAGTATTCGCAACTGCACAATCGACAATAACCTATATTGTATGTGAAGTTCTTTGAGAATGGAACTGTTAGTGCGTAACGCTGTCCATGGTATTTTCAACAGTCGTCTCCAACACCATATCTCCAGCGCATCGATTTTTCGGCGATCCTGCAGCTTTAGTGACCATGTTTCAGCTCCGTAAAGAAAGATCGGAAAGACTAGGCACTTCAAAAGCTGATCCTTGGTCTTCTTGGTTATACGCCTGTCTTTCCATAATTTCCCTAGTCGCTCAACTGCTGATCTGGTGAGCTTCAGTCAGGATTGCATTATCCCCAGCTTGTGGCTAATATCCTCGTATTATATATCAGCCTCCACACTGAGAAAAAAAACGCCACTAAATATTACAAAAGTGCTTTGTATTTGGCGAAAACACTAAATTTTAGTATAATTTAGCAAAGTTTTGCTGTATTTGCAATTTTTATTATTTTTTACTAACAGTTTTGTTTTTGTAATTGTAATTCCTAAAATACGATTTTAGTAAATGCAGATATTGCAAAAGTTTAATATTTATTACAAATTTATAGTAAATATTGTTAGAGTTTTGTAAATTCCGCAAATTCGATTACTATTTTCAAGAAAAGGTAGTTGTGTTTCTAACAGTTTACCTATTTTGTAATTCTAAGTAATACTTTTAATCAATTTTAAAATACGTTTGTAATTTTAAGAATTTACTATAGTTGATACAACAAAAATATTTAGTTTTACCTTTTTGTAATTCCAAGCAACACGCTTTATTTATTTCAACACGGGTTTGTAATTTTTAGAAAATATAAAATTATTGATACAAGAAAAGATTTAGTTTTTACCTTTTGTAATTCCAAGCATCTCGTTTTATTAATTTCAACACGCATTAGTAATTGTTAGAAAGCACTTTAATTGGTACAACAAAAATATTTTGTTTTACCCTTTTTGTAATTCCAAGTAACATGCTTTTACAATTTCAACACGCGTTTGTAAATATTAGAAATAACTTTAATTGGTACAACAAAAATATTTAGTTTTTCCCTTTTTGTAATTCCAAGTAACACGCTTTATTAATTTCAACACTCGTTTGTAATTATTAGAAATAACTTTAATTGGAACAACAATAATATTTAGTTTTCCCCTTTTTGTAATTCCAAAGAGCATGCTTTATTAATTTCAATGCACGTTTGTGATTTTTAGAAAGAACTTTAATTGGTACATCAAAAATATTTTGTTTTACCCTTTTTGTAATTACAAGCAACATGCTTTATTAATTTCAACACTCGTTTGTAAATATTAGAAATAACTTTAATTGGTACAACAAAAATATCTAATATTTCCCTTTTTGTAATAACAAGCAACACGCTTTATTAATTTCAACACTAGTTTGTAATTATTAGAAATAGCTTTAACTGGTACAACAATAATATTTAGTGTTTCCCTTTTTGTAATTCCTAACAACATACTTTATTGATTTCAACACACGTTTGTGATGTTTAGAAAGAACTTTAATTGGTACAACAAAAATATTTAGTATTTCCGTTTTTGTAATTCCAAGCAACATGCCTTATTAATTTCAACACGCGTTTGTAAATATTAGAAATAACTTTAATTGGTACAACAATAATATTTAGTTTTCCCCTTTTTGTAATTCCAAAGAACATGCTTTATTAATTTTTTACACACGTTTGTGAAATTTATAAAGAACTTTTATTGAGTAAAGTTGAGTAAAGAATATTGATACAACAAAATTATTTAGTTTTTCCCGTTTTGCAATTCCAAATAACACGCTTATTTAATTTTAACACACGTTTGTAAAATTTAGCAAGAACTTAATTTGGTACAACAAATATAATTAATTTATCCCTTTTTGTAATTCCAAGGAACACGCTTTAATTATTATGAGCTTCCAGTGGATTCGCTCGCGTGGCCTACAGGAATCAAAATATGACGTACTGTTTTTTCAGAAACAAACATTATAAGCGCTCTTACGATAATAATCTCAATTGAAATTACAAGATGACAAAATTCCCGAACAAAGCATTATTGCTTTTCAACAACAAACAAATTTATAAAATTGACAAAATGAGCCGTAAAACGTAAACTTATCGCCTATAACAATAGCAAGTATTAGATCATAAGTAGTAACAATATTTTTCCCAGAACAAATTATAATAAAATGATTTTACGCTATGGCAAGTCTTGAGTAAAGAGTAAAAAAGATGAAGAATAAGCATAGCTGCTGGATTCTAAACGCTTACAAATAAAAAGCAAATTTTTGGCTTTAAAATTTAATAAGGTATGGTTAAATATATGAAGTTATTAAACGGATACGGAAAAAAGTTTACGTTTACTATCAACAGTCATGGTAAGGGCACTGAAGTTACTAGAATAATATACGAGATAAGTTTACACTTTAATACTCGAAAAATCTCTAATTAATACTTATGCATTAATTTTAATTGCATTAATTGGCATTAAGATTTTTTCTGATGCCGCGTTTTGTGTTCCCGCCAACGTCGTTGAAATATTCTTATTTGACGGCTTTGGCTTTGGTTTCAGTAATTCAGTACACTGAGTATCATACGAGTACTTCGTAGGGTTTGACATGCTCATAGGCGATTAGTACTATGTACTCACAAAAAAAAACCACCGCGTTGGTACCTAGATAGGTACTGGTATAGACAAGTATTGGTATCTGATATACCACTGGTTTGGAAGATGAAAAAAAAATTGATTTACCTTGTTTTGTACTTACAAGCGTGGGTTTAATCATTTTCAAAACACGATTGTCATTTGTATTGAAAGGAAGAATAATTTCAAACATGAGGCTTTATTAATTTCAAGACACTATTGTAATTTTACTACAATACTTTAGTTAATGCAACAGAAACATTTAGTTTTTGGTCTATTTTGTAAATCCAGCAATAAGCTAAGTAATTTCAACGAAATGTTTTGTTATTTCCAGTAAAGTGTCCGGTGTGTTTTGCTTTATGAATACGATCCCGCCTTTTCAGCAGCCATTTCGTAGTTTCTTGCAGTAGAGTAAACATGGAGAGTGAAGTTCAGTACCAACAAACTGTGTTTTACCAACAGATTTAAACACTGTGAGTGACAATTGACAATCTTACCCAGGAATCATTGTTATAACAGCTATACAGTCATCTTACTGAGTAATTGGGGTCTCAGTGAATACGATCCCGCCTTTCCAGCAGCTATTTCGTCGTTGCGTGCAGTAGAGTAAACATGGAGAATGAAGCTCAGTGCGTACCAACTAACTGTGTTTAATAGTGTAGTGTCATAAGTACAGATTTAACCAGTGTAAGTGAAAATTGACAATTTTACCCAGAATCTACGCAGTGACTGGGTTTCTCCGTGAATACATTATACTCGCCGGCAATGTAAATTATGTTTTATTGTACATGTGGCTGTTTCGTGTGTTATATTATAAATGTGTAATACTTAATAAATATCTAATATGACTTCACTTGAATCTTTATTTTTATGTTTGCAATTATTATTCACCTTGTAACTTAGGTACATTTAGATTTTTTAGTTTATAACCTTAGATTCGTTTTGTAAGATATGTAACTCAAGTAGTTTCAATAGCTTAATTTTGTATTATTTGGTTTTTGTAATGTTTAGTTTAGTTCTGTGATATCTACTTAATAAACCCTTTCCATAAAAAAGTTATAAAACACTTCAAATTGAAATATTTAAAACTGTATACTTATAGGTAATTGTTATAAGTAGGTATACAGTTTTTAATATTTCAATTTGAAGTGTTTTATAACTTCTTCTTGGATAGGGTTTACTAAATTGATAACACAGAACTAAACTAGACATTACAAAAATCAACTAGATAATACAAAATTAAGCTATTGAAACTACTAGACTTTTACTAGATAATACTGAACTAAACTTTCGAAAGTACTAAGGCTTACTAGATATTACAAAACTAATCTATCAAAATTACTAGGTGTTTACTAGATGATACAGAACTAAACTTTTGAAAGTACTAAGACTTGACTAGATATTACAAAACTATTCTATTAGGCTTACTAGATATTACAAAACTAATCTATCAAAATTACTAGGTGTTTACTAGATGATACAGAACTAAACTTTTGAAAGTACTAAGACTTGACTAGATATTACAAAACTATTCTATTAAAATTACTAGGGGTTTATAGATAATACAAAACTAAAATTTCGAAATTACTAGGACTTTACTAGATATTACAAAACTAATCTATTGGATCTACTGGGGCCTTACTACATGTAACAAAACAGGTATTAGTAATTCCTACTAAATATCAATTTGTATTTTTTACAGGGCATTTGTTGTCCTCGGAATTAGTAAAATCTTTAGTATTCTTTACTAAGATTTTACTTTGACTTTGCTAGCTATAACAAAACAGGTATTAGTGATACCTACTAAACATCGATTTGTATTTTTAACAGGACATTTGTTGTCTTCGGGATTAGTAACATTTTAGTAAAGAGTACTATGGACTTTACTAGATATTACAAAGCTAATCTATTGAAGCTACTGGGACCTTACTACATATAACAGAACTGATATTGTAATACCTACTAATTGCATTAACAAAAATCGATTTGTATTTATTACAGGTCATTTGTTGTCCTCGGATTTAGTAAAATTTTAGTAAAGATTACTATTTTTTTGTTAGTTTTTCTCTCAGTGCAAGATGCATGATTCTGCCTATACCAAAGGATAGTCTGCAAATGCCTGTTTAGTCCAAATCATACAACTTGGCGGCTGTTATGTTAGCTACAAGCTGCGAATAAACCAATACGGACTGAAGCTCATTAACAACTGCACGATGACTGGGTTATCCGCAGCTTGTAACTAACATTACAGCCGCCAAGTTGTGTGATTCGGACTATATACGTAACTAACGACCCGGCTTCGTACAGGTGTATTATACATGTAAACCTTTCCCTTGAATCACTCTATATATTAAAAATCATACAGGGTTATTTCTAATCACAAATACGCTACGCCTGAGTTATTCAGTTCAGTGAATTTTCTATTTTACTTATTTTATTATACATTCTTTGTTTCCTTGTTTTGATCAATAGACTTTAGATAATTTCAGTGCGGCTTTGTAAGTACCCCTCTGGAAGCTCGCTACAGAAGGATACTTTCAAAGTATTCGTCTACTTTAATTTTTAGTTTTCCTGTATACACATACCTTGGACGACAATCCAGTGTAAAACTTAGCTACTAAGTTTAGAATAAGGATTCGATTGTTATCTGTTTTGTGTATCAAATAAATAAAATAAAATAAAAATAAATCAATAAGCATCCTTCTAGGGGCTTATTCTGTACATAAAAACTAACAACTTTTGTTCTGCGACTTTACTTAAAACTCAAAAAACAAATCAGTTGTTCCATATATTTTGTCGCGGATGAACAACATTTTTCTATGGAACAACAATTTTTTTTTTGAGTTTTGACGATAGTCGTAGAACAAAAGTTGTTAGTTTTGATATACAGAATTAGCCCCTAGAAGAATGCTAATTGATTAGAAATAACCCTGTATAAATATAGTTTAAAAGAAAACTTAAAAACACGCTTAGGATTCATCAATTTTTTTTATAAATGCATTGTCATCGGTCTTTGATAGGTGTGCAAAGTTTAAAGAAAATCTGATCGCTCAAAGTAGGTCAAAATAGAGCTCAAAGGGGTTGGTTACAAGCAAGCAAGCAAACAAACATACTGGTGAAACTAATAAGCGTGTTAAAAAGGCATCAATATCCGTTGCGTAGTTTTAAAGATATAAGCTAGGGACAGACAGTGTGAAGCGATTTTTTTTATACTATGTAGTTATAGTGCTGTTGACATTTGGTCAGCAAGGTTTAATCGTTCTCGTAATAAAATAGAGTTCTGGTCAGCAACTGAACACAAACCCAGTTAAATACAAGCCCGAAAGCGACAAATAAAAGAGTAGTTAAATTCCAACGACTTTTAAGTTTTGTTTAAAAACTGGTTTCTTTGTACCTGCATTAAAGAAGCGTTTAAAGTAAATGCAACTGAGCAGGTTAGCGCAAAGACGAAAGAAGGTCACCTTAATCAAATGTATTTTACCATTTTTACCTAAGAATCATCGCAAAAAATTGGATACGCTGTGTTATGTTAACCGCTTATTTTAATAGCTTTTTAATTGATACTGCTGACCTACACGGCAAATACTCGGAGATCATATACCTATCTACAATCTACATAGGTACCTAATCTTTGTATAAAAGTTGCTTCTAGTAAAATATATTGTGTACATAGTATTATTATTAGTAACAAATATTATATATTGCAAAAAATAGCATGACCGACTTCACCCGTGTACAGAATCATTACATAGTATAAAACAAAGTCGCTTTCCGCTGTCTGTCCCCATGTATGCTTATATCTTTAAAACTACGCAACGGATTTTGATGCAGTTTGTTTTAATAGATAGAGTAATTCAAGAGAAATGTTTATATGTATAATACACCTTTGCGAAACCGGGGCGCATCGCTAGAACGCAAATATTATGCACGGATCGATGTAACATTTTTCACATTATTGTTGATTTATCAAAAATGGCTCAGCCAATTTCGATAAAATTTAAATGAGACCAATTTCAAAGTATACTCTTTCCAATAAAAAAAGAACTATTGAAATCGGACTACTATGAAAAAAGTTATGCGTGGTTATACATAAAAAAATATATATAGGTACGCGTTAAATTAAATACCTCCTCCGGTGGTTCGTCGGTCAAATACAGCTGTTTTTTTTTTGTAATGTTGGTAAGTGGTTCCAACAGTAGGCTATACATTGACATGCTATAAATGTAATAACAAATCCTGTCAGTCTGGCTTTAAAATACCGTCGCTTTAAAGGCGTGGTTCGGATGACACATTAAATTGTAGGTCCCGGTTATTTTAACCGCTTAGCCATGTCGGAGGCCTTCAGGCGGCCTAAAAACTCTGACATCAGGGCTAGCCACCCGGCCTATACGAACTTACTTACTTAAACCCTGACTGACAGGCTCTGTTACATGTTTTGGGTGATTGGCTGTGGTCAAACTTTTTTTAACTTTATCTACTCACACACTAATTTTTAGCTTTTAGAAGTAGTTGCACACTTGCAACTTTTCAGTATTTTATCACATGTTTTCTATGTCGACTTTGGTTGAAACGGGCAACACCAGACATCGGAGATATCGCTCTCGGGCGGACTAGTTTTGTTTTCGGGCAGAGCAAGGGATTTTCATATTCATATTCATATTTATTGCCACTAAGTGTTACATTTGAGGTCTTAATTAGGATATTATGTGCTTACAACTACCTATTGAGCAGTAGGATGTCTAAATTGTAATAATGAAGAATAATATAACAAGTATTGAAGTTGAATCACCGTGTTTCAATAGTCACAAAGCTAACTACGCCACAAATGCAAAGTTATTGGATTTGAGATAGATGTAGCCTATACAAGATACTCATTTATTTAAAAATAAACTGGTACCCTACCAAACGCTAAGCATCTCAGCTGACTGACTCCGGGGTATTCTTGTACCCCACCATGACAACGTAAAACCAAAAATTCAGCTTTTAGAAAATATTTGCATTTTTTGCGCTTATCTCCCGGGCTATAATATATGTATGCCTAGTCTGCTGTAGTAACATATTTCCTAACAAAATAAAAGGTACAATTTTAATGCGCTGGTGTGGTCGATAACCTTTTCAGCTGATATTCTGAAAAGGGCTGATTTTACAATTTGATGATGAAAAAAAAACTGAATGCATAAAATGTCGAAAAGCTTTCAAATATGTCGTAAGGCTGAAAGATACAATTACATAGTTTATTACCGCATTTGCAGTAAACACTGCCCAAACCTTGCCTTCACTTCCGAGATCTCAAGGCGACGCATTGTTGCTGCACCGCACGCCCTTTTGAAAGGGACTAATTTCGACAATGGCGAAGGGCAAGGGAAGACGGGGTACGTCCTTATTCGTGACATGTACCGATAGGCCGCGGCACGCAAGTTGGCGGAAATGAAGTTAGCTACAAGCTGCGCAATATCCAATCAACGTGCTATGTGAGCTTTAGTCAGAATTGCAAAGCTTATAGCAAAGAAGATATAATAATACTACGTATAGAACGGTCACTCGTTACCCCCCACCTGTTTGAGTCTTCCTCACTTCCACCCCGCGTTTCACGTACCGATCGCGTACTCTGCGCGCGGGCTGCACTAGCCGGTAGATTTTGTAATAAAAAATACCTAGACTGTGACAATAGAGAAGATTTGTGCTGAGTATGGTTAAAAATCAATAATACGTAACAAAACAATAAATTTTAATGTTTATCCAAGGATAGGTAAAAGGAACTTATTTTACATTATTTGGTAACTTTCTCTTGATATTTTCTTTCAAATAAAGTAGATCGGTTACTTATTGCTAAAATGCTTCCAAATTAAGTAATTGTTATACTTTTATAACAGATCTGTAATGCTGTTGTCGAATCAATATTTCACTATGTATTGCCTTTGTTGTAAACTCCCGATAATTAGGGAAATTGTGTGATTGACATCGTTACCTTATTTCATAGTTGTACAATAGATGCCAAATCAAATATTGTACAATTTAGTTGACGTGAAAGTAATAAAACTTTAAATTGCCAAGGTTCTTTTTATGGGTAACGCCCATTAGTAAATATTTAAATTTATAAGTATCCAAATTTAAGGGTAAATTAACTAGATATTTGATTTATTTATTTATTTACATTTTCAATAAATAACATTACAGTCTCAGTTATTAATTTTGTTATAAATTACTTAAAAAACAACTTAGGCAGGTTACGTCCGTACATCTTCATTATTCAAACATTTTATTGGTAGGTATAGCGAATATTATTGAACGCTATACTGTTCCTGTACCCACTAATTGTATTTTCAACCGCGTCGAAATATAATGAACATATTTGTGAGTACTTGGTATCCAATTCGCTTGCCATGTGGTGTAGCAGCAGTCCATTTATCCCTCAACTCAACATGATCAGACGGAATCCTGCAGAATTTCAACAAGGTTTAGACTTAGATTTTTGTAATTATAATATTACGGTTATATGAAAGACTACATAACTATTCAGAGGCGTTATGTTAATTTATGGCTTCTCCTAAAATAGAAAGAATTTATAATATTTTAATATTGTACGCTCGGCTCAGGCGGCATGTGACAATGAGTCATGTTTTTTTCGCGCGTGCCGCCGGCGTTAACAGATTTATAAGACGTTATAATGTCAAAATACCTTTTACCTTCAAAAAACCATCGAAAAATAATGATATTTTTTTTTTTTTTTGTTTTACATGAGATTGAGATTAATCATTTTTTTATCTGGTATAAAGGCATGGTTATCTACCAAATATGCGATTAATTTACCTACATACTCTGGATTTTTTAAAGCGTTGCGCAGTGTAATTATGCCAAAGCGTAAATGGGCAAATAATAATAAATATCATAGGTAAATATGTACATTTCATTTTTTTGGTATTCATGCCCGAAAAAGAAGAACTCCTTTATAAAACTTAAATTAAACGCGACGAATTAGGTAATTATATTTTAACATACGAGTATTTCTCTATAATTTTACAGTTCATTACACAAAAACCTAAGTTTGATTTTATATTATCGAGAATAAAATTTCTGAATTAAAAAAATCTGTATCTCTTACCATTTTTACACAAGATAAAAGCTTTAATAGTAATCTTACATAATTTACGATATTTCATACTTTTCCAAAAATAATGACATAGCGACTGGTTTAAAAAATAAGGAAATTTTTGGGGAGATTTATTGTAATGGCACCACAGATGTTTTGAAATTCATAATATATATTAAAATTACAATAAAACTTGAAAAAATACAGCTTGGGAATCAGAATACCATTGTGTAGTGATTGATCTGAACAAAAAGATATAAAATGTGATATCTACAGTGTAATTCAATTGCGATTATGGTGAAAATGCGACTACTTACGAATGAAATGATATTGCTCATTTATCTCGTACGCCGTTGCTTTTGCAGCCAATTACGCTGCAGTAGTTCATCGTATATTGAACGCTTATTACGGTAAGAGTGAGTTTTTACGAGAACTTATGCTCAAAACTTTGTTTTAAATAAATATGCTTATTTTCCAAGTGATCAAACAAAAACCGCAGCTGTTTGTTATTGAAGATACTGTCAAAAGTGACATGATCTTCAGAAAAAAACGCCAACCACCACGGAATCGAGATATCTCTTTCTAACTCATGCCGCCTTAAATCAACGCATCTCTTTCTGGCTCCGCATTATCCCTCTGGTAGTAATAGCTCTATGGCACTAGATTTTTATTATTTTTTGCAAAATTCAATACGCAACTGTCTCACTCAAGCGGCCTGTCGTCACGTCGTGGTGATCGCTGACAGCCATAGAGGTTCCGCACACAAATGCACGTGTAGCGTTCGTGCGTATGTGTGTTGTCTGTGAGTAAGTACTGTGTAGTGTGCGTAAGACAGCAGATTTTGTATGAAAAATCGCGGAATGTCCGGGCTGTGCTTATAGCTAACTTCATTTCCGTCAACTTGTGTGATGCGGCCTTCGATCACTTATACCCTAGATTCCGCGTAACCGCGCAAAAAGCACCCAAAGTAAACAGTGCTTATATTCCTAGTAAGCACTGTTTTGCCGCCAGTGTCGCGCCGACCGTCAAGTGGAACGATGCCGAAGTGTTCTGTGAAAAGTTGCAAAAATAACACGCTTACAAAGAGAAAACAACATGGGATTTCGTATTTTCGTAAGTTATAGTGTTTTTAATTATACTGGCAGTGATTAACATTCGAAATAATCTAGTTATCGTCTCCAAATTAGTATTTCAAAAAATTAAATCCTATTATTTTTGCTTCCCAGCTGTCTCTTTCACTCGGACGATAGAGTTTACACGCAAGACAAGAACAAAATAGGCCTGATTCAGAACAAGTCTAATGGAGTCGATGTCATCTTTTATTTTTCTTAGACTTTAAAAATGGTATCGGTTTATTTTTTTTTACAGATTTCCTCAAAATGAGATACAAAGAGAAAAGTGGCGGATAGTGATAAAAGAAGTGACGACTATTTTAAACCCAATGACTCCAGTGTGGTTTGTTCAGACCATTTTGCTGAATCTGACGTGTATTATACACAAAAAGGATTTCGGAGAATAAATAAAAATGGCTTGTTAATTCATAGTTATAATTAAATTTGATAGGTCTCGCGGAAATCTGTTTCAGTTCATTAATATTGTATAATTATTATTGACCATTAGGATTAAGAGCATTACCCGATATATATAAATTTTGATAATAGGTAGTTTTTTTGATTCTGTTTCCGATGTGAGTGTGTTGATTTCTAATGATGATTCAGATGTACCTACGATAATGTAAATAATTCTCTTACATTCTTGTGTTGTAGATAATAGTAGTAATAAAAAAGTAATCATTTACAATTCTTGTTTTTGCCTTTTGCCATCTTCTGATTTCTACATTTTATTAGCCCTTATCGTAGACATACCTTATTAGTTAAAATTTTAAATTTCATCAAATTTTTTTAAGCTGTTGTCGCCGTGTGAAAAGAGAACAAACATACTCACTTGCACTCAACTTTCTGATTGAAGGGAGAGATGTACCTAGAGGGTACCTACTCTGCTTCTACTCCTTAGAGGAACAAAGCCTACTACAAAAAATGTCCACCTGGGCGAACCCAGGGCGAGTAAGTTAGTTTCATTAATATAAAGTTAAATAACAGTTACGAATTTCAGCAAGAAAAAATTAATTATTTTTAGTACGAGAGAACAAGTAAGCGTCTCCATTGGATTCCATGTTCTATCATAGTTTTTACAGTCAGGATAATAAAAACGCCCTAAAGTCGTAGGTGACTGTTATTTTGAGCGTTATTGTTATGAAGATAAAGTTTAATTTCACTAGACGCCACCACGGACGGCAATAGTTTTATGAGTTTTCGTCAATGCCGCGGAGCCAAAACGCCACAGGTCGTTAGGCAATTTTTGAAAACTAAACCTTAGGTTACTGCAATAAGGTTAATTGTTATTAAATATTTAAATAGCTTTGTGATATTTTTTTGTAACATGTGGCATCTGAATTGGCAGGTAGGTTTAGTAAACTCAAGCCGTTTTTGTGCATTGTGTCATTATGGAAAGTTGCATCTAGGGTATAAGTGATCGAAGGATGCGGCCTATACCTACCAACGCTTGTAAAGTAAGTACTATACTGTGTAACCATAGCTTATAGTTTGACTAGGTGTTCGTTAGCGATCATCGAAGTTAAGCTACGTTCAGCAAGATTAGTCTTCGGTTGGGTGACCCTGGGTGGCATTTACAACTGAGCGCTAACGTGGCTCGGATGTCACGTTCAATTGTAAGTTCCGGTTGTTTTAACCGTTTAGCCATGTCAGAGGCCTTCGCGGATTAAAACCTATGACACCAGGGCTAGCCATCCGGATCATACGAACTTACTTATAGCTCATCGTAGGTATTTATTGTTTATCTATGGTGTTACTTATTTTGACTGTATGAGTCGATATGCAGTAAAATAATGCTATTTACGAATGAATACTTCGAAATTTGTAGACGGTCACATAAGCGTATGCATGCATAGCATTGCGCAGTGCATTTAATTGTTTTGAGCTAATTATATTCTGAATGCATTCGGTAAGAGGCAAGGTTCTGTCCTCTTGTCTAACACGTGTAAAACTATAATTGTTTTGAGCTAATTATATTCTGAATGCATTCGGTAAGAGGCAAGGTTCTGTCCTCATGTCTAACACGTGTAAAACTATAATTGTTTTGAGCTAATTATATTCTGAATGCATTCGGTAAGAGGCAAGGTTCTGTCCTCTTGTCTAACACGTGTAAAACTATGATGATGCAGCGACTCAAAATGTGTCTTGGCATTTGCATAATGTCAATCACTTCAGCGTCAGCTGTCATCGTGGCAAAGTGGAGCACTAGCTCCGAGGTGGCGTGGAGGAGTGTGTCGGCACACCAGATAGTCCAGATACATCGTCACCCTTCACCTCTAGACCAAACCAGCGAATGGGTGTTCAACCAGCCGGGCTACGTCTATGAAATATTTATTTCGACGTGTCAGAACAAGACAGCTTTATGGCAAAGTATATAACTGTAACTTTTTCACACGTCGAAAAGAGTTCTTTTCGTGGCTTTTCGTGGTCGTGTGCTAAGCTAGCAGGTTAGCACCGTATACGACTGCCCTAGACGGGTCCCAGTGCAACAGGTCAATTACAAGATAATTATTTTTTGCAAAAAATGGCATGACCGACTTCAACCGTGTATATTTTGCATGAATCGATGTAGCTTTTTCACATTACTGTTGATTTATCAAAAATGGCTCAGCCGGTTTCGATAAAATTTAAATGGGAACAATTTCAAAGTATTTTATAGATCTGTATTCCAATAAAAAAAGAATCTTGTAATTGGACTACTATGTAAAAAGTAATGCGTGGCCACAAATAAAAAAAAAATACGCGTCAAATTGAGTACCTCAAAAATGGCCCCGCGCTTGTCACTTCGGCTGCACAGGATAGGGAGAGCGGAGAGTCGAGAAGAGAAGGACTAGCACATTTTGGCTGAGTTAGCTACGAGTAAGTCTGGCGATTTATTTAATCCGGACGCCAAGAGTGTTTTGTGTCGCTGCGTCATCCTAGTTTTACACGTGTTAGACAGGAGGACATGACCTTGTCTCTTTCCGAATGCATTCAGAATATAATTAGCTCGAAACAGCGAAACCTCAGGTGCCTGCATACGATGCATGCGCCTATGTGACCGTCGACACATTTCGAAGGATTTTAGATTGCATTGTAGAATTTGTAGGTATTACTGCATACCTTATACGGTCAAATGATTTGTTATTCTTATTCTTTTGACCGAAAATTAGTATGCGATATGGTATCGCGTTGCAGTGTGGAGTTTTGCTGGAAGAATACTGATCGATTTGGAATTCCGAATGGAGATATTAAAGTTACATCTGACCTTGATATACCTACAGGGTTACTCAGAAAGGGCCTAAAATGTAGGTACTTATATTACCATCTGGGCGTCATTTGGGTTTAATAATAATAATAAATATTAGGGGCCATCTTACACATGGTCTCTGACCCCAAACTAAGCAAAGCTGCCAGAGACTGATACACTACATATACTTACATATTTTAAATACATACTTATATAGATAGTATCTAAATACACCCAGACACAAAGCACCTATGTTCACCACATAAATGCTTGCCGTGGGTGGGGATCGAACCCTCGCCTCTTTGATCCAGAAGTCAGGTTCACTAACCACTGAGCCACCGAGGCAGTCAGTTTGTTTGTGCCAGGCATCAATCCCAAGTTGTTCCCCTACTTCATGTTCTCCACTCGAGAACTTATCGACCGCATCGGTCATCAGTCCTCCGGTATGTGCCCTGCCCACTGCCATTTCAACTTGCCAACCTGTTGGGCTATTTATTTGTTAGGATATTTATGTAGCTTTGGTTATTTTACCGATCTCTCCATTTCTGATTCGATCTCGCAGTGAGACTCTTCATAGCGCGTGGCATTACTTGCAGGCCCATGTTTAGGCATTTAGTCTTTTATGTTATGATGAAAATTTTACGTGTAAAATTATGTAGTTATTGACACAAATTCAAAGAGAATGTGTATAATAGTCCAACAAAGCGGTTAAAACCCATTGACTCAAGTTCACGGTTATTTTACATTTTTATTTGTTTAGCTCTACTTGTTGACACACGTACGTCACACACTGTACCCATAGACTTATTTTCGTAAGGACCGGACCAAATCATTTGTTGTACCAAGTGTAACAGAGAAAATTTGCGTAAATTAAATATTTAGTTTTAATTTAGTTTTATTTTAAAGCACTACTTCCGTTGTAGAGCTGTTTTACTAGAAACAAGGCATTAAGCATTTTCGTGTATAATTTATTTATATATCGAGTATAAATGTGTACAAGCGGAAAAACTAACACAAAATTATATTTTTAAATCTCTGTCAGTGTGAAGTATAGATATATATTTTATTGTTAATAGAATTAATAGACATGGATACTGGTAATCAATTAGCATCCTTTTTAGGAGCTTATTATGTAAATATATATAAATAAATATTGGGGGCCATCTCACACACTAACAATATGTGCATCAAAACTAACAAATTTTGTTCAACGACTTTTATCTAATCTCAAAAATAAATGCTGTTCCATAGAAAAATATCGTTCACCCTCGACGAAATGTATGGAACAGCTACTTTTTAGTTTTGACAAAAGTCGCAGAACAAAAGTTGTTTCATTTGATGTACAGAATAAGCTCCTAAAAGGATGCCAATTGCTTACCAGTAACCATGTATATACTATACCTGTATATTTATATATCGTATACTAAATAAATAAGGATTTAGACGCGAATGTTTAGTCAGACATATCCTTGCGTTTAAGTATTTGACTTGACATACATCGATGTGTAATTGTGTATGATTACCAAGTAAAACATTATACCTACGTATTTTCCCTGGGAAGGAAAAATTAATCATACCTACCAGGTCTCAATAATTTATTAATGACTAGTTTTTACCGTGCTTTGCCCGCCTGATATTTTGATTTTTGACGCAATATCATTATAATTTATATACATATAGCCTATGTGTTATTCTGATATATAAGCTATATTATAGCAAAGTTTCATCTCAATCCGTTCAGTAGTTTTTGCGTGAAAGAGTAACAAACATCTATCCATCCATCCATCCTCACAAACTTTCGCGTTTATAATATTAGTAGGAAGTAGGATGTACTTCAGTAGGACTGGGGGTCAATTTTATTTACTTGAGGTGTATTTGATGTAGTCGTGCTTGTGGCTATGACTAGCTTTTAAGATGGAGCCAACTCCGAAATCGCGAAGGTAAGATCAGCAGTTTTATACTTTTACCGTTGTAACAAAAAAAACTGAATAAGTGCGAGTCAGGCTCGCACACCGAGGGATCTGTACAAAACCAGATAATTTCACAAAATTGGGAAGTAAGTTGTTAAAATCTCTATAAATAAAATCTCTAAACGTTTTACTCACTTTGAATTTTCAACCCATATTGTGTGAATCTAGGCCCTATTTTTAGTGATTTAAATAAAAATGTACGGTTTTCGATTTATTTCTATATGTGTAGGTACTCTGGGACAATGCTTCTCGCCAAATTTCACAGTTCTATATCAACGGGAAGTACCCTGTAGGTTATCCCAACTAGCAAAAAGTTGTGCTATAACAGTCGCGGCGACGTTTTGGTTTTACTGTTTAGTTCTATAAAAATCCCATAATTAGTGCTATAAACGTCGAGTCAACGTTTATACAACGCGAAAAAGGCGCAGATTATAGCACTAAAAAGTGCTGTAGAAGTGCAGTAACTGTGTAAATAGGACGAATGATTTGTGGAATAAACATCGAATAAAAGCAAAACGATCTCAGTTTAGTGCAGTAAAAGCAATATAGCTGCAACTACCGCTTATTGATAGAGTTGAAGTGTTTACGTTGCCACTAATCAGCAATAAAGTGAAGTAAACGCTGCAAATTTGCTACAATTCGACATTTTTGTTCGTTAAAAGCCAAATTTGCACTGTTATTCCTTTAAAAAATTAGAACGATTGCATATGGTTTTTGTGAGTGTCGAAATATGTTGTTTTTTACGACATAAACGGCTCTAACTTTTTATACGATAACTGAGAAGTTTTACTTAGACTATAGATAAACATCTATAATTTAAATTTCAACTCGATATCTTTACGCGTTCCCGAGATAAAGAGTCTTGACATACAACCAGACGAACCACAAAGTTTTTTCCTTTTGAGGTACGGAACCCTAAAAAATCAAGTTTAGAGTCGTTACCCGTGGTCCCGTTGGGTTGACCCTATAGGGTTAGCCCTGAGCCCACCCTAGGTAGCTAGATATAATCCCTGATAGCCCTACCTTGAATATTTTAATTCTAGCTACAACCCTGGAACAGCCTATTTTATTACGTCAGTTTTCAAAAATGCTAAAGAACTTTGTTTAAGAATAAATAATAGTCAAACGGTAGAGAGGCAGTATTAGTTAAGCACCATAGTACGTAGTATTATTATATCTTCTTTGACCATAGTTACTTTTGCTGACAAGGGGGAGGGGAGAATATAATAAATATTAAACTTGTGCCCACTTGATACTTCAATAACCCCAAATGCATCAATAAAAAACCTAGCAACAAATTTTCTAACGTTTTCAAAACAAATTAAAACACAAAAAACTGCATAAAATATATCTATTTCTTGAGGAGATACGATGCCACATACAGACACAAAGATTTATACTAAGTAGGTACCTACCACAATTGAAATATTCTCTCTTTTTGTGTAGATTGAAAATAAACAGTCAATTATATTTTATAAAAATAAAATATCCGTTCTGACTTTGAATCGTTGTCGCAAGTTTTGTGAAAATTAAGCACTAAGTTGCTACCTTAAGATGATATTTCGTAAGTTAAGTACTTAACGCTTACTTAGCCATGAATAAACGATTACTTATTGACATTGACACATTTGCTTTCGCGCTATCGTCATTAAAATATGGCAATTATGAGCATTGTGATCGAACCCAAGAAAAAATCCGCAATTCTACAGCGATTTCGAAGAATTTTCTTACATAGGGCTCTGTCTCAATAGTGGCAAAAGGTACGATGGCATCGTGGTGTTTCTACCACCTACAGAATGTTATTTTGAAAAGTCCAGGCTAGCTATCCGCCCTATATGAACGTAGGTAACTTTTTTACTATCTATAAAGTAATGTTTCGATTTTACCGGTTGGGTAAAATATTCATAATTCAATAAACAAATTGCAGGCGACTTGTCCGTGTCGTCGACACGGAGTGAATATGTTAAGTAAATATATTATATTAATTACCTACTTCTAATCTTCAACCAGTTTGAAGTACAAAAACAAAGCCCAAGTATTGGCATTTCCTATTGAAGTAGGTATAATGTTTCTCCTGGGAATACCTAAGCCAACTGGAAATCTAGTTTGTAAGGCCGTAGCTGCCATTTTAGAAATATTGTTGCACCTGAGAGCTATTTGAAAGCTTACAAATTTTACGATGTTGTATAATTAGATATTTGTATGCGTACAAATGTATGATATTAATAAAATAATGCAGTTGGTATCTACCACATACTTATTAGAGAAATGGTTTATATATGGCAAGAAAATTTTATTAAGGTAACTTAGAAAATTCGATAATGCTATTCACGGATAGGTAATACTGTATACCTTAGAAGTATATAAAATATTAACTTTTTTTCATAAAGCACAATATAAACTCGATCTTAGGGAGGGAGGTATACAACCACTTGATGTAAATTAGAGTTACCAAATGCAAATATATATTTTTTATTTATTGATTACAAATATAGTTCTAAAGTTAGTACAAAAGTACTGGTTGATTGTAAACCTCTAAGGTATCTAAGTAAGTAAGATGAAAAGTTAAATTAATTTTAAAATATTCAGCAAAAGTGTCAAACAGAATAAATCTCTTTTACAATTTGGAAATAGAATTTCAATTTCAATAGTTACAATTCTGTTGTTATTTGGAAATGTAGTTTGCAATACTTAAATTAAGGACAAATGTGATGAATATATTATTTATAATTATTAGGACACTTAATACACCTTACCACTGTACCTATCCTAAAAACCTAAGAAAAATGAATATAAACAAAAAAATATGACATAAATTGTACAGAAAATAAAAGTGCATGAAACTCACAGATCAAACCTCCTTGGTTCCCAAAAAAAAGAAAACAAAAGCACTTCACTCAAACGTCAAAATCACTCGCGTCAAGTTTTCCGCGCAATCTTTACTTTTTAATTTTATTTGGCAACGCAAATGAGGTTTTACTTTTTAGCTGCAAGTATATGCACGCAACGGGACTGACCCTGACGGACTGGCTGCGCGGCTGGTCACTGCCGATTTATATAGTAATATAGTCCTTGTTCTGATTGTTAGTACGAGTATAGCACGTGCTACTTGCATTTGCTTTTGAGCTGGACTGTTTATTTATTTTTTTAAATGTGTGGAGAAGGTTTGGTGGGTGACTGGCTAGATTGGTACTTAACGTATTCAAGGATATTATTGTAACAACCCTGAAATTCTCGGTTTTGGGAAAAAGTAAACATTGTAGAAAAATAATATTACTGACCCTAAGATTTAACAAAAGACACAAAAGTAGTGAATAGAAAAACTAAAATTAAGAAGAAAAAGGCACTGAATGCGATGCCAAAAAGAAGAAAAATATCCTGATTCTTGAAATATTTATAATTCGTAAAAAGTATTACGGTTCTCACTGCAAAATTACCAAAGCCATAAGCAAAACTATACATATTTATTTGGCTTAGACTTTGTACAGTAGCCCAAAAAAGCTTAAAAATTATGTAAACACAACAGTGTTTAATGCTTAATTACAAAGAAATGTTGTATTATCTAATTTGATCACGTCACGCCGCCATATTTTACAAGCAATGTCAAAAGATAAAAATCCGGAAATTCATATTTATTAATAAACTTTATTTATTAATAAACTAAACAATGAATAAAATAAAACTTACGGTTCCGTCTTAATAAATCTTCTATTTTATCGCATTCTTACGTGTTATCACGAAAGTCCGATAAATAAGTTATCTGATTGAAATCCTATGAAAAGTTGACCACAGAATAGGCCCTATTACACAGGGCAAAGTTGACATCAACGTAAAATATCAATGTAAATAAAATATGTCGTTAGGTTTCCTTCCTACTCTATAATTTTTGGTTTTAAGGGCTTTTCTCGGCTGTTTTACTAGCACGTTTGCTAGTGTTATTAGCATAGGCATTGAATTTCTAAAATTCCTATGTATATAACAATCATAACACGTATATTAAAGAATAGTTATTTGTTATACAAGAGTGCAATGTTGCTTTTTTACCGCCTGCTCAATTTTCATGACCGAGCAAGGGAATTAAAAGAGCACAAGGTACAAAATCTTTGCACTCGAGTGGAACACGTAACTTTTCATCCCACCTCAGCGAGGAAATAACTGAAGTCGTCTACTTACGTTTGTATGGTTTCAAATAAATCCCTCAACAATCATTGAGGGATTGTTGAGCTCATTTGCGTATTATTAACAGTTTCAGTCAATTCTGTTGGTGTCAACTGTCAAACAAACTTCCTCGTCGCTAGAATCACTAAACTTAGGTTTTTCTATTTTACAGATATCTGTGGGTTTTTCATTTATTTTTAAGTTTCTTGTTTACCAATACCGATCTGATGATGGAGTCGGAAGGTGGCCATAGAAACTCCTGTATTAAAAAAGATAGACCCGTCGTGTTTGGACTGGTTTTACTTGTCTTGGCTAGCACTCTGCTGCTACATGATATCTAGGATCTCAAAAGCTTGTATTTTAAAAAAGTTATATATTTATAATTTTTTTTTATCTGCTCTGTCAAATGGAGAGATTTAAAAACGAATCATAGTTAAGCCGGAAACATACTATCGGACGCGACTGACAGCCGCGACTGATAGGTATCTAGACTATGAAAGTACACTGAGCCGTGCACACTATCGGACATAAGTCGCGGACGTCACCTTGGGCTGACCTTGAGCGTTCGGACGTCCGAGAGCGATCTGGCGCGCCGGATGTTTTAAGACGTGCACATTGCTAAGTCGCGGCTGTCAGTCGCGTCCGTCAGCAGCGTCCGTACTATGTTTTCAGCTTAATACTACGTTGTCTATAAAACGTGTTAAATTTAATAATACACAAATCACAAAATGCTTCAAAAGTTTTGGGAAATCTTTGTGTTTTTATCTATATATATATATGTGGGATTTCACGAGCGAGATGGAAAATTGACGTTTTTAAAATCCTCTTTGAATCGCGAAAATATAAAAAACACTGAAATTTTTAACAGCTTTCAGAATGTAAAAATTCATCCCATAAAATCACATAGTAATAACAATGAGTAATGATGGTATCTATAAAAACGTAAGAAAACATTCATTGAAACTATAGGAAAACGTATTTGAAACATAAACGGATAAACCATTACATTTATAAAAGGGTAAATGAGACACACTCATTATTGCACACTAATACAATTATGTATATGATGACACCTAAGCTACCTATCTACATTGTACATGATACCTATATTAAGTATTAATAGGTAGTTATGGCAAACTTTGCCTTGTGATATATACTCGTATGCATTAATTCTCTCGTTGTTTTGTCATCCTGTCAGACTCATACCTCATTATGTGTAAACATTCCTCCATCTTTTAATTATTTCATTATTTTATGTTAAGTATAACTTTATTTTTTATCATTTTGTTACGTCAATTGATGAACTTTGAGTTATTGTTATATTGTATATAAGTATACAGGGTTATTTCTAATCAAAATCAGAATAAGCCCCTAGAAGGATGCTAATTGATTAGAAATAACCCTGTATACAATACATATAACATAATGCATAGTTAAATTGGTGTCGATATTCGTCCGAAATGAAGAAATTTTTAATTTTCTGTTTTTATTTTTCCTTTGTCTTTCCAGTTTTTTTATTTCCTGATAAGATGACAATTCAAGAGGTTTCGAAGAGTGGAGATGACTAGGGAAGGCATATACCAAAGAGGCAACTTCTACGGAGTTCCATACATTTTGTCGCGGGTGAACGATATTTTTCTATGGAAGAACGAATTTTCAAAAGTTTTTAGTTGTGATGTACAAAACAAGCCCCTAAAAGGATGCTAATTGATTAAAAATAATTTAACCCTGTATAACTATTTAAACCTATATCAGTCCAATCAGGTAAAAAACGACGTACGGCACTGCTCAAGCGCCCTTGCCGTTCCGCACCCTGTGTACTGCTTACCAGCTCTAAGGTATTAAATTTTATTCCCAGCTTCCAAAGCCATATCATTAGCTCAAATATAGCTATCAGTTTGCACAATTATTTACTCTACACTGCAGATTAAATATACATTGATCGGTGTTTTCCACCGGAGAACTCGGTCAGAGCAATTTACTAGTAATCTTTCGCAACGATCCATAAACCAACGTATAAACTTTAAATAAGAAGCAGATAATACTCATGGATAATACAGCTATTGACAGTAAATATATAGTGCGCGCAAGGTACATTGCGCACGGTCAAAATCAGAAATTAATTCAATATGCTAGCAACATAACGTACGTGGCGCCACCACTCGCGGACAGAGTTATCTTGCGCGCACTCTACTATCAATAAGATTACATTTATTTTCTTTACCTATAAATTGGCACTTCACTTCTCCTGATTTTCAAGATATGATACTGACAAGTTAAAGAGTATTAAGCCGGAAACATACTATCGGACGCGGCTGACGGACGCAACTGACAGCCGCGACTTAGCAATGTGCACAGTCTTATAACATCCGGTGTGCCAGATCGCTCTCGGACGTCCGAACGCTCAAGGTCGTCCGAAGGTGACGTCCGCGACTTATGTCCGATAGTGTGCACGGCTCAGTGTACTTTCATAGTCTAGATACCTATCAGTCGCGTCCGTAAGCCGCGTTATAGTTATTATTATTATATTTATTATTGTTTTTATACGCGTTATTATTATAGTATGTTTCCAGCTTTACAATTCGCGCTACTTAAACACGTATCTACGATTTTTAAATGTCATCTGAGGTGATGTAAAGTACATACCTTTATCATTAGCTGTTCTACTTGTACTTAGGTACTCAGACTAGGCTGCCCGGGCACCTTGGTTCTAGTTATTTGGCGCTAGCAGTAACGCGTTTCTTTTAAAAGGACTAATTAAAATAATCATACACGTATCCATAGAATAGTTCACTAAAAACCAAAAAAAAATATCGGTAATCTAACCTTAACATTTTATCACCTGATTAATACTTAAAGTAAACGCAGAATTAAACCTACCTATACCTAAATTCAAGTAACTCTGCGTTTTATTAATAAGGCGGTAAAAGATTAAGAGTGTATAAAAAACTACTTATAAGTTAATTCCTATGTGATAACCCGGAAATTAAACTTTATAATACGTCGAACAATTTTTAATGATCGTATCATATAAGACAATATTTCCTGTTCAATTTTATTTTTTTAAAGGACATTCGCCTTACAATCGTGAAGTCGTGTTCAAATCCCAGTCCCGTACCAATGAGTTATTTGGAATTTAACACCACTGGCTTTTCGATGAAGGCAAACATCGTGAGGCTACTTCCATACGTTCGTAGAAGAAATTCTATGGCATATCTGAATCCACTAAACCGCATTAGGCCAGCGTGGTGGATATGACCCAATCACCCTTCGTGGGTAGGCCTACGTCCTGCAGTGGACTATTAAAAAGTTATACATTACAGTACATAGGCATTTAATTTTTAAAATCCTATGTAGCATTAATTAATCATTACACGCTCTTAAAGTGAAATAAAGAAAATATGGTACTGATATAATTAAAAACAAAAAAAAAACAAAATTAGAAAGTAAAACAACCTATCATTTTTATGTTTTGCGATCTATTTCGTCAAATAATGACATTTCAAAATAAAAATACTGCAAAACGTGTAATTTTGTGATAAACAAATGCTTCATAATATAGTTTTTTTTATAATTTCACAGGTTATTTATATCATTATCAATATAGAGATTGCGTGAGCAAGATGAAAAATTGGCGTATAAAATATCCTTAATATTTTTTTTTTATTACTTATCGTTAGTTAAACAAAGCACCACTCGAAACTCGTGGAGTAAAATATAAGAGCTTTTCGTAGCAAACAGAAATGGCTACACGTTTTTTGGCTACGAAATTTTCGTAGACGTAATTTTGATGTAGAGCTCTACGAATAGATAAGAAAGTAATAATATGAGAAATCTAATACGGCTTACATTGTAGTAACCTTTAAACGAGCTTTCTTCTAAAAATCTTGTACTTATGTAAAGTTTGAAACGGTTTCTAATGATTTTATTTTATTTTGGTATTAGATAGTGCTTTTCTTTATAATATCTGTGTAAGTTGTTGTATGTACAAATGTAATGTGGTAGAATTACGAAAAACCCTGTTTTTTAATTTTGTGGCGAATGGATTTCGGTCATTTTCTAGATTTTTTCTACGAGAGAAATATCTACATTTTTATCACATCAGTGTACCTGATATTCGTTTTCGAACAATTACATTATTTGCTTTCTTTTATTTGTATATTTTATCTTATCTCTGCCAAATTCGACGGCTAATTTATTTGTTTTTAGTAGTTGGATACTTGTACTACATTTTTTAAGCGAAAACAATAATTTAAATGCCTTTCCAGTGCTTTCTAAACAAATAACAAATAGATACATTTTATTAATGAATCGCACAACATCTAAAGATAACATTTAAACACTATTATTCAAATAAATTCTACTTCAGAAGTACGAGTAGGTCAGGATGTAAAATTTTAAAATCTTTATTTTTAGATATCTCGATTACCTATATTATACAACAAATTTTGACTAGGATATACAAAGATAAAAATAGATTAATAAAAATAACTCGTTTGTGTAGGAAATGGTTTTATTTTAACTTAACCTCTAACTTAATATACATAAAATATCTTGCATTTCCAAATAAACACTCAATTAAGTTTAAAACGTTTGATATAATAATAAATTTTACTATATACGATCATTATTAATGGTAATTTATTGAAATATTACATGTAAAGCATAATAGATGAAATAGATTAAGTGAATTTTTCTAAGATATGAAAACTTTTTTACTACTTTATAAACAACAAAAATCTCGCATAGTTAATTTTGGTCGGCCATTTTTCTCATTATAAGTTTATTTATGGTCACAACAATGAAATTAAGGTTTCTACTTATATGCTGGTTCATATTGTTAATGTATTTATAAACATGTTGACTCGTACGTCTACCTAGGACAAGTAGTCCAGTTAGGTAGCTCCACGAAGCTAATCTTTGTATTAGCTTCGTGGGTAGGTCTGACTTCAAGAAAGAGGTCAATCGCCGAATCCAACTCGGCTGGGCAGCGTTCGGATAATTGCGTAACGTCTTCTCGTGCGACATACCTCAGTACCTCAAGTCGATCAAGTGATGACTTATGGCGCTAAAACGTGGTCTCTTACTATGGGCCTTATTAATAAGCTCCAAGTAGCACAACGAGCTATGGACAGGGATATGCTCGGAGTCTCTCTGAGAGATCGAATCAGGAATGAGATCCGTAGAAGAACCAAAGTTACCGACATAGCCCAGTGGATTGGCAAGTTGATATGGCAGTGGTCAGGGCACTTAGCACGAGGGACCGATGACCGTTTGAGTGGATGGCAAAGCCCCATCTCCAACTATCCATGAACACGCCCTTTTATTAGTAGTTTTAGTTTTAAAAATAATACGTAGGTAGTAATGTGGCAGGGAATCAAAGCCTTGCTATGGCTATTCTATGCGTAGTTTCTTTGTTTGTCCAACATAATTCAGTGCAGAATATTCATAGCTGACGTCATGAATAATTATTTTATCTGGTATTTATTGCATCGCATCGGGGGCAGGTTATTAACCGGTGACAAATGGCACGTGACGTCAACTGCGAGTTGCATTTCCTTGCAGATTATTATTGTGATATTTTTTGTAATCTATACATTATATTATTATATGTGCACGTACCAACAAGCACAGCGTAGGACTACGTAGGAAGCTCTCGATTTATTGTAGAGCATAATTTATACATAATTATTTTTTGCAAAAAAAGGCATGACCGACTTCAACCGTGTACAGAATTCCCGAATATTTCGCACGGATCGATGTAGCATTTTTCACATTTGTTTTTTTGATGTTGATTTATCAAAAATGGCTCAGCTGATTTCGATAAAATTTAAGTGGGACCAAATTCGAAGTGAGTATACTTCGAATTTGGTCCCACTTAAAAATTAAAAAAAAAAACTATCGAAATCGGACTACTACGTAAAAAGTTATGCGTGGTTATACATAAAAAATATACAGGGTTATTTCTAATCAATTAGCATCCGCTTAGGGGCTTATTATGTACATCGAAACTAACAACTTTTGTTCTGCGACTTCTGTCAAACTCAAAAAAAATTGTTTTTCCATAGAAAAATATCGTTCACCCGCGACGAAATGTATGGAACAGCTGATTTTTTTTTTGAGTTTTGACGAAAGTTGTAGAACAAAAGTTGTTAATTTTGATATACAAAATAAGCCCCTAAAAGGATGCTAATGGATTAGAAATAACCCTGTATACGCGTCGAATTGAGTACCTCCTCCGTTTCGTCGGTCAAAAATGACGACTGTCGCTGATTTTTTCATTGTTCGTCCAAATATCTACACGTATATTATGTTCATTATTTACTAGGTATTTACCTACCCTTACCTATACACTATGTCAAAACAAAAATCTATCAAGTCACTCACATACGCCATCTAATTTCTTCTACGGACGTATGCAGGTTGCCTCACGATGTTTTCCTTCACCGAAAAGCCAATGATGTGAAATTCCGTTCATAAATTCCAAGGAATTCACATATTATTTGCCAAAAAACACCCACACCTTTTCACTGCCTCAACAAACCCCAGACGCCAAAACCAACTAGTAGCACCCGAACCATTATTAGAAATAGTCAGGAAATGCCCAGAATACATGCTAATAAAAATATTTAACAAGCTACCAAATAACATCAGAAACGAAATAAACGAAAAATTTTTTAAAAGAAAACTAAAAGCGATTCTCATTTCCAAAAGCTATTACTCAATACAAGACTTCCTAGACGAAAAACGTTTCGACACCGCAAACTAGTAAAAGTAAAATAAGACATAATACTTAGCTAACGTCCCCATTACCTTAGTGTTTAAGTAAATTGCAATATCCTAATACAGGGTCCAAAAGTATGTAACTCTCGGTTTATATAAATGATACATTTATAAATTAGACTAAGAGCATAAGTATTTATGGTGCAATAAAAACGATTGAATTGAATTGGAATTCATTGGTATGGGTTCGATATCACGACCTCACGATTGTAAGGCGGGTGTCATTACCACTAGACCACCACGACACACTAAATTCACTTTAATAATGTATTTAGTTTTATGTATTTATGCAAAGACATTAAAAAAGTGGCTAGCATCACCAACATCAAAATATTTTTTAAAATAATAGTGTCTATTTTGATTGTAAGTAGTTGTGTCACAAGGGATGGCTAAAAAAATTAAATTGTGCGTAGTTGTGCTTAGTTTTGCGTAGTTGTGCCATTAGGAATACGTATTTTGGATGTCTAACTTGTTGTTCGAAAGCAGTTGGTCCACGAGGAACTCCTCCTTTATACCTACTTAGCAGGTAGGTACTTATTGAAATAAAAAAAGGTAAGTACTAATTACAAAGGATTCGCGCGTACCTTCTGTACTTAGTTAACATATTTTACTAATCGGATTTAGACAAAGACTGGCGTAAAATGACGCACAGTCGTGGATATACCAAAATAAACAGACATATATCATATCTCCAAATTAAAAGTCAACTAGTTTAGAATATAAAATAAAAACGAAATGTCAGCGTTAGCGATATATTATTAGGTAAGATTACATGAATGGCTGCTTCAATTTGGGATATAAAATAAAAACAAAATGTCACCGGGTCTGGTACTTCTAGTTAGACAAACAACTTTTGTTCTAGGACTTTTGGAAAAAGACGAAGAATATCAGCTTTTTCATACAAAAAGCACGCACGGCACAATGTATGGAGATTGGAGAGGCGATTTTTTTTTGCGAATTTTCAAAAGTTGTAGTACAAAAGTTGTTTGTCTAGATGTACTCGCCCTTAAAAGGTTTTGTATTTAATAGCTATGACCCTGTATTATTATTATTATTACGTAATGGCTGCTTTAAGGAAATGCAACTTTAATGATGTTTCTCAATGTCATTGTTACAGTCCATAGAGATTTAGAGAGGGGCTGTATTTTCACTCGGCGCATGTGACATATGTAGCAAATACTTAAACAATTTAGTTTTTAGAAGTCTTTCTGAGCGTCTGGTGGACACGACGCGTGACCAAAATACTCGTGTTCAACGTATAAGCATTGCCATTCAACGTGGCAATAATGCTGCCAGCATGCTGGGCACGCTGCCAACTGGCAGTGGGCTTGAGCATTTAGATTGTCTTTAGACCTTCAAGGGTCTGTGGATGATCCAATTGCTTTCTATGTAGTAGCAGTGTAGGTAGTTGTAGCATTTAAAGTAATATTGTATCTTATTGTAGATAATAAAGGAAAAAAAACATAAACAATAGTACATGCATTTTGCAGTCAAATTCATCATTATGTTAGCAAAGAAATATGAATAAGTATTTTATATGCTCTGTAAATAAAAATAAAAAATGTCTGAAATGTATTTGGGATATTATACAACGGATATTAGTTTCGGGCGAAATTAGGTCTTCAGAATACCTGCCGAAACGACATGTCTCATCTTTAAGATCCGTCTTTCACTCCTAGCTTGACTAGGTTTTAAAAAAAATAAGCTCCTGTAAGCCGAATGGATAGCAAACCTACACTGCATAGCTACACTAGCTGCGCCCCGCGGTTTCACCCACGCAGCTCACGATTGTGTTGGGTAATGTGTCTTAGTAGCCAATTAGGTAGGTATATCTGAAAACCCGTAGTGTTCTAGTTGTAGTGACACCCGCCTTACAATCGTGGGTCGTGGGTTCAAATCCCGGTCCCGTACCAATGAGTTCTTTGAAATTTATATTCGGAATTTCACACCACTGGCTTTTCGGTTAAGGAAAATATCGTGAGACAACCTGCATATGTTAGTAGAAGAAATTCGATGGCGTATGTGAATCCACCAACCCGCACTGGGCCAGCGTGGTGATATGGCCTAATCACCCTTCGCGGGTAGGCCTTCGTCTTGCAGTGGACTATTAAAAGGCTGATACAATACAGAACAGTTATATCTCACACTAATAAGGCGCATCATATTATACATAGTTTACTGTAGGTAGGTATGTCATCCTGGGTAGGCCTACGTCATGCAGTGGACTATTAAAAAAGGCTGGTACAGTAGGTAACTATAATTAAATATCATTTTTTCTCACGTTACTTTGAAGCTATTTTCATCTGTAACCACAAAATGTGGAAGGACAATTAAGCAGGTTGAAGGTTGCGCAGTAGCATTTTTGGTGCTCCTACCTTGAGGAGCAGCTCATGTAGCAAGCCTGGGGGCTCCCTAGAAGACTATGTAAAAGCTCTACAGGGCGGCGTTTAGCATTGTCTCTAGCACCTGATCAACAGATTCTTTAATTTTAGGTATCTGACAGTATCCTGTCTACATAATCAAAGAACACCTAGATTTCCTGACTGAATGGTAATTTTTAAATGAATTTCATTAAAATTGGTTATATGGTTTTTGAAAAATCAAAAATAATTTAAATAAAAAAATCGAATTCGAATTTTTACCGACTTCCAAAAAGGCGGAGGTACCATGTTCATCTGTATGTATTTTTTTGTCTATTTCATCTATATTTTCGCCAATTGTGAACCAATTTAAAAAATAATCTTTTTAGTTCGAAAGGGTAGACTTCCGAGGTGGTCCCATTTAAATTTTAATGGAATCGGTAGAGCCGTTTTTGATAAATCAACATTAATGTACTTGGATGTCACATTGATTCGTGAATAGGTATTACTCGAATTATGTACACGGTGGAAGTCAATGTTGCGATATTTTGCGAAAAATGATTACGTACAATTGATGATGGTTGTGCCATTTTTGGCGAAATATAATTATAACTGTCCGGTTTTTTGGCAGACGTCGACGAGCTTGATCACATTTTGAAAGTATGAACGTACTAAGTATGGGGTTTTGCCCAGATAGCGTATTTTGGCTTAAGGAAGGAAGACTCAAAATTTGGGCAAAACTTTTGATGACGCAAGTGATGCAAGCTTTTACCGGTTCAGTATTTTTTTCCTTAGCAGAATTCAGGGAAAATTAGGTATGTAATTAAAATAATCTTTTAACAGTAGCCCAGTCACTCGACGTTACATCATTTACGTACCTCATAATTTACCTATCAGTATCCCAGAGCTATGATTTCACAAATATACAGATCTATTTTTAGACGGCGGACATAAACCAGGGTATAAATATTGATATGCTTGATTATGTCCCGAATAATTATGAATAGGGAAAGTAACCATATCTGGAATTTATAGTTACTTTCCCTATTTATTATATCCCGAATAATTATGAATAGGGAAAGTAACCATATATTGACTGCCTCGGTGGCTCAGTGGTTAGTGACCCTAACTTCAGGATCCAAGAGGCGTGGGTTCGATCCCCACCCAGGGCAAATATTTATGTGATGAACATAAGTGTTTGCTCTGTGTCTGGGTGTTATTTAGTTACTATCTATATAAGTATGTATTTAAAAATAAGTATGTTTAGTATATCAGTCTCTGGCAGCCATATCACAAGCTTTGCTTAGTTTGGGGTCAGAGGCCGTGTGTAAGATGTCCCAAAATATTTATTTATTTTAATAGTATCCCTAATGTGGAATACCGGCATTTCTCGTAAACTACGATATATATACACATTAAACTATTATATTACTATATTTAACTTTAGGTAGTGATTATCAATCACTTCCTATCACTAAACGTATGTAGATAGGTATAGCTTACAAACATGTTGGTCGACCGGGTGCTTTGTCTGCTGTGACTGGTGAGAGTGTTTTGTTTTGCAGCTTGCAGAAAACTTTATCACATACGTAAAAACGAGTATTTTTCATGGTGTAATTGTAAATAGCATTACATTAATTGCTTATATAATGTATTGTTTACATGTTTGTTTAAAAGTTTTAGAGACCATTTATTTTATTATTTTATTAAATTAAGAAATAAGAATACAAATTAAATTAGCTAGAAATTCCAAATATGGACAGTTGATGGGGTCTAAATAATTTTGAGGTGGTGAAGTTATAGGATACCTAGATAGGAATGTAACTCTAGACTCAGAAGATGCGGAGAGTATTTTCTATCGTATGATGTTTTTTAGTAACTCTCAAAGGCAAAGCTGGATCAAATGCCTCATTTTCGGTTAATGAGCTGGAGCAGAGTGTGATACCTGGATTTGTAACTATGTATTGCAAAAAGCTATATTTTCATATTTGACCAAAGTTCCTAAAGATTCTCATATAAAAATTACTTGATTTTTGAAAATTTTACAGTATTCCATAATTGGATACGTTTTGTTATTTTTGTTTTTGAGAAATTATTACACTCTATTTCAAGTCTATATTTTTATTATATACTTATAATAAATATATATAATACAAAACTGTTACTCAGTAGAGCTCAAATTTATAATTGTTTATAATAATGATTACTTTTTTATTTTATTTATGCTTAAATACAAAATGGTGTTCCATATTTGGTCACTTTCATCTATCAGTTAGTCCCATAGCAAAAGTGTGTCATACTGATGAGCGAGTGCTTACCTATATATTCTTGAACAAGTTTTTGCCCGCGGCTTCGCCCGCGTGATTTTTTAATTTTTGAGTGACAACACAAAAATAATAGGAACCTTTTATTGTTTCGGGATAATATGTAGCCTATGTCACTTTCCGTTGTTTATACTATGTCCCTGCCAAAAATCAAGTCAATCCGTTGCTCCGTTGCTGCGTGAAAGAGGAATAAACTAATAAACTAAAAAATACACTTTCCGAGCTAAGGATATATCCGTCGTTTAGAAATGCGCCTGCATTTTCATTCAATCCGCAACATACCTAAACTATTTCTAATATCAGTAGGTATCTTCGTTTTGATAAACCTTTACAAAATACCCTTGGGTACAATAAAATTGAGAAAAAAAAAAAAAACAATAATAAAAAAAAAACTTAGCCATTGCCACGAAATGATGATGATGATGAATAAAATTGAGTCAAATTACTTAAGTAACAAGTTACTTTTCAAACCGGAAACTTTTTAAAGAAATTGCTTTCAACGAAATGGTAATTAAAAACAAAAACATTGTAAAATGTTCAGTAATTTCATAATACAATAGATGACCGACCGTTTAACGGGAAGCAAAAAAGTGCAAATCATCTAAACCTCGGCTAATCGATCGATTACTTAACCAACGGTTAACAGACCAGCCTCCAAACTATCCAATCGGTTGACAAAACACTGAATCTCATTGACACATATTTTTTGTCACTATTTAGAAATACAGGTTGTTCTAGTTTTGGGATAAAAAGTAGCCTATCATACTTTCCGTCTTTCAAACTATGTCCATGCCAAAAATTTAAGTCGATCCGTTGCTCCGTTACTGTGTGAAAGAGGAACAAACCAATAAACGAACAAACACACCGTCGTATGTATAATTTTAGTAAGGACTAGTAAGCAGGGCGATAGGGTCCTGCAATGACGTCCCGCGTGGAGATTTTTGTGTATTTCTATCGTCACTGCGTGAGCCGCTGGCACAACTACTTCAGTGGCTTTGGTGTTGCTGTTATCTTTTCGTCTGACCTGTTGCCATCAATGGCAGGCGGATGTCAACGGGTTAGCCACTGTAACATATAAACACACAAAATACATACAAACGAACATAGAACCTCCTCCTTTTTGGAAGTCGGTTAAAAACGACACACAACGCAAACCTATTTATGTAAATTAAATGTGATTGCATATAAGTATTTAGGTATGTATGTTTGCAATATGGATGCTAAACAACAGCTTAATGTACATTTAGTAAAAGTGACAATGAGCTACCGTCTTAAGGCCGAGCGAAGCAAAATTAAGAACATCCTGTAGCCAATAATGATTACTATCATCTTCTCAAACAAAGGTCAAACAACTCAATGCGACGCAGTCATAATGACGAAGGAAAACCAACAGACAGACAAATTGGGACTAGCACGCGACACACAATAGGAAAAATGTCTATAGATCGTCCTAAAGATAAAGTAAGTTAGATAGAGGCCTAGATGTACCTAGCAGTGGGATAAAGATGGCTGTGGATGATGATGATGATGAATAAATTAAGTTGGTACGGACCGGATGGCAAGCCCTGGTAGGTATCAGAGTATTAAAATCGCCTGACGGCCTCTGAAACAACCGGGATTCACAATTTAACGTATGATCCGAGCTACGGCAGTGCTCAGTTGTAAATGCCACCCACGGTCACACATTAAAACATTGCCTTCGGTGATCGCTAAGAAACACCAAGTCTAACGTCCTAATAAAATTATATTATTACTAGCGGACCCGGCGAACTTCGTACCGCGAAAGTTAATGAATGTAGGTAGCTAACCTTACGGAGATACCTACATTAAGATATTTTAAGTTTAATGGCTGTCATCCAAAATGTAGATCTCCTTGAGCTATCTCACTTTTGTGAAGATAGCAATTTATCAAAAGTTGACATTTGCGGAGATAAACCACTTTTAAGTTCGACAGCTGTCATCCAAAATGGAGATTTGGTTCAGCTATCTCACTTTCGTGAAGACATCATTGATGAAAAGTTGACAGTTACGGAGATAAACTACTTTTAAGTTCGACAGCTGTCATAAAAAATGTAGATCTGATTGAGCTATCTCACTTTCGTGAAGATAGCATTGATCTTAAGTTGACAGTTACGGAGATAAACTACTTTTAAGTTCGACAGCTGTCATACAAAATGTAGATCTGGTTGAGCTATCTCACTTTTGTAAAGACAGTAATGGTCTAATATCGATAATTACGAAGTAAGTAATAGTAAGTGCGCCACAAAATATTAGCCCCAATTCAATGTGAAACGGTACACAAATATTGTAGCAAACAATCATTTCAAACCCAAGAAACAGTCAATCTCAACTAATTTGTTTCGTTATGGTTATCATCCGCAGCTTTCTTTGTCCCACTGCTGGGTATAGGCCTCTCTCTTGCAGTGCCGGTCGTGATCAGGCTCGGCCGGCGGTATTGACGATATCGTCGAGGTAGACCCACATTGCTGCCGCGCAGCACAAAGCTGAGCGCTCTCACCTATTCAAGTACCTTAGTTGACCAGCTCGGTCACCACGGTCTTTTTTGCTCAAGAAGCGCTGGTCGAATCGGTTGCCACGCCAGCCTGGACGATGTCATACGCAGGGTATTTACGACCGCCAATATCGCAGCCGTACTCGAACCGGGCTTGCGCGTTGTGGCAAAAGGCCTGACGGTATGACGCTGGTCCTATGGAAGTGTGGACGGCCCTTAGTATGAGACGCGACTTGCGTCGATACTTTGGCGCCGTCATATCTTTCTGAGACTCAGAGTAGGGCTGGAGCGGTGGCCGATTCGACGGAGCAGCACAACCGGCGCTAACCTCGGCAGTTGTTACATATTTGAACCGTTTGAAATTGAGACATTGTGTCCGTGGGGGCCGGGAGCTCATCTTGTTTTCAAAAGTGTTTCTGAGCCTCTGGTGGACGCGACGTGTGACCAAAATGCTGGTGTTTGTTTGGCTCAACGTATAAGTTTTGCCATTCAACGTGGCAATGCTGCCAGCATGCTGGGCACACTGCCTTGAGTGGGCTTGAGCATTTGGCTATCTTTAGACTTTCAAGTCTGTTGATGATCCAATTGCTTGTTATGTAGTAGTAGTTTAGGAAGTTTTACATTATAAGTCTTGTATTTAATGGTAACCTTGTCACTGTTCATACTTAACCGACCGACATTAAAATACTCGTACTCGTATAAATTTTGAGTGTACAACCCGCCCGTGGGTTCCCGCCTTGTCGTGGCGGGGGACTTAGTAGCCGAAGCTTAAGGGCGGCGCGGGAATTGGAGGTAGAGCCGCTTCTCTGGGTTTCTTCTCACACAGCTTAGAAAGCGGTGCTCTAGGTCTCCCGTTTTTTGAGTCTTTACCCCCTAGGCAGTTTAGAAGTTTACACTCGAGGTTGGGCCGCTTCTCTGGGCCTTTTAACTAAAGCAGCTGAGAGGCTGGCCTTGCGTGCCTTATGAGGAGTGCCGCAACTGAGGTGGGCTGCACTGTTATTACTGTTCAATCCTAACCAAACCAACAGGATTGTATGTTCGTGTCAAGGTCACAGTTCACAGTCAAGGTTGACGACCTTTACTTATGCCATACTATACTCATGGTAAAAATCAAGTCGATCCGTTTTCTTCGTATATTATAATGGATTCTGTATCATAAAGGTAGAATAAAGATACATGTTAAACCTCTAATGGTGGTAGATTTAAAAATATTTTCAATTTCAGACAAAATGACGGCCCATTATTGAACGTCACTGTAATATGTAGCATGGCAAAGGGATAAACTATTTTATCTTATTTTAATGTCAGTTGTCTTTGTCGATCCATAGTTTAATTCCTATTCGAGCTGACGTAATATTAGAAAAAAAAAATTGTCCCTTTGATATGCTAACCGTGACATTTATAAAATCAGCAGTCAATGTATGTCACCTGTCATCTAATTACGTTTCGTCAATCAATTTTCGGCCTAATTATGAAGGCACCATCGTAAATTTAATAGCAACGTAAAAATGTTCTCTCTATCGAATGCCTAAAGTGAAAAAGAAACAGAAATAGTCTAATTAGCTATTATAATTACGATCGTGCCTTCATAATTGGGCCTATTAGCGTCGTTGTGATAGGTGATTGTTTTTGTCCTATCCTACAGGAATTTCACTATGCAATTTTCGGGATAAAAAGTATCCTATGTTCTTTTCCTGGCTCTAAACTACCTCCCTGCCAATTTTCAGCTAAATCGGTTCAGCCGTTCTTGAGTTATAAGTGGAGTAACTAACACGACTTTCTTTTATATATATATATAGATTATTTTATTATATATATAACTAGTTTTTACCCGCGGCTTCGCCCGCATACGAAATATATCATTATAATTTATAGCCTATGTGTTATTCTGATATATAAGCTATATTATTGCAAAGTTTCATCTCGATCCATTCAGTAGTTCTTGCGTGAAAGAGTAACAAACATCCATACATACATACTCGTACATCCATCCATCCATCCTCACAAACTTTCGCGTTTATAATATTAGTAGGAATATTATTGCAAAGTTACATCTCAATCCGTTCAGTAGTTTTTGCGTGAAAGAGTAACAAACATCCATACATACATCCATCCATCCATCCATCCATCCATCCATCCATCCATCCATCCTCACAAACTTTCGCGTTTATAATATTAGTAGGATTGTGTGATTCTGTGTTGTCCAACATATAACGATAGGTGTCGAGTAAGTAGGAAAATTCTGCCATCTGCGAGCTACTCTAGCGTGCGCTGCAAGAATGTCGAAATAAACAACTGTCGATCGAATAACTGTCAAATAAATCGATGATCCCTTGGATATCATCACACTAATATTATAAATCCGAAAAGTTTGTTCCTCTTTCACGCAGCAACGGATTGACTTGATTTTGGCATGGATATAGTTCAAGGGCCGGAAAGTGGCAAAGGCTAATTTTTATCCCTAAAAATTAAAAGGTTCCTGTGAGATAGCACAAAAGTCAAATTCCACGCGGGCGGAGCCGCGGGCAAAAGCTAGTTCTAATAATAAAAACTTAGCCCTACTTGGGATTCCATCAGACGCATAGTTTTGGATTAGGAAAATCCAACTTACGAGTATTTCCCTATTTTGAACGAAACTTAGAGGAAGACGGTGTCTCTGACTGCTTGGAATTTTCGCTATGGTGACAGGCATTCTAAATTAATACTAACTTTTTCCTTTACCAAGTCAGTGCTAAACCTTTAGCGGCTTTTCATCTAACACTTTAAGTTGTACTAGCAATGACAGAGCAATTTGTCTTTCTGAGCGTCTGGTGGACGCGACGCGTGACATGAAAATTCTGACGTGACGTGAAAATGCTGGTGTTTATTTGGCTCAACGTATTAGCATTGCCATTCAGCGTGGCAATGCTGCCAGCATGCTGGGCACGCTGCCAACTGGCAGTGGGCTTGAGCACTTGGATTATCTTTAGACCTTCAAGGGTCTGTGGATGATCCAATTGCTTTCTATGTAGTAGTAGTGTAGTATTGTCATTAAAGAATAAAAAAAAATGACAGAGCAGTGTGTCAATGTAACAAAATCAGTACAACATTATTTTTTGCAAAAATTAGCATGACCGACTTCACCCGTGTACAGAATTCGCGAATATTTCGCACGGATCGAGGTATCATTTGTCACTTTTCACTATTGTTGATTTATCAAAAATAGTTTAGCCGAATTCGATAAAATATAAATGGGAACAATTTCGAAGTACATATACTCTTTCCAATAAAAAAAGAATTATTGAAATCGAACCACTATGACACCTCACCTACGACGCTTCTCTTTTTACACAAACTCTAGGCTAAAACAACAACTCGATAGTGTAAAATATATTATCCTAAATGATTTAACAATATTCGTTGTCTAATCACCGTATAACTGTGACTGTGGAGGCGTCCTTAACCCTTAAAGTTACCGGCCGAAACAGCGGCCTCGCACACTGTGCCAAGAGCGAACTGCACGCACTGTCGCACGCCACTGTTATACCCACTGTACTGTACTAGCCTTTTGGATAGTCCACTGCAGAACGTAGGCCTACCTACGAAGGGTGATAGCCATATCCACCACGTTGGCCCAGTGCTGGTCGGTGGAATCACATACGCCATCAAATTTCTTCTACGGACGTATGCAGGTCGCCTCACGATGTTTTCCTTTACCGAAAAGCCAGTGGAGTGAAATTCCGTACCTACATAAATTCCAAAAAACTCATTGGTACGGGATGGGGATTTGAACCCACGACCTCGCGATTGTAAGGCGAGTGTCATTACCAATAGACTACATGCCACTGTTGTGCTAGACTAATATTTCTGAACATCTGGTGGACGCAACGCGTAAGCAAAATGCTGATGTTTATTTGGCCTAACATGGGTCCAACGGCATTGCATTGCATGGCATTGCCATTCAGCATGGAAATGCTACCAGCAAGCTGGACACGCTGCCATCTGGCAGTGTGCATTTGGATTATCTTTGACCTTCAAGGATCTGCGGATGATTCAATTAATTTTTGTGTAGATAGTACTTACTATATAGCTAGCTTAAGTATTGTATGTGGTTTTAGCCTTGTTAATTATAACCTACTAGCTTAAAACCCGCAGCTTCGCCCGCGTTGTCTTAGTACGTAGGTATGTGCTTAAAATGAAAATAGCCCGCGGTTTGACCTACGTTGTTTTTGTACTTGATTAGATATAATAATATCTAATAGTCCGCGGTTTGGCCCGCGTTGTCTTGTACTTGCTTAAAATTATAATAGCCTGCCATTTGGCATACGTTGTCGTATTACTTGCAAGGATAATGCCCACGGTTTGGCCTGAATTGTCTCAGTATTTGCCTAAAATGATAAAAAAGGTCACGGTGTAGCCTGCGTATTCTTAGTATTAGCTTAAGATGGTAATTTACAGCACGCAGTTTGGCCCACGTTGTCTTAGTACTTGTTTAAAATAATAAAAAAATGCTGTTTGTAATTGCTTGTTGCAAAGATAATGCCTTTGTTTCAGAATTTGCCTAAAATGATAATAGCCCACGGATTGGCTTGCATTGTCTCAGTATTTGCTTATTTAATTTACTTGTATCTAAAGTTTATTATGGAGTGCGTGTATTTTTGATGATAAATTGGTGAATATTTGAGATTAATTCAATAATAGTAATAATTATTATAATAGTATCTATGTAGGAATTTCACAATACCTATTGGCTTTTCATTGATGGAATACATTGCGGCTACTTGTATAGGTACGTCGGTAGAGAAAAATCAATGTCGTACAGTGCGACACAAAAGAGATATCACTTTTGCTGGAACCACAACCTGAGCTGTCAGTCATTGTTTACATCCTAGCATTTTTCTCGTTTTGTGTTATTTTGTGGATTGTGAACAGGAAAACAGTATTATAATGCAAAAAATAATGCAAAATATGCTAACAAAACGATGGGGGCGACCTCATTTATTTTCAAGTGTTTTATGTCGCACTGTATGTAGATTCAGCAACCTGCGCTCGGCCAGCTTGATGGACATGGCGCAATCACCTTTTTCGGGTAGGCCTAAGTTCAGTAGTGCACTATTAATTAAGGCCAGTACAGCTATTCGACATGTTTCATTAAGTCGTTAGAAATTAAATTTCTATTATTCTAAACTCATTTTTCCCCAGAAATATGAGACAATCTTCCTTAAAACCGTTTACCCAGTCAAAAGTGATCGAGACACCTTTTAGGACTTTCAGACGTTGTCTGACCCCAGGCAGATGTAAAAATGGCACAAAAGTAGAAACACATGGTGTATATTATCTAGTTGACAGGCCTGTTCTAGGATGCTATTATACTCATCATTTCACTAACTCCTACTATGGTACCAACACCGAAATCATGTCAATAAAATCAGCTGTTTATCACAAAATGTTCATCGACCCGCGACACAATGTACGGAATAGGTAGGTAATTTTCGCTTTTCAGGGTTGATCCTATAGTTAGGCTCTCAAAATAAAAAAAAAATCGTTAACTATTGGTGACCCATTTTGCCCCATTTAAGGATTAATCATTATATTAGTTCTATTCTAGAAAATTCACTACATTCTAAAAAAAAGTGAATTCAAGTTATTGATATCCCGAAGGACCCACTCAAATTTTCCGAGATAGCAGTACCCTATGTGGTAATTTGTGTTATTTTCTGGCTTCGTACCAAATTTCGTTAGAATTCATTAACTAGTTTTAAATTAATCAGTTATAATATAAAGCTAAGATCTTTATATTATAACTGATTAATTTTGGCTATCCCTACGAAATCCTGTAGATTTTCCGGGATAATAATAGTTCCAGTATGGAACTATGAAATATGTTGGGTGCTTCCTACATACCTGTTTTCATCCGTAACCTGTAATCGATGTTTTTTTACCAAATTTGGGACGTATCTGACCCCTAAGGAATTTTTTTGAGGAAAATTCGGAAAATCGGGAATAAACATATTTTAGTCTCAAAAGCATCTATACAAAGTTTTATGTCCATCGATTCAGGGAATAAAAAATTAGATGCAAACAAAAAGGGCCCGTTTTACCCCGTAAAAGATCTTTTTTTTTAATTTTCATCCTTTGCGCTTCATTATGTCGTACGATGTACTTATATTCCAAATTTCAAGTTTATATCTTCAGCGGTTTGGGCTGTAGCCTAAACTGATTAATTTTGGCCATCCCTAAGAAATCAAACCCCATAGATTTTCCTGGATGTTATTAGTTCCCGTATTGAAACATACTGTGTGCTTCCTTCATACCAGATTTCAACTATAACTGTTCAGCTGGTTGGATGTAATTGACGCTTTTTTCACCAACTTTGGGACCTTATTTGACCCCTTAGATAAGGGAAATTCGGAAAACAGGAACAATTGTAACTTTTATTTTGATTGAAAAGCATTTATACGAAATATCAAGTCTATCGGTACAGGGAATAAAAAGTTACATACAAAAGAAAAGGGCCCGTTTTACCCCGTTAGAGATCGATTTTTCAAAATTTTCTTCCTTAGTGCTCCATTACGTTGTTCAATGTACCTATGGTCCAAATTTTAAGTTTATATGTTAAGCGGTTTGAGCTGTAGGCTGTCTGTCAGTCAGTCACTCTTGGAAGCCTTTTATATAATAGATTTTGACAACACTTAATAATAAATAAGCAATAAATAATATCAAAAACCACTCTAACGGCTAACGGTAAATTTAAAATTTAGTAGTCTAGCGCACCTCGGTCGCCCAGGTAGATACATAGATAAATTCTTTATTGCACACCAAGAAATAAACACAAAGAAGAAACAAATAAACATAAACAGTGTAACAATGGGCGGCCTTATCGCTGATAGCGATCTCTGCCAGGTAACCTTAGGATGGAGAGGACAGAAAGCGTATAAATAATGGTACTACAGGTACAGGTACTAATATATAATTTTATAATTATAGTAGATTGGTCATAATACATAAATAAATGCTTACTAATATTGTAAATCCGAAAATACCTATGTTTGTTTATAACTCTGTCACGCAGTAGAGCAACGGATCGACTGTTTTTTGGCATTTGACTTAAATATCCAGGAAAATATAAGGATCCTCGTAAAAGTCGCCAGTACACATAGTTATTATTTTTTTAAGTCGACGATTTTATTTTCTTCTGGCCTGTTGATTTTCTTTTACAGTACTTAGGTACAAGTCACAATTTTTAACGAAACTTACACAGATTTTAAATATTGATTGATTTTTTTGTCGACGGGGATTTTTGATTGGAGGTGTATTTTTTACCTCGAGAAGGAGGGAAATTTGCTGTAGCGCTATTTATCAGCCGAATTTCGATAATATTTGGCAAAATCCTAACAAATTTGCGACTATGAAACAAATCTGTCAAGAGCAGGCTTACGAAAATTCAGTTAAAAAGATGTATCGCGAGGTCTGTTCGAAGAACTACTACCTAAGAAGTAAATAATAAATAAGCAACGCCTAGATATCGTGCATCTCAAAAACCGATCTAACAGCTAACGATATAATATATAAGGTTATTTCTAATCAGTTAGGCATCCTTATAGGGGCTTATTCTGTACATCAAAACTAACAACTTTTGTTCTGCGACTTTTTTCAAAACTCAAAAAACGTTTTTGTTGTTACATAGAAAAATATCGTTCACCCGCGACAAAATGTATGGAACAGCTGAATTTTTTTTTTTGAGTTTTGACAAAGTTCTATAGAACAAAAGTTGTTAGTTTTGATGTACAGAATAAGCCCCTAAAAGGATGCTAATTGATTAGAAATAATCCTGTATATAAATAAATGTTTATAAAATTTTAATTTTAATTTAATAATTACAGCACATACAGTCTATGTACATACAATCAAGACATGTTAGCAAGGTGGTTATCTAAATAGGAATTGCCTGCAGCTACGATACGTATAATTATTTCTAATACACCTCATTAAGTGAATTTTAAGTAGTTTAACGGCCCGAGAGCTGGGGCAATCATTGTCGTGTTATAAAAATAACTGACCCCGAAACTACGAAAATATCTCAATGCTAGACGGTTAATAGCAGTGCAGTTTTTTAATAATTGATTTACTTGATTTTCCGAAGTCAGGTTTAACGCGGAAATAGTTAGTAGACTTGTGAGTGTTTTGGGTATTTTACCTAAAGTTTTAAAGTTTTCCAAAAAACAATATTGTAAATCAAGTTATACAAGATATACGAACTTCCTTTTTTAAACGTTTTTGCTGTAAGTTAATGATTATATATGATTGTACTATTAAATCATATATATAACTATTATCATTAATGATTGTACGTGTGTATCAATAATTAATTAGATTTAAGAACGAACATTAGACACAGTTTAAAGATATACTTTTCTTATCTTAATTTTATTCGCAGATTATAAATGCTTATCTATAAATCTAGATACACCCACTCAAATGCAGTTCCTAATGCGGTTTACATTAATCTTGATGATTAAAAACATCTACAAGGTGTTGCTTTACAAAGAGCACGGATTGAAGATCTCCGTCCTTCTCTACTTCTAGTGCATCTCCATTACTGAAGGTTGCAGTCAGCTTTTTGAAATTTTCCTTGTCTAGGGCAAGTTTAGACAGTTGTTCGACAGTCTTGCCTGTTCATTCCCGGATGTTCCGAAACCATGACAGCCTTCCACTCTTGCGCTTGCCCGGTATTTTACCCTGTATTTATTATCATAATGGTCTGCAGGAAGGAATACCGACCATGTCGCAGTACGTGACCGAGGTAGGCGACTTTCCGCTGTTTTATAGTTCGGACAAGTTCTAGTTCATTCCTTTAACTATATCCGTCTGACAAGGAGCATGCGACGGTAAGACACATCTCAAAAGTTTAAATCTTTTTCGAAGTTCTGCTCCATGTTCCAGATGTAGCATTGGATGAGCCTGGTTCGTAAATTAATAGACAGATGTCGACCACAAAGAACTTTACGCATATTTGAAAATACAGCTCGAGCTATTTCGATACGTGTGCGTATCTCTGTATCGCTCTCCCATGTGTCCTTTAGCCACGAGCCTATGTATTTGTAGTAGATGTCCGTCCACTACAGTGAATAAGTATACGTTCCTAGCACGGTTATGATCCATATCATATCAGGCTACGCTATACCATCAACGTACCCTTTTTTTCCCCCAGGGAAAATCCTTTATGGATATCACCCCTCCGGGGGAGCAGGATGGTTATGTGGGAGTCCCGCTGATCGGTGCACCCACTAAAAACCCTGGGATGTTGCTGCCTAGCGCCTATATGCCGGAGATGCGGGGACGCTTTCGCAGTCGTCCGCGGCTCCAGCAGCGCTGATCCCCTGATAATGACCTGGCCCTGTTCAGGGGTGGATTTTCACCCTTCTTTCCTTAAGGGACCATCAACGTACCTACGTCAACAAATTCAACAATATAGTCGTCGAGAATATTTTACCGGGATCGAAACGCTCCGTGAATGGCCCGCGACGGTGCTGGTCGGTGACGGAATGGTCTATTGCAGGGCTGTCCAAACTACACACATGCTGGAGAGCCGCAGACAAAATATGTTCAGTTTTCAAGTATAAATAAAAATTAAATAGACATTTTTGGATGAAAATATTGTCGTTTTTGTTTTCCTTAAATATCTCGTCAGCTGTTAGAAAAGCTTTTCACGTTCTCAATGTACCCAAACACAATGCAACTCACTCTACAAAAACAAACTACTTTTTGGGAATTCTCCAGTAAAAGTTTAAATGATGCCATGCGAATAGAATGTTGCAAAAATAATGATAAATTAATTATACCAAATATTGATTACATGTTACAAAGGATTCTATTACTGAAACTATTTATGCCCAAAACTGTTTTCTGATTAAAACACGAGTCGCGGGCCGCGTGGAAACAAACCGCGGGCCGTGTTTTGGTCAGCCCTGGTCTATTGTATCATAATTTTTAGTACAAAGAATATTTTTTTACCTGACACGTTTCTATTACGCTCATGGCGCACGTCACAGTGGGCAGATACCTTTAAATATCTATGCAGGTTGCACCAAGTGTGTGCCTGTTAGTCTTGACATTTTATGTAACTGTTTGAGATGTCCTTTTGTGTGCGAATTCCGGTAATTATTCACTTATATCTTATATGAAGCCGTGGTGGTCTAGTGGTAATGACATCCGCCTTACAATCATAAAGTCAGTGGGTTCAAATCCCGGTCCCGTACCAATGAGTTCTTCGGAATTTATGTAAAAAATTTCACACCACTGGCTTTTCGGTAAAGGAAAACATCGTGAGGCAACCTGCATACGTCTGCAGAAGAAATTCGATGGCATATGTGAATCCGCCAACCCGCACTGCCAGCGTGGTGGATTTGGCCCAATCACCCTTCGTGGGTAGGCTTACGTCCTGCAGTGGACTATTAAAAGGCTGGTACATATATTATATTATCAAAACTAATTCCCGGTTGTTTTAACCTTTTAGCCATATCAGAGGCTTTCAGGCGGCCTAAAAACTCTGACACCAGGGCTAGCCACCTGGCCTATACGGTCTTACTTACTTATCAAAACTAATACACTTAACATATTGCTTTGCTGTGCGGGGAAGTCAGGAAATATACGTATACATAATAATATATTGTACTCATTATCACTATCGCTATCACTACAGAGAATAAAACAAAGTCGCTTCACCCTGTCTGTCCCTATGTATGCTTATATCTTTAAAACTATGTAACGGATTTTAATGCATTCTTTAATAGATAGTGATTCAAGAGGAAGGTTTATATGTAAAATACACCCGTGCTAAGCCGGGGCGGGTCGCTAGTTATGAATAACTTTTTGGACTAACCCCAAAGTCGCAAAAACAGCTGTTTCATTATATTGTTGTATTGTTCATTGATGGACAAAATGTAACAGCTGACTGTTAACGCGATTCCGGGATTGGTCTCTTTGTTTTAAGTTGTCCATAATAAAGGGTATACAGGGTTATTGGTAGGTGATTAATTAGCACCCTTTTAGGGGCTTATTCTGTACATAAAAACTAACAACTTTTGTTCTACAACTTTTGTCTGATTTTAAAAAAAACAGCGTTCTATACATTTTGTCGAGGGTGAACGATATTTTTCTATGGAACAGCATTTGTTTTTGAGATTTGTGGATAAACCCCTAAAAGGATGCTAATTGATTCCCAATAACCATACAGAGTTCATTTATTTACGATGTAATGAAGAAAATTTATATAGCTCTTTATTGATTGCCTGTAGTTTGGAAAGCATAAGCATAACACCTTGTATAGCAGTTAACATTTGTTCTGATAATTATAGAGACAAGTAGATGGAATACCGGAACACGCCGGAATTCACACGCAAAAGGACATGACAAAAAAGACACAAAATGTCAAGACAAACTGGCACACACTCGGTGCAACCTGCATAGATATAAAAGATACCGATAAGAAGGTAGAGTTACCAGGTGGAAAATTTAAAAGTCCGGAAAAAGCCAGATGTTCATTGAAAAAACTGAAATAGAAACTTAGAAACTTTGTGGTAAAAATATCTCGCTATTCTTCACTAAGTTGGTAAAGTAGGTAAAGGTAAAGTAGGTAAAGGTAAAGTAGGTAAAGGTAAAGTAGGTAATGGTAAAGTATGTAAAGGTAAAGTAGGTAAAGGTAAAGTAGGTACTTTTGGAGTTTTGGCTGGAACGCGAGAAAATCATGTCGCCGTATTTAGTTTTCTAAAACTTGGGTTTTTATCAGTTTTAATAGTATAAAAGTTGTGGTGTTTCAATTATTAATAGCTGAAATACATGCATGAGTGTGGGCAATTAGTATAATATGGCAAAACATGTATTTTCTTGTTGTCTTCAAAACTCCATCAAAGCTTCTAGTAAAGTCAGTGCTTTACTAAGAAGAAGAAGAGTCAAAGAGAAGATTCATTCATTCATTCGTGTCAATGGGTAGAATTTGTTTATTGGTTTAAAAAAAAACAAACAAATAAAACACAATAGTACATACACAAGTTGAGGCGGTATGGCCTTAAGGTCCTGCCCAAAAATGAGCGAATAAATAAAAAAAAATAAGTTCTTTTATTAGAAGTTGTAGAATTCCTGAGATTTATTAAACTTTTAAGAGTAGCAGTGTTGCCAACTGCACCGTAATTACGGTAAAAACACCGTAATCAGCCTCGATCTACCACCTACCGTAGCAAACTAATTACGGTAGCAAAAACACCGTAAAAACACCCATTGAAAGATTTGTTGAATCTTATTTTTTAAATCTAGTAGATACTGCCGAAATAAGTGTTATAAAACGCCACCAAAATGGGAATAAACACATCAATAATTTAAAAAGATGATTTGAAAGATAAAAAATCCCACTAAAGATATTATTGAGAATCATATTATCGATAAATATAAAATATTGAAACAATCATACTATCTAATTCCTATCATGAACTTGCTACTAAATGGGCAAGGTAATTCCACCGTATTTCAAATATAAATTACAACATAATTCTACCATCCGATAAATTTTAGAGTTGGCAACACTGGAGAGTAGTTACATTTACTCATTTACTTGCGATATAGTTACTTAATACAATTTGTTGTTGATCATAACATAACGTACGCAACTACTATCGTTTGAATATCCGAACAAATGCTTAAAATAAAAGGCCAAAACCCCTAAATACCTAAAATAACAGAACAAATACTAAAAGTAGGCAAAGCGCCTAGAAAAATCCTAAAATCTCAGCACAAATCCTGTGATATGGTAACCCCATTTACATTTACAGAGTTGCACCGACAGAACTTCCGAGCTAAGTTGCAATACGTGGTTAAAAGCAAGGACTTGTCTCAATTAAACCTTTCAAGCACTGCTATTAAACTACTAAAATTATTTAAGTGGGATAGAACAAAATAAAAAAGTTACGAGTAAGTCGTCTCAATGCTAAATATATAAATCTCGTGGAGGCCCCACCGCGGTTTCGAACATTTCCACTAACAGAAGATTATAGACAAAAGAATTAGGTGTACTACTTAGTTAGTATGACCAAGCAAATTAAAGAAGCGGGGAAATAAGAGAACTATTTTTTCCCCGGCGTTCGCTTAGGCATTGCGATAGTTACTCCCGACTTTGAGTACTCGAGTTATGTGGTTTTGTTATCATTTTGGCAAGACTAGATTGTTGACCTCCGGTTTGACCGGGCAAGGCCGAATGGCCTACAGGCCTAGGAACCGGTTTACAATAATGAACTGACAGGTGCATAAAACGTGTTTTTCAAAATATTTTCAATTTATTTCGAGAAGTAACGGTACTCAATATTTAGATTTTTTTATTTTTTGTAATTGATCTGAGTCATGTTGGTTGAGAATTTTTATCTGGGCTTACTACGTAACGAGCGAATCTGAAAACTGAATACATTCATTGAATTCAAGTTTAATACTTTATAAAGTTTTCTTACCTATCAAAATACAGCCAACTTAATAATAAAGTAATTAAATGATAAAATTACACCTTACTTTAGTCGAAAATCTGCTCTTTTTAGGCTGCGTTCGCACCATCAAAAACGCCAGGTCGATGGTTCGCACCAATGATTCTAACGCTTCGAAAATTGGCCGCCTGGCCTCGCTCAGCCCAGCTCGTGTGAAAACGGTTTTCTATCTATCAGCCGTGGGACGTCCACGGCGTCCGTGGATATAGGCCTCCCCATGGATTTCCAATGATCCAGTGGACGTCCTACGCATCGCTTGCTGGTCCATGGTCTCCATTCGAGAAGTTGACGGCCCAATCTGTCATCCGTTAATAGAACTATGTGCCCTGCCCACTGCCACTTTAATTTGCTAATCCGCTGGGCTATGTCAGTCAGTGTTAAACCAGTTTTAGTGGAGGTAAATGAAGGGATTCTACTGGTTCTTACAAACACATCCCTCACTACGCATCTTCTCGCATGTCTGCGGAAAACGCAGCCCAACTATTATCTAAAGTCTCCACGAGACTACATTACAATATATTTTGATGCTAAATATAATACAAAACTAGTCAAAAATGAATTCTGATACAAAAATAGCTGACACTGAGCATTTTAAATATTTTAAGATAAGATTTACTAGATAATTGCATAGATATGCAGTATTACTATTAAGTATTAATTTTATTTCTATCAAAAGATCAATTTACTGCTCATCAAATGTCAGGGTATTATGTTATCTGCACAAGATTTAATCGCTATGTTTTAATTAAATAAAGTAGAGTTGCTATTCAGCGAAGCAATGCCGCCAGCATTCTGGCCACGATACCCTCTGCCAAGGGGCATTTAACAGTGGCGTGGCCAGGCGTGGGCGACGTGGGCCACTACCTACGGCCTCACGTCGCTTTTTTTGTCACAGGAAAATCTTTTATGGTTACCACCAGGCCTGCGGAGGCCGGTGGATATGTGGGAGTCCCCACCGCTGGTCGGTGGCAATCCCACTAAAAACCGGGAATGTTTCCGCCACTGCGCTACGTGTCGGGGCTACGGGCACGCTTCCGCACTTAAGTTGCGTTTCTGGAAAATACGGTAGACTTTTACTAACCTAGGGAATTTCAGCACCTACGGGGGGACCTCTCCCCTTAGGATTTTCTATTTTGGCGATCGTATAGTGCAATTTATTCCCAAATTTACCTACATACGGCAATTTGAAAGTGCAAATACAGCACTTCAGATTTTTTTGATAATAATACTGCGTCCCTATTGCCTCGCATAAGGGCAGGACGAGATTTTTTTTCCCTTTATCGAAAAACATCTATAAATGTTGACGCTCGCTACGCCCGCGCTAAATAAGATGCGATTATTTTCACCCTTCTTTTACCAAATCATATCATTTTGGAATAAACAACGAAAAAATAAAAGATAATTACTCGCAAAATACTTTTAAGTTGCCCACAGGAAATAATCCTGCTCCGTCACTGGCTTTTAGACTAGATTTTTTTATGTATGTTACCTCGTTCCTTCGTGAAGTTTTTTATGTTTATTTTTATACCCATGTTTTACACCCATGTTCGTAAATATATTTAAGGTTTTTTTATCTATGGTAATAGATCTTAAGTAAATAAGTTAAGCCGGAAGGGAGATTAGTATTATAAGGCGGAAGTAAGTACGCGAGTGTCGGTAAGTACAAACTGGCTTTTCTAAATAAATTATGATTACTACATGGGTGGTACATTTTATGGTTCATTTCCTCACAGAATATCAACTATACCAGTCAACTGATTACTTTTTTTTATCGCGACTGAGTCTGCCCTTGACCTTTGACTCGCCTGATGGTATACGTTGTGGTTGAAGAAATGAAAATGAAGCATTAAACTTTAAATATACAAATTCGCCCTAACTGAAAGATTGGCTTTGGAAAGCTTCAGGTTATATTGTCTCTAGTGCAGTACGGTACTTCAGCGACGAAGCCTTGTAAAGCAAAGAAGCAGCGGTACGCACGCTTTGGCGTAGCTGTAAGGGTGGCGAGCACCAAATAATAAGGGGAAAACAATATCGCGAGCCACTCCATACGCAGAAAAGCGCCCCCGAGGCAGGCGGTTGGCTCACGACCGAGTCGACCGACTGCCTCCATAACCACTCTGTATTATGAGTCTGGGGAAACCCATCACCCGACTATACCATATAGAGTTCCCTGAGATTGCACGATGTGTTTTGGCACATCGTAGCGTTGCCTGGTAGAGCAGAAGCTCCCCGAAGTGGGTCCGAGACAGACAACGCTGTCGCGGCCACGGGTGAGTGCGTAAGTGTGCCCGTAGTTCCGACACATGGCGCAGAGGCAAGAAACACCCCAGTTTTCCCAAGCTGGTGGTATCCATAAAGGATTTTCTTGGGTAAAAAAAAAGTTATATCGTCTCTTAAGAAATAAGAAAGCCGGCAACCTGTTCATTCCTTGACCAGAAATTCCTTGATCAGAAACGTTGAGTTACAACTTTGTGTATATCGAAGGAAAATTAACAGTAGGTACCTACTAGATAAAACTTGCCCAACAAAAACCTCTTGAAGGCCATTTTAGTACATCAATGGAGTCTATTTAGAGAAAATCTTTACCTATGTCAAGTGTATTCACCATTTTCATATAAAAAATACCTGAATAAATAAAGGTTTATTAAAATTCAGCTTGGCTTGTGAAATAATTATTATTTTATTTTTGGGTCTGTTTAAATATTTTTTAAACTAATTTATAAATAACCTCCATGTTGAATAATAATAGATTGCATTATTACAATATTGATATTTCGATAAGAATAACCATTCATAACCTACCTAAATATTTTTTTGGCTTAGATTAATTAGGAAGACTGGTTTTTTTAGGGTTCTGTGACCAAATCGTGAAAACGAGACCATAATGCAGGTTGCTTCACGAAGTTTTCCTTCACTGGAACGCTAGTGATGTATATCCAAACAGTTCATAAGGTCCCTAAGTAAAAAATTTGTCCGAGCGCCGTCATACTTCGGTAAGTATGACTTATTACTTACATACATTATTTACATTAAATAATTCACAATGACCTGTTTTCTCGAATCTCGAAGTTATGTCACCTAATTAATGCTCGTAAAGTTGTAACCGAGCACTTTGGCACGGCGTTGTAGTCGGCTTGCAATCTCCTTACGTCTAACTAAAAACCCTGCCCACTACGTAGCTTGGTCAAGATTTTTGGCTGTTTTTGCACGATTGTGACTCTATAGAAATTTGCTCAAAGAGTAGGTATAGGACCAGAGCATCCTCAAATTTGTAAAACGAACTTTCTGTCACTAGAGAGTAAACATGGAGTACTTACCTAAACCAATGCAAGAAAATGTGCTCCGTGTGAAGGTGTGAAGTTTCAATTTTTAAAGAAACAGGAAATAACATCTTCGATTATAAATTTATAAATGACTAATGTTTAAATAAATAAATAATTTAAAGTTTCGTCCCAAGTCGTGTAAGTCTAGTTATTGTGAGATTTTCATGATTTATAAGGAACCCTCGAGGGCGAGTCTGCCTTGCACTTCTCCGGTTTATTAATACGATATGAAGTATATATTGTGCTGGTACAAGACATCTCAAGGCACATCTAACATATTTAACTTTTTATTGGATTATTATGCAGATATTAGACTTTAATTGCATGTTATCTATTACAAAAGACCAGATTTTAGGTGCACTAGATTCACGAGTAAGATAGCGGTTAAATATTCTTTATCGCTTCCTCAGTTTTTATTTAGACTGCATAATATACTCGTAATTCCTGTATTAACACAAAGAAGGTGACTACTTGACTTGTAATTATCATCACACAATTGGATTTATAAGTCTCTCCAATAAGATTGTAAAAAGACGTCCTGTACTGTATCAGCCTTTTTTTAATACTCCACTGCAGGACGTAGGCCTACCCACGAAGGGTGTTTGGGCCATATCCACCACGCTGGCCCTGTGCGGGTTGGTGGATTCACATACGTTATCGAATTTCTTCTACTGACATATGCAGGTTACCTCACGATGTTTTCCTTCACCGGAAAGCCAGTGGTGTTAAAAAGGTGTTAAAAGAACGTCCACTTTAAAAAAATGCCAAATCGATGACTTTCCATCTGTATTCGTGTTATTCGGGACTCTAATATAAATCATATTAGAACACAACAATGTATGGAACGAAACTCGTGTGTCGTCCGCTCATCCCGTCCTAATAAAAATCATCCCTAAAACGTTTACTTTATTAACTCGCGCCATTTCACATGGTTGAAGCAAAAAAAAAACACAAAATATTAATATAAAGAAAAATAAATTTTGCATTTACTTAAAATAATTAGATTACACTTGTTTTAATAGGGATGTTTACAAAAAAAAAAAAAAAATTAGTCCGTCAAATAGATTGTAAAAAAATATTAGACACATATTTTTTCTTTTGTCAATGTAACAAAAATTGATAAAGATATAACCCTTTAAAGTTCCGCGTGACGTCACTAACCGCTATGAAATGTACCGGCTAGTGCCGTCGCGAGCCCCCACTCTTAAACTTTGACAAGGTTTATCTTAGTCACTAATTGTTTGAGTGACAAAAGAAAAAATAATTGTCCAACATTTTTCAATAATTTAACTGACGGACTGATTATAATAATGATTATCATACCCAGTAAACATCCCTATTATATTTCAGTTTTAGATAATGGTGTGTAAGTAGATAAAAAAATAAATAAATTCTCATATTCAATATCATCAAATCTCGTATTCTAATAATATAATTCGTTCGTCATTCGACCACCAACTTGTAAACGAAGTGTACCTATGTAAAGTGAGTTATTTTTTACTTATTCGTCAACTGGTGTCCATTAATGTAATACGTTTAGTAGCCCGTAAGTTTAAACCTAGTTTTAGGTTTAACCCGTAGGTTTAGGTAGGTTGATAGGTCAGTTATATGTTTCTTAAATTAACAGAATTGAAGTATTTAGCGTAGAGTAGGTACTATTGGTTCACCTGACCGGATGTTTTTGATCTCCACTGATTTCGTGGAGTGGAGTCCCCTAGGTTGGGTCCCTCGGATGGTCCGCTTCCTCATTACTCCGGCAATTATATACCCTTGGCTAAATCCGTTCAATTGATTAATGTCCCTTCTTTTAAAATTGTAGGGGGATCTGTGCAAACATGACTATACTAACGCGTCGTGATTTCACGAACGAAATAGAGTAAAAGAGAATTTCAAATTTAGAAATCTGACAGGAGAGATTGTATTGTATATTTCAAAATATACCTAACTTTATCATGATACTAGCGATACTAGCTGACCCGGCCAACTTCGTTTCACGCAATATCTTAATCAATTATAATTGCCTATGTGTTACTTGGCATTTTTTCTTTGATTTATGTGTTATTATTATGTATGAGCATTACTATTGCAAAGTTTCATCTCAATGAACAATCAGTAGGTACGTTTTGCGTGAAAGAGGGACAAACATCCATACATACAAACTTTCGCGTTTATAATATTAGTAGGACATACCTTTATCAGGAATTCATGAAGTTCTACAGAAAATATAAAAATATATCAATTGCTTCATAATGTTTTCCTTCACCAAAAAGTCAGCGTGAAAATATGTATGTAAATCTATGACATACAAAAATAAATACAATAACACAAGAACACTTTATTGACGAAACTGTGAAACGACAGAAGAATGGTACAAAAGGCGGTCTTATCGCTAAAAGCAATTTCTTTCAGACAACCTTTAATGTGTGGAAACATGTAATTGACATAGAAGGTGGTGTAAACATAAATGAATAAAGTAAAGCTATAATTATCCAAAAACAATAAAATACACTTCATAATAATAGGCATACACAAATTCTTCTTATAATACATATAATACATGCTGCGCTCAAAAACCTTAATCGCCGACGCTTGTCAAAAAGCCGGACAATTGAAATGGGATTGGGCGGGACACGTCTGTCGCATGTCGGACGACCACTGGGCAAAGGTCACCACCAACTGGATTCCAAACTCCAAACGACCTTTGGGCCGACCCAGACGCAGGTGGCGCGACGAACTGAGCTCGCACGACAAACACTGGACCACTAACGCAGTGAATCGCACAGTCTGGAAGGAGGGAAGGGAGGCCTTTGCCCAGCAGTGGGATAATACAGGCTCAAAATAAATAAATAAATAAATAATACATACAATAAAAATAAAACTACTTACATACATAAATAAATACAGATAGTTAAAACGTAAGTGATAAGTAATATCAGTTTAAATTTAAATATAAAATCTAGGCTAAAAGTTAGTGGCGGATTAGTCCCGCTTTGAAAAAAAATAATCTGCCCATTTTTGGGAGCTATATACTTAGTGCTGATCCAGTACGGGTTGGTGGATACTTCAAATTCTGCAGATATATAAATATACCAGTTGTCTCATGATATTTTCCTTCACCGAAAAGCCAGTGGTATGAAAATCTGAAAATAAATTCCAAAGAATTCGTTGTTTTAATTTCGCTTAGTCTTACCACCTAAATTCACTCTCTGCATGTTAGTAAATAGATTTGAAATAACTCTATCTAAATGAAATTCACGAAACCAGTTGAAAGAGCTGAAACCTCTATTCATCGCTTAGCAACCAAACTCAACCTTGAAAAAAAGAAAACTCGTTGATGTTGACTTTTCCCGGACGCTGTCTCCATGACAACCGCGTAACATTAATCAAAGCTAGTTTATTGTGCATTTTTTAGAGTTTTTTATACTTTCGTGTAGTTTTAGAATAGTTTACAGCCATGGACGACGACGAGGACCCTTTTTCAGGAGCGATGGCCATCGGGTCAGAGACCACTGAGGCGGAGAAAGAATTTGAAAAGGTACGTGTATCAGGAGTGTAGCCAGAGAACGGGTGGCAGTGGTTCTGTACTGTACCGGCCTTTTTAATAGTCCACTGCTGAATATAGTCCTACCCAGGAAGGATGATTGGGCCATATCCACCATGCTGGCTCAGTGCGGGTTGGTGGATTCACATATTATGCCAGTGAATTTATTTTATGAATGTACCTTTCTAAGCAGGTTGCCTCACTATATTATCCTTCCCCGAAAAGCCAATGTGAAACTCCGTAGATAGATAGATTCCAAAGAAGTCATTGGTACGGGACCGGGATTTGAACTCACGAACTCACGATTGTAAGGCGGGTGTCACGATTAAAATCGTGAAACCCCCTCCAAATCAAAACTTTCTATAAAATTCTCCTGTCGCGGTGTTTGTTAACAAATTCCTCGGTAACTGCTGAACCGACTTGTATGAAATTTTGTGTGTACATCGGGTAGGTCTGAGAATCGGCCAACATCTATTTTTCATACCCCTATATGGCAAGACAACGTTTGCCGGGTCAACTAGTGTCGTATAAAATTATTACTTTCCTTGACCGATAAGCTAGTTGTATGAAAAAGATAGAGATATTATTTATTACTAGTTTTTACCCGCGGCTTCGCCCGCATGATATTTTGATATTCATCCATCCATCTATCCACCCATCAATCCATCCATCCATCCATCCATCCATCCTCACAAACTTTCGCGTTTATAATATTAGTAGGAAGGATAACACCGAGATTGAAACTAAAAGTACATTTTAATAATAGTGTCACAATAGACGGCCTTTTTGCTAAAAGCAATTTCTTTCAGGCTCCCAGGTAGATCAATTTTTGACCGAGGTAACGGAGGAAGTACTCAATTCGACGCGTTTTTTTGTTTTTTTTTATAACCACGCATAACTTTTTACGTAGTGGTCCGTTTTCGGTAATTCTTTTTTTTTATTGGAAGGAATATACTTTGAAAATAATTCCATTTAAATTTATCCAAATCGACGGAGCCATTTTCGATAAATCAACAATAATGTGAAAAATGCTACATCGATCCGTGCGAAATATTTGCGAATGCTGTACACGGTTGAAATCGGTCATGCCATTTTCTGCAACAAAATAATTACAAGAAATTCATTAGCGGCTACTCTATTCACTAGGCTACTTTAAAGAAGTACCTATAAATATATTTCGGACTTGCTAGTCAAGTATGCGACCACGAAAAGCCACGAAGAGAACTCATGCCAACGTTTGAAAAAATGACAGGTATTTACTTTGCCATAACGCTGTCTCGTGCTGACACCACGAAATAAATATTTCGTGGCGCGAATACTAGCTCGGCTGCTAGTTGTCTATTTGGTGATGATGATAGGATAACCGCCCACAAAGGAGTACTCCACCGGGTGAGGTGTTGTGCCCGGGGATAGCTTCCCTATACTCTATAAAATTTAACTTGATCTCTGCGACAGTAGAAAATTGACATTTTTAGAGATGGGATAGTGGTGGAAAAAATCGATTTTCAAACAATGTTGTAATGAAATCGAATGAGTAGTTGAAGGTGAGAAATTGGATTTCATTTACTTACTATTATTTAAGATCAAGTATGTACACATGTAAATAATATTATGATATTAATTAAATACTCATAATAATGTAACGATAGTATTTATCGACGTTTTTCACTATTATCGATGCTAATGTAACATATAATTGGGTTTACTTTAATTACACATGTAAAAAATGTTATAATATTACAATATACAATAAAATTAATGATAAATCAAGTTTTATTGAAAATATCGTCAGTATAAACTATCGATATTTTAATTAAAACTCTATCTAAAACTCTGTGGCCACGATCATTCGTCGCCCATCACTAATCGGCATGCCCACAAAGTATGATATTGACAGGTACTGTCTGTACTTTTAAGAAATTCAGGACTTCATAGGCGTGATTTTTCTGACAGCTGTCGCAGAGATCAAGTTAAATTTTATAGAGTATAATAGTATACTTCCTCTATGGGGATAGCTATCTAACCGTGTATCATCAGGTCTTGGTTCGGTCATCACTGTAAATTAGGTTTGCGCGATGCAGGATTCGGCTTGTGATTGGCTGAGGAGCGGCGCTACGGCTTGTGATTGGCTGGCGGACAGCGCGCGTATTTAGTAGCGCCATCTTGTAGTGAAATTAGTCACCACAACATAATTGTTTTTCTGCATTATTTTCCGTAGGTGTTGGAAGAGATGCGTGAAGCGGAAGGTCTAAAACTGTACTCGGATGTGTACATCAAGCTGTACGACTCTTACTACAAGCTGAAAGATGAGAACTCCGAGCTAGCTCAGGAGATGGCCTCCTACAAGGTACCTTACTGATCCTAAGTTTACAAAAAATGTGTTAAAATAGGTAATCAAAAAACGTTTATTGCAACACTATGTACAATGTTCTTCACTTCATTAAAACTCGCGTGAGAATTCATTATACTCGTACTAAAGAAAACGCCGGTTTTTACTCACATAAATACCGCGACGTGCGCCTGTCGACGAGAGCGCGAGTATTCCCTGACGAAAGAGTACTAATTACTTCGAAACCGGTCGGGTTCCCAGCCGCGATATTATACGTGAGTAAAATCCGTTCTTTTTCTTTAGTACAATGTTCTTACAAATAAATAATTATAATATTCCAATAGTGGACCCATAACGGGCGTGCAATATTTTAAGATGCTGTATCTTAACTAGAAATAAATTTGTAGACATGCATTTTTTACATCTTGCTATACAACCTTACAAAAAGCTGAAGGACGAAATTATCCTACAAGTCTAGATATCAAATCATTGTGATCTTTTTCAATGAGAAGCTATTCATTCACTACAAAAGAAAATTAACACAGCTTAAATACAACGTACAAGACTGGATCATTCGTAGACCGGTTGAGGTCTAGTTAAAATCGTAGTAGTAAAAATAAATCAATATGATTTTATACTTGCTCCGCAGACCAGACTCAGCCGGTTCGATGAAACCGTCAACGACTATTTATCTGAAATTGCTGACGCGAACAAAACTATTGAGAAACTTCGAGCGGATATAAGTGAGTATAACTTAGTTATAATTAATATACATTCATAGCTACAAGTTACGAAAATAAAAAAACCAAACAAGGCTCGCACATCGAGGGTTCCGTACATATCCAGAAAATTTCACAAAATTGGGAAGTAAGTTGTTAAAATCTCTATACTGTAACCATTGATAAAAAAGTTTTTTTTTTTTCACTTTTCTCGTCATACATCGAAAATTACACAATGTTAAAATAATTAAAAACCTGTTTTAGCATGTGCTAATGAAGCTCTTTTATATGATACCTTACATGATACGATTTGAATTTTGAACCCATACTTTGTGAATTTCGAGGCCCTATTTTTTTGGGATTTAAATAAAAATGTACAGTTTTCAGATTTATTCCTATATGTGTACTCTGAAACAATGCTTCTCGCCAAATTTCATAGTTTTATGTCAACGGGAAGTACCCTGTAGGTTTTGATTTTTGTGAGTGTCGAAATATGCGGTTTTTTCGACATAAACGGCTCTAACTTTTTAAACAATAACTGAGAAGTTTTATTTTTACACAGCTGCAAGAGACCATAGATATACGTATAAAGTTTAAATTTCATCTCGATATCTTTACGCGTTCTCGAGATAAAGAGTCTTGACAGACAGACGGACAACGAAGCAATCCTGTAAGGGTTCCGTTTTTTCCGTTTGAGGTACGGAACCCTAAAAACCACAACCTACCACATGATTCTTTTGTTGGATAATAAAACTATTCTGAAGGAGATTTTGTGATAATTTATTTTAAAAGTTTTCTTATGTCTCGGGATCTGAACCTATCTATAATTGCATTGCAACTACAGACAATCCCATTAATTCATCAAAATCAAGATCTTTATCAATTCTAGATAGATAACATGCATCAGTAGGGATATTCACCCATAAGATGGGCACAGGGATAGATGACCGAAAAAATAGCAATATTGCGCTGGATGCAAGTCGCTTACAATCCGTTTCATAGAAAATCTATAGGATAAGCATAAAACCGGTCTTAAAAGAGTGTCAACACAGCTGTATAAACTCTAACACTAAAAGAAACTACACAATCTCACTCACTCTTTCTTCTTTTAAAGACACAATCATGTGCATTCATAAATTATTAGCTGCGGCATTTATGACCGAAGAGAAACTCTCGTTTGCGATGGCACATTATGTTCAATTGTGGAGTGACCTATACCTGAGACGATGATACTTAAATACAAATTGTAGGTGAGGCGCGAGCCTTGGCCGACGCCATGCACGCGCGCGAACTGACCAGCGTCGAGAGCCTCGAGACCATGAAGAAGCTTGTCACCAGGCTCGAGAAGGAACTGGATGCGAGGAAACGAGCTGGCGACGACGATGCGTGAGTAGTTGACGTAAAGATTAAATAACTTAGAACCATGGTGACTGCCCTGATGAACGCCAAGTACTGGATGATTTAAAAAAAAAGTATATAGAATTTGAAAATCTAATGGTATGGAAAAGAGATTATAGTACTAATGAAGGCGATCAAAATGATGAAGCGAGACGTATATCCAGTATTTTTTAATAAACATTGAGCCATACTATTTGACTGTATAGCATAGAACGCTTTATGATCTTAAAACGCTCAAAAAAGGTATTGAAAGAAAAAACAAAACGATAACACTATTTTAGAAAGAACTTTGGCCCAATATCCGTGCCTTGACTTACGCCATGTCAATACAAACAATGACATAAACATAACGTTTTACAATAAAATGATCGCTATTCAGGAACTAGAATATAGAAAATGAAACTTACGTTGATTGGGATCTAATCTGTGTGTACTAAATGCTTTGTTCCATTTATTGCAATATAATTTAACCTTGAAAACGTTATAATGTACATTATTAGGCATCCTAAAAACGTTATTATCATTTGCTATCTCGACATAAGACGGCACGCATTCGTTGTTGCTCTGATACAAAAAAATGCAAGGCGAAGTAAAAGGTCATTTTTTTTTTATAAATAATTAAATTGTACTTTAGTTATGTTTGATGATTATAATTTGATTTGAGTTGTTTTATTTTAAAGCTGTTCGCAAGAAGCTTTTTTATTTTAGCAGAGTTTATTGATCGGTAATAGTAGATTGTATCATAAGGGAGCAAAATAATACTTTTACAGCGAGGACGCTTTTTTGAATCCAGAGCGAAGTGAGGGATTCTAGGGTAGAATCCCGAGCGTAGCAAGGGATTCTTTTGTAGAATCCTGAACGTAGCGAGGGATTCATAGTACGTCGCCCGACCCAAAAATATATTTTGCGCCCGAGTGATACACTCTTCATCACCTCTATGAGAAAACAAAAGGCGCCTCATATTTTACTATAATATTATCATTTAATAAAACGTAGAGTAACAACTAAACCAAAATAAATGGTATCTAATAGTAAAACAAAAGAAAACTTATATTTACATTATTTTCATTCATTTGCTTGGCGCTGAACACTAACATTACAAATACTTCCAAATTCAAAAAGTGCGCGGCAAAGATAATTTCGTCGCACTTATAAAGTTCCTAATAGAAAACACCTCCTTCGGGAGCCCTAGGCGAACCAAGTAGTCCTTTTCGAATAGATGTGATGAAAAACTTATTTTGCTAAAATGACGTAAGTGCACGGGAGTAAAAAAGCTCGTAAACTAAAACGTAAATATTTAAGTATTCAGCTTGTATTCGGTCAGTCTTCTGATGGGGGACTGCAGGTGGCATTTACAACTGAGCATTATCGTGGCTCGGATGGCTCGTCAAATTGTTGGGATGTCAAGTCATCATATGTCTTCAGGTGGCTTTGAAAACTAGGCTAGCCACCCGACCTGGGTGGCTAGCCCTAATACCTATTGAATCCTGAATTCGATTATTTATGTATTTACGTCGTAGCCATCTAGCTTAGTTAGCCGTTCAATGAACAGCCTAGCCTCTTTACTAAACAGCGCCGTTCAACTTGCGGCCTGAATGATATTCAGCGGTAGCGTTTGTTTTATAAACTGCATTTAATAAACTGGCTGGCTAATGCTTAGGCCATTCATCTTAAACAATTTTTCGATCGAAATTTGCTCTAAGAATAAAATTGCTCGAGTCAGGCACAGCTAAATTCACATTGTCACCACACCCTTCCGTTGTATTTTTTTCCATTATTATTTGCAAAACTCCATCAAATATTTATTGTTTGCCGGCGCCATATTGACAGTCTGGAGAGTTTCGGCGCTAGGTGGCAGGAAGTGGAACTAAATTGAAATGAACAGGCTAGGCAAGTAATAATGTCATCGATCCAAGTCATGTACCTAGCTGTTCAAATGGCTGAATATCATTCAGGCCGCTAGTTAAACGGCGCTGTTTAGTAAAGAAGCTAGGCAGTTAATTGAACGGCTAATTAAGCTAGCTGGCTGCGACATATCCACTCTTCACTAGGTAGGTCTGCGATCTCTAACCATTAATTCCTGTCCTATGCAAGTCTCATCCAATTCCTTCCGAGATATTTGATGATATCATCTGACCATCGGGTTGATGAACTGCTTGACATACTCGTACGTACATTATGACTTTAAAAAATCCCCATGCCACTTTATCTTCCTTGAATTGCTTGTTACATAAACATTTTCGTTTATGTGACCCAAAAGTGCGCCATGTTTAAAACCGGTTGCATTCAGAAAACAAGGTAACAGGGAACCCCCCAAAACTTTAATAAATAACCAATGGGACTACAGAAGTGAAAAAAATTGAGATTAACTTACTGTACTGTATCAGACTTTTAATAGTCCACGTAGGCGTCCACCCACGAAGGGTGATTGGGCCATATCCACCACGCTGGCCCAGTGCGGGTTGGTGGATTCGCATACGCCATCGAATTTATTTTATGGGAGTATGCAGGTTGCCTCACGATGTTTTCCTTCACCGAAAAGCCAGTGGTGTGAAATTCCGTACATAAATTCCAAAGAACTCATTGGTACGGGACCGGGATTTGAACCCACGACCTCACGATTGCAAGGCGGGTGTCACTACCTCTAGGCCACCACGGCTTATACGGAGATTAACTTAGTGGTAATTAAATTCATATTCATATTTATTAGCTTCCACAATGTTATAAAAAGATGGTAAAAACTTAAAATATACATATACAATTGCGGGCTTTTAGCGGGCTGTTGATGAAATTTCTTCGTCGTATTAATGAGTATTATAATAAAGGTATTGTGACATGCCACCGTTAAGGAAAATTATAACAACATATCTTCTGCGTTATGAATTCGATGAAGCAGGTAAACGTGGGTACGTCATTTTTCCTTCCATTAGTTAGGTACTTTTATTGACGCAATATTTAAATGATTCCAAAAACATTACAAAGCTAAATTGACTTTGAGGATAACAAAATAAACCAACGCAAAAATAATAATTGGCTACCTACTAACACCTAATTATTATGGTTAGGTATAACAGAATACCAGCGCAGGTTGTTCCTAAGCGCAACCAGCATTACGCTGAGTTGGGGCCAGTTTTGTAACAAAGGTATTAGGTATTGTTTGTTGGTGGTTGTTTTTTGTGTGTTTTATGATTTGTTTTGTTGTTTATGTATTATGCCTCTTATTTTTGTTGCAAATAAATTTCTGTATTTATAATTTGTACTTAGGTATAGTTACTATTGAGCAAGAACCTCTTCTCATTACATTATTACGACAGCAGCCAAAGGTAAATCTTTAAACTGAAATTTTTTTTTTATTGTCTAATGTACCTACATAAATGCTATTTAAAACTCTCGAAAGGGATTGCTCTACGAGCTCGTAGCTTTTACAAAGGATATCAATCTCTCTAGAATTGGAACGAAATACCGAATTCGATATTCACATATTTTATGATGTGTGAAAAAGTAAAAGTGTGTAACAATCTATGGAAGTATGGAAAGTTGTTATTCCATAGGAAAATAACGTTCGCCATGGACAAAATGAATGGAACAGCTGATTTTTTTTTTTGAGTTGTGACCAAAGTCGCAGAAAAAAGTTGTTAGTTTTGATGTACAGAATAAGTCCGTAAAAGGATGCTAATTGATTAGAAATAACCCTGTATAATCGCGGATGGAGCCGGGACAACATGTGTACAAATAAATAACCATGTATTCTAAAAAAAAATGCTGTTCCATACATTTTTTCGTGGGTGAACGATATTTTTCTATTGAACAAAATTTTTTTCGTGTTTTAACTAAAGTCGCATAACAAAGTTGTTAGTTTTAGAACAAGCGCCTAAAAGAATGCTGACTGCTGAAATACTTACCTTAAGATATATCACATAATATATTTTTCATCACATCGATTCGAAAAGGACTACTTGGTTCGCATTTAAGTGCGCCCAAAGGTGGTGTTTTCTATATGGAACTTTATTAGTGCGCCGGAATTCTCTTTGCCGCGCACTTTTTGAATTTGGACAATTAAGTTCGACGGAATGATCTTTGAATTTGGAAGTATTTGTAATGTTAGTGTTCAGCGCCAAGAAAATGAATGTAAATATACTTAAGTTTTTATTTGTTTTATTATTAGATACCGTTTAATTTCAATTTAGTTGTTCCTCTACGTTTTATTAAATAATAATAAAGAGGCGCCTTTTATTTTCTCATAGAGGTGATGAAAAGTAGAGTGTACCACTCGGGCGCAAAATATATTTTTGGCTCGGGCGACGTACTTTGAATAGTTTGAATCCCTCGCACGTTCAGGATTCTACTCTAGAATCCCTCACTACGCTCTGGATTCAAAAAAGCGCTCTCGCCGTAAAAATATTATTTTGCTCCCATATGATACAAACGAGTAAAGATGAATAACAAATTAAATAAACCTTTAAACCTTGAATTGAAATGAATCTGTATTAAACAGTTTGTGCGGAAAATGTAAAGGGAAACTGGATGTATGCTAAGAGGTTGGGGCATCCCCGTGTGCGTAGAGTCGATCTATATGACATAAGTACGGTGTGATTGACATGCATGACATGCCCTTGTCGTTCCCTACGTCATCGTCATTAATGTACCATACAGCCTTGGCCAAAAGTATCAGGCACCTTTAAAAAATCAAAATGTTTACTACTTAACCAATAACTGAGTGCTTATCTTAAATGACTTACCGGGGTCATAAATAACTTCTTAGAATATAGAGCGGCTCTTTGTTAAGGTCATAAAACACCAGGTGACCGAAACCAAAGGATTCGGTTTTCTTTCGGTCTTATCAGTCAATGTTTGGTCGCTTGTGTTCTGGCCTCTAACAAGTAAACAAGCTTTCATTTCTGTTGATGTGATTAAATTGACACCTAATTTTCTTAAAAATGCCAAAAAGGAGTGAAATTAGTTTAGAAGATAGAGTGAAAATACAGGGTGCCTAATACTTTTGGCCAAGGCTGTATAGTTAAGATATCTTCGTAACTAAAATATTCACCACCTTATTTCGGCCCACTGCAGAGCATAAGCCTCCTCCCCCTTACGCCAATCATCCCTGTCCTGTGCCAGTCTCATCCAGGTGTAGTCGCAAATCTTTCGGATGTCATCACGCCACCATTGTATGGGTCTCTACTTTTATTTTACTACGGGCAAATACCTTTATTAACTATAACAAAATGTTACCTACTAAGCAATTGTTGTTTTTAAACTTTCGCGATTTGTACGCATTATTATTTTATACTACGGGACTAATCGCGCACTAAAATTACGAGATAAATAAATACCTCCTCATCCCGACGTTTCGGCCGAGTTGCATCGACCGTGGTCACGGATAGGCTATAGAGATTACCTTAATGTTCTAGCCCACTGTCGGTCGGCAGAGCCCTCGTATGTCACTTCCGTATCCTTAGTTTTCGCCCCGAATGCTTCAAGATTTTTAAAAGAGTGCTTGTAAATAAATAAAAAACATAACATAAAATATATTTATTACCAAAAAGAGAAATGAAATTACAATGGTTCTGTACTAATTTGACAAAACAAAGTGTAGGTATAAACATTATTTCAAAGCATGTTGGACAGCGGACCCCAAACTAAGCTCTAGGCTAGTAACTTGGGGTCCGAGTGCGTCATTACCAAAATTAAAATAGAAATAGAAAGTACATAGAAACAATAATCAATAGGAAGTTAAACAAAATTCAAATGCGTTAAATTTAGTTGACTCTCAAAAGGAATTGCAATTTTATAAACATGACTGTGTGATGACGTGTGTGTGTGTGTGTGTGAAATTTTGAAGCACTCGTATTTTTTTTACTAATCTTGCAAAGGCCGGCCGCCCGGTGCGAGTTGGTGGATTCACATACGCCATCGAATTTATTCTACGGACGTATGCAGGGAAATTTCTTGGGGGAACTTCTTGGCTCCGCTCAGTTTTTACTTGTACCTGAGTATAGGGTGAATCAAACTTCTTGGCGGCTGTGATGTTAGCTACAAGCTACGGATAACCCAATCCTGCCTGAAACTCATTTAACAACTGCGCGAGGATTAAGTTTCACGCAGCTTGTGAATAATTTACTTGCTTATTTTAATGTTCAAAATAAAAGCAAAATCCTAAATAAATATGGTACACAACATAATTAAGTTCCTAGATTAGGAACTAGTTTCCGAAATACGGGTTCCCCACACCCAGTTTGGCAGCTAGACCCTCCGAAAACTTGATGTGCTTTTCATAAATAAATACTTTTAGAATTTTAAATTTGAATTTCACAGCCGGTAAAATAAAAATAATAAATATTTTGGGACATCTTACACACGGCCTCTGACCCCAAACTAAGCAAAGCTTGTGATATGGCTGCCAGAGACTGATATATTATATATACTTATTTTTAAATACATATTATGATGTTTATTTTAAGTGCTTTCCACACTAGATTTTATCTCAAAGAGTTATCTTTGTGATAAGCATTTCAAAAATTTCGGGCTAGTGATCCGAAGGGGCATGGTTCAAATCCTGCGTTTCGCTTCAGATTTTTGAAATGCTTATCACAAAGATAACTCTTTTAAATACATACTTAAATAGATAGTAACTAAATAACACCCAACAACATAAAATGTTTGATACGGTCTAAATCCTACTTTGTATAGAAAAGGATGCTTGCGACCTCTAAATGCAGATTTAATCGAATTCTTCTTAGACAGCTATTAACAACTAAATATTTCATTATAGCGGTAGCGCTCATAGCGTAGTTTAACTAGATGTTCGTTAGCGATCATCGAAGTTATGCTACATTCAGCACGGTCAGTCTTCGGATGGGTGACCGCGGGTGGCATTTACACTGAGCGCTACCATGGCTCAGATGACACGTTAAATTATGCCCCGGTTGTTTTAACCGTTTAGCCATGTCAGAAGCCTTTATGCGGCTTAAACACTCTGACACCACCTAGCCACCCGGCCTATACGAACTTCCTTATTTCAGCGGTGCCACGAGTGCAGTAAAAGAGAAGGAGAAGTTCGAAAAGGAGAAAGCGCGGCTGCAAGGCGAACTGGACGCCATGAAACTGCGGCTGAACAACTCTCTCGCTTACATCGAGGAGCTTGAGGGCAAGAACAACTCCAACGAAGAGCTCATCGGGAAACTCGAAGAGAATCTCGAAGTAAGTAATTTCTATTTTACATCAGAAAGTTTTCAGTACCTCGAACGCTTTAGGGCTCATGGAAATCTATTATATAAAAGGCTTCCCTGAGTGACTGACTGACAGACAGCCTACAGCCCAAACCGCTTAAGATATGAGCTTGAAATTTGGAATATAGGTACATTGAACGACGTAATGGAGCACTAAGGACGAAAATTTTGAACTTTCGACCTCTAAGGGGGTAAAATGGGCCCTTTTCGTTTGTATGTAACTTTTTATTCCCTGTACCGATTGACTTAAAACTTTGTATACATGCTTTTCAAACAAAATAAAAGTTACGTTTTTTCCTGTTTTTCCGAATTTTCCTCATCTAAGGGGTCAAATAAGGTCCCAAAGTTGGTGAAAAAAGCGTCAATTACATCGAACCAGCTGAACGGTTATGGTTGAAAATTGGTATGAAGGAAGCACTCAGCATGTTTTAATAGAGTAACTAATAAAATCCAGGAAAATCTATAAGGTTCCTTAGGTATACGCAAAATTAATAAGTTTAGGCTACAGCCCAAACCGCTGAAGATATGAGCTTGAAATTTGGGATATAGGTACATTGAACGACGTAATGAAGCACAAAGGACGAAAATTTTGAACTTTCGACCTCTAAAGGGGTAAAATGGGCCCTTTTCGTTTGTATGTAACTTTTTATTCCCTGTACCGATTTACTTGAAACTTTGTATAGATGCTTTTGAGACTAAATAAAAAATATCGCTGTACCTGTTTTTCTGAATTTTCGTTAAAAAAAATCCTTAGGGGTCAGATACGTCCCAAAACTTCAATGCGATTTTTTAAATAATGTAGTATCTAGAATAGGATTATGATAATGATAGTTTATCTTTAAATGGGGCAAAACGGGTCCCCAAAAGTTTACGATTTTTTTTTTATTTTGTGAGCCAATAGTCTTAAGCTTAGCGCACATATGGATCAATATAGGTATTTTACTATGGGATCAACCCTGACAAGCGAAAATTACCTACATTTTCCATACATTTTGTCGCGGGTCGATGAACTTTTTGTGTTGAACAGCTGATTTTATTCACGTGCTTTTGGGGTTGGTACCATTGTAAAAGTTAATCAAATTATGAGTATAATAGCATCCTAGAATATGCCTGACTAGAATTACGACTTGTGTGCCATTTTTTCATTTGCCTGGAAAATTAAATTTCTAATGACTTAATGAAACATGTCGAATACCTGTACCGGCCTTAATTAATAGTGCACTACTGAAAATAGGTACTACGGATAGCACTACGGATAATAGAAACAGGTGGGTCTTAAGATGAACATGGACAAGACGAAAGTCATGTGTAATTCCCATGTTTTACCTACCCCGATTTCTGTTGGAAACTCGGTTCTTGAAGTCGTTGACTCGTACGTCTACCTAGGACAAGTAGTCCAGTTAGGGAGGTCCGACTTCAACAAAGAGGCCAATCGACGAATTCAACTCGGCTGGCAGCGTTCGGAAAAGTGCGTAGTGTCTTCTCGTCCGACATACCTCAGTGCCTCAAGTCGAAAGTTTTCGACCAGTGTGTGTTGCCAGTGATGACTTATGGCACAGAAACGTGGTCTCTCACTATGGGCCTTATTAGTAAGCTCCAAGTAGCCCAACGAGCTATGGAGAGGGCTATGCTTGGAGTCTCTCTGCGAGATCGAATCATTAATGAGGAGATCCGTAGAAGAACCAAAGTTACCGACATAGCCCAACGGATTGGCAAGTTGAAATGGCAATGGGCAGGGCACATAGCGCGGAGGGCTGATGACCGTTGGGGTCGAAAAGTTCTCGAGTGGAGACCATGTACCGGCAAGCGCAGCGTAGGACGTCCACCCACAAGGTGGACGGATGACCTCATTAAGGCCGCAGGATCGCGCTGGATACAAGCCGCTTCCAACCGGTCTTATTGGAGATCCATAGGGAAGGCCTATGTCCAGCAGTGGACGTCCTGCGGCTGATGGATGACTGAAAATAGGCCTATCCGCGAAGGGTAATTGGGCCATATCCATCACGCCGGCCAAGCATGGGTTGCTGAATTCACATACGACATTGATTTTTTCTACGTACGTACAGGTTGCCTCAATGTTTTCCAGCAAAGAAAAGTGAAATTTCTTACATAGTTACTCATACAATTATTATTATTGGCTCCCTCGGTGGCTCAGTGGTTGACCCTGACTCCTGGGTCAAAGAGGCGTGGGTTTGATTCCCAGGGCAAATATTTATGTGCTGTTCATATGTGTTTGCTCTGTGTCTGAGTGTTATTAATGTATTTTTATTTATTTATTTAACACTTTATTGCACACTATTTGTACAAAAGGAGGACTTAACGCTAAACAGCATTATCTGCCAGTCAACCTACATGTATAAATAAATATATCTTTATTGTACACAGAAACACAGTACAGAAACTATACAATATGCTGTACAATGGCGGCCTTATCGCCTTTGGCGATTTCTACCAGGCAACCTTTGGGTGGACTGGAATTATTCTAAAAATAGGAGTATGGTCGGTGGTGTATACAATACAGTACATACATTGAAATACATGTATATGTAATATATCAGTCTCTGCCAGCCAAATCACAAACATTGCTTAGTTTGGGATCAGAGACCGTGTGTGAGATGTCCTCCAATATTTATTTTATATATTTATTTATTATTGAGTTAATTTCAGAAATTCGGCAATTTATCATCCAAAAGTTCACGTATGTACTCTGTAATAAGCTTTAGATACAAGTAAATTAAATAACCAAATACTGAGACAATTCAGGCTAAACCGTAGGCATTATTTTGCAAGTAATACCATAATAGGCCCAACAACAACATAAAAAGTGTTCTCTCTATCGAATGCTTAAAGTGAAAATGAAACAGATATAATTATGATAATTAGCTATTATAATTACGATGGCGCCTTCATAATCGAGCCTAATGCGGGCTTAACCACGAGCTACTATTATTTTAAGTAAGTGCCAAGAAAACGCGGGCCTAACTGTGGGTTTTTATCATTTTAAGCAGTTACGAAAATAACGCGGGCCAGACCGTGGGCTATTATCATTACAAGCAATACAAAAACGCAAGCTAACGGCATGCTATTATAATTTTAAGGATTTATTAAGACAACACGGGCCAGACCGCGAACTATTAGATATTATTATAAGCAAATGCCAAGATAACGCGGGTTGAACCGCGGGCTGTAATTTTAATTAAGTAAGTATTAAAACAACGTGGGCCAAACTGTGGGTTATTATCTTTGTAAGTACCTAATTATTAACACAACGCGAGCTAAACCGCGGGCTTTTATCATTTTGAGCAAGTACTAAGACAATACGGGCCAGACCATGGGCTATTATCATTGTAAGTAATACGACAATGCAGGCCAAACGGCGAGCTTTTATAATTTTAAGCAAGTATTAAGACATCGCAGTCCATGCTGCGTGCTATAAATAACCATCTAAAGCAAGTACTAACAATACGCGGGCCAAACTTTGATCTATTATCATTATAGGCAAATACTGTTACAATTTTGACCAAACCGTGGGTATTATCCTTGCCAGTAATTTTAAGTAAGTATTAAGACAACGCGGGCCAAATTGCGGACTATTAGATATTATTATAAGCATGTACAAAGACAACGTAGATCAAACCGCGGGCTCTTTTCATTTTAAGTAAGTACCTATGTACTAAGACAACGCGGGCGAAGCCGCGGGTTTTAAGCTAGTTGTTGATAAAGATAAGATAAGCAGCCGTGGTGGTCAAGAGGTAGTAACACCCGCTTTACAATCGTGAGGTCGTGGGTTCAAATCCCCGGCCCCGTACCAATAAGTTCTTTAGAATTTATGAACGGAATTTCACACCACTGGCTTTTCGGTGAAGGAAACCATCGTGAGGCAACCTGCATACGTCCGTAGAAGAGATTCGATGGCGTTTGTGAATCCACCAACCCGCACTGGGCCAACGTGGTGGATATGGCCCAATCAACCTTCATGGGTAGGCCTACGACCTGCAGTGGACTATTTAAAAAGGCTGGTACAGGTACAGTTACAGCCAAGTCAGAGGCCTTCAAGCGGCTTAAATACTCTGACACCAGGGCTAGCCACCCGGCCTATACGACTATTAAAAAAGGCTGGTACAGTATGGAGGTACGCAGCTAGTGATCTATTTTGGGAAATTTCAACCCTGGAAATGTTTTTTCGCTGGGATGGGAAACCAAATAAGCTTTTATGAAATTATTTCTGACTATATTATTTTAGGGGATACCAACTCTTTTGTGGTAACCATGTTCCTCAGACTCCGTAATTAAGCAGGAGTCATATCCTCTTGTCCATGGCTAAAATTTTAAGCGAAGCCTGCTGTTGCGTTTAGTTCTGTTGTCGTATAGTTGACGCAAACGACAATTTATGATTCACAATTTCTATGAGTTCTGTATCCTGTTGTTACAGCGCCTAAGCTAGACGAAGCGATAACATGCACAGTTTGCCCACAAACTAATACATTTATCTCTTTAACTAGGAAGCAGACAACAATGCAGTCCGCACGAACCGCCTGGTCGAGCACCTCAGGAACGAGAGCTCCAACCTCAAGACGAACGTAGAGGAGCGCGGGATCACTATCCGAGACCTCACTGACAAGGTGGTGCATATTAGAATATAGAGTGGAATATGAGAAATGAAATGATATTTATTTCACAAAAAATAGAGTACAATTAAGGTGTTAATTTTGTAAGATTTGTCCAATCTATTTTGCCATTCCTTGGCATGTGAAATATACGACAATGTCATAACTCATAATAAAGAAATATGTGTATTTAAATCAAGTGTCAATAATGTCAAATTAAAAAAAGATTAAAAACTTAAATAAATAAAAAAGTGTTCAATAATGTCACAATATTAAAATATTCAAATAAAAAATGTTCAATTATGTCATAATATTCAATTATACAAAGTTAAGATACACAATACATTCGGATAATTATCTCGATCTAATATGTCAATTGTTATTTACGTTTTACAAAAAATTCTCTTAAGCTGTAAAAACATTTTTCTGTTAACCACATTTTAAGTTTTTACGGAACTTACCATATGGCAGTTCTTTAATTACTATTGGTAACTAGTTATACACGGTGATACACAGCATAACTGTTCTTTTGGTATAATGTCAGTCTAGGGGGACGTTCAAAAACTAATCTTTTTCCATATTTTGTACTCCTTGGATATTTGTCATTAGCTGTACGGAATAATTTTGGATGTTTACGAACAAATATAGCTATTTCAAAAATATACATGCATGTTAATGTTAATATGCCAAGATTTTTAAAAATAGGTCTACAAGACTCATATGGTCGAATCCCTACAATAGCACGTATACATTTTTTCTGGGATAGAAAAGCTTTCTGTACGTGGGTGGAATTACCCCAAAGAAGTAGACCATACCGCAAAACGGAGCTCACATAGCCATGATATGCTAATAAAACGTCGTAAGAGCGTCGATGTAATGTTATATTCTCCGTATACTTTATATTAGGCAGGCATGTCAAAGTTACAAGGAAACATATTTTGCGAGAGTATTTCCTTATAGCCCGAGATCCCACCGCAAGAACATCCCGCTCGTAGCGTACACGGCTCAAACTATTTTTTTACGTAATTATAAATAGGAGAATAAATTTAAATAGGGTTGCCTTGCAAAATTTGGCCGCATGTATTCGAAATTTAATAATTTTTATTTAATTTATAGGAAAACATATCCTTCATTTGTTTTTTATATAAATGTATTGAATAGGAGAATACATATAAACCAGGCTGCCTTGCGAAATTTGGCCACCAGTATTTGTGATTGAAAAAAGTTTGATTATTTTAGATAAAACATTTCGTTCACTTGTTTTTTAGATACATTACGAAGCTTAGAATTTATATATACAAGGTTGCCTAACGAAATGTGGAAATTAAAATTTTAGGAAATGACAAAAATTAGAAGTTACAATTCACTATTTCTATTGAAACCAATTTTTTTACACATTCGTATAATTACATAAAAAATTGATTTCAACCGTGTAGGCTATGAGCGAGATGTTCTTGCGGTAGGATCTCGGACTAGGATCAATTATTAGAAACATTTCAGAAAGTATCTCGTAAGTTCAGTATCTAAGCCAGAGTCAGCCTGCCATTTGCCGGCTGAGTGGCCATTTCTGGTGTCCATTCTTGAAGGCTTCTGGTCTAACTAAATACTTATAACAACGTAACATGTCATCCGAGCTACTGTAACGTACTACTACTACTAACTAAGTATATTGTTGTAACTTCGGTGATCGCTAGGTAATCGCTAACAAACATATAGTCAAGCTACGGCATAAGCGTGTAAGCGCTACTGTTTCTGTTAATACTAAAAAAAAGTTAATTGTTCTAAAAAGTTTTCTCAAACAAGTTGTGTCGTGGGACCTAGGCTCTTCTTCATTATAATATTATTTTACAATTGCAATTATACAAATACAGTTGTACAAATTATCTATTAGAAAAAAAACTAGCTTTTATAGGTACGTATAACTACATACAACTGGAGCTACTACAAAGATACTATTGATTAGTGAAAGCTACATTTTAACCATTACCACATCCGTTGTAGGACTAATGAAATGAAATGAAATATCTTTATTCGACACATGCATAACACGTACAAAAAAACTTATATAACTAATGAAAAAAACAAGGTGTCGAAAGGGACTCACCTCAGCAATAAAATGTTGAGTGCTGGAAGGACCCAACACTCAACGCTGGTATTCTGATTAGCCCCTTATTGAAGGGTATGTGTAACTATAAAACATATAAATACTAAACAGATAAAAATAACTAACCCGTGACAAAGCGCTTAGATATCAAAAAACATCAATAGAAAATTTATGAAAGCAATAACAAAAAGATCTACAATCAATCAATAATATGTAAAATTATTATAAATAAACTACACATATTAATACAATATACATAAATATCCTTAAACTTAATAAAACCGTATAGGCACTATACAAAAAAAAACAAAGATTTTACTCGTAACGAAAACAAAAGAGAAAATAAAATAAATAAAAAGAAATACCACTTTGAAACTTGTACAAAAGGCAATTCTTATCCCACACGAGACACCAGCAGACAACGAGGCGAAGACAGGCAGAGTCAGATGAAGGATTGATCGTACACTATCAACCCGTGCTGAAGCTGTTTTGATAGTAAATATTGTTTTAGTTTTAACCGGAAAGAAAACTAATGGAGGAATACTCTGTAAATCTCCAAAACATTGGAGATTCACAAAGTATTCCTCCATTAGTGGACGTCCTACAACGGATGTGATAGTGGTTAAATGGTATTATGGTTATATATATTTCATGGTTATAATTTTCAATTGGATTTCAGTTGAAGAAATCTGAAAAGACAATCGACCGCCGCGACCGCCAAATTCGAGACATGAACGCAAAGATGGAGAACAACGTGTCAGAGATGGAGACGGCTTTACTCAAGGCGACGCAGCTTCGGGAGCAGCTTGATCACACTAACCTCGAGTTCGACAAGACCAAGACTGCATTAAACCACGTCAGCAAGGAACTCAAGGTAAGGCTACACTGAAAAAAATCTCTGGAAAACACTGGAGATACCATAGATGTAAAGATGGAGAACAAATCAGAGATAGAGACAGCTCTGATCAAGATGACGCAGCTTCGGGAGCAGCTTCACCACACCAACCTCGAGTTTGATAAGACGACTGCGTTAAACCACGTTAGCAAAGAACTAAAGGTAAGTTATTAGATCAGAAAAGAACCATAGACGTGAAGATGGGGAATATCGTCTTATTAAAAAGTGTTTAGCCTTTTTCGATAACCAAACTCCACACAAGTCTGCTTTTTAATGTCTTTATAAATTACCTAACTTTAGCTTTAAGTGTTTGTTATGTAGAGGTCTAGATAGGGGCTGAGAAAAGTAAAATTGACACTTTCAAACAACACGAAAACTTGACGGAAATTAGCAAAACCCTCTCCTCAGCTAGAAATGTGTCTGATTTTAGAATATGATAGACGACGGGCACCGGCTGCGGCTGGAGCTGACCAAGATGTCGAAGCAGGCCGTGCAGCAGACGAAGCGGTACCAGCTGCTGGAGGGCAGCAAGGCGGACGTGGAGGCCGAGCGGTGAGTTAGAAGCTGGATAATATTCAGTAAACATGAAGTGCATTAAGACCGCAGGGTCGCGCTGGATGTAAGCCGCTACCAACGGGTCTTGTTGGAGATCTTTTGGGGGAGGCCTATGTTCAGCTGTAATGGATGAACATCAAGTTGCAGCAATTGGCGTAACTAAAGAGGGCTGCTGCCCCATCCCCTGTAGAAAATATACTTTTGACCCGAGCATACTTTTGACCACCCTAGTAAAATATAATGAATTGACTTTAAATTTTTTTGGTGAGCGAAGAAGCTACGCCCTAGGTTACAATTATTAATAAGGCCTAGCGTGAGTTTTTTTTTCGTACGAGAACCCTTGAAGCCCAGGTACTCAGTTTTGGCCCTGTAGCCGGAGTCTGGGCACGAAAATGGATCTAAGGCTGGACCCTGGAGCCGGAGCTTAATCCTGGAACTGCAGTCTCACCTTGAAGCCCACGGTCTCAGAGTGAACATTTCGGTCAGAAAGTCAGTCTTTAGCTCTAGACCGAAATCTTCATCCTGATTCCACAGCTACAGTCTGTTCGGGTACTGTAATACTGTTTCTACATCAACTGCCTATCTCAAGAGCTGGTTTAAAGGCCTAGAATATTAGTGTTTGTTTGCAATTCCAGCGAGCGGCTAAGGCAACAGGTGACGGTAATGGAGCGCGAGATAATGCTGGGCAACAAGCAGACCGAGAGCGACCGCCGCGAGATAGAGAACCTCAACCGAGAGAAGGACATACTCACCAAGAACCTGCAGAAAATACAGAGTAAGATCACATTATATTGTATAAACGAGTTAATGCTGGGCACCCAGCAGACCGAGATCGAGTATCCCAATCGAGAGAAGGACATAATACTTACCAAGAACCTGAAGAAGATACAGAGTAAGCATTGACGTAGCTAGAAAACTTCTACAGAAGGGAGCAGCTGCTACATTATATTTTTCTGGAGTGGGAATAATAAATAAATAAATTTTAGGGGACATCTTACACAACGGCTCTGACCCCAAACTAAAATAAACTTGTAATATGGCTGCCCGAGATTGATATACTACATATACATATTTTTTAATAACATACTAATATAAATACAGGGTTATTTCTATTCTATTAATTCAATTAGCATCCTTCTAGGGGCTTATTCTGTTCATCAAAACTAACAACTTTTGTTCTACAACTTTTGACAAAACTCAAAAAAAATGTTTGTTGTTTCATAGAAAAATATCGTTCAACCGCGACAAAATGTATGGAACAGCTGATTTTTTTTAGCTTTGACGATAGTCGTAGAACAAATGTTGTCAGTGTTGATGTACAGAATAAGCCCCTAGAAGGATGCTAATTGATTAGAAATAACCCTGTATATAGTACCTAAATAACACCCAAACTCACAGCAAACTCCTATGTTCATCACATAAATGCTTGCCCTGGTGGGGATCGAACCCACGCTTCTTTGATCCAGAAGTCAGGGTCACTAACCACTGAGCCACCGGGCAGTCATCCGAGGCAGGAATGCATTCAGCTTAAAGTTTTCTTGGGTTATTAGTTTTTTTTTGTTTTCTTGCCCAACCGTATCCTCTTCCTTAGTTATAATTATATAATCGATTCAATAAACCCGATTATAGAGGCGCCAGCGTAAATTTAATAGTACAGTAACGTAAAAAGCGTTATCTCTGTCGAATGCCTAAAGTGAACAAGAAACAGAACTATTTAGCTAATATAATTACCTACGATGACGCCTCGTAATATAGATTGTAGCGATCATAGCGTAGTTTGACTGGGTGTTTTTTTAGGGATCACTAAAGTTGAACAACGTTAAGCACGGTCAGTCTTCGGATAGTTGACCGCGGGTGGCATTTAGAACTAAACACTTCCGTGGATATGATAACACGTTAAATTGTACGTCTTGCCTGATTTTGCTATTAATTCATATCAGAGGTTTTCAGGTAGTTTAAACACTGAATCTGGGCATCTGCCCCATACGACTTTACATAAACTGATTGAATGGCTAATTATTATTAATTATTTTTCCTTTACGACTTTATTAGTTTTAATTATAATCACGCTGCACCCATTACTAACTATGAGTTAAACTGTGCCAATGTACAGGGTTATTTCTAATCAATTAGCTTCCTTTTAGGGGCTTATTCTGTACATCAAAACTAACAACTTTGTTCTGCGGCTCTTGACAAAACTCAAAAAAAAAGTTGTTGTTCCACAGAAAAATATCGTTCACCGTCGACAAAATGTATGGAACAGTTGTTTTTTTTTTTCAGTTTTGTCATAAGTTGCTGAACAAAAGTTATTAGTTTTGACAATTAAAAATAACCCTGTATAAGGCCTAGCGTGAGTTTTTTTTCCGGAAAAGTCATATTTGGGCCTTGGCAATTTTAGGACTCACTGCACATTCAACAGACAGCTGTCAAAGTCTCTTGATTAGTAGTTACTTACCTTTTTTACTCAAATTCTAGCCTACCGAGAGACCTAGCCAACCAACAAGGTCGGCTGAAAACGGGGTTGCTGTGTTTTTTTTACTTTTGAGGTCATTTAAAATCACTACCTACTTTTAACTAAGTAACCTTGAGAAACAAAAACATGCACCAATCAACAAAAATTGCCAACCAACCAAAATATTCTACGAAACATTAAAATAATTGCCAGATTTTCGGTTTGGTGACCATGCGTGGCATTCACAGCTGTGCGCTGTCGTGACTAGTAGTTTGACTGTGTTTGTCTGCGATCACCAAAATAAAACAACGTTCCGCACGGTCAGTATTTGGATTGGTGACCGCGGATGGCATTTTCCAACTGAGCGCTACCGTGGCTCGGATGACACGTTAAATTGTAGGTCCCGGTTGTTTTTACAGTTTAGCCATGTCAGAAGCCTTCATGCGACTCAAAATCTCTGACAACATGGCTAATCATCCGGCCCATACGAACTTAGTTACCTACTAAGTAGCACGTACGGTGCGTAGTTACGTAGCTTAGTACCTACGTAGTTCATTCCTCTCGATCCTTTCCAATAAAGGCGAAATACCGGTACAGGATCTTAAATTGCATCCTCGATAATGATGCCCATGCTAGTGTTCCACTGTAATGCTACATATACTTGATATGAGATGTATACACAGTTACTGTACTGTACCAGCCTTTTTAATATTCCACTGCAGAACGTAGGCCTATCCATGAAGGGTGATTTGGATATATCCACCACGCTGGCCCAGTGCGGGTTGGTGGATTCACATACGCCATCGAATTTCTACTACGGACGCATGCAGGTTGCCTCACGATGTTTTCCTTCACCGAAAAGCCCGTGGTGTGAAATTCCGTACATCAATTCCAAGGAATTCATTGGTACGGGACCGGGATTTGAACCCACGACCTCACGATTGTAAGGCGGCTGTCATTACCACTAGACCACCACGGCTTCCATATATACACAGTTATCTATAAGGAAATAGGTAGGTATATCAGAAAAGAGAAACATGTATTAAAATCAACAAAATTATTTAGTTATTCCTAAAAAATATTTAGCGACAATTTATATGATCTACGCAAAGCACACGCACGCTCACGCACGTAATAGTCTGCTTACCCTGTACCATAGATATATTAGGTATTGTCTATGCCTGTACTAAACCGAAAGGGGGTGGACCATTAAGACCATTATTATGAACAACTTTTACTATGGGACCAATTTGGAATTCAAGAAAAATAAATCGACATGCAGCACGAAAAATGAGAGAACTCTTTTTCTCCAGATTCCAGATTGGTACCATTGATTTGTTTAATTAACAAAAGAAAAATTACGCGTCTTATTATTTTTAATAATCAGTCTGACGGGCCTTTTTGACCGACGAACCGAACCGGAGGTACATGCGTCGAATTGAAGTACTCAATTCGACGCATGTATTTTTTTTATGTTTAACCACTCATAACTTTTTCATAGTAGTCCGATTTTAATAATTATTTTTTATTGGAAAGAGTATACTTCGAAATTGGTCTCATTTAAATTTTATCGAAATCGGCTGAGCCATTTTTGATAAATCAACAATAATGTGGAAAATGCTACATCGACCCGTGCGAAATATTCGCGAATTCTGTACACGGGTGAAGTCGGTCATGCTATTTTTTGCAAAAAATAATGAATTAGCTGTCATTCCTATTCGCTGTACGCGTTACTTCGCAGTGGAGCACAGGCACAACGATGCATTTTAGCATTCTAGTTGAGCAGCTTATCTTTCAAGGTCGTCAGACTGGTTTCCTGTTATCACGTCTGATTTTCTAAAACTCAATACTTAGTAATTATTATGATACACATGTACCTATTTAATTATGGATCCAGTTTTTTGTCAGGTATTAGGTAGGTACTAGTTTTTTCCGCAATTGCTCTACCTTTAAATAGTTTAGTGTGACCTGTATGACATGTAGTTTGACTGACGATTTGGCGTGTTATTTTGTCGTTTTGTACCTACGCAAATTCTAATTAGTATTACAAACAAATCAAAGAGTGTGTTTGTTGGTTTGTTTGTTACTCTTTCATGCAGAGACAAAGAATCGACTTAATACCTATACTCAGTTTAGAGGTCGGAGAGTGTCGTAGATTACTTCTTATTCCGGGTATTTTTTAATACTCGTAGCACTAAAACCAAAATATTACGCAGGCGAAGCCGTGGACAAAAGCTAGTCTCAACATAAATTAGACTCACATTGTGAGTTTTTTTCTTCTCACTATAAGTTTTTTAGTATTTTTATTCCAACTGCAACTGGTTTGAAACGGGTTTTCTTCAATACTTGCTCCGGAGTCTTACGGTTATATTATATTGTTCCTTTTGAGAGCTGTAGGAATAGCAGAAAAAAATATAGACGGACGATGAGTGTCTCTTCGTTTGAGAGTGGATGATAGTTATAGCCGAGTGTGCAGAGCCTTAGTTCAGAAACCTTTTCTGGAGCCGGCAAACTTTTTCTGTAGTGGGCACTCCAGAAAATTTTAAAGGCACTACATTCTATTTTTCTGTAGTGGACAAAAAAAACAACTGCCCTGTGATTCAGACCATCATCATTAACAACTATTAGGTAGGTACTATGGGTCCGGAAGGGAGAAAAAAGTACTAGGTATTTCATTCATATTTACCGGTTTCCAAAAAGGAGGACATACCTTTTTGGAAGTCGTACATAGTAATATTCGTCAGTGTGTATTTTTTGTATATAAATATATTCGCCAATTGTGAACTGATTTAAAAAATCTTTTTAGTTTAATAGAATATACTTCCGATATATAGCCGTGGTGATCTAGAGGTAGTGACACCCGCCTTACCGTCGTGAGGTCGTGGATTCAAATCCCCGGTCCTGTACCAATGATTTCTTTCGAATTTATGAACGGAATTTCACACCATGCACTGGCTTTTCGATGAAGGAAAACATCGTGAGGCAACCTGCACACGTCCGCAGAAGAAATTCGACGGCGTATGTGAATCCACCAACCCGCACTGGGCCAGCGTGGTGGATATGGCCCAATCACCCTCCGTGGATAGGCCTACGTCCTGCAGTGGACTATTAAAAAGGCTGGTACAGTACAGTACTTCCGAGGTGGTCCCATTTATCGAAACTGGCTGAGCCGTTTTTGATAAATTTGCGATTGCTTGCGAAAAATAATTATTATTAATCCTTTAGTTCTTTTGTCAATCAAATAATTAATGACAGAGATAAACCTTGTCCAAGTTTGAGAGTAGGGGAGCTCGTGACGTCACTAGCCGGTACATTTTGTAGTAGTATTATTATATACTACGGGACTAATAGCGCACTTAAATTACGAGATAAATAAATACCTCCTCATCCCGACGTGACCACGGTCGATGCAACTAAGTCAAGGCACGGATATTGGGCCAAAGTTCTTTCTAAAATAGCGTTTGTTGTTTTTAAACTTCCGCGATTTGAACACATCGGCCGAGTTGCATCGACCGTGGCCACGGGTAGGGTTTGTGGTCTACCCGTGACCATGGTCGATGCAACTCGTCCGAAACTTCGGGATGATGAGGTATTTATTTATCTCGTAATTTTAGTGCGCGATTAGTCCCGTAGTATATAATAATAATGTGTTCAAATCGCGAAAGTTTAAAAACAACATTTTGTAGTAGGTTAGTGACGTCACGCGAAACTTTAACGGGCTTCGTCGATTTTTGTTAAATTGACTAAAGAAAAAATACGTGTCTAGTATTTTTTTTATATAACCATTTGACGTAGGTACTAATTATATTTTTAGTGAACAAGTCCATTATCTGCAATTATAATATAAATAATTAAAAAAAAAACTATACAAAGAAGATTGATGTCAAGCACAGTTGGATATTTTATATCCTTATTGACAAGAAAAAAAAAGGTAAAGACGTATGGAGGCCGCCAGAACCTGTTAGGGCTTTACCCTTAGTGCTCGGGCGTTCACCGTGCAATGATGGATACCTTTCATTCGCTTACCTACTTACAGGTAATTCACAACAGTAGATATTTCAGAAATGCAACACTTGAAATTATGTCCCTGGTATCTATTTATATATTTGAAATATGCAAATTTGTCAAAAAGCATCATTAGATCGTAATATAGACAAACTCGTGGAACCAAAGTCTAACTTAGCAATGCACAGTTCTAGCCCAAATTCTATACCTATGGCTATAAAAATATTCAATAAATTGCCAAATTATCTAATAGGTCATATGTATAACTATACAAAGGGTCTGTGGATAATCCACGTCGGTGATACTTCAAAACCGCTTATGAGCACTTTGTAAATACCGCGTATCTACAAATTCCAAATTTTACAGGAGGAAGAAAAAACATCATATTTCAAAAGTTTCTCAATATTTTCTTGACTGAACTCTTTTGTGATATCTCTGTACCCTACTTTACTAGTATAGTAAAAATAATTTCCCATAATCCCCTTAGATTGCAAAATAAATAACTTTCGCGGTATTGAATTTAAAAAAAATTTCTTTTTTGGCATAACCACAACAGATACGTTGTTTTGTAAAACAAATCTTTAGAAATCAGTTCTTTATTTAGCTTAGGGATTACAAATATAAAACAATACAAATTTGAAATATAACATTCTACAAACCTTTGCGAAATAACGTAGTCATATAAACTGAAAAAAAAGCACGAATTTCTGCTCAAAATACCAAAGTAAGTAATTTAAACATAACAAAAACTTATTTCAATGGTTAAATTAACATTTCCATTAATGTCCAGGGAGACAGCCAGCGCCTCCCCGTGCTTCTCCATGACCTCACTCCAGATGTGAGTGACGTACGCCAGAAGGTCCACAGTAGACCGGTTTCAGCGAAAGCCGTACTGGCGGTCACTGAGTAAGTCATTCGCTTCCAGGTAGGCCAGGAGCCTGATGTTAAGAACACGTTCCATACTCTTACAGAGTATAGACGTGATCGAAATTGGTCTGTAGTTGGCAGGGTCGGCACGGCTGCCCTTCTTGGGAACAGGTTGCACGTTAGCAAGTTTCCAAGATTTGGGCACTTGACCTGTCTTCAGAGATAAGCGAAAGAGGCGAGTCAGCACAGGCGAGAGTTCAGGCGCACAAGTCCTCAGTACAATGGCCGGAATACCATCAGGGCCACTAGCCTTGTTCACATCTAGACTGCGGAGAACTTTGAGAACCTTCTTTTGCCGGATATGTATTTCACTCATTACAGTGCCACAGCTTGGCAAAGCTGGAGGTCTCGCACTACCGGGGTCCAGACGCGAAGACTCAGCAAATTGAGTTGCAAATAAATTTGCTTTCTCTGCAACGGAGGCAGTGAGGGGTGGCAGAAATTCGCTTCAACCGATTTAGCTAGGGACCAGAATGCCTTACTACCCGCAGGGTAAGAAGCAAGCTTATTCTTGATTCGACTAATGTGATCGAAGCGAGCCTTCCGCATAACTCTTTTGCAGGACTTAGCAGCCCTATTGAATGCCTTCGTTTCGAGCATCGACTCAAGCCAGGTATGCCTGATGCTTTTGCTCTTCGGCGCGTCCACATTCAGGCCCAAACCAGGGCCGAGCTTTGCTAGACAGAGGTACGTCGGACGGAAAATGGGATAAAGTATTCCATGGCGGTACAAAATACATCTGTCACGGCATCCGCGCACGTAGAAGGATCATCGGAAGAAAACCACACAGGCTGCCAAGGATAAGATGCAAAGAAACACCGCATCTCATCCCAATCCGCTAACTTGTACCGCCACACCCGTTGTGACCCTTTGGGGCTGGGGTCTGAAGGGGAGTAGATGGATACAGATTTCACCAGACAGTGATCAAATGTACCTAACGGTGAGGAAATCGCAACTGAATAACGGTCTGGATCGGTAGTTAGCAGAAGGTCCAAGCAGTAGGCTGTGTGCGAGTCAACGTCAGGTACCCGAGTGGCGCCTTGAACCAGCTGGGTGAGATTAAGTGTCAAAGCAAGCTTACGCGTCTCTAGCCCAGCATGATTTGTGTCCAGGTATGGGTGAAGCCACTCTTTGGCGAGTCAGCACAGGCAACAGCTCAGGCGCACAAGTCCTTAATACAATGGCTGGAATACCATCAGGGCCACTGGCTTTGTTCACATCTAGACTGTGGAGAACTTTGAGGACCTCCTTTTGCCGGATGTGTATTTCACTCATTACAGTGCCACAGTTTGGCAAAGTTGGAGGTCTCGCACTACCGGGGTCCAGACGCGAAGACTCAGCAAATTGAGAAGCAAATAAATTTGCTTTCTGCCCGATAATCTCAGAAAATCATTTTTTTTACGAAGTACTCACTACACGCGTTGCGATATGGTTGAAAAAAACGTAAATACGCTGTATTGCTGCCAAACTTGTGTGATCAACCGTTCCGCGGTATTGTTTTGACAGCAAAACGGGCGCATCTTATGGGCTATTAGAGATCGTGTGACATCTATCAGGGGCGAATCAGCGTGAGGAATCTGTTGGCGCGATAACTCAATTTCGCTACTTTTGTAGATACGCGGTATTTACAAAATGCTCATAAGCGGTATTGAAGTATCACCGACGTTTGCTTTCTATGTAGTAGTAATGTGGGTAGTTTTAGCATATAAAGTAGTATTGTATATTATAAAAAAAAAAACTATACAAAACATGTTAACTAAGAACCGTATGTTTCATAGGTTGTAATCTTCGAGCAAATATCTATAGAGTCACAATCATGCAAAAAAGTGTCCGAGCCAAAACTCTGCCCAAGCTACGTAGTGGGCAGTCTTTTAAGTTAGTCGTAAGGCGATTGCAAGCCGACTACAACGCCGCGCGATGCAAAAGTGCTTAATTACAAGCACTAATTAGGTGACATAACGTCGAGATTCGAGAAAACGGGTCATTGTGAATTATTTAATGTAAATATCTAAGTCGGTATGTATTACTATGTATGACGGAGCTCGGATATTTTTTACAACTTTCACTTAGGGTCTGTGGCTCTGTAGATGTTTGCTCGAAGGTTGCAATAAATGATTAGAGTTTGAACATTACAGCAAAGTAATGGATTAGCTGAAAGCTGATTTCATCGAATTGGTTTTTATATAATTGTACATAATTATATTTCAATGCTATTCAAGAGAGTGCTAAAAATAATTTCACACTTCAACTTTCAGCGAAAATTTGGACAACGTCGGTGGTTACCGTTATCTTTCGTTTTTATTGGCGTACTAGCTGACCCGGCGAACTTCGTTTTACTCAATCCTACTATCCTACTTAATATTATAAACGCGAAAGTTTGTGAGGATGGATGGATGTATGGATATTTGTTACTCTTTCACGCAAAAACTACTGAACGGATTGAGATGAAACTTTGCAATAATATAGCTTATATATCATAATAACACATAGGCTATAAATTATAATGATATTGCGTCAAAAATCAAAATATCATGCGGGCGAAGCCGTGGGTAAAAACTAGTGTCTTTATAAATTATAGTCTTTGTGTTATTGTTTTTGTCTTTTGGAAAGTTTCATCTCAATCCGTTCAGTAGATTTTGCGTGAAAGAGTAACAAACATCCGCACATACTCACAAACTTTCGCGTACATAATATTGGTAGGATATAACAGTATATTATATAATTTAGGCATCTTCGAGATGTATTTGACATTTCCTGAACAATTAACTAACGATTCGACAGAAGCCTTGAGACCGACCAGACGGTAACCAAATTATTGTACACGGTGTAGAATATAGATGATTTGGTAATCGTTAATAGAAATAGCAACTCGTGTAATAAATAGCATATTTAATTCATAAAAATGCTAAGTTATACAAACATTTGCATAGATCTTGACTCGAGATAAATGAGTCGTACAGCGATGAAAGTCATTAAGTTATAACTAGGTAGGTTATATAACAGAGAATAATAGTTGCAGTGGGAACTAGCTTAGCATATTTTTATTAAACGAGATTAACTTCTTTATTTGACATTTTAAATATTATTTTAAAATCAGAACATATGTTTCGAGTCTCTGGACTAATCTTTGTACTATGTTGTTTTGTCCTTGACCCCGGTCGTCTACTCTTTTTTAAACGTCTCTATCTTGTCGCATTCTTTCTAAGTTAAATACATCATCACATACATCATACATCTAGTATTTCTTAAATATATAAAAATCTCAAGAGACAGTGAACAAATATCAATAAGTCTACCCGTACCTATATTACCAATATGGCTTAGGGCAAATCTTCCCCCTAAGCCGGAACACGGTATACTTCTAGAATTCCCAACTTTTATCCAATTTTATCATGAATTAGTGGCCAATTTTAAAGGCGCCGTCGCAAATTTAATAGCAACTAAAAATATTTTTCCCTCTTTCAAATGCATATAGTGAAAAAGAAACAGCAATATTTTAAGTTGCTATTAAATTTTCGATGGAGCCTTTAATATTGGCCACTTAGTCCGCACTTGACTACCAATTCGCCTAGTCTGCGTGCTTCATCTTCGACTACATGTAAGCAACGTTGTAGTCGAAGATGAAGCACGCAGACTTAGAAGATATAGATAGACTATTCACTCTGACTTAGAAAAGCTTCAGATTATATCTCTCAGGAAACAGAAAACCCGACAGTCTGTTACATTCCCTGGTCTACTCCTACTACAGTCTGTTCACAGTTATTTTACCCCAGACGCGTAGCTTTGATATTTGTAGCTGTCACTGTTTATCCTGTAATAGTGTCTAATGACTAGAATACTAGACAGAGACACAGCGACAAATGTCAAGGGTAAAATACCTGTGAACGGATTGTACATTTCCTCATCGCTTCTTTGACAGATGAAGCGGCCGAGAATCTCCACATGTTGAACCTTCAGGAGCAACGCAGGAAGCAATTGGAACACGAGATCGAGCTGAACGGGACCCAGATCAACAAGCAACGGCTCATGATTCGCCAGCTGGAGAAGGATAAAGACAGGTAGGTACATAATACTTGACCGAAGCGAACGAAGTGGAGAGGTCTTCGTATTGTTATGACGATTTTACTTTCGTCTGTCCAGGTTGATCCAGGTTTACATTCATTTATGTTGACTTTTCTTTACAGGTCGCATTTTCAACGAATCTCGACGAAACTTGATACACAGGTTCTATATAAAAGGATTTGTTTGTCGTCGGCAATTTTTGATTGGGGCGGTATTTCCCTCAAACACGGAGGAAATTTGCTGTCGCGTAATTTATCAGCTGATTTCGATAATATTTGGCAAGATCGTTTAGTATCAAAATCCTATTGTAGGTCCCGGTTGTTTTAACCGTTTAGCCATGTCAGAGGCCTTCAGGCGGCCTAAAAACTCTGACACCAGGGCTAGCCACCCGGCCTATACGAACTTACTTACTTATCAAAATCCTATAAAGAAAATGTCATAGGGCTCTTCAGGCGGCTTAATAACTGACATCAGGGCTAGCCACCCGGCCGAATAACGATACGAACGATCAAGATTTACGAGTAGGCATGAATCCAATCGGTCAAGAATGAGTTGAAATATAGGCTTATGAAGATTTTGTTAAAAATATGTGACGCGAGGTCTAGGAACGAGGTTCGGAGAACTGCTTATAACAATAACATACAATGTTATTAATAATTATATAGTACCCAATAGGTTCGAATATTCAAAAAAGATCACTCTTAAGCAAGGGACTGTGCTAACCACTATCAAAGAAGATAAAATAATACTAGGTACGTACCACTACACGGATTTATAAAATGTAGATAAAATTAATTTTAATTTAATAAGTTATTAATCAACTGACATGAATTGTGAATTATCATTACTTTTATGATATGTAATTGAAGTTACCAATAAATGAATTGTATTGTATTGTATTGTATAAGCATCAAGCCATAGTCAAACAGCTTGAGAAAAATAAAGACAACAAGTGCTAAACTGCCAACCCAGTGAATGATAAAAATAGATAAGAAGTAAAAACCTGCATAATACTAATAAAAGTGATAGAAAATAGACAATAGTTCATAAATATGTTGATTTACTTAAGCATCTCATCAAAAATTCAACAGTAGTTTTTGGCGCGAAAAATGTATCTGTCTATTACGTCTAAGCCGTGCGTAATTAGTCAGGCAAAAAAACGTATAGTTAATCCTTTACTATATTGATAAATATAATCAGACAGGCTGACAGATAAACCGTGCATGACAGAGGTGTGCGTAAATCTAGCTATATTTGCGAACATATATAGGTAGTCACTGCAAATGCTTTTGATTTTATCTGTCTAAATGTCAAATTAATGCAATCTGATGATATAACACTAAATGCGACTCAAACACGAGATTGAGATCTCTATATAGTAATAAAATACTAATAACTTTAAATCGTTCTGCTAAAATAATAAAAAGCTTCTACAAGCCGCGATTGGTAGAGTTGTGGGAACTTTTGAGGTGAATAAAGCAGTATTCTTCCTGTTTTTTTTCATATTTATTTTTCGCAAAATATGGAAAAACCGTCTTCCACCGTTTACAACATTCGAATTATCGCTCAGATTGATGTATACAATTTTTACATTATTGTTGAATTTTCACAAACGGCTCAGCTCAAATTTGGATAAAATTTAAATGGGATCATCTCGGGAGTATACATACCTATTGAACTAAAAAAGATTTTTTTGATTCGGTTCACAATTGGCCAAAAAAATATCGAAGAAAATACACAAAAAAGCATACAGACGAATATGGAACCTCCTCCTTTTTAGAATTCGGTTAAAAATAATGTTATTCGTTATTTACGTGAAGTTTTCTTTGTCTTCAGAATGTTAGAGGAAACTATCGCGCTGAATGAGAAAATCGACGACTGTACGGGTAAGTGTATCTTACTAAACTATAAACGAGATTGTATAAATTTCATCTATCTTCGCACTTAAATCCATCTATCTCTCTGTTCAGCCTGTTCCACCCTCTGCTGAGTATGGGCTTCCTCTCTTTCTCGCTCGCTATCCTTCCTACCCGTTCCAGCGTTAGCCTCATCCATTGCCTACCGACTGGTTGAATGATGTCGTCTGATTATAGTGAAAAAATCAGAATTAATTTACTGTCATCCATCCATCCATCCATCACCCATAAGACGACCGTTGCTGGGCAGGCCTCCCCTAAAGATCTTCAATAAGACAGGTTGGTAGCGGCTTGCATCCAGCACGATTCTGCGGTCTTAATGATGTCTCCCGCGTCCACCTTGTGGGTGAACGTCCCACACTGCGCTTGCAAATGCGTGGTCTTCATTCAAGAACTTTTAAACTCTATCGGTCATCACTTCTCAGATTTACTGTCAGATACAGACAACTACTTATACTGATAACAATGAATCATACCGCAGAGGAGGTTCGACTCCGTACGGCCGATATCCTGGACCTGAAGAAGGCGCTGCGGGAAGAGAGCATCAAGACACGCAAGCTGGCGGTGGCCATGGACGCCACGCGCGCCGAGCGGAACATGCTGCATAAAAACTACACGGAGGCACTCGACGAAATACAGGACCTCCGGCAGAAACTGAAGGTAGCCACATACCACGCTGTAGTCTTCCTTTTAGGCGTATTGAACCCTCGCTTCATTCAGGATAGGACCTCTACATTACTCTACAATCCAGGGTTTCCCAAACTATGGGTCGCGTGTCGCGAGGTCGCGTACCCACTGGTGGATCGCGAGCGAATATTGAGTGGGATGGAATACCACAATAAAACAAATTACCGAAATATATTAGACTTATCAAACTTATTGCGATTAAAAGTATCTCGGTTGAAGTCGATGTCAAAACTGTAATGTCAAAACAGACAATTTTTTCTTTCCCATTAAAATATCCTTTTTGATCTAGTTGAAAATGTATTTTCTAGACGCGAGTCCCGGGTTTTTAAACTTGTTTTAGATGAGTCGTAGCCCAGACAACTTTGGGAACCAACCTGCTCTACATAATCATCGCTTCGCTCAAGAGATAACTCGACTGTCTAGTAAAAGTCAAAGTGAATAGGTATCTTCTAGTCTGCGTACTTTAACTTCGGCCAAAACATCTCTTACCATCAGGCGAGTTAATGGCCAAGCGCAGAAGTATTCACGTTAAAAAACTGTCTCAGTACGCTTAAGGCTAAATATGCTGCCCGTAACATAAGTCACTGCGTCACTGTTAAATTCTCTCAGGGCATAACATACTACCTATATGTCATGTCATGTATGTGAGCTACTCTACAAATTACAATTTACTGACCTGCCAAATAATTTTATCACCACAGATGTTAGCCTACCAAATCGAGCAGTTAAAAGAAGATATCACGGGCAAGGAAGCTGGACTGAAGACCTGCGAGGGCGCATTGGCGAAAAGCACCAAAAAGGCCGAGATGCTCCGTGTCGAAGTGCAGGCTGGGCTCGCCAAACTTGCTGACGCTAAGGCAGACATAACAGCGCTCAGGCAGGAAGAAGCCAGACTCAATAGGATCGTGCAGGTATGATAATTGTTAAAGTCAGTGTTCTCTCAGTAATTCATTTTTTAATGAGCCTATAACAGCTCCGGTATACCCCTCCTTTCTTTCTCCCGGCTTTTAAAACCCGGAATTACGTAGGAAAACATAGTCATTTCTTCATAAACGTGTGAAAAGGAATCTAAGGAATAGTTTCCGAATGTCTGAAGAGTATCATAAGAGAAATCATCGGAGGGTCCCCCGAAGTAGGAGATGCACACGCAGCCAAAAGTCTCTCCCTGAATAGTAGGTATTTATTGCACTGTAAGTCCTATCACAACCACAACTTGGCTAAAAAGAATAGTAGGCATATCATCAGCAAAGAAACATCACCGGATTCACCGGGCTGGAGTGCAGAGACGATTGTCCAATGATTGTTTCTCTTTGTCATCCCAAAAAGAAACAAGGATTGGACAAGGACTGGACATTGTGTCAAGAAATAAAGTGAAATAGGTATGCTAAGAGTATTGTATGAGGATAAATGTCTTCAAAGCTAAAACTATGGAGAATAAAGGTATATTTCATCGTATAGTTAGTTAAGTTTTCATTAAACAATCTGCCAAATAGGTTTGTTTTTGACCTCTTATTTAGCAAAAGTGAAATGTTTACATTTTGCTTCCGGGGTTTGCCTACCATATTTACACCTGCTGCAAAATGCAAATCAGATATACGTACACCCATTATCTAGAACTTACGACCTTTGCTGTCACCTTTTGGAGGCTGTGTTGGGCGAAATGCGTGACTGAAGAATTTTAAATATTGGCCTACGCATTCGTTTGATAAGCGAGGTCTCCTGAATTTTAAAACAAGTTCAAGTCACTAGCCATTTCTTTATGAAATATCTAAGTATTGTATAAGTAGATAAGTTTTCGACGGCATAAATATTAGATTTTTATTATGATATGATATTACGTTACCGAAAAGGAAATTTAAAGTTTTAGCTGTTGATGGTCTCGAGCGTATCATGAGACGCGCTCCACGAACAAAGTGAGACGGGGCGACGGGACGAGGGAAGCGACTCAAGTCTACTAAACTCTGCCTTCGATGCATGGGATTGTGGATACCATTCCCAGATCAGCCAGGAATCGAATCCAGAATCCCTTGCATTAAGGCAGAGTTTAGTAAGAGTTGAGAGGACTACATTTATGTAAGTAATTAATGGAAATATCTGCTCTGGGCATTAGTAGTATCTACCTTTCTTTGTGTGTGTTCCATGGCACCCCCGATATAGGTATATCATACTCGTATGTATGTTCTCTCGCATAGCTCATATAATTTTTGGTTGACACTTAATGTAGACGCCTTACTGCTGATGATAATGATGATTACATTATGTATAATAGTTGCCGTTTTATTATTTCTCTAAGATTTCCTGAACGATATCGAGTGTTTAATATTCAAAAGACATAAATCATGTTTTCTTCCTAAGAACACTTAAAAAAGATTCGACCTACATTAGTACGAATTTCAATTTATAATAAGTTTTTTCCTGGGCACGTGGTTGAGAGCGTGTTCGCTTGGTTGATAAGACAAACTAGTTGATGAATAGTAGGTACCTACTTACTTGCACTAATGTAATCCTATGGTTTCATCCGAGATTGTTAGCGCTCGTAGCGTAGTTCGATTAGGTGTTTGTCAGCGATCACCGAAATTAAGCAACGTTCCGTTCGGTCAGTATTTGGATGGGTGGCCGCGGGTGGTTTCCAACTGAGCGCTACTGTGGCTCGGATGACACGTTAAATTGTAGGGCCCCAGTTGTTTTAACCGTTTAGCCATGTCAGATCTAAAAACCCTGAACTTACTTATCCGAGGTTATCTAGAGCTTGTTTTTCAAAATTAAAAGCTCGTCTCATTTTATAGGCAGATTACAGATATTGATAGCAAAATATATTTTATTATATTTTTTTATTATTCCGTATAGGTTAAATATATGCACTATAGATACTAATCATGTTATCAGTGTTTATAGCTCGTAATATCGCCATCTTTTAAAAGTACCTACCTACCTACACTGACAAACTGGAGAGTAATCAGAGTCAGGATCATGGAAAATATTGACTGACTCCTAGAGCTCAGGCTACTTTTAAAAATAAGCGGGAATTAGTGGAAGCGGGTTCAACGAAACTTTGTTTTTTTATATGGAGTAATGCTAACTGAAAGCTGTAGCGCACATCGCAAGAAGAAAAATCACCGTTAAAAGAACGGGCTTGAAGTTTTACGATTTCCTAACTAAAGAGTCGTTTCGAAAAAGCCAAGCCTACAGTGTATTCACTTTTCAACCGACTTCCAAAAAGGAGGAGGTTCTATGTTTGTCTGTATGTATACTTTTTGTGTATCTCATAGATAGTTTCGACAATTTTTAACCGAATAAAAAAAAAATTTTGTTCAAAAGGGTATAAGGGCTTCCGAGGTGGTACGATTTAAATTTTATCGAGTCGAGTCGTTTTTGAAAAATCAACAATAATGTTAAAATTGTACCTACACATCAACTCGAGCCAACTATTTGAATTTTGTGTACGATGGAAGTCGGTTTGCCATTTTTTTAATTACCGTTTAAGTACCATTAGTTTTTTGTATCATTATTATGATCATTATCATGATTTATACAAATATGACATGACCTAACGCTACACTGGCTATTTCGTTACAAAATGTTTTTGTTACAACAAATAAACTGTACAGTTCACAATTTACAAACAAACAGCTCATACGATAAATAATTTAATAAAAAGTGTAGCATTAATAATATGATGTACTATCAAATAAATTGTGTCTCTTTTATTATAATACATAATATAGGTATCCATACTTAATCCCTGGCCTTGTAGTAGGTATGTAAATTCACAAAATAACAGGTAAAATCTCTTCCTGACTTTTATAAAAAGTGGCATTTAGGTACTTAGGAAGTGTAACCAGATATATGGTGTAAACATAACTTTTAAATTAGGTAAACTATGCGTCTATTTATACTTGACTCGTATAATGCGTCGGTGTTATACCTACATGTAATATCCGTTATATCTTATACACGTATTTACGCAAGGTTACGTGGAATATTTTAGTACCTAGTAGAAGGGAACTCTAAGTACTTATCTTTAGGTAGGTATTAATATATTTTTCCAAGGGCTTACAAGACAAAAACTTAAACTTATATTATGTACAATTGTACACAACCCGATAGCTTTCCCTAAGTATAGGGAACTACCTACCAAAATAATAATTCCTAACACCCAGTTTAGACCAAGAGCCATCAGAAACTAATGGTACTTTTATAAAAACATTGTAGCGTTCATAGCGAAGTTTGATTAGGTGTTCGTTAATGTGAGAAGAAGTTCACCGGGTCAGCTAGTACCTTTTTTTTTGTTTTTATTCATTCGTCGTAATATCTCCTATGAGAACATTACACCTAATGTCTGTAGGAAGGCGATGCAGCGCGCGCTAAGCTGTCCAAAGAGCTGGAGGGGCTGATGAGCGAGCGGGACGTCGTCGGCGCGCAGTTGGTGCGCAGGAACGACGAGATCTCGCTGCTCTACGAGAAGATACGCATCCTCGAGGTCACGTTGCATAGAGGTAATATTGGCAGGAAGGTGACGTGATATGTGACAAGCTGTCCAAAGAGCTGGAGGGGGCGCGCAGCTGGTTCGCAGGAACGACGAGATCTCGTTGCTCTACGAGAAGATGCGTATCCTTGAGGTCACGTTGCATAGAGGCAATGTTGGCACTGTTGGTAGGAAGGTGACGTAACATGTGACAAGCTGTACAAAGAGCTGGAGGGCTGAAGAGCGAGCGAGACGTAGTGGGCGCGCAGCGCGGAACGACGAGATCTCGCACTTGCGACTACTTGCAATTTAGGGATCATGCAGACTGTACTGTGGAACCCCCGGGTACAATCCAGGCTCGCTGTGTGACTTGTGAGTAAAACTGGCCTCTTGTGAGTCGCTCCTGGAAAATAACGTCTACACTTTACACCAATGACTTATCACAAACAACAATCTACACATTTCTTTACTAAAAAAATTGTTAATTGTATCTAATAACAATACATAATCGTCATTACATATAAATCAGTTGATATCTGGCAGTGTTATTTCTGACCTGGTTCTATCTGCAGGTGAGCGTCAGTACGAGCAGCGGGTGGAGGACATCCGGCTGCTGCGGCTGGAGATCATACGGCTCCGGAAGGAGAAGAACCTTCTCTCCAAAGGCATCGAGAATATGACCGACTTGAGGCTAGAGGTGAGTGCCGATAATAACTACAAAATGGTTCCCGAGGTTACTTCACAATTGCAAACGACGATACAAACGACAGATAAATTACATATGAGTTTCGCTTATGCCATATGCCACCTAAGCTAATTCACGAGTCAGGTGCCTTTACGATGCTTTGTTTACTTTGTCATCGCCACGAAGCTATCTTACTTATCTCATGTGATATTTATTCATCATATCATCAGGTGTTCAATCTGGAGCGCGAGCTGGGCCGAGAGCGGCTGCGCGTGCGCGCGCTCGAGGAGGCGCTGGAGACGCCGCTCAACGTGCACCGCTGGCGCAAGCTGCAAGGCACCGACCCAGAGAGCGTGCGCCTCACGCAGAAACTCCGACTGACACAGAAGTAACTCTCTTCAGCCCACTCACTCGTACACTCAACGTGCACCGTTGGCACCAGCTGCAAGGCACCGACCCCGAAAGCGTGCGCCTCACGCAAAAACTCAGGCTTACATAGAAGTAACTCCCTACATCCCACTCACCCTTCTTCTTTTCAAGTCAGAGATTCGATCATAAAATTTCTATTTAACTAGATATTGTTTGACCAGTAGGAGGCCACGGAGACTGCGGCAGTGTTGGCCTCGTGGAGATCTTCTTGACAATGGTCGATCCCACTCACTCATATCATACCCACCTATAATACTCAACGTGCACCGCTGGCGCAAACAGTAGGATACCAACAATGACCCTGAGAGCGTGCACCTTACTCAGAAACTCCGGCTAACACGGAAGTAACTCCACTCACTCATCACCTTTTAGCCATGTCAGATGCCTTTAAGCGGCTTTAAAACTGTGGCACCAGTGCTAGCTAGGCCTAAGAACTTACTCGATCAGTCAACATGCACCGATGACGCAAGCAGCAGGGCACCGACACAGAGCGTGCGCCATACGCAGAAACTCTGACTGACGCAAAAGTAATAGTACCTAACTACACACTTACTTACGGTGGCACTAGCTAGGCTTGTACGAAGCAGCTTTGTCTACGGGTTTTACGCGTCAGGTGCACCTACTACACGTCCAAGTGATATATAATGTAAGAAAAGGCTCCATCGAGGCTGTGATTTCGCCCACGCCTTTGACCACCATCTCGCCTAATAGTAAGGGAACGTGTAGAGCGTAACCCGTACTGGGGGAGGGCTCTTCAAAATACCATGCTCAAACACCGGTGAACAACAACCGCCGACAAACTGGCAGTCTGTTCCATTTATTATTTGGCCGTACGGATCAGATATGACTAAAATGTATTTAATTGAAAGGTTGACTACACTTACTTGGTGGAGCTGAATCTAAAGTATAGGGCTATAGGCCATCCCGCCTGCTGTCCTACGTTTCCTGAAATCTGACGATTCTTTATTTTTCATATCTACACTGGTCGGACGAACGTCGAGCAAGGTATCTACTCTATGCTCAAGTTTTTTCGTTTAGATATAGCAGGATTGCGCGCGGACAGTCTTTTCATGTAGATAGATACTCGTATATATTTGGATTATTTGGTTTGTGTCCGGGCTATGATATCAGATAAATAAAAGTGAATGGTAGGTACTTACACGGTACGTACGCAGGTAGGTACTTAGTTTCTAATGACTAATCTAAACCAATCTGATGTTGACAAAGCCATTATAACTGCTTCACGTTACGTAGTAACCTAAGTGCAGGCTGCATTTGCGACATTTTAGAAAGGGAACCTAGATATTTTTTACGACTCCTAATCGCCAGGCATGTTACCTTCGAAGTAGATTTATTTTCGTATGGCTGACGTTCACCCGTTTCTGAGAACAAAACTTAATTAAATCTACTTGCTTTATTTAGTTTAGTTTGGGTAAAATACGCAGGTATTTTAAGCACGTTATTACGACGTCATCGACACTAAGAAAGACTTTATTTTATTTGCTTTGTCAATATTGAACTGGTTCACGTTAGGTTATTGAGTCCACATCACACATAAATTATCGGTATCGGCCGGCATAGCCCAACGAGTCATCAAAATAAGGTGGCTGAGGGCAGGGCATAAAACACGGCGAACAGATGACGATAGGTTCGTAAATTCTCGAATGGAGACCACGTACCGGCAGTACCGGCAATCGCAAAGAAAGACTTCAGCATGAACGCGTGGGATATAAGCCGCTTCCTACAAGTCTTATTAGAAATCCATGGAGGATTAAGTATTGAGCCTATTATATACAGGGTTATTTCTAATCAACTAGCATCCTCTTAGGAGCTTATTCTGTACATCAAAACTAAAAACTTTTGTTCTGCGACTGTTGTCAATACTCAAAAAAAAATTGTTTTTCCATAGATAAATATCGTTCACCCGCGACAAAATATATGGAACAGCTGTTTTTTTTTTTAGTTTTGACGAAAGTTGTAGAACAAAAGTTGTTAATTTGGATGTACAGAATAAGCCCCTAAAAGGATGCTAATTGATTAGAAATAACCCTGTATATATATAGACCGAATCAAACTTTCAGGCGGGTGCGATATTAGCTACGAGCTGCGGATAACCCAATCCTGACTGAAGCTCAATTAAAAGCTACTCGAGGATTGGATTTCGCGCATCTTGTCGCTAATTTCACAGCCTCCAAAAACTTTGATTCGGCCCATACAAGCCAACATCAATATTTGTAAAAGCTCTGTAACTAATAATTCTCTACACTACAACAATAGAACATAGTTTTGCAAACTAGAACCAACCCACAAAAAGTCACTTTTGAGATATTAAGGTTTTTGTTCCAAATGTGTGAACAAAAGAATTGATAAATAATTTTGGAGGGAAAAAAAATATAACGCTATGTATTGTAATAATCACAATACAGTTATAAAAATGAATCGGAATTATTCCATAATTTAGTATTTATTTAAAATAAAAAACCTCGTAGTTCTTTATTGCAAAATTGCTGTTTTGTTGGTTGGTTCTTTCTTACAATATTATGTTAAGGTATATAAGGGACATAGGTAAGCAGATTTAATTTAAAAATCATGAAATATGAAAGTCTAGAGGCATGATATGTGACCAAACTCAAATGTAACCCCATGGTCAAATACACGTAAAAATATTTCTTGGTTCTAGTTTGCACAATGCATTTCTACCTAACTGAAAATGAGTATTAAATAAGTTGGTTCCTTACAATAATATTTATATTTAGGCTGTATAAGTAAGCAAATTTAGTTTAAAAATCATGCAAATACAAATATCTAGAGGCATTATATCATTTGCATCTGCTTAACTTTTGAAAAGTGACTCATCAGAGTACTTTTTTAAATTGTTTATGGCTTGGTTCTATTTTGCCTAATTTAATTTGCAAGATCTGCTCAGTGGCACGTGACATGGATCTGTTTAACATTTTGAAATTTACTGAATTGTGGGCCGATCCTCAGTATTTTTGTTGTGTTGGTATTTTGACTAAGATCTTTTCTGAGACGGTGCATAGCACGGTTGGGGGTCTAACTGCTTTCTTAACTCAAATTCGCTCAAAGTGTTGGTTGGTTCTAGTTTGCATAACTATGTCCATACATAAGTATGATCTGATATTGTGGATCACCGAGTACATTTTTTGTCGTCATAAAAATCATGACCGAGCTGACACACACATTGATTGATCGTGTCGGTTTCCTTCTGAATGTCAGAACCAGAGCCGCTGTGAATGAAACAAACTATGTGCCCGTATATATTTGCTCCGTCAACATTTGATTTACAATAGGTGGGTAACTAGGCATTACGCACGTGTAAAGACATCTAGGTCGTGACGTGTATTTCGACGACTTTGACCATATTTGTTTCATGAAAGGAGACGGGGAATTCCGATAGTAATGAATCATTGTTTTTGGTAAAAACTAAAACATATCGGAATTATCGGAGGTTTTATTTAAATTTGTCATACTTCAATCCTTTGGGTATTAGTGTCGATAGGAGGTTACTCAAATAATACGTCGGATTTTTTATGGAATCTATTTACGTTGTTGTAGTTGAGTTTCCTTGTTTGTTGTTCATGTGGGGTTTTTTGAGATGTTGTGATGATTAGCAGGATAGATGTTAAGACGTGTTATGATATGGAAAGGTTATGGGTGTAGTTTAACGGGAAAATACCTAATATGTAATAGCTATGAATGTTGAATGAAATAATAGTGTTAAATGTCGTCACGTGAAGGATAATAACTTCATATAAAGTAGTAAACCGGGTAAAGGACATAAGAGCATAATAAGCCCAATTATAGAGGCACCAGCGTAAATTTAATAGCAACGTAAAAAGCGTTCTCTCTATCGAATGCCTAAAGTGAAAAAGAAATAGAACTATGCTATTTAGCTATTATAATTAGATGGCAACTCTGTAATCGGGCTCAGTATTTATACAATACTTACGTTTAGACCACTAATATATTATACTCATCGTAGGTTCTGTAATAGGTACGAGTAGGTTCGTATAGCCCAGCTGGCTATAGGCCGGGAGCTTATTGCCAAACTGCATACTGACCCACATCACCCATAGTCTGTACTGAACCACGTCGTGCTCATTGAAATCACAAACAAATTAGAGCAAAGTACATACAAGCTCAGAGCAATCTGAGATGGTACGCATTTTGCTCGTTTGTAGGTGCGTAAAGCAAACTGTGATAGGTACGCGAATATCTTGAACTAACTATACAAGTTGTATATTATTATTGTCATAATTTCCCGTATTTTGTTATGCTGTTGCAATTGTTATACCTATTGTGAATTAATTAAAGTTTTAACTAAAGAAAACCCGTTGTAAGTATGACTATAAATAATTTGAACTGTAATAATTATACAGGGTGTTAAAAAAACTACAGATTAGTGTTTTCAATTAAGTATATATTTGTAATTTCGGAGTAGTTTACCAATTAAATAGATATAATACCTAGTCAGATCATAAGTATTGTCACTCAGTAAAAACTTTTCTTTTAGAATGCTGGCCATAAAAAAGTTTATTGAATTCGAATTGTTCATGAAAATAAAAATGTATGCTATTTAGAATTTGAAAATAACCAAAAGATTCGTTTATCGTACCATCAAACGATACAATGAAGACTCTAGTGTAGATGACAGGTCAAGAAGTGGTCGCCCTCGGTCTGTTAGGACTCCAGCAGTGAAGGCGCGAATTCAAACAAATCCCAAACGTAAGCAGAAACTGTTGGCCCTTCAGATGGGGTTAAGCAGAACCACGGTGAAAACGGTGTTAAATGAAGACTTAGGGCTTCGGGCATATCGAAGAAAAACAGGACATCGTTTAAATGCTCGTCTAATGGACCTGAGACTGAAGAGATGCCGCGCTTTGTTGAAGCGGTACGCGGAAAAAAAAATATCGGAAAGTTCTTTTTTCGGATGAAAAAAATTTTACCGTAGAAGAGAGCTACAACAAACACAATAATAAGGTGTACGCACACAGTAGTGAAGAAGCGAGCAACCGTATTTCGCGTGTCCAACGAGGTCATGTTCTATCCTCGCTCATGGTATGGTTTGGAGTTTCTTATTGGGGCTTAACAGAGGTACATTTTTGTGAGAAAGGTGTAAAAACGAATGCAGTTGTGTATCAAAATATAGTTATATAATATACCTTGTGGAACCTGTTTCTCATACCATGTTCGATAACAGGCACTGGGTATTCCAACAAGATTCGGCGCCAGCTTATAGAGTATAGAGCGAAGAGCACACAAAACTGGCTGGCGGCGCGTGAAATCGACTTCATCCGGCACGAAGACTGGCCCTCCTCCAGTCCAGATTTGAGTCCGTTAGATTACAAGATATGGCAACACTTGGAGGAAAAGGCGTGCTCAAAGCCTCATCCCAATTTAGAGTCACTCAAGACATCCATGATTAAGGCAGCCGCCGATATTGACATGGACCTCGTTCGTGCTGCGATAGACGACTGGCCGCGCAGATTGCGCGAAAATCACGGAGGTCATTTTGAATAAACTTTATCGTCATAAGAATCTATGTTTTGTTAAGTTCATTTTGGTATATAAATCGTTACATAATGAATAAACGTTTTAAAAAAAAATTATAAACAAAAACTTAGCCATTGTCACGAAATGATGATGAATCGTTACATAATGAATAAACTTGTTTCAATTATTTTATATTAAACATGTGACAGAATTTATGACCTGACTGTGTATATAATTGATAACAAATTAAATTAGAGCAATTTTTACTAAATGCTAAAAACAAAAAATCAAATAGTAAGAGAATTATTTCCTAATCGAATATTATCAATAGTAGATACAAATAATACTAAAGAAATAACTTAAACCGACTTCAAAACTATAGTTTGTTTGGTTAATCACCGGAAAGTGCGGAAAAGAAATTGTAAATTTTAAATATCAGTAAATACCTATGCCAACTGTTTTTCGACCAGCAATACCAGCATACTCGTACCGCAAACTAGCTAAGTGAAAATTGTATTCCAAATAGTAAGGCTTAGGCACACCTATCTTTAAACAAGAGTTTTGAGGTCGGTTTATTTTTAAAAAGTACTTAACTTTTTTACATTTTGTTAAAAGACCCTTTCTCTCCGTGTAGTTAGCAAATGAAATAATGCAAGTTTTAGAAGACTAGACAGGCATGAAAGCGCGCCGTGCGGGAATAAATGAAATAAATAAAATATGTTTGAATTCACATGCATTTTGATGCATGATGATGCATGCATGAGGTAACCGTAAAAAATGCAACAACTTTCTAAAAGCTGATTTTTTGGTATTAGGTAGTCATGGTGGTGTACAACAATACCCCGGATTCAGTCAGCTGGGATGCTTAGCGTTTGGTGGGGATACCCGTCTGAATTTTCAAAAATATTATTGAGTATCTTGCAACTACTTCTAAAACCTGCAAATTGGTGTACGGCTAGATAAGTAATTTAAAAAGAGTTTCACCACAGCCAATTACCCAAAACATGTAACAGAGCTTTTCAATCAGGCTTAAAAGCGGCGTTACTTTGAAACTTGACTGTTAGGCCTTGTTACTTGTTTTAGGTAATTTTTGCGGTTAAACTTTTTTTTAGTTATTATACTACTCGCACGCTAATTTTCAGCTTTTAAAAGTAGTTGCAAGATACTCATTTATTTAAAAAAAAACAACGGGTATTCTCATCAAACGCTAAGCATCTCAGCTGACTGAATCCGGGGTATTGTTGTACACCATGCACCATGACTACCTAATACCAAAAAATCAACTTTTAGAAAGTAATTGCATTTTTTACGTTTACCTCCCGGGCTATACTAGCCCTGGTGTCAAAATTTCCAAGCCGCCTGACGGCTATAAAGCTGACCGGTTAAAACCACAGGGACCGGCAAATTAACGTATCATCCGAGCCACTGTAGCACTCAGCTTTACCTAAATGGCACCCGCACCCTTTTATAAGCTTGTAAAGATTTTGACAGGGATAAAGAGGTGATGCCTTGTCCCTTTCCTACAATGGTGCCCAGGTAAAGAAGATCGGTATTATGTAAGTAGACTGTAGTAAGTAGGTATAGATTATACTCTATAAAATTTAACTTGACCTGGGTCTGTGGATGATCCAATTGCTTTCTATGTAGTAGTAGTGTAGTATTGTCATTATAATAAAAAAAAAATCCTACAAAGCATAATATAGTATTGCGAATGTATGACTTTCGGGACTCACGGGCAGTGACGTCATAACCTACCATAGTGCGCTCTTTCTCTAGCAAAAAAATAAATATGCTTGTAACTTCTTTATTTCAAGGTTGATTTTATTTTTGTTTTCGTTGATCGGCTCCGTTTTATGGTTAGCTGTTACAAGAGGGTATTGTCAACTAGCCTATAGGTACTCATTACACCGCTCGATTTCAGGGGTTCTATCGCTCAGTGTATTAGCGTTTTATAAATCCTATGTTGTCAGGAAAGTGCTTGCTCAGAGCGAGATGCTGGTGCTGAAGGAGCGCGAGCTGAAAGAGACGCGGAACCTGTACAGCGCCGTCAAGGAAATGCTGGCGCTGCAGCCCAGCCCAGAGATACAGGTTACCTAATCTATACCTACTTACTACAGTCTACTTACATAAAACCGGTCTTCTTTACCTGGGCACCATTGCCGAAATACCAACTACTTCTCTAGACGATACATTAATACACCCTATAGGACTACACAAGACACATTCTAGTAATCATTATATTGTGTAGATTTTTTTTTCTATAAGCAGCGAAAAAATGAATGCACAACTCACAGAACAGTTCATATTTTTGATTTTTGGATTGGACCCATAGTGAAAGTTAGTCATAATGATGAGCAGAGACACAAATACAATAACATTCTAGAATAGGCAATAGGCATGTCTGTCGCATAGAAAAAAACCCATTTGATAGGCCCGTTATTTATTTTTTACCTCACCTTGGCTAACTATAACTACCTACATCACAAGCCCAATTATGAAGGCGCCATCGTAAATTTAATAGCAACGTAAAAATTGTTGACTATTGAATGACTAAAGTGAAAAAGAAACAGAAAGTCTAATTAGCTATTACAATTACGATGGTGCCTTCATAATTGGGCCTACTATATGGCTCACAGAAGAGAGAGATATACTGTTTTTGCAGCAAACGCTGAACCGCACCCAACGCGCCTTAGCCCAGCGAACCACAAAGATGAAGTGTTTGATAGCTGGTATGTATCCATTTCCCAATGCTAACTTCGATAATTCAGAGTTCAAAAAGAAGTCGTTTTGTTCACATATCTGAGCGCCACACAAATCGGCAGATCAGAAGTTAGCCGCAGATGACACTTCGCCGTGATTGGCTAATTATTGCGCATGTGTGCACAATTCCAACTCCGCGTGTCGTAGTGCGTAGGGAGCGCGCGGGAGACATGAGGTTGGCAGGCGGGTGTGCCCCGGCGTCTCGTTTCTCTGGCTCCCGAATGCCTATATTTCGGCTTTTTGCGCTGTGTTCTGCGCATAACTTCCCATCCGTCGATTTGTGTGGCGCTCAGTATACGCACTAAGTGACGTCTTTTCATAATTGGCGTAAAAAAACCGGACAAGTTCGAGTCAGGGTCGCACATCGAGGGTTCCGTACAAACACGTTGTTAAAATAATTAAAAACCTGTTTTAGGATGTGCTAATGAAGTTCTTTTGTATGATACCTTACATGATACCATTTACTCACTTTGAATTTTGAACCCATATTTTGTGAGTTTTGAGGCCCTATTGTTTGTGATTGAAATAAAAATGTACAGTTTTCAGATTTATTCCTATATGTGTACTCTGAGATAATGCTTCTCGCCAAACTTCATAGTACTGTGTCAACGAAAACTACCCTGTAGGTTTTGATTTTTGTGAGTGCGAAATATGCGGTTTTTTACGACATAAACGGCTCTAACTTTTTAAAACGATAACTGAGAAGTTTTTCTTTTACACAACTGCAAGAGACCATAGACATACGTATACAGTTTAAATTTCAACTCGATATCTTTTACGCTTTCCCGAGATAAAGAGTCTTGACATACACACAGACGGACAGACAGACAACAAAGTGATCCTATAAGGGTTCCGTTTTTTCCATTTGAGGTACGGAACCCTAAAAACATTACTCCGAACGAAATTTTAGTAGGGGACGTTGCCACTATTTTTAATGGCCGAACAACCGCCACTGGCGGCCGTAAGCACAAGAAATAATACTTTGTCCTAACGTCCCCCAGTGGTGGCCGTTGGGAGTACTCTAAACCATATTTTTTTCAGAGCTGAGCATGCGCGAACGCCAAGTATCAGATCTGCGGTTAGAACTGGACCGCGTCAACAACGAGCTCGTGAGCTTCAAGCAGAAGTACTACGAGATGAAGCGCGCGCTCGACGCCGACGAAGCGCGCCGGCTTCGCGTGCCCACGCCTAACACCGCTAGTGGGAACAACACGCCACAGAGAGACTAGACTAGCAGACTCTATGCAAGTCTTGAATCGAGAAGACTGAAATGAAATGACCAATAAGAAAGCAGGATGGTAAGATAATGAAATTAACAATATGAAGGCAGTAAGTTGTAAAACAGAAAAACATTTTGCTGTACTGTTACTCGGTTTCAAAATGTAAGCGCCCCAAGCAAGACTATTACGGCTCAAGTTCCTTCTAAGATTCTTGATTAGTGATGTACACTAAGCGCCACACAAATCGGCGGATGGGAAGCTATGTGCAGAACGCTGCGCAAAAGCCGAAATATAGGTATGCGCTGGGAGCCAGAGAGAGGGGACGCTGGGGCACAATATGGTTCCTGCGCGCTCCCAACGGCCGTGCTCACCACCACGACAGGCGGCGTCGGAATTGTGCACACATGCGCAATAATCAGCGAATCACGGCGAAGTGTCATCTGCGGCTAACTTCTCATCCGCCGACTTGTGTGGCGATACCTATACCAGACTCAGAGCAAATAAAAAAATCAAAACCAGTGACGCACTCACACATGTTTAAAAAACCGGCTTCACTTGACTGTTCAACGACGTCGACGTCGTTTCGTCGTTGAACAGTAAAGTGAAGCCGGTTTTTTATACATGTGTGAGTCCGTCACTGCTGCGCCACCATAGTTCGACTGACAAGGCGTAGTTTCCTTATACGTTGATGTGTGTGTGATTGTCTTTACACGGCGAGGCGTAGTTTTGGTCGGCCTCACTTGTTTGTTCACAACATTCTCTCTTGATTTTTTTATTTGCTCTGAGTCTACCAGACCATTCTACTGAATAGTTACTAAAGAGACATGTTCACTGCTTAGATACAGATATATGGAAACTATAATAGTAAACATGTCATACTATACGCTTTTATAATAAAAATAACTAGAGGCACTACTAACTGTACCAGCCTTTTTAATAGTCCACTGCAGGACGTAGGCCTACCCACGAAGGGTGATTGGGCCATATCCACGCTGGCCCAGTGCGGGTTGGTGGATTCACATACGCCATAGAATTTCTTCTAAGGACGTACGCAGGTTGTCTCACGATATTTTTTCACCGAAAAGCCAGTGGTGTAAAATTCCGTACATAAATTCCAAAGAACTCATTGGTACGGGACCGGGGATTCGAACCCACGACCTCACGATTGTAAGGAGAGTGTCACTACCTCTTGACCACCACGGCTCTACTAACAAAGACTGAAATCAATATCCAAGCCTTTTAGCTATACAAGATTTACGAAATTTCAATAGACTGCGCGCCAGGTATTATTCTTTAGAACCATGTTTGATTTCTCTTGTCTAACAGAAAACTGATACTTTAGCTATAGTTATGCCAATTTTTGAAGACATTTTTATGCCAAGAGAAGTCATTTTGCGATTGATGGATATTGGTGCTATTTATAGCAATAGGGATGTTTACTGGGTATACAAATCATTATTAGGTATAATTAGTCCGTCAGTTAGATTATTGAAAATATTGGATACGTATTTTTTTATTTTGTCAATCAAACAATTAGTAGAGAGTGGGGGCTCGTGACGGCACTAGCCGGAACATTTGATAGCGGTTAGTGACGTCACGCGGAACTTTAAAGGGCTATTATGTTCATCAATTTTTGTTAATTTGACAAAAGAAAAAAAACGTGTCTAATATTTTTTGACAATCTATTTGACGGACTAATTATATTTTTTTTAGTAAACATCCCTATTGGCAACATGACTAAAAATATAATTAGTCTGTTAGTTAGATTATCAAAAAATTATTACACATTTTTTCTTTTGTCAAATAAACATAAAATGATGAACATATAGCCAGCCAAAGTTTCACGTGACGTCACGTCTAGCAACACTTTCCACGTAGAAGTGACGTCAGAGCTCCCGCTCTCGAACTTTGACACGCCTTAAGGCCAAAACACACATACGGCGGGCGCGTGTCGGGCGCGGTGCGCGGTGCCCCGCGCCCGACCCGCGCACGCGTTCTGTGTGTGGTCGTCCATTGAAACAGGTACAAATAGACACGCCGTACTCCCGACCCGCACCGCGCCCGACCCGCGCCCGCCGTATGTGTGAATCGGCCTTTATTGTTCGATTGATAAGAAATATATCTAATATTTTTATATATTCTAACAAACGGACTATTATTATAAAATAACATTTTATACCCAGTCGTCATGCCGCCGGAACCCATACAATTTTGTGCAATTAAATAATTCGCATGACTAAATGAAATCTTCCATAATGTAGCCAATGTTTATAATAATTAATATCAATTGCAACCATTGTACAAGTTGCTATTGAATGCACTAAAGTTTATGATATATATTGTTATTATGTTAGTTGTAATGTTTTTGTTTATTACTTTCATTGTGAAATCAAGACTGAATCAGGGTTATTGAATCGAATACAAAATAAAACAACCAAGTAATTAATCCGAAAACAATAGTTTTATTTAAGAACTTTTCACTTTCTCATAAAATATACACATTGTTTTTGTCATTAAACTAAAATGTAAGTAAATACTAATTTTAAATACCAATTCTCACGATTATGAAACAGGTGGATGCGAGGATTCAACCCCAATGGTCTAAAGTGGTGTTCTCTCATGTACAAATTCTTCGCTTATTCTCTATTTAGAAAAAAAAAAGTAATCAAAATGAAAGCAGATTTTGTACATTTCAAAATAAAAAAAAATATATAGTAGAAGTACGAATACCTTCCGTTTATCTCGTTAATAGTGTGATGATAGAATTCTACAGTCCATTTGTTTGTTTACTTAAATATAAACAGTTCGATGCATGCTCTGCGAGGGCTCAGGCCGAACCAAATGCGATCAAATGCGACCATCTCTAGTAGTACACACCCAGCCTGCACTATGCACCGCGCGTCACACACTGCGATCACTTGAAAGCGCGACTTAAATCAATTTAAATCAAACATTTGTACCTACAAACAAGGTAGTGTAGTATACTTTATACACGAGGTATCCTAGCGAATATTTACTTCATTGATGGTCGGGCTACAACTGATCTAGAGCGCCACAGGATTATTTGTAGAGGTATTCTTGAGGGCTTGAGATTATCGTTGCCGTCCTTTCAATTGAAGTCATTACACTACAATGATTTTATTTTGGTAACTAAATCTAATGTATTGGGAGATATTAAGAGTTATTGAGCACTTCAAAATACCTCTTTACAGGTAGAATTTTCATGGATTCTCCATGTGACGCTCAGATTAGTTGTAAACAAAACACAAACTAACAATAGTAACAATACAGCCAAACCGCTAGAGACAATGAGAGAAGAAGAAAATACTTCTTATTGCTGTGTTAGGTGTTATTATTTTATTAATTACCTTGTTCATAGGCGTTAATTAATTACTTGCCGTAGTCGCCGTTATAATCATGCGCTATTGAGCAATATCTAAGCTGATCGCAATATAGAAACGGCCGTAATCAACATACTCTAGTCGACACGGACCAAGTTAGAGCGAGCCTTCGCACGACAAGTCTTGCAGAGATCTTATTAGAAAACATATTTCGTAATATGACAATCTTCACATATCCGTAAAAAATACGGAAAATACAACTCTAAAAACGAGGTATATTTTGGCGATATCTCCTTGTCTCGCGGAAGTGCGGCTCGCACCGAACTCGGAGCGCGCGGACGTGACACACCGACATCACACACATCGGGCCGCGATACGCGCACAATTAACATTTGCGCACTCTGAAGGCAAGAGGAATACAACACTAGTTTTCATCGGGACGATCCATACTCGCGTAACTCGACCTCACCCTTCAGAATGGTACAATTAAACGTAAATAGCTGTCCCAACTTACGAAATACAAACACGGAATCAACTATTCTTCAACGCGAAGTTTGCATAGAGACGCTTCACAATCTCTTCTATAACCATCTCTTACACATATTTTTACACAAAATCACTTTTTCACACTGTTATTATACTGTGTACAGATTTGTAACCACACACGCAAAGTTTGTTTGTTTTTTCTCATAAAATAGTAAGCGGTCATGTTCATGTCGTATATTTAGTCACCGGCACTCGAGTCAGCCGTGCTAGCCGGTATTGTGGAGCGTCATAGTCTGAATGCAAACGGTGCGGAGTCGGCCGGCGGCGTCAATAAAACTATTGTTTGTGTCGAGCGGAGTCGCGGCCGCACACTAGTGCACGTCCGAGTTCTTGCGGTCCTCCAGCTGGTGGTTCGCCGGGTCCGTCGTGTTGATTGGCTGCAACACAATACCCCTACGTTAGTTTTATCATTATGCTCCTGTGGACACGATTATCTTGTTCCATAGTTTATAGCAACAACTAGCAGCTCACAGTCACTGCAGCCAAAACTACATATCAGATGAATGACAATGGATATGCTTTTGTTTGTCTGTAAAGATAGAATTTATGAAAAACTATAATACACCTATAGAATTATATCAAATAGACTTCAGGATATTTTGAATGACAATCTAAAAAGTTGTTTGAAAATGTGAAGTCTTTTATCTGGACCAGAAAGTTGTCAGGCTATCCACAATTTAATGGTATGGGTGTGATAGTGTGTAGTGACAATAAACATAGTAAGTTCGTATAGGCTGGGTTGCTAGCCCTGGTGTCAGAGTTTTTAGGTCGCCTGAAGCCCTCTGACATGGCAAATAATAATAAACATAGTGGAGTGCAATCAAGGGGGGATTTACTCGAGATTTGAAGACAACTATTCCAGAGTTGAGGTATGATTTCGCACTGTGCCCCCACCTGGCGATTCCTTCTGTCAATGATACCTCGGATAGTCATGCGCAAGATTATGAACTCTTACAGTACACATTTACATTGCTGCACGTTTCACTTCTCCGCGGCAGTCGAAGTTTATACTTTCAGCATAGCACTACTGAATGTAGGCCTGTAACGAAATGTGATAGAGCCGTATCCACCATGCTGGAGCAATGCTGATTGGTAAGATACAAACATTAAGTGTTAAAGTGAAGTTTTGTTCGGGCGAGTATTATATGATAGCGGGGATATATAACTGACCAGGGAGATGGGCGGCTGCTGCGGCGGCGGCGCGGGCGCGGGCTGCGGCGGCAGCGCGGCGGGCTCGTGCACGGCCGTGGTGCTGTGCGCCGCCTGCGCGCCGCCCGAGCCCCCGCCGTAGTACCCGCCGTTCATTCCTGCAACACACATCACATGCTCGTTATTTATTTGTTACTAGCGGACCCATCTCACCATCTGTCAACTGACAATGACAACTTTTACATACACCATTTTGTATAGGAAAATTACATTCACGTTTTCAGGTATTTTGCTCCCTACATTTTTTTTCACAGATAATTCAAAATCAAAATTACCCAACTCTGTTCTGCTGTTCTCGAGTTTTAGCAAAACTAACAACTATGATTCATTTATATAATTATACAGAGATAGATAATACGGTAAGTACATAGTGTACAAGGTTGAAATTAAATTTTTCTTTACTCGAATGCCTAGTACGACATACAAATGAAAATCTACTCTCAAAAGCAATGTCAATTAAGTAATTAAAATTGTCAAATACAATTGAAAGAATGTAACAGAGTGTCACACGCGTCACATTCAGGTCCACATTCACAGCAGCAGTACCTTCAGTGTGCGTGGCGTGGAGCCGCGCCGCGGCCGGTGAGGGCCAGCACCTCCGGGCTGCAGTCCCGGTAGCTACCGTCAGTGTGTGTGTCGAGGGTACCTTCGGTGTAGGTGTTGGGCGGGGGCTGCGGCGTGGGCAGCTGCGGCGCGGGCGGCAGGGAGACGGGCGCGGCGCCGCCGAGGAAGTAGTCCTTGTTGACGCAGTTGCGCAGGCAGTCGGGGATGCGGCCGACGATGGCGCGCCGGATCTCGGACGCGGCCATCTCGCGCAGCTCCTGCGCCGACGCGTCGCTGAAGAACGCCGCGTGCGGCGTGCACATCAGGTTCGGCGCGTCTTTCAGGGGGCCCTGCGACACAACACAAATGTTCTACAAGTTCTGCTATACATTTACACATGGCATGAAGTAAATCCAAAGCTACACTGTATTACTTTCAAAACATTTGACATGTTAATCCGGTATCGACCTCAGACAGCTGCTGGGCAAGGTGCGGGCGCGGCTGCGATATAAGCTAAAAATGCGAAAACCTTAGTTTGAAAAAAATATGAGGTGGGATTGGTCGATGACTATATCGCAGTCGCACCCGCATCTTGCCCACCAGCTGTCTAGTGGACGCTTCAAATGCATAAAATATTTTGAACGAAACTAATTCAAATCGCCCCATAGGCCTACCGGCGTGTTCATTCTTCACAGCACGCTAGTGTCGCTGTTGAATCTTCTGATCTAATCATGATATTGGATATCATCAAAGCATTCATCGACCCATTAGTGGGCGGTCTCAAGCCCCGTATCTTATTCACTAGACACTATGCTTGACATTGTTTCAGAATATGAATTTCACGCTCATCACAGGTGTGTCGCGAGACATGCCGCGTGTCGAAGAAGGTTCCGAGCATTAGTGTCCCTTGACTTTCACCCGACAACATTTGGGTAGCGAGGATGTGCCACTGTGTTCTGTGAATTTCGGATTAGTATGGACCATGAGGTCTCGCCTTCAACATTGGTATATGGACGAGTGGAATGTCGAGAGACTTTGACCCTTCGAATATGTCACTTTAGTCAAGCTTATTTGCTGCTGTGATAGTTTTATTTAATTTATTAAGGTTTACATTTGACTACATACTGCCTAATGTTAAGCAGATATGCAGTCTAGAACTCTAGAGGGTAGCATGCTTACCTGGAAGATACCTATTTACTCGTGATTTGAAGACACCAGCGGAAAGACAGATTCAGACAAAGCTTTCCACATTTTGGCTGTTTCTATGACGAATGTGGATTCGAAATGCTTAGTTCAGACGTACGGAATATCCACCATAAAAGGGTGGCGCTTTGGTCGCGTTTTTCTAGCTATACGATAGAAGAAAGGGGCGCGAAGAAGTAGTACTTAAATAAAATGTTACCCATAAAACGAGGCGAGCTTATAGGTCGTCTCTACAGTGTATCGCGTACGGTGGAGGTGGTTACCTGGAACACGTTGAAGGGCTCGTTCTCGTGCACGTCGAGCGCGGCGGCGCGGATGCGGCCCTGCTTGAGCGCGCCCGCCAGCCCCTCGTCGTCCACCAGCCCGCCGCGCGCCGTGTTCACCAGGAACGCGCCTGCACCCACAAACAACACTCACATTACCCACTCATCCTTCTTTTGTGTCAAACATGATATAATCAGCGCCAAACAAGTCGGCGGATGGGTTATGCGCAGAGCGCTGCGCAAAAGGCAAAATACAGATATGCGCGGGAGCCAGAGAGACGAAACGCCGGGGCACACCCGCCCGCTAACCTCATGCCTCCCACGCGCTCCCTACGCCCGTTCTCACTACTTCGATACTTGTGTAGGCATTGTGCACACAATACATGCGCAATAGTCAGCGAATCACGGTGAAGTATCATCTGCGGCTAACTTCTCATCCGCCGACTTGTGTGGCGATAACTATGTGTGAGGAATTAATGATAAGATGACATATGAGAGTCGCTACACACATTCGGTTCGGGAGAATTTGTCGAACGGAAAAGCCGACCTGAAACCGCTACTACATTTTGTTTTGCTAAAGAAATATGTAAGTGCGGTCACTACAACGGTTCTTAAATCGTACTTCTCCATACTGATTACGAACCCGACTAAACTAGCGAAAGCCGTTCGGCGTTTGTCAAACCGAATGATTCATCTACACATCGGCTTTTCCGCCCGGCTGTGGCGATCGTGCCGAACCGAGTATGTGTATAGGAACCCTGATAGACTGAAGAGGCGAAAGGAAACATACTGGCTGACTCCACCTAGTGGGATAAGAAAGATGATGCGATTATTCTCATCTTTCATCTCGCAACGCAGACAGAAAGCTGCGGACTGGTCTTCGGCCAGTGACAGATCTTGATTGAAACATTTTGGGCTTTGTGACTGGTCGTACACTAGGCCGCAGCTGTCTGCGGGACGCCTCTATCTTTCTACTAACTGAAAATGTTTGCAAAATAGTAAGTTAACAATGATTTTTTTTCTTTACACTGCTCATACATATCGACTCTGGATAGCCACCTAGACTAGATGACGACCCAATAGAACTCTATTACCGCGTGAATACGTATCGCAATAATTGTTCAGATAACATCACGTGAATGTAAAATATAGCACCTATTCAACATCAATAATGTTTGCTTTTTGATTTGTTGTATGAACTAGCGTTTTCGGCATTCTACTTTCAGTCGACTTAAAAGAGCTAACACACCAGGGCTATTATCAAATGTTCAGTAGATAGTAGAAGAAATTCATCAAATCTTCATACATAATAATATTATGATCGTATGATAATCGTATTATGATGGCTATTGGTTTCTTCTAGGCTAAATTAAGATGGTAAAATGTGGTGTGACTCACCGGGACGCATCTGTTTGATAGTGAACTCATTGATTAGGTGGTGATTGTGCTCGTTTAAACTGCAGTGCAATGATACACAATCACTCTGGAATAGGAGGTCCTGGAAATGAGACAATTCACACATTAGATTACAATATACATACTTACATTGCTACAAAATGACTATGGTGACAAGTTCATCCATGACAGGGTCATCCACAACAGAATATAGTAGTTTACATATCCATTACTTTGACTTAACTGCATTAATTACTTTATTGTAGCACCACTACTACTAAGACACTCAAGGCAAAGAAGATATCAAAATACTACATAAAGGGAGTAATTAAATATAAGTGAGAGAATTTTCGGGGGGGCGCCACTTTCTTGTGTATCTGTACTTTTAAAAGCGTCTATGAAAACATTTAAAAACTTAAGCTTTTTTGCTTCACATAGCACAGCTCCGAGATAACATTGATACATTTTTCCATACAGATTTCAGAATTTTAGATCCTTGGTATCCTAGATAGTTCGCGCCTTGGAATCAAATCATGGGCGCGAGTAATATGCATACAAAAAATTTATTACACTTGCCTGGAAGGGATCGCTTCCAGCGATAAGGCAGCCTTGAGCTACACTAATAAGTTTTTCATCTTATATTTACTGTGTACAATAAAGTGTATTCTATTCTACACTTTCGTGTGGAACTGACTGACTAACTGACTAAATATCGACTATTTTTATTTCGCAAGAGTTTCCGTCACCTAAGTAGACGACGGAAATATTCTAATCTAGACTATACTTTAGAGCAGCGGTTCTCAAACTTTTTTTGTGACGGAACCCAAAATGAAAGAAAAGCAAAATGTTCAACGGAGACCTAAAAGTACCAAAAAAAAAAAATTTTGTACTCGTTTCTTCGGTAAAATGTCTCAAAAGAAGCCCCCATTAAGTGCAGCCCAGAAATTTTGGCCAAATTCTTCAAATGAGTCAAACCGCTGTCGCTGAAATTTATTTTTGTTTTTATTTTTTCTCATTAATTCAGTATTCTCGTAGAACCCCTACAGAGGCTTTGCGGAACCCTAGGGGTCCGCGGAACACACTTTGAGAATGGCTGCTTTAGAGAAAAGGTTTGCACATGAGAGTAACTAAGAGGTGGGACTTATGGACTTCGCCCACCCTAGAAACTTCTTTGCCCACTTCAGAAAACTTGTAAGTCAATATATTGGGGTACACATTCTTTTAAATAATTAATCGTTAATTACCAAGATTAAATACAAAACAAAACAACATTACATTAAACTTTTTAAAACATTACATGCATTATGAACTTAGATTTAGATATTTTATTAATTACTATAGGTATGTATTATTATTTTTACTTTTAAATAGTTATCTGTGGACCACAAACTAAGCTAAGCCTTGGGGCTTTATTTACAATGGGGAGGGCAATAGCCACCCTAGAAAAATAGAATTTAGCTGCTGCCCCAAATCTAGCTACGGCTATGGGTATTGGGTATGTATGTACCTGCAGCGTGTAGACGCGGGTGAGGCCGAGCGACTTCTCGATGCCGTCGGGCAGGTAGGGGTCGTAGAAGATGACGTTGAAGCCAAAGGCCTTGGCGCGCAGCGCGACCGCCGACCCGATGCGGCCGAGCCCCACGATGCCCAGCGTGTCGCCGCGGATGCGCGCGCACCCCGTCGCCGCCTCGCGGACCTGCTCTGGACCTGCACCACAAGCACCACAACACATCACACACTTCAACTCCGAGACCTCACAACTCTACTAGTATATAAATCTATAGATAATATGTTCAACATCCATCCCTCATTATTATTATATGTACATATACTACGGGACTAATCGCGCACTAAAATTACGAGATAAATAAATACTTCTGTCTACCCCTGACCACGGTCAAAACGTCGGGATGATGAGGTATTTATTTATCTCGTAATTTTAGTGCGCGATTAGTCCCGTAGTATATAATAATAATGTGTTCAAATCGCGAAAGTTTAAAAACAACATCCATCCATCAGCCACAGGACAGTCCACTGGTGGAGATAGGCCTCCTCTTTGGATTTCCAATAAGGAGGGTTGGAAGCGAGCAGCATCCAGTTGTCAACATCGAACACCGCGACTCTTCAGTCACTCTATAGTCCGAATCAACCTTCTTGCGGCTGAAGCTGCGTAAAACCCAATCCTCGCGCAGCTGTTATGTGAGTTTCAGTCAGGATTGGATTTTGCGTAGCCTGTAGCTTGCTTCACAGCCGCCAAGGAGTTAGATTCGGCCTATAATAGTCTTTAAATCTAGGCATAATTACTCAACATACCATCACACACTCGAACACCGCGACTTTTCAGTCGCTCTACTGATCGTTCATTCGGTCGTTTCAGCCATAAGACGTCCACTACTGGGCATTGGCCTCCCCTACAGATCTCCAATCTGTATAGATAGTCTCAAAGATCGCATTCATGCTATCTATAGACCACTTCTAATAACGAGGCATGTCCACCACACTGACTAAATGCAAGTTGACTATTTTCACACATCTAAAGAAGATGAACTCAGACATGCCACAAGTCACAGTGTTTTCGCTCCATCATCCAAGTTTTGTTGTTTTGAAATCACATAATTGCAAGCTTTGAGATTTGAATCTAAGGCTCTGATTTACTAAACATGTAGCCTGTCTTTTCCACTGTCTAAATATAACACGAATAATTAAAACAAGCTCTATAACTAAATTAAGATCTGTAAAAGCATTGAAAAGTATATTGTACTAACTGCCCGGCCACGCGTTGCTGTGGCTAAATAAATTAAAATTGCGACTATAATTTGAGATTTAAACTATCCTATCTCTCAAGTTGGATCGAACTGCACATGGTGTGCTAATTTTATTATAATCGGTTAAGTGGTTTTTAGGAGTCCATTGAGGACAAACATTGTGACACGAGATTTATATATATTAAGAAGATCCTACTAATATTATAAACGCGAAAGTTTGTGAGGATGGATGGATGGATGGATGTATGGATGTTTGTTACTCTTTCACGCAAAAACTACTGAACGGATTGAGATGAAACTTTGCAATAATATAGCTTATATATCAGAATAACACATAGGCTATAAATTATAATGATATTGCGTCAAAAATCAAAATATCATGCGGGCGAAGCCGCGGGTAAAAACTAGTATTCAATAATAACAAGAAAGATATCTCGAGAAATCAATATCTACTTAAAAATACAAACAAAAGCTACCGCCGATTCCTTGCTTTACGCCAACTGCATAACGTATTGAATATTGAACAATATTCAATATCAAACACATTGAACTTTATAAAGAGCAAAATAATGAATGAAAGATTCAAGTTCAAATACGTTTCTCAATAGAGTAGACAAAGTGGGCGGTTGCCACGATACCTCCTATACTCCTGATTCCTTACTTTACGCCAACTGCATAACATTGAATATTGAACAAAATTCAAGACCAAATACATTAAACTTTGTAAAGAGCAAAATAATGAATGAAAGATTCAAGAATACGTTTCTCGATAGAGTAGACAGAGTGGGCGGATGCCACGATGTCTCCTATACTCCCCATACTACGGTTGTACCGTACAATAATTCCACTCCAAAAGACACGTTAGATAAGGTAGCAATCAGTATAATAATGATAATCGTGGAGGAAAGTACAGCGTAGGTCACGACACGGCGCCGCTGCTCGGTTTCAAGGACGGCGCGCTCCGCCCCCGCTCTCGGGGTCGTCCTCATAATTTATTTAGCTCACACTAAACTAACATAAACGGAATCAGATGGTAATACTAGGTAAGTGAGTTTCGGCCTTTTGGCTAATAACGCTAACTAATTACCAAATTGTATAAAAAAAAGTCGCTGTTCGCGTGGACATGCATTTTTTTTTAAATTACGCAACATATTTTGAATCACTAAGTTTATAGAACCTCAATTCCTCACCCACCTTACACAGTTTAAGATGTTCAGAAGATACGGTATTCTATGCCGTGCATCTTTTAATATAATGAAATAAAGGATAATTTTCTTGTGCAATAGATATTTACCTGTGAATTTTTTTCCTTCTCGAACCAGGTTTGCGAGCCAATACGTCCGTCGGTATAAATTCAATATGAGACACATGGTGGTGTCGGCTACTTCTTCTACGCCGTAACCCGGCACATTACATACTGCTATGCCTGGAAAACACATTAAGATGAAATTACTTTTGGAAATAATTGTAATTAAAAAAAACTTGTCTGTGAAGTCGGTTTACGGAAGATAATTTTACGTGATAAACTTCATAAGAAAACATTGTTGAATCTACGACTAAAACAAGCCGAACGCTAAGGCCAACGAATCGTTGAGAGGCACGACGACATCGTTGGCAACGATGTCGTCGTGCCTCTCAACAGCTTGCACGATCGAGTCAGGCGGAAACGTTACACTTTTTCGTGCGTGCAGCCAACTTTCATCAGTTTATAAGACGTTATCACGTAAAAAAAATATGTTTATTACTTATTACGCTTGTTTTACTTTTGCAGATGCTAAAAGAACAAAAAAAAATAAACACTAAATCAGCATTTTGACAGACGTCTTCCTAAAAATTGCGGCACAAACATTGGAGCAAATTATGTAGAGTAGCAGTGCTCAATAGCTTTTTGAAGCTTTACCGTCATGGCAAACCGCCATTACAATTTTTATCTCGACTACTTCAAACGAAATGTAAATACGGTTTTCCAAAGTACGCTGCACACATTGAAACTGGCGGGAACATTGTAGGTATTCGGCGGTGATAAACATAATCTGATAATCAACATGTCATCATCAAGACTAATCTGATGATCCCATCGCCTGTTCACTGCCGTTAAACAACATCGTAAAATTTTGCCCCACTATGTAGGGTGGGTACACCACACTTCGTTTCACCTCTACCCTGTCATCCTCATGACATCATCATCTCGACATAACCGACTTAAATTAAACCGTGTACAAAATTCGAATAGTTCGCACAAAGCAATGTGTCATCCATGTAGAATATTTTTAATTATTGATTTTTGAAAAACGGCTCATCCGATGTCTGATAAATTTGAATGAGACCACATCTGCAGTATGACCAAAAAAGAGAATCATCAAAATCGGTCCATAATTGGGGAAAATATCGATAAACATGGACAAAAAAAAAACATATAGGTAAGTCTGTTTAAAAAATGTGTTATGGCACTAACCTAATTCTCCGGCCGCTTTGACATCAATATTGTCGACGCCGGAGCCGATGCGCACGATGATCCTGAGCGCCTTGAACTTCTCAAGGTCCTCCTTGGTGAGTATGATGGTGTGCCACATGAGCGCGCCCACGGCCTCGTTGAGCACCTTCTCGTGGATCTCGGAGGTGGACTGCGCGTCGCAGAACGCGACCGTCGCCACGTCCTTCAGGATGGGCATCTCCACCGTGCAGTCCCGCCCGTCGAGCAGGGCCACCAGCGGCCTGCAATTCCACATACACCATGCCATTAACGCTTCACACTCTTAACGCATCATACATATATTATTTCTGCTGAGATAACACTTTACAACCAACCGGCACAATATAGGTTGATATGGACAAAAAAAAATTGACGCAAAAACCATACAGATTTTGTGAACGCAACCGGCCTCATACGACCGTTCGGTTATCTGCTTATCTCGCATATGATTGTAGCGCCAAATTTTTAGTCGATCCTCACGATGAGCCGGTGTAAAGGGTAACTAGTCATTATACAAAAATATTTTGATTAAAGCAACCCAAAGATTCACTGTCGCGTGGGTGCCACGGAACAAACACAAAAATATGAGCAACTAACAAGCAGACTCTCTCTTTCATTTTCTATGCCCAGAACAGATAGGTTAACAGTTACTCATCAGTCATAACTCATTTTAGTACGCTAAGATTCATTGTGACGGCGGTTCTGCGGAACGAATCCTACAAGAAAAACTAACACTCCGGATCCAGGCCTAAAAGAGATATTTAAAACTCATAGACTCCAAATAACTTTCCGGTCAGAAATCGAACCATGCATCGAAGGCAGAGTAGGTACTAACTGTGCTGAAAGGGAGGGGAGATCGCTACTATATTCCTTTATAACTTCATGTGACTACTAGCGACCAGCAATTTTACACTGCTATCAGATCGAAACTATCGAGTTTCGATCCGATTGCAAAGTTTCATCTCAATCCGTTCCGTAGTTTTTGGGTGAAAGACTAACAAACATCCATACACACTCACAAACTTTCGCGTTTATAATATTAGTACTTAAGATGAATTTATACAATCCGTCACAGAATTCGCTACAAGACGAGTATATCCCCATCACGTTTCATTTATCTATCATCTGCGGAGAACATCAAACGTCTCTTACGTTATGAATAAAACATAATAAAATGTATATTACAACTAAATTCATCGATGTATCAGATACAAAACAAAAAGTAAAATCAATAAGCCTGTATCTATTTGCCTTTCGCCCACGCGCACATTCAAGTCAGTTATATATTACATCTGTAGAAAGATCAAATAGAACTAACAAATATAGAGATTGAGATTCCATGAAATTATTGGATTTTTCGGAAATGTTTACTCTAATGATACAGAATACAAATAGCCAATTTGTATTGAGTTAATAGTTCAGCGGCTAGCGCGTCGTTATAAACCCCAATAATAAGTATGATCCTACTGATTCGCGAAAACATATAAAAACATATTGACGAAGCCGTAGTACACTGACAAAAAAATCTGATGTATTAAGTGTGTTGTGTAGTAGGTATATACATCCTAGTGAACAAGTTAGCTACCACATTCCAATTGAAAATCTGTAACTTAACAGCGTCTCGTAATGCCGTGTTTATAATAATGAGCAACACGGTGACCGATAAGTATTAGTAACAAAATCAGAAGAGAGCATTAAAACCTTATAAGATAATAATGATGTACCCAGCAAAACTTTTCACACCACTTGGTTTTAGATGAAGGAAAACATCGCGAGGAAACATGCATACGTCTTTACAGGAATTTTGAAGGATTATGTGAAATCGAACTAACCCGAACCGCATCAGCAAGGTGGTTCTGGACCAATCGCCTTTCGTAGGGTCGTGGTTAGGTATATGTGGTAACCGTGGATTATAAAAGGCATATTACAGCACAACAAAAACTGCAGCGTCGCACGTAGCTCACCGATGGCCATATATTTTTGAAAAGCACCGTTTATCAACCGCGATACACACATAAATCAACGTGACGTGTGCGCGCATAACGGCCGTTATCGACTGTCCCGTAACGACGAGATAACGTGCGAGTTTCCTTTTATCAAGTGTTTTGCAGCCAACCTCATAACGACGCTCCACTTTGCGATAATAATTATGTTAAACGCGTGTTTTCATCGTAGAAATTTCATTTAAATAGACCTAGTTTACACACTTGGCTGCGATGGCGTATTACTACGTAGTTTGGCCTTGATAACACTGCCGCTTACAGAACCTGTTTGCAGTTTCTTGAATGAGAATGAAAGCCTAAAAATAAAAACCAGTTGTGCAAAACAGGGGCTGTTTTATTAATATGATTATTCAAGGTAATAATAAAAGCGTTGTGAGGTGCGCATGTCCAGTAATATTTTTATCATGGTATTGCAAGCCACACTTTAAATACACTTAACACCACTATCGTGATATCATTATTTAGCTCTTAAATCTGTTGCTAAGCGCTTGACGATGTGTTGTGAGGCTTGGAACTTAGGTTTTACTGATAAGACAAGAACTAAAGTACGACGAGCTCATCGCCATCATCATGGCAGCTATAGGACTTTCACTGTTGGACATAGATCTCAACAAAAAGTTGCAAGCGACTTGCATCCAGCATTTCCCTTTATTTTACCAAACCGACTACCTCTCGGTAGACGTCCTACGCAACGAGCTACGAGCTTAGCGAGCCTAAATTGGATCACGTGGGATATTCTCTATCTAAGAAGAGAGCGAGATCTAAACTCGCACTAATAAGACAGGCGCAAATCATTAAAATTGCAATGCGATCATTTCAAGTGATTTACATACAGGCTCATCCCTCAAGCGGTACCCGTGATCCAGTTTACGCTCTGGCCACACGTAGCCGTCACATAATGTAATGTTCTCGTAAATCGAGAGTACAATGTTGTCAGTGCGTGTCGCTGATAACGTCAATGGCGATCTCGGCCGTAAATTCCACAAACGATAACGTAAACCCTACTTACGTATGTATCCTACCTGCCGCGCCGCCTGCCTACGCGACTCGAGTTATTGATGTTGGTTGCTATGAATTAAACACTGACATGTTTACTATCTAACTGTGGAGGTTTTAGGCGGAAAGTAGTCTTCTATTGAATCATTATTATTGTACTCACATAGTGATGAGTTAATTGTTACTATGAGATCACCCATAAATCATGGATCTTTTTGTGGGCAATAGTTGATTTTCTTTGTAATTACTGAGTTGATCTCGTAATATACGAGGGGCGGCTGATAAATTCGCGGCCTAAGGTACTTAGTGATGACTCATAATCGCCTAACTGATACCACTAATTGCCCGGCTCATTGGTACTATAAATAACACCCCATAATTTAATTTAATTCATTAGCATTTTTTTTGAACCAAATTATTAACCCCATTGAAACAATTAATTACATTTAGATTCATTGCTATGATTTTGAGTTAAGAAAGACTCAAAACAGTGGATAAAATTGGGGAAAGGTCACCAAAGTAATACACAGTGCAAATCGGCGTCGATGATTTATGGCTACCATTTTCTGATAATGCGAGGAAGTTAAAATGACTTATTAATAGCCTATATAAACTACAGTGAACGCTTAATATTACGTTAATTTATTGGGTCAGGCACGTGAGGCTATCGTACAGAAGAGACGTGGCAAGTTGGCGCGCGGAGAGCTGTTGCTGCAAAACATCGCGCCCGTTCACACCGCTTGCGTTGCGAGGGATGCCTTAAAAGCTATTGGGCAGAAATTAACCATTTACCCTACAGTATTAACCTGTATTCTAGTGTCAATTTTCGTTTTTCAAATTAAAAAAAAGGAGTTACCCGGACGAAGATATTCAGACAGTGAAATGAAGGCGGTCGTTGAAATCCGTTTTGAAGAGACACCGAAATAAAATTTTATAATGGTATAGAGGCATAATTTTCACAATGTGAAAAGTGTATTTCACTCGTAAAAGAATACTTTTTAAAATTATTTTTTTTAAAATATAGTTTTTTCATGAAGTACCTTAGGCCGCGGATTTATCAGCCGCCCCTCGTAAGTTGTTCATAGATTCAATAATATAATGTCTGTCGTTTGAAGAAACACCCCGAATTAAGACACGATATAGCTATTACTTTGAGGTTTTCAATCCAAAGTTAAACCAGAATAGTAAACAGTAATTACAGCGGATGCGACAAGGGTACGAGACAAATATCTACTAGAAGAGGCAACACATCTAAATTGATGGTCTAATTAAATTTCCAAACAAATAGGTATTGTAAAGTCGACTTTGGTTTAGGGGTCCGAGTACAAGTCAGTCCAAGTTAGCTAATCACCAGACGGGGACCCCGCCCCGCCCGCCCCGCGCCACCGCCGGAATAATTAAAGCACGCCCAGTACGATTAAACTAATAATTTAAACTTTCGTCATAGCGTAGCGGAATTATTATTATTGCCAAGGAAAGTTTCCAAACTGGAAAGTAATTCCGAGCGCGCGGGGACGAAGGGAGTTTTCGGAATTTCGACAAACTTTCTCGGGGCAGGCGCAGACGAAAACAGATTTGGTGGCAAACAAAGAGGGCGCGGGGCGGGCCCGCGCTCACCCCAGCCGGCGCCCCGCCGGGGACAACCCCTTCGGGCAAGTTTTGATGGAAACCAAATAGGATTATCGCGAGAAAAGAATAAGTGGAGTGAGGTCTATCGGACGTCGCTTTGTTGACTTGCCGGTCGCGTTTCACGGACTTCCATTCGACACAAACTCGAATTAGAAACTGTGCGCAGAGTTTGGGACGGAGCCGATCTTTGGTAAACTGTTTGAGTTTCTCATTGTGAATTCGCAGTTGAATTAAATTGGAAGCGGCGTAAATAAATCAAAGTTTGTACGGTTCGGTCGAGCACATACCTACTTTGTTTCACAATTGTAGGTTGTTTATCCGAACAAGGATTTCTCGACTCTTAGTGTCGTACACGTGACTAGACCTGACCTAGACACGTTGCTAGTAAGAAATTGTATGAATGAACATGTACCTCGACTGCAAGGGTCCATTGGCTATTGGACCCCGCATGCTGCTGTCCATACGCGGTCTCTTTGGCAGCATCTTGCGTTTGTCCATTTAAAGCGGCAGAGCCGCTTTAACCACCGCTCCGCAGCGCGTCACCTGGAACAATACAACATCAAAACTTAATTTCACAATAACAATACATTTAAAACATGGCTTTTACATTAGGACTGTTTTTTCATACCCCTGGGAAGTTTAATAAAGGAATAGAGCTTGAGGAAACCAAAACCTATATTAAAAAAGAAATCATATGATGCACGTGCATCTGCCAACTCGCAACTGGGCCAGTAGTGGTAGGTTCATGTTTAACAGTAACTATTACTTAAGACTGATACATTGTTAGTTTTAATACTTGCTGTAAGAGCTTTGGAAAGTGGGTATAGTATCATATATAGATCACTTATATTTATACATCCTTACAGTCAATGAATTAATTGGTTTTATTTACTTGGTGGTAGTAATCCATCAACATCTCTCTCTCTCGATGCATCGATCGATGTCTCGGTCACTTTAGAATTAAAGCTATAGCACAGATTTATCGGGATCGAATTGTAATTTGACTGCTGGGCAAGTGTGAAGATATGTAACATAATGTTAGGAAGTAGTTTGTTTACTCACAATGGTAAAGTCATTAGCGTTGGTGGTGGCATCCGCTCTTGACAGTCTTGTGTCGCATATTTACCTGCGGCAAAAGAAACAACTTTAAGTCATACTTAATACTTATCTACTTAACTCAAAACTATAGCAAAATTGCTAAGAGTGAGGAGAAGAAAACTTAAAAGGGTCCCAGATTAATATAGTTAGCCTATCTATCAAATAAAACTATTATAAGTAATTCACTACTATAAGTAATTAGTCTGTAATGTGTCAATTTTCCACGGATGTATTATAATTATGTGCTATTCGTGTTTTATTATGAAAATAATTAAAAAATAGGCATTGTATAAATATGTAATTAATGGGAAATAGGTAAAATTGTCATCCTAAAATATGACCGTCGTCTGTTTATTTACATAGATACATCCTGTATCGACGCTTGTACAATAGAAATTATAATAGAAAAAACATCGAAAAATCGCGAAATATTTATGTCACAAACGCCAGCTAGCCCAGCATGCGAGCACGAAAAGCCACGAAAAGAACTCTTTTCGACGCGTGAAGTGACAGATCGAAAGAAATATTACTTCGTGCGCATCCTAGCCTGGCAGGACCTATAGTAATAATTGTATGTATCTGTCTCATCATTAACGAATACTGATACACATTAACCAAAACCGAAAATAAAGACTAAACTTTGTGCCGAATCTTTTTAAACCTCTTGGAAGCCTCTGAAATGTCCAAGAGGTTAAAACGGCCAGGGATAACGACAATAAATCAAGCAAGCAGAAATTTTTTAGCAAGCCACTATGATAGACTTTTGAATTAACTCGTTGCCTTGACAAAGAACACCGATTAGTACATAAACTTGCGCAAAGTAACGCCCGTTTCAATCAAGCATCAATAACAATGTTTCTCAATAAAAAATGGTGCTAATTTATAATATGAATCCGATGGTAATACGACTTCGAGTAGTTCCATCTTTGACACCTCATTCTATCTTTAGTAAACTCATAGTTAACTTGCAAGGTTTGTATGTTCTTGTTATTTGTCTTTCAAATAAATGTTAAAGCATTTATTCAAAATGTCCACATGTTATTCTATTGATGTGATATATTGTTAATTTATAATACGATTCACATTTTTATAGTTTCCTACTAGGATTCCCTGAATCGGGGTATATTTAAACACTCACAAAGATAAGGACAACTCAGAAAATGTTATTCCAATTTATCACGTAAATGTCTGCTCTGCGGGTAATCGAATCCGAAATCCTCTTCATCGAAGGCAGAGGTAATACCAACTGCGCCAGAATGGTCGTTATGTACCTACAGATCGCCAAGGTTATATAATATTATCTCACACACAGTCACAGATTTATAATTTTTTTGTTTGTAATTTGGAGTCTTTCTGTCTAATAGAACATGTTTACGATATTTAAAGAACAGAACATTTCTAAAGCAAATGGCAGGAAGGAAGTTGGCAGGACAACCAAAACCAGCAGCCAAGGAAGGCAGGTATGTATATTAGAAGATACAGTAATATATCATTTATTCTAGAGAAATAAAGTGTTTCAATAAATGAGACAAATAAAGAAAACTGATGAAAAATACTTCATCTACTTAATTTTAATGACAGTGAGCATTCTATACATTTTTGAGAAAAATCGAGGAAGCATGATAATTATTATATCGTAAACAATGTACCAGATACAATTATACAGATAGCACAAGGGGCAGAGATAATAACCTTTTAGAGAGTATTTATCTCCCTAATCAATAAGATTTGAAATTAACATTATGATGTACGTTACATTAAAATAAATAAAAACCTTATATAAGCAGGGTAACAAATATGGTCTATTATTTATTCAAACCTGTTCTATGCGACCGGTTCTATAAGCCAAGATACTTTCTTTTAGCTATTTCTCTTAGTAGTTATTTCAAAATAAAATAAAGTCCCTGCATTATCTAGTTAACTTTAAAATGAAATTACCTGTAAGTGCCGTTCCATCGTGTATATCTGAGTGCATTGTCCGAAGATATAGTAACCTGAAATATAAAATTTCAGGTTACTACATTTTCGTACAATTCTCAACAGCTATCATAATTAAGCTACATATGCACACAGTTATATATGTATTGTATCAATCACACCTTATAGCATGCGCCTAAATACGCAAAAATACGATGAATATTTAAGGGATCCATACATCAAACGTGGTTTTTAGACGTTTGAAATATTTACCTACGTAATGTAGTTGTATATTCAGTTCAAAACTCACAAAAATAAATAAATAAAAAAGGGACTTCCCTATGGAACGGAACACTTCGTGCGCGAGAGCGACTCGCACTTGGCCGATTTTTAAGCAATAAATAGGAAACTTGTAAAGATGATTGATACAGCCTTTTCCCGCATTGTTCCTAAATCAAGTGTATAAAATGGTCACGGTAAGAGTGCTACAAAGCTACTTTAGAATTACATAAAGTTGTTTACAAGCGCCAATGACGTGCCTAACAGCACACAATATTTTTATGTAAACAATCAGTCTAGATCACCTATGTAGTCTGGGGCCTAATTCTCTATCGACAAAACGTTACGTAACTCATTAAGTACATATTCTTTGAACTTCCGCGAATTTCGTTTGAAGAAATATTTTTAATAGTAATATTATGTTAAAAGTGTTAAAACCAATTACCGAATAAACCGAAATTTTGTTTAATGTTAGTTAAATAAATATTTTCGACACACTTTTTTCAAATTTAGTTCCTTACGCGCACGTTTTCATACAGAATCACCTGGCTGAAATACACTCGACAATCGACATATTAGTATAGTAAAGAGAATGCGGCCAAGTTCTAGGTCATACCGAAAATGTTGTTGCGTAAAGTACACAACAGATATGAATGATGTTTTAACCATCAGACAGACATTTTTCTCAAGGAAGGTTTTATGTAAGTAGGAATGAGTAGACCCTGGTGTCAGTTTATATTGTATTACATAAGTAATAGGTAATACCTAAAACAAAGCGAAGGCATGTAGCTAAGTTGATTTGCAAAACACTTAAAATATAGAATAGATCTACAAAAGGTTAAATGAAATAAAACCGGACAAGTGCAAGTCAGCCTCGCACAGAGTTCCGTACAAATCCTGAAGATTACACAAAACTGGTAAATACCTAAGTTGTTAAAACCTCGGGGCGTAATAATAATTCATATAATCATCGATAAAAGAGTTTTTTTTATTTTTTTCTCGTCGTACATCGAAAATTACAACATCGTAAAAAATATTAAAAACCAGTTTAGCTTGTACTAACGAACCTCTTTCATATGATACCCCGCATGATACGATTACCTCACTTTGAAATTTGGACCCATATTTTTTGCATTTAGGCCCTTGTTTTTTAGGGTTCCGTACCTCAAAATGAAAAAAACGGAACCCTTATAGGATCACTTTGTTGTCCGTATGTTAAGACCTTTTACCTTCTCAAGAACTCGTTAAAAACCGCATATTTTGACACTCAAGGAAATCAAAACCTACTACTTCCAGTTGACCTAGAACTATGAAATTCCGCAAGAAGCATTGTCTTAGAGTACACATATAGGAATAAATCTGAAAGCTGCACATTTTTAATTTAATTACAAAAAAATAGGGCCTAAATACAAAATATTTCATATAGCCCAAAAATCAAAGTGAGTAAATCGTATCATCCGGGGTATCATATGAAAGAGCTTTAATTAGCACATGCTAAAACAGGTTCACAATGTGTAATTTTTGATGAATGAAAGTAAAAAAAAAAACTTCTTTCGATGATTTTTAAAATTTATTTACCCTATAGAAATTTCAACATTTTTACAATTTTGTGAAATTTCCAGGGTTTGTACGGAAACCTTGGTATGCGAGCCTGACTCGCAATTGCCCGGTTTTTGTTTATTAAAAATGTCCAGTTTTCAGATTTATTCCTATAATAATTTGCATACACCACGCTGGCCCAGTGCGCGTTGATGGATTCACTTACGGCAACGAATTACTTTTACGAACGTATGCAAGTTGCCTCACGATGTTATTCATCATAGAAAAGCCCGTGGTATGTAAATCCGCACTAATATAAATTCTAATGAACTCATTGATACAGGACCGTGTTTGATCACACGCCTCGTGTCTGTAAGGTCTCCTGTTCTGACTGTCCTCCCACTAAGCACCTTTTTTAACGTTGCATGAAAACATAACTTGGGAAAGAATCAAACATAATTTTTCAGTGATATTTTTTTGTATTTGTTCAATCTAGAATTATTTCGTTAAAATGTTTTACACGACGAAAAAATTAAATTCATTTGAAACAAATTACGTGGAATCAAATAAAAGCAAATAATAATAAAAAGTTTTAGCTAAAAGTTCATTACCAATCTACTGCTACTTACAAAATATCGACATGAGCATAGAATAGCCAAATGTTAATAATGATGTTGCTTCGGTAGCCACTTTACTTATGCTTATAGCACGTGTCGGATTCAGGCCCGGCGACCTTGGCTGGGCTTACGTCAGGTCACGTAGCTAATGACCTTATAAACCGCTGATAACGCGGCGTTACCGACTGTGCTCAATCGATTTGTTACTCGTCATGAAACTGCAATGCGATTCTGTCAATAATATATATATTCTACTTTTACATGCAGAATAAGATATTTATTTACATTAGACTGGGCTGTGTAGTGTGCACGGGCCCCGGGCGGTGCAAGGACTGAGCACAGATTTGAAACGTTACGTACATTTAGCAAAACAGTTCTTATAATGCACGTGTCCGTTTACGTGGCCCTGAACGGGGCATTGACGGGGCCCGGACGGAGCATGAATTTGAAACATTACATACCTAGTTACATTTTATTCTGCAGTTTATATTACACAGTGCATGCTCCTTGTCCAATCCGGACCGACCCGGTCTAATATAAATCATCCAGCGGCTTCCCCTTTTTAGAGTTCCGTGCCCAAAGGGTAATAACGGGACCCTATTTCTAAGACTCCGTCGTCAGTCTTTCTGTCACCAGGCTGTATCTCATGAACCGTGATATCTAGAGGGTGAAATTTACACAGAAGTTGTATTTCTGTTGCCGGTTGTGGGGTAGTACCAATTAAAAACCATTTGGTGGCCGAATTTGTGCGCTCTTGGGAGCTCTGGAGTCTGGGATCTCCAGCGGAACGAACCGGTGCACGGTGATCCCAGCTCTTTATATGACGACTCGAGCCTACCTAGGCTTGTACGTTCCTCTATGACAGCGGTACCCCACACACATAATTGTCGTCCTCCCCGGGCCCGTTTGTGTGAATGGCAAGAGCCCCATCTCTAACCATTCACGAACTACGGAGAATAGTTTCCTTTTAGTTTTAGTGGCTCTTATTACTACCTACTGCAGGGAATAGCGATGCCGTATTCTATTGCCCCGGCATCAGGGCCTACCGGCTACCGCAGTGGTGGCCTAGTGGGAGGACGGTCGCCTTCGTTGACGCGAAGTTAGAGATTCTGGTTCAACCCAGTACTAATGAGTTATTTGGAATTGATGAATGGATTTACACACTACTGGCCTTATCGGTGAAGGAAAACTTTTCCGTTTTTAACAGCTTGAGGCAGCCTGCACACGACTTTAGAAGAAAATTCGAAAGCGTATGTGAATCCACCGACTCGCACTGGGCCAATCGCCCTTCGTGGGTATGCCAATGTTCAACAAATGATTATAACAAAAATCGGCATGGATGCCTTTTTTGCAGCGTCCTAACAGGGTCAGTGTTAGTAGGCTATGAATTTTATGTTACACAATACCTAATCTAGTGCATTGCGCAATAAATAATAATTCAATGTAATAACAATAGTGATATTACCTCAGAAATCATTTTTATCGTTTTTTTGCTGTAGTAATCAATAATACAATTTGCTTAGATAGCCAAGTATGACGTTAGTATTCCCATTTTTACGTCAATGTCAGTAAAAATTCAGTATCTTCTATGGTCTTTACCTTTCTAATCATATACCGTAATAAGTTCAACAGATAGAAATACAACTATTTATTTATAATACTTCGCGTCCACTGGGTCAGAATAAGACCATACTGATTTATCGTTATATGTATATAGATTTCTATGGCACTGTGTGCATTATTATGACTTTTCCCGTATATAAATCAATCCGTAAACCCGATTCCGTCCGCCATTTTGCAAACGATCAAAGAGCATTGAAAAAGCTCTATACATACGTTTCTAATAAAGGCTGCGTTATCAATGACTACTTCACGATGATTGTACGGTTAATATATTGAAAACCGGTTTAGCTAATTATGACCAGCATTGATCCAATCATGGTGAAACTTGGCTTTAAATGTGTACTTTATATTTTTTTTCTGTTTAAATTTTAAGTATTTTTAAAACGCTTTTATTTTTAAGGGTTTTTACCGGATTTAGAGATTCAGGGATTTACCTCGTTTTTAGTTGGGATAGATGCCATTAGGAGCGTATAACCTTCCACCAAAGCATCTATCCTTTACTTGTAATTAGTAAGTACTCACTTACTTGAGAATTAATTTGTTGTGGTGTATAAATGCCCAGAAAATATATACAAAAACTAGGAGCCAAGCAGAGTGCAGAAAAATTGAATGAAAATGATTTAGAAGCTGTCTTAGCAGATTTTCATTTAATTTTTTTGGGAGTAAATATATCTTATTAATAAAAATATTATACTCACAGTTTAATTTTAGTACCTGCTCGTAATCATAAAAATATGTTTTAATGTCACTATCTCATTCATTTTTAGATCATATATATAAAGGGCATCTATCCTTTGCTTTTATAACATAATATGCTTTTCCAACAAACATAAAGGATAAATGCACCCACACAAACGTTCAAATATACTTAAATTGTAATAAAAAAGTCAGGTAAAGGCGTTTAGCAAAAAAAGTATTGAGCTATGTTTTTGCTTGACATGAGTATTTACAACGTACATTAGGTAGAATGTGTTTTTCCGTTGGAGCGTCTGTCTCTTAAGCTTAACCTTGATACATAGTAAATGATAATTTCTTAATTTATCTATGTACTTTGGGTGTATCATAAATCCATTATAGATCATATTTACGCACGACTAGCTTTTATTACAAATATATTTCTCAAAGTGGCATATATCCTCCGGTCCAATTTATCAGGCGGGCGACTATCCGGGGTGGGACATGTATCCGTGAAATTGTGGTTTACAAAATTTGTTTTAGTTCCTATTAATAGTTTTACTTGATGATTTATAAAAAAAAATTAAAACAAAATATTGATCAGAAAAAAATACTCACCTTTTGAAACACGTCTTTAAAATTATGAAGGATATTTTCGCGCGTAAAATTTTTTCGTGTTTCACAGAGTTGCACATGGTCGTCGCACACGTTGCCAAGCGCCTGACCGGTGCGGGGGTAAGAGCAAGGTATGACTTGCATTAGAAGTGATAGGTAATTGCGCATATTGGAGTTTTTGAAAACGCGGTGTCTATCCCAGTGCGTCATCTATCTATACTTACCCTAATTATAACCTATACCAATCTATAATTTGGTGACTTACGTCAGATTTTTTTGTGAGACTCGAACGGATTCTAAACTTACTCGTAGGTACTACTATACTACTGCAGGAATACTGATTCTCGATGAGACCACGGACCACGCGCGTTACGCGCCACAAATTAACTTTTCACACATAAAAAATCTTAGCAAATTACTTTATGGCGACAGGGAAACCAGCAGTCAGGTTTGGATAACTAATGAAGGTCTAAGGTGGCAGTCGCTAACCACAGACCAAACCTTGTGTAAATAACACTCATTGAGATTAGAAAACTTAACATGATGAAGAAGAATAGTCCGCTACTGAACATAGGCCTGCCTACGACAAGTAATTGGAACATAATATGAACTGCGGTGCGGTGGATTCTCATACCTACATTCTATACATCATGACTACGGATGTATATAGGTTTCCTCACGATGTTTTCCTTCAACTAAAAGCCAGTGATGTGAAAATCCGCACATAAATTCCACAGGACTCACAAATACGGTACGGAGATTTAAAGCAAGACTGTAAGGCGACTGGTTGGTGTTGTATTTTCGCTTAAAATTTATAGTAGGTATGTTGATTATGTATCAAATGGAAACAATCAATGAAACTACTACGCAATAAACGACTCGAAACATCATTTTTGTAGAAAGAAATGTACTTATAATTTGTGGCCTTTAAATTGCATCATGAACATTCACTGTCAAGGGCACAGAAGAGAGGTCAAGGGTCAACAATATTGATTTGGCTCTACGAGTATGTAGAAACACTTAACTGTAGAGCAATATCATTTTGTAAACTGAGTAGGTGACATGTTATATTTTATGTAATGTACGACGCGCTAAAAGAGTTTGTTTAGTCATTTATTCTGCCAGACACGATGGAGACTTCCGAGGACATAGGTACCAGAAATAATAGCTTACAATACACCAGAATGTATTGTAAGCTATTATTTCCAACTGTTGAACAAAGTAATATAATTACGACATTTTATGGGTTGCAATAACCGGTATAATGAAGGAGTCGTCTAGCTAATTTTGAAAGGACGTATATTGAGATCTTACAATAAGTGGATTCTTTCTTGTAGTATAGATAGAGTATTAAAACTGACTGACTTGAGTCTACGTCGTCTTTTACTTACAGTAAATATTGCTGTTTATTTACGATCTACTAAGGTCGTTCCTTGTTGTCCTACGATTTGTTCTACAAATACAAATAACCGGAATAAAATGCCCCGGTTGTACTACTTAGTAGCCCAAGGAGCAGCTGCATGGAGAAGGCCATGTCCGAAATCTTCAGGGAATGACTAGATTTCTTATGAAGTCATCAAATTTTCAGGTACATAGGCGTAAAAAAAGTTCTGAGATTATGTTATTGTTTTCAGAGACTACTAACACAAACTTACAATTTCGACTGAGGTTTTATTTTACGACGAATTCATAATTTTCCTGCCATTTTTAAAGCATATAAGTACCGCGGAAAGTCATGATGAGACACTAACCAGCACACTAGTATTGTACGTTTCTACTAATAATCACATTTTATTTCAAATGTCTACCTCTTTAGGGAATTAGATTAGTCTTTTATCTGAAGAATTGTGCATAAAACTTAATCATATACAGATGACAGACCTAATGAATTCAATACTCATAGAAATACTAAGACAAGAGTAATAAAATTGGATCTTACAATTGATATGATCCAATTGTGATATCGACCTACTGAATTCATAACTCGGAAAAGTATGTCAAAATACCATAAAAATTATTTAAAAAAAACGGACAAGTGCGAGTTAGGCTCGAACACCGAGGGTTCCGTACAAATCCAGAAAATTTCACAAAACTAGGAAGTAAGTTGTTAAAATCTCTATACTATAACCATCGACTAAAAAGTTTTTTTCTTTTCACTTTTCTCGTCATACATCGAAAATAACACATTGTTAAAATAATTACCTGTTTTAGCGTGTATTGTGCTAATGATGTTATTTCATATGATACCTTACATTATACGATTTACTCACTTTGAATTTTGAACCCATGTTTTGTGAATTTTGAGGCCCTATTTTTTGTGATTTAAATAAAAATGTACAGTTTTTAGATTAATTCCTATATGTGTACTGAGACAGTGCTTCTAGCCAAATTTCATAGTTTTATGTCAACGGGAAGTACTAATTTAGTAGGTTTTAATTTTTCTGAGTGTCGTAATATGCTGTTTTTACGACATATATGGCTCTAACTTTTTTTAAACGATAATTCAGAAGTTTTACTTTTACACAACTGCAAGAGACCATAGATATACTACACAGTTTAAATTTCAACTCGATATCTTTACGCGTTCCCGAGATAAAGAGTCTTCACATACACACAGACGGACAGAAGGACAACAAAGTGATCCTATAAGGGTTCCGTTTTTTTCCGTTTGAGGTACGGAACCCTAAAAATAAAATAAATGAAATTAACAGCTGACATAACGTCTACGATCACCACATGCCGCGTGAGTGAGACAGTTGCGTAATAAATTTACAAAAATAAATATAAATAAATAGAGTGCTTTACAATTATTTGATTTCGAAGCATTAAAACAAAAAGTAACCTATCTACTTCATTTGAAATTAAATATCAATAGGAAGGTACCAAATAATGCTTAATGAGTTTATTTTATTTATCCTTAGGAAAACATCCTGTTTTCTTACGTACCATTGATATTCAACCATACCATAGCACAAGTCTTTCTTATTGTCACAGTTTAGGTATTTTTTATTCTGTACACAGTGTGGAGAAACCGGCCAGTGCAGCCCGCGCCCGAGCACGATCGGTCCGGTGTCGAAGTAAGGAAGACTCAAAAGGGTGGGGGGTAACCAGTGACCGTTCTATACATACAATTACTATATCTCCATTGATAAAACTAAGCAACAACAAATGACAAAGTTTTTCCGTTTCGAGTGTCTCTACCAAACGACAATTAGACTATCATCCTAGTGCAAAGACAATTTGGTGACCGAATCGTGGAATTCCCTAGTTTAGAGGATTTACTAACTTGACAGAGAAGCCGCTTCAATATCGGCCAAGACATACAGAGACACACGGCCAACTTATAACAGCCGTTTTGTCAGACGCTAAATGAGTTAAAACATCGATCCGGGCGCAGAGTGAAGCCATACTTATGGACAAGGACAACAATTGACTACACGATACGAAATAGATCTAATGATGACAAATAACATTGGAATTGAACATAAATAACAACCAATAATGATTGATGACATAGATTAGGGACGTACATATGTATACACACGAGTTCCTTGCTATTAATAAAAGTTAGAAAATATTCTCAAGAACGTAACAATTTCCCGAAGACACAATAGCATTGCTTATTCCTTTATTTTTTTAACATTTTATTATAACAATTATGGATGTTAAAAAAGGGAATTTGAATGAAATTTACGCTGTAAATAAATTCGTATGAATAATTAATACCGTTTCATCCAGTGGTGCTATGTCCAGTACTCATTTAATTAAAACTGATATAACAAACACCATAATATAGTGCGAAGATCAAATCAAGAAGTAATCGGCTGAGCCATTTTTGATAAATCAACAATAATGTGAAAAATGCTACATTAATCCGTGCGAAATATTCGCGAATTCTGTACACGGTTGAAGTCGGTCATGCCATTTTTTTTGTAGAAAATAATTAATGAAGTTTGATAAAAGTCGCAGAACAAAGTTTTTATTTTAGATGAACAAAATAAGGCCCTAAAAGGATGTTAATTGATTACCAATAAGACTTACAAACTTAGTTAAGTATCAGTTTGCCATCACGCAAACTCGATTTATACGAGTAACTTCAAGCGTAAGGCACAAAAAAAATCAAATCGTAGCCGAGCAAGGCCGGGACGAGCAGCTAGTTAATAATCAATGACAAAGAATAAGTACCAAAAGGAATACAGCCTCTTATTAGGCCAGCTTTTAAATGAGATGCAACTAATCCTGAGAATTAGCAACTCCGTGACTAATTTAGACAATACATAGAGCTACATAATAGTTTCATTTATCGAACGAAAAACATAAACTCCGAAAGTCTAGCCTGCCATTTCAAATGCGGAGAAAATGTACAGAAAGCTCGTAACCCATATCCGTTGAAATAGATAAAAAATATACATAAATACACAACAAAGAGACATAGTAACAAAATTACTTTGAGCACAAATATGATAATATGAGATAAAGACACATGAATTGCGTCAAAACAAACGGCTTTACGCAATCGATAATGATAAAGCATGTATTAATCGAGTGATCAATGCAATGATGAGTCAGCGCGCCGTGCCTAGTAAGTGACACTACTAATAACTTGATTACCCAACCTGTACGTAACTACAGGGCTTACGGATTCAGATAAAATATTTTATAATATCAATTTCAAGAATTCACTTGTATCTAGTAAAAAAACAACCTTATCATGCGATGAACGATGACGCTGATGACAGATACTTTTCGATCCAGAAGTTTTTGGGACATGTTTTGTGACGCTCTATAACACTTTTTCCTAAATGAACAACATCACATCAAATAAACAAAACAATACATTGTAAAATGTATTGTTTTGTTTATTTTTCCTATGCAATTAAAGTAATTGTATAGTCCAAATTATCATCTAGAAAAATATAGTGCACAAATCAACCGCCAAGGATTGGCTTTTAATAGTAACTATTGTGGCCTTCAATCAAATATATAACTATATACCCTATATTTGATCGAAGATTGTGGCTCTTAGAAGCTTACTATCAGGCAAAAATCAATTTCTATACACGCTATAGTAAACCTACTAATATTATAAACGCGAAAGTTTGTAAGGATGGATGTTTGTTACTCTTTCATACAAAAACTACTGAACGAATTGAGATGAAACTTTGCAATAATAAAGCTTATATATCAGAATAACACACAGGCTATAAATTTAAATGATATTGCGTAAATATTCCATAATATAACGATAAGTGTTAAAAGTAAGTAGGAAAAAATCTGCTATCTGCGAGCTATTCTAGAGTGTGCTTCAAGAAATGTAAAAAAAACCGTCAATTAGTTTTATTTTCCACCTCCTTTATTAACGGTGGTAAGGTAGGGCCTCGGGTTTGAAAGACGGAAAGTGACATAGTCTACTTTTAATCCCGGATAAATAAAAGGTTCCCATGGGACAGCATAAAAAACAAAATATCATGCGGGCGAAGCCGCGGGTAAAAGCTAGTAATAATAAGTGTTAGATGCTCACCAGCGCCGCTGTTGAGAAACAGTATATCCACGATCACCGCTCCATCGGCGCACCGGCATTGAGTGGACGGTGCGTCGGCGCCACACCGGACGCACTCGCACACCGACTCACTGTCACTTCACTACACTACACTGCACTCACTAGCCACTGCACTGTACACTGCACGACACTATCCACTCCGGCTGCACGGTTCCCACTGCACCTGCGGCAAAAGAAAACACTTTGTTAGGCTTCCGCACGGACGTCTCATTGATTGCTTTACTTCAGTTCTAGACAGAAAAGTATGGCGAACGATTGAAGAGGGGAATCAATGTTACAATGAAATAAAATTGCCGTCTTAAGCCGCTGCGGATGTCACGTAATTCAGATTGAGTACGGAGAGACGAGGTTAGGAATAGATAGCATTACGTCGTCATATCTCGAGTGCCCACTGGTAGACACAGTCGTTATTTATGTTTAAGGTGTAATAAAGTATCTCTAGATAGACGTAATATTTTACGGGCCATAAACTAGCACACGGCTACACTACAATGTAGAATTTATAGCGGAGAGGAATACCTGCATTGTTTCCTTACAAACTTATGGGTTCGCACGTACCTACGTACAATTTCCGAGTTCCAGGAGTGAACAAAGCACTTTGGGTTATGGTGCACGTACGGACACTTTGTTCCAAATATGTGTTCATTTGAGTATGTATTTGAACAGAGATTTTACGATAAACTTTGCTTTATGTAAGTTGAGTCTACATGTTTAGGTACAGCCTGGAAATACCTTATTGTGCAAAATGTTTATTCAGCTCCATTGTCTATATTATTTTTTTAGAGTCAACTCTAAGGTTGATACAAGAAGTTAACTAAAACCACTCTTTTCAGTCATTATGGCACCAATCTATTGTAAACCGAAGGTTTTATAATCACATTTTTTGACAACAAAGCTTTCACGTAACTCTACCACGAATTTTAATGGCACGAGTCGATTTTCACAACGGTAAACAGATAGTATCACTTATAATATTGTTGTTTTGTGGGCAGTGTCGCCAAGTGGCCCGTTGTTGGCTCGACAAAAACAGCAAGCAACATTTCACTGCGGACCGATGTCGAGTGTAGTGCCGTGCTCGTAATTTAAGTAAAAACCATCTTGTCGGCCGCGGGGAGGCGGCCAACTCGGTCACACAATTGTAGTGTTTATCGCAGTACTTCAATTCATTTAATCCTTGTACACTCGCGAGAGTTCTCGTATTTATTATATTAGCTTAGTGAAAACAGTTGCCAATAATATTTTCGAGATGAATGAATCGAGAAAATAAGTATAATAAAATGTACTTTCACTGTTACAATGCGCTAGTGCACTGCAAAGTTACGATAGCAGCATGTTGCAAAACATTTGCGAGCTAAGAATTTTGATGATAGATTTCAATTTTGAAGAATATGTAGTAAGAAGGAGCGCTGTTTGCACGCTGCTGTACAAACGGACAAATCAACGAACAATGCCGCGCAAACTGAGCCCCAGAGAAACTTTTAATTGAAAGCCCCATTGATCGCATCCGGAATGAGATTGTAGGGCTACCGCCCGCCGCCGCCTGGGGACTGCATTTCGTTAATTGTATCAAATTGCCACCCGCAGAAAATTATAATTTTGTAACAATAGTGACCATATTAATGTCCCATTTTTACGGAAGGCATTGGAATGAAACGGTTAGATGAAACTCCGAAGAAAATAAATCTTATTTCTAAGAACTAAGTAATCTTTACGTCAAAATAAGGATTATTTGAAAAATATAGTCTCTATTCTATATTATATCTTGATTAATAGAAATACAAACACAAACGCAACGACACCTCACACAGCACGATACACCTAAATGGGGCAATAATAATATGTAAACACATACACCATTCAGACATCCCATAAATACCCCTCTACCTCTCTGGAGACTGTCAGGCAAAAATCTATAACGCTGTTGCTTCGAAAGTTTTCTTTCAGGAAGGAAATCAAACGGCAGTGACAATGGTAACCCTGCGCCAACACCCATTACGAGTCGTTCCGTGATGTTGAGTGCGATTGTGCCATTAAACAGCTGTAAAACGTAACTGTACAACCGTTCTCTCAATTACAAGTCAACAGCCGTTAGCGATATTGAATTGTCGGCAAGAACACCAAGTGGTGACCATTTGAACATTTCAAGAGATCAACTGGACAAGAACGCAGAAAATATGTTAACAAGTCTGTGAAACTGAATACTTTACCACGCGTAGGTAGATAATATCCATAACAACTCCTATTACACTCGGCAACTGGATATTTCAATGACTATTTCATACAAAAAATTGTTGTCAAGTTTTGCAGATCACACCATTGAATGCTTTTAGAGCGCGGTAGTCTTGAAACTCGGGTTAACCGTTAACACAATAAATAAACAAGAATAGAGGAAAGTTTTCAAAAACCCAAACGCAGGTTTTCCTTTTGAAAGAAGCCGAGATTCCGCTTACGAGGAAAAGGAAAAAGAAAAATACGCCGTCGGGCCCGGAGAGCTTTGGCGTAATTAAAGGCAGATCAGACACACATTTCTAATTTCCGGCGAGTTCGCTTCGGAATTTCGGAATTCGTGCCGCGTCTGCGGCCGCCAGCCCTTATTCAGCGAGGACCGGTTCCCTCTGCAAAAATACCGCGTATTTCTTCAAAACCTTCCGCCCGATACGTGATCTTTTTGAGTATTTTCTTCGCTTACGCACTATTTGCCCGACAACGTAATAAGGAGAGAAATATATTTTTCTCAACGTGGATACTATACGTCAAATTGTTTTAAAATTTTGTATTTATTTTTTGCTAAACAAACTGCATACAGTATGCACACAACTGTATCAAAAGAAGCAATATGTTCCTCAGAGAACACGCACATGTTGAGGCTTAATGATTTCACCTTGATTAGCAATCATTTAAAATCGCCTTAACAACCTTAATGCTCTTTAAGTGATTGGATAGAGATCAGCGAGTAAATCCTTTTATAATTCTATGCACAGATAGTTTATCGAGTTTGTAACGAGTCAGATTTACTGCTATGAACATAATCTATACTTAATCTAACGTAACGATACTTGCTCGGAGGCCATAATCCTAAATACAGAGATTGGATAGATAGACCGTGATAATCTGAGAACAAACCTTTGTGTTAATAGCATAGCTAAGATTGACTAATATTGTGAGATATTTTCAAGTACCTATTAATTACACTCTGCAACACATGCTCCTCGGAGACCTAGTGCGGAGTGCAGCGTACTTAATTTAGCCTAAGCGTCTTTTTGAAACAAATAGACTTTATTTATTATTATTTATAGTTGGTAATTATCGACTGCGAGTAAAACGCAACTGAAGAACAACATACAAAACCCGTAATCGGTTCTTTTCCAACGACATTGCAAATAGATAAAGCTCTACATCCCAGATTCCTCTAGTAAAATGTTGTGTAAAGTAACGTTAATAGCGAGACATCAAACAGGCAAACATTAACCTTATTTACCGGCAAGGAGAAAACATCCCAGCGCCGAGTAAGCCCGGGATACAAGACGTATATACGTACAAGTACATACAGTCACCAGATAAGGTATCGGTTTAATTAACGTTCCGGAAGCGTTTTCTTATCTCCCTTTGGGTCGGCGCGGGCGATGCGATGGGTTCGCAACAAAACGACGAATCGCCACCTCGCGCCTCGCGAGGGTGGCCGTTGAACTATCGATTGGTTAACTGGCACACAGACCCGAGGGAGCTCTTCAATCCAATGCTATAGCGATCGTTGTGCTTGGGGTGATATCAAACCGCAAAAAGGAGTTACGATTCCTGGGTCAGTCAATTTATGACACAAGGTTTTAATAAATCGTGTAAAGAACCGTATATGTCGTTATTTATGTAATTAATAAACATTGCTCAAGACAAGACGTCAGTAGATATTGTACTCGCTAACTCTAAACAACCTGACAGAACTTCAATATCGTCGTTCCTTTCACACAATATTACAGAAATGAAAAATTGCGACTTGCGACATACTTGTACTCGTGTGTGTGCTATACTCCTAGAAACAACATATTTGTGGCTAGTATCTATCATTCACCAAACAACGTCTTCAATGAACCCTTTACTCTAATGAGTCCTTTCAGAAACTTTGCCAGCAATCGAGTGAATATTTTCAATCGGCTAACAGTGGTGCAGTGGTCAGGCGAATGGTCCGCGACAAAGCGATGTCCGGCCACCTCGGGCAGTGGTCGTTGAACTATCGATTGGTGAGCAGCCACCGGGGGCACTCGTGTGCTCCGCACTGTTCGACGATAATGGCATATATGGTATTAACACAGCGTGCTGATAATACCACATTTTTGCCTGCTAGAACAATGAATACTTTTAAAGGTATTTTGATTTTATCAAGATTATGATATGGCATTTGACAGCTAGTAAACTGCTATATTGTCTGATGTTGAATAATGGTTTGGTCTACGACAGATTACGCTTAGAATAAATCGAACCACTTATGACTTGAAAACGATTAAAATATAACTATCCTAAAATACCTAGATACCTAAATGCCCGAGTCTCACACTGTACCTATTGCATTTACATTTTTGTGCTGTATACAAATAATAGACCAAATACCGCGCCTACTATTCTGATTTTTTAATTTAAATCATGACATCGCCGATTTTCTTAGTTATCTGTTGCCGGTTTACAATCTTCTAATTCATACTTATTTCCGTAAAAATCTGTCTATAGCTTGTTTAATCTAACTAAGCTTGTAACCCTTTTAAAATATCATCACATCGTATATGAAGGTACCCTTTCCGGGGCTATAAAACGAGATATAGGAACCCTTTGTTCGACCGCGAGCGCGGTAGATACGGGCCGCGCGGGGTGGTAAAACCTATTTCATTAGAATGATCGTGAATAGAACACGATTAAAGACTGTCACGGCTGGATGGATAATTCATTCGCCATAAAGATAAAAGTAAATCTACCGAAGTTTAACATATTCACATTTAGATTTTGTAAGAATATATTTCTCAACCAACATCAAGAATAATTGCAAAACAATGTAGACTGAAATGAACGATTTCATTTTATGTATTTCACGTGAACAGTCAAAAGATACTTTCCAAGACAGCGATGGTAAAAATAATTTTAGTATCTAGATTACCAAACCATTTCCTACCGTACCTACTCGAAAATCAGTCCTTGTGTTCCAAATTGATTGGTGCTGTTCGTAGGATCGACATGGACGAGAAACCGATGTTTAATCAAGATTCAGGCCGCCCTAGTCAGCTAAACGAACTGGCTATTCGAATTATTTCAAATCGAGCAAAAATCAATTTTCACCAGTCGGAAATTTCATTTCACATCTTTTGTAACATTGTCAAAAGCTTGCATAGCAAGCAGGGCCAGATAGGTACGTCGAGATAATAAGAAAGTGTGCCGTAACTTTCTTTGTTTGAAGAGAAAGGGAGGGCAGTCGCCGCAGCCGGCGAGTCGTCCACGGTTGACCGGCTCGATACATAATAGATTGGGCACAAGCGTCGTTTAATTATAGATATCGATGGGCGACCGGGAGCGGAGGGGTCGTTAGGTAAACACGGTAATTCACCACCGGCAATAATGTTTGAGTGACAAGGGGCCCCTCTACGCCCCCGTATTGATTGCCGCGCCGATCCCCCGCAGATACACTGAGACAATAGGCAATTAGAATCGGTCTAATTAGAGCCGAGCCAAGACGTTCGATAAATCACCGGCCGCCCGACACGGAGGATAATATCTTTACTTAAATGGATTACTGCAGACACTGATTCATATCGAGATAATATCGTGAAATACTAAGGACTTTTCCAATTTTCTTCTGTCTACTAAATTCGAGAGCTCACATAAATCAAAGTCGGAGATAACAAACTATCATCTAGAAATGAGAATTGTATTTAATCGATCCAATATTAGGTGAACAAGAATGATATTTACATCGGAGCATCAAATAATTTCCAATTACAAGTTGCGAAGAAGCCTCGAATGCAATTTGATCAAGTTGAATATTCATTGGTTCGAGTTGACGAGAGTTGTATCCGTGGTTGTCTCAAAGATAGAGGCAAACTGGCAAACTTGAGCGCTAACTTGGCGGATTGTAGACGGCCAATTTCGTCTAGTTTGGCAGCTTCACGCTTGCATGTATGACGATCGAGTTCTACACAAGCTATTCGTTATGCTCGTGACGTGATTCAAGCTTCGACATATTATTACCGCGACATAGTACTGTATCTAAAGAAGTACACAATGCTTTCTATACAAGAAGTAATATTTTACCAGTTGATGCTTACACAATTAGAGCATAAATTGCTACGTCAAAAAAACAACATTGTAACGCGTTTATAAAATTCAAATTTATTAAATTCACAATCATATCATAAAAGCCCCCAAAATCCGAAACAAAAGCTTTAACTCATTGTAAGTAATTACAGAAGGGCTTCGTTTTTTGTTGTTCGGCAAGTTTTTGTACGCCGAAACAACTTGTGGAAATAACTCTACTCAGTTCGGCGGAGTTTGAAACTTGGCTGTTGGTGGAGTCGACATCGGGAGCGATAACGTTATTTCTCTTTTACATTTAGCATTCGCTTTAGCAGCGGACTCGCAACAAACTGTACTTCGATAGTTACACAGCCGACGACCGGCTAACTTCGACTCGGCAGGGGTGCCCGGAACCAAATGGTGAATTTATACTGCGATAAACCAGAGCTTGATCATTTGCAATATGATTTATGATGAACGGCAAGTTTGTACACAAATTCAAGAATTTCCTATACGTGTTCGTTTCCCGTAAACTGAAAAAATGCTGATTTGAAATATGTAATATGAGTGTACAATAAAGGTGAATGAATATGCTACATCCAAGCCATATTGCATTTTTTTAACATCGGGATAAACGCGAATCGATTTCATATAAAAAAACGAAGACGGATTTCTAAACTCTGTTGACAATTACTACTGAAACTGAAAAAAAATTGAAACAGAATTACCAAAAAACTTCAACAATACAAACATCGCCTGTTTGGTTAATACTATCTAAAAAGCTTAATCGAACGACAAACTTATTAACATTCTTCCAGCACATTTTATGCCCCAATTAGGGTTCATTCCCGGGAATTCTCGAGCCGAGAATTCCCGGGAAATCGTTAGGCTTTGTTCCCGGGAAATCAAGATCGAGAAAAGTCGAGAACTCGAGAAATCATGTACCTACATAGAAATTAAATCGCCGTTTGTTTTGTACCGTGGCGGCGCGGGCCAAAGTGCAGCAGCACCCTTTGATCTCGCTGCAAGTGCTAGTAAAGAAAGAGTTCTTACTTTTTGAACAGACTGGGAAGAGGTCACCAAATTTAGAATCGATGTACAAAGCATTGCTTTCAGTTAAGCCTACTTCAACTTAAAATGACAGAGTGTTTTCAATTTCAGGAAATATAGTTAATAAAATAAGAAACCGGCTGTCTGATAAAGCTATAAATGCTCTAGTTTTTCTAAAGGCATATTTTATCAGACAGAGTAAGCTGACCTAATTGTTATGTATCTGTCTGTATTTTCACTTCCTCAGTGTGAGATGTTATGTTCCATTGATCTTGCAAAGTTTTCATTTATTTTTATTCTAATTAACATGCCATAAATGGTACTATGATTAGAATTTAATTATAATTTACATTTTCTACCTGAATTTAAGATATTAACGTTTTCTTTAATGTTATTTTTTTTTTTGTTTTATAGAAGCTATTTTTGTTTACAAGTTTTGAGTTGATTTTTTTTCTAAATAAAAAATGGTGCTGTGATTGTAATTTAATTATAAGTTAAGATATTACGTTTTCTTTCATGTTGATTTTTGGTTTAGTTTAATAGAAGCTACTTTTGTTTATAAGTTCTAAATAACCAACCAAAAATGGTGCTGTCATTATAATTATGAATCTGAATAATATTATTTCTGTATTTTTTTCATAAAAGTTAGTTAGCTTATTCATAAGATGAATGTTTTTGAATATAATCAATAAAAGTTTTTAATTTGATACTTTCATTTGAGAGGAAAACCACTGAATTTGTTGACGTTATTGGAACCAACCAAATAATATGAGAAAACGTACGTAAATGTCAATTTCTCGACAACCCGAGAAATCTCGAGAAATTAGCCTCGAGAATTCTCGAGACCCGAGAAATTGAAAATCTCGAGAAATCATGAACCCTAGCCCCAATACATACACCATTCAATATCGCTTTAACCTGTGCGCTCACTGCTCATCACATCCTTATAGTTTTAGTTTCGCCGAGTGCGAGACAAACTTGCAAACTGCGCAGACTGGTGCAGGCGGGCTGTGTACCGAGGGGCGGCGGGAGTATGGGAACCGACTCACCCAGAGACGCGCACTGCGAACTTTCTCCACGGGGCCATCGGGCAACTTTTGACGTGCTATATAAATATTCTTAGCGCTGTAACGCAATCGCGTTCACTTGGTATGAGTGCACAGCTAAAATACGGGGTGCATCTTAACTTTATATCTAGATAACCGACATACATAATCAAAAGGATTATCACTTTTTATTATGATGAACTTTTACTATGTTGTAACGCTCGTAGCAACGTCCGCACGGTCGGTATTTAAATGACCGCGGGTGGCATTTTCCAAGTGAGCGCTACTATGGCTCGGATGACACGTTAAATTGTAGGTCCCGGTTGTTTTAACCGTTTAGCCACGTCAGGGGCCTTCAGGTGCCCAAAAAAGGCACCACCCATGGCTAGCCACCCGGCTTTTACGAACTTACTTACTATGAGGTCGAATCCTGTAAACGCGTAAATATTTATTTTTAAATGGAAAAATCACTTTTATTTCGCTATTTCAATGTTAGTCCCATAGCGAAAAATTCGTTACTATATTTTAGAATATGCCCTTCGTGTAGGATCGCTGTGTAAAAAACTTTCACAAAGTCGACATTTTCAAACCCTAGCGTGTTACAAAGAAAATAAAACAAAGGCTAAAAGAAAATTAGGGTAGTCTCGCAAAAAAATGGCAACTTGTCAGAGCAAATTGCCTATTTCGGATTGATAAAAGCATTTGCGAGGAGAAAAGTCGTAAACCAGAAACCGGGGAGGATAGATCCGACGACATTGAGCGAAGGACACAATAAGACGTGGCTGATTGGTTGCCGGAGAGGCGGTCCTTGGGACGTCCGATTTCGATATTATACACCCACACTTGACTAGATTTTTCGCTAGAACAGACAGACACATTAAATCGACCGCACAGGGAGTAACAGCGAAATCTACGGACGATGTACTTTCAATACATAGTTGTGGGTAATGCTTTCTGCTTAGCAAACCGTGCCAACTTTACCGCGAGCCATAAAATGTACCTAATCTCTTCCAGTTGAGAGATGGAAAGCCACCGCGCGGTTCCGAAGTAAACATGCAATAAACGGTTTTAGGAAATGGGCTCGTTCATTCGTATATTTCTGGAAATAGATTTTCTAGGTAAGGAAGAAAAGCCAAGAAATAAAAGAAATATTTTTGTAAGACTTTGCGACATTATTTCAGGGCTATATTTATTTAGTAGAGAAACGTTCATTCAAACCGTGTGCCAAAAAATCTAGTTAATCGAATTATGCGAAATAATGTTGATTGAACATGAACAAGACATCACACGTACCGCATACCACAATACAAACACATGAAGATATAAAATAAAAACTAACGTAAATGGCAAGTGCCCGTAGGGAGACGAGACGGCCTTTCTTCACGGCCGTGACATTGAAACATGTAAATTAGGTAGTCTGGAGCCCTCCCCTTCTATAATAACATTAAAATCCATAAGAGAACTAAGTATGCCGAGTTCTCCCGGCACCGCGCCCCAAGTTATACTCCCGTGAGCGAAATTTCGACATAATTCGTACAAATTAGACAACAATCCTCGTTTAAAGGCATTAAGAGAGAGCCTCGCAAAGTTATAATGAAATTCACGAGCAATAAAACTTCCCTTTTGACTAACCCCTAGATATACATTTGGGTGTAGGGTTATCGCATTTGGTACGAAATTCTCGTATAATTACTACGATATACATTACTTACGCCGACAAGAACATTAGTTGATATAAAGTTTTACTGAAATTATAACTGAACTCCAAAATAATTAACTAAGTCTTTTAAACTTGAAATCCATAGAAAAAAAATCGAATCGGTCACATTATTTAGATTCCCCTAGAGCAACATTTACATCAAAATATTTAACCTAGTTCGGACAAGCCATAATATGTAATATGTCCTAATATATCCCTTGGTGATCCATAACTGTAATATCAAGGCTACTCGCTCTTTACATGGAACATTACATTTTAAAATAAATCAAACAACCTAAAATGACAATACAATGCAAACTAAAGACCCAACAAGCGAAATCACATTATACCGAGAAAGTATGAGGTGTAAAGAAGTTGCGAGGCAGAGATAAACATTAGTTCCCAGCGAGGTAGCATCCCTAGCCGCGTCAAGTTATGAAACGGGAGCGGAGCCGGTGGCGCGCGGCGGCCAGACGAGTGCCAAACTCAGACAAAGAGAGAGTAACTTCCATTAAATCTTTTGCAACTAAGTTTACCGTCCCCCTGACTCGTGCTCGCCGTGTACTTGCTCACTCCATTACTTATATCTGTGAACCAACTAAACATGGTGGCTGGAAAAAAATTCAGAATTATTTTTTAACTTTACGTTTTCTACGTTTGTTTTTTTAAATATATAATTATGTACCAGATTCGTTAATTGTATACTCATAGCGCTACGCTGCATTACAAGCGGATACCTTGAGGCACATACAATGACAAACGTGTCTTTGTATCATGAAAATCCGTGATAGTATAACATTTCTTTATCTGTAATGAGTAATAACCAATGATAGTGAGATAATTGGAACCTTGTTCTTCATTTTTATTTATTTATTATCATCTTATTTTGCTTATAATAATACATGGCTTTTTTATCAGTGATGTTCCGTGTTTATTTTGTTTTCACGAAATATTCCACAAGTAAACACAATAGCGGACACACAACCGCTTAAAACTCGAGATGATTGCTGTGATCATGATAAACTTTAACATATTCCCCGTTTTCGAGAAATACGATAACAGCTCAACGTTCAACATTGCAAATTATTTTATAATTAATTTTAATTATGATCAAATGTGATGAAATTGAGGAATTTTTCTTGAGACGGATATGACACTAGTTACGCTACTCGACTGTGCCTGTTATCTTTTATTATTTATTCTAAGTGGCAATGGGCAGGGCAGGTAGTTCGAAGAACGGATAGCCGATGGGGCCGTAAAGTTTTAGAATGGAGACCACGGACCAGCAAGCGCAGCGTAGGACCGACAAGGTGGACTGACGATATAATAAACATCGCAGGAACGCGCTGAATGCAGGCCGCTTATAGGAAATCCATGGGGGAGGCATATGTACAGTAGTGAACGTCCTACAGCTGATGGATGGATGGTATCTACATAAGATTTTTAAATGACAGATACGATGTTTGTCCACGTCGCAACTTATGTTAAGTGACGATGTCATAAACAGGTTTCCCTGAGATGGTAAGGAAGTCTTGACCAACCAAACTTAAATATACAAACTAAATCATTGTAATGTGTTCTTTAAACTATTCCACTTGTCCTGCTGTGACGGCAAAATGGACAAACTTGAGCGTGTTTACAGTAATAAATTAACGTAGATAAGCACAGGGTGCGGCAGATTGCGCACTAAATACACTAAATAGGTTATCGGCGTGTTACGAAATGCCATTTGCCGTTATCTCGCACAATAACCAGCGACTGGATTTATATACAGTTTGTATTGTAATAGCATTATTGGTAAACGGCACTGTTAGGGATTTATTAGTTTCATTCGTAGTTAAATACGACTAATGCAAGTTGCTATTCACAAGTTCCTAGCAATCATAATTATATTGATGGCGTAATCCAGAGCTGAAACAAAAGCATGAAATTGTCTTTTATTGTTTTAAATAGTAGCTGCCTTGGTTGATAAATAATTTATAACATTTTCATAATAATATTTATGACCGTTATCATAATCAGCCCACTTAGATCACATTGCTAGATACATAATCATATATGGGCAACAAATAGCAATCAGACTATGCATGCAACTCTGTCCAATCTTAGTCATTGTACTAGTCACTTTTAAGTGCCTTGCATATATGTAGATAAGTATATCCACTACACTGCATTGATAGCATGTCATATACTTATTAGCTGTGTACTAATCAAAAAGTTTCGCAATACTATCTCAAAACTAGCTTCATTACGACTACACATAGTGATTATAGATGTCTAAACAACCGCGCATGTCGACAAACAAGCCACTGGAGCTGTTTCGAAAACAAACTTCCGTTCAAAAAGTCAATTTGAAATATGTGTTCGCAAACTGGAAAGTTTTCAGTACAATATTTATACTGAGCGTTCGCCGTTGGAAGGAGAAATTCCGCCCCAAACTGCGGCAACTAAAGCAGTTTAAGTTGGTTAAAACTGTTGGCTACTCGGCTACGTGTATGCCATGTTTTTGACGGATTACTATCCGAGTTTCGTGTAAGCAGACTTACTGGAACTACTACGGGCGAAGTTTGCTGGAACTTGACGACATGCGAGGCTAGATACACTAGGTGGCTTCTAGGTTGTTCTGTTTAACATACTGGAAGAGCTTGTGATTTCATAATATAACGGCGAAAAGCATGCGAATAGTTGTGGAACACGTTTTAAAGTTTAGGCACCTCAATTTTTCGCCAGCTCACAACTATAGGTAGGTCCAATAAATAATTTGATTTCCTTAATTTACATTTATACAAATTTCAAATAGCTTCACTTTACAAAAAATAGATTATAAAGCGTTACCTATGTAGCCACCACGTACCTATGAATCATAGCGACACGAGCAATGTATATTACGTAGTTGTAGTTGTACACAAAATTATTCTATTCATAATTATTTTTAACCTTTTACACTAGATTTTAATTAGTATCGTGAAGCTATATGTAGAAAACATATTATTTGACTACAGAACATTATGTATGATTCATTACAATAAATACTGCAGTCATATTCGTAAAGAAGCTCTCTCAAACTTTGCATGCCAAAAAAAACAGCCAAAATTGAATAATAACCTTCAAAAGCTACGAGGCATGTAATTAAAACGCCGGCTCTCTTGTAGTCGTCGAGTGAGGATTTATTTTGATTACGCAACTTTCCCGGGCGTGAATATGGCGCCCACGTCATCGAGCCGACACTCGGTCTGCCTTCGCCACAACATTACACCCAAATGCAGCCAAACGACCGAAACATAGTCGCCAGGGACCAAAGTAAACCCGTTGTTAGATTACAAAAACTTAAATGATCAAAAACATATAGACTTAGTTACAGTATAATTTGGTCTAAACTAGTCATGTCGCTGAGGATGCATCTATTTGGTCGGTCGATGTATTGATTATTGTCATAATAGCTAATCCATTTCCACTTGTGCTGAGTTAGCTGCACTATGAAAATAAACGACCCTAATTGGTGGATATCAAAATCTTCTGTACACAGCATCGCTTGTGGAAGAGCAACAAATGGGTTATAAATCACATGGGAAAAATCTGGAGAGTATCTACTACTGTACAATCTTTACGTCGTCAGCAATTGAGTAATAACTCTCCCAGTTCTGAGCAATGCTCTCCAACAGGTATTCGATAAAACATACAGTTAAAGCACGGCTAATTTCTATACAGGAACTTATTATAACAAGCGTAACGGGTTACAGTCTGGGGAAATTTAAAATTCCGCAATAAACGACGAGATGAGCAGAGTTATTTTGCCAAAGATGTCGGCGAGGGGTGTCATGGGTATGTATGCAAATTCGTTCGAGCGTTTCGGAAGACCAGGTGTTAATTTCAATAATTTGAAAGTCAAATGATATGACTTGAGGTGAACGTGAAAATTGTCAAAAATTTGGATTTGTGATTTAATAAAGTTGAAGTAAGTTATTAAAGTAATTTAAGATATATTTAATAAGTTGAATTTATTTTTATTAAAATAAACGAAGTCTTACGCACCGAGCATTTCCAAAATCTACAAACGGTTGTAATGTGCAAGTACTGCCCATGCAGGGCTCGCAAACACAGTCGAGTGGACCTGTACCCGCCTTTTTTTTAATAGTCCACTGCAGGACGTAAGCCTACCCACAAAGGGCGACTCAGATGTAAAATTGTAAATTCATGTTACACTATGTTCATGCTACAATAACTTCATCTTGCGCATTTGTCAATAGCGAACCCGTCCATTACATTACAACAACAATACAACTAAAAAAGTCATAATGGTCAACATCTACCGCATCCAGCCACATCCTGGCGCACAAAAACCGAGTTCCACGCAAGATGCAGTGTACAAGTTTAGTATCCTGCCCTTGCAGGCTCGCGAGCCCAGTCGAGTGGAGTGTGTAAGTGGGGCAGGGCGCGGGCGAGGAGCGAGCGGCGCTTCGATCGCGGCGACGCGCTCAGGTTGTTCACCCCGCGCCGGACCGCGCCGCACAACTCGTGTTACCAGCGTCGAGCGCCGACCAATCCCGACACCAAATTAAACATGACACTACGGGATTTCGCTGGATATTTGTGATAAATAACTCTATTTTATCACATTTATATGCCCGATTGGAAGGCTTTCGTTTTAAAATTATGAGATAAAAACTGAAAAGTATCAAAGAACGATACATTCGTGTACACCTTTCACTCTTGTACTCTACCGCGTAACATTTCGAGATATTTAAAATTACCAAAGAGTAATTAATTTATTTTTACAGCATATATTCACAGTTGACCACTATCTCTCGATTCATGGCAAGCGACATTTTAGCCACAGATAACGCATGCATATAAGATTCACCTATACCTAGAACCTGGCCTTGTCAGCCTTAGACTTAGGTTGTATTGGTATTATACTTCAATTTATGTTTTGAAAATCGACTCAGTATCTGAACTCTCCCTCCTAATTTAATAATACAGGTCAATTCTACAGTTAAGTCTTATTTATGCGTATAACTTAAAGAGAACCATAAAAGTTCACAACACCGAGGTAAATTGCATTCGGATCGAAACCCACACATCCAGTTCCTGTCGAGCTTACGTACAGTACTTAATAGTAGTACTAGCTATTCTGTGGTCCTGGCGGGAGATAGTGCGGACCAAAAGTGTAAATTTCGTATCGGATATAATCCGTTGGGGCTTAGAATACGGCAGCTGATCAGTTGGTCCGATCGCGGGGCGGCCGGGGCCGACCACTCCGGCCGGGCTGCATTCTAACCGCGCTTCATTAGTTCCTATCTGCGGCCGCTCCAAGAACTGTCCGATCAATAGAGCTGTCGTTATCGCCATTATCGGCTCGTTGAGCCGGCGAGCGAGCCCGTGGATACAGCGCCTACCACTAACCCTTCTGCAACTTTGTTATACCGACGTTTATTCATGCTCTACTACCTCTTCTTTTCTGTTAGGATTGTGTTATTGGAGCACATCATCGGATACATTTTTTCCAGTTGTCTTCTAGCTTTATTTTTCAAACAACGACATTTGTTAAGAATAGTATCAATCGAAGCAAAAATTCAATTATCTTTTGACAGTGCTCCACTTCCAGGAGTATCTAAAATCCAATTATGAACGAAGGTTGAGGTAAAAAGTCTGTGAATTAGATAAAAAACGAAATGTTTCGGTTTTGCTCGAAGCTATTTCTAAAGAAACGAAGGGAAAGGTAAGTGAGGTCTGTATAAAAGTCAACATTCATCGATCGATTCACGTTCCGAGAAATTGATAGCTCGTTTTGCGGTGACTTGCCTTTACTGAGAAATACAATTACATTTTCTTGTTCTCGTGTTATTATCGCGTTGATTTTAACAGAGCATAAACAATAATAACGTAGTCCTGAATTTAACTCCTAAAATATATCTGCTTTTTGGGGTAGAAATTGGTTCAGTCAACAAGTTTGTTATGTAATTTTATTCACAGACGGCCTATTATCATCATAATCATCAATATCTAAGCCACAGAACTCGGCAGCCTAGTACATGACTAATACATTTCTACACACAAGATCCGGTTGTAGAAAGCTCCCAAGAGAGGTCCAGTTGTCAGTTGTCTAGTGCGAAAGTGCCGCTAGCAGCGGCGTCGGGCGACCGGCCTAGTTTACAATAATTTGGCCAATTTCAGACAAAGGCAGTTGTATCGGGCGTTATTTGTTGGCGCGCCGCCGCCGCTTTTGTGCCCGCGGACAGAGCGCCATCGCGGTGGTTTTGTTTCTCGTTCCGACAGTGAAAATAAAAAGTTTAACTCGATACAAAACCTCCCAAACGAGAGGAACGGCTCGCGGCGGTGCCGACTGAAGTGACAAAAGCAAAACAGCGGTTGGCTGGCTTCCGCCACTCTGTCAGCTTGGCAATTCGTTCCTTTGATGCATCGTCATTATGTTGAGTTGTAGTCCCATTAAGACAGCGCGTATAGGTAACCTACAGGCTGATGCATTCTAGATCGTTTTCGGATATGTTAACCATAAACATTTAGAACTTAGTGCATTCTTAGATGTTTGAGTAACCAATTTTTGTGACCACTGAAAAGCCACAGAACAGATACAAGTAACATAGTTAAGGAAACTGTTTTTAGCGTCACAACATCACACCAAAAAGTAAACGACGATCCTTTTAGTCTAGGAACACTATAAGAATATCAAAATAGGACAATACATTCAATAACTATAAAGTTTCTGCATCCACGTTTTGAAATGCGAGTAGTTGCAATAAAGATAGGAAAATGCGCACTTGGGCAATAAAACGTCCATACGAGCATACTCAAGCAAATGACAGTATTACAGCATCTGCTACTATGTAGAAACAGGTTGCACATTTTATTACGCGAGATAGCTGGTATACGCTGGTTATAATTGAAATGGAACGATTAATAGTCATTATGGCATAGTTTAACCACGTTTGTTCTTATATTTCTCACAATTTTATTGTCATAATAAAAGTGTCATGGTACCTAGTACCTACCGCATAACCACATCTAATCATCTCGTTCGTAAACAAATTCAAGGGCTAATTCTCTTGTTTTCTCACAGCTTGTTGTTGTTGTTCCTTTGAACAAGGTAAACGCTTGTTTTGAATTAATTATTACAATAAGTACATTCAAGCACAAGATTAGTGATTTTATTGTGAAACTTTGACACAACATAAAATTGTTGTACTTTACCCGATGCAAAAATAAAAAAATTCGAAATAAATTTTGAGTAGGTAGCTGAATCAATTTAATTTTTTAAAGAATTGTTATTCACTGCGTCATACATAAACAATTTATTTATGTCTTCAAAAAAGCTCTAGTAAAATAATCAAAAACGACGACAATTGGCAGTAACTATGTAGTAACAACTATTTGCCGACTAGAGCACAATTTTCACTTCACCATAGCAAGCAAAAACCCACTTTTTTCCACAGCAGATGCAGAAATGGACACGTCCACCTCAATCGCGCAACGTAATCATTAGTTTCCAATCTAGTTCAAGTTTACAATTACCGACACATCAGCATTCCAGCAAGCACATGGCTGAAAGGCGGAAACGTTGCATTAAAGTAAACAATATCCACAACAATAAGCGGCAAAATACATACATAGAAGTGCTGAGGCCAGTAAAACGCTACAAAGCGATACGTTTCAGTGCATCAGCATTCCTGAAGCAAGCTAAGCGGAAGGGGCTGTCTTTCAATATTATTATTGGTTGGAAACCCGCCGCGTTCGCATTCGTCGCGCTGACTCGGCTTAGCTGAAATAGGGGCGCCATTCTAGCGTGCGATACTTTTGCTTGCGTCGTGTGCCAAGTGCCGATACAATGCAGCACCGTTGAAAGTAACAATAATTTAATCCAAGAACAATTCCATTGTAAGTGAACAGTATTTGGTATGCTATCGAATAAAAATTAATATAACAGTATTAGGACACTATGGTCCGGCTACAAACTTAATGTATAGGAGGGTATTTCACCTCAATATCACTCTAATCCTCTCCATCCTAAGAATGCCTGGAAGAGATCGCTATTAGCGATAAGGACGCCCTTTGTCACATTGATAGTTTGTTTCCTGTAATTGTTTATATCACACTATAATTGTTTATATTGTTTGTACACAATAACACAGTAATTTTTTTTTTATCTATTAGGATAGGTAGATAACCTCACTATTATGTCCTAATGAGATAGAACCCTAACAATGTGCAATGTTTGATAAGTTTGAACTTAATAAAGTAATATTCACAGTTTATTAAGAATGAAACGAGTAAACAAAGTAATCACACTACACCAGAGCATTCAAGTGAATAATGTGGTAGCCCTACTGGCAACGTAACCTACCGCCATGAATAGCCCAACGATTTGCTGAGCGAGTGAATTACGAGCAAAATGTACTGCGGCAATCGCGGACGGTGCATTTTTATGGATGCCGTAATAAAATACTGTTATTATCCAGAGCAGTGTTTTTGTTTAATGCTGAGAATTGTAAATTTAATGAGGTCATGAATAATGGATATCAGAATGCGAATAAGCAGTTGTGATTAACATCTGCACGTAGGATGTCAAAACGGCTGCGTACGTCATGAAGACATCACTCGACGATTCATTTTAAGCAAACCTTAGTAACTACTATACATATACATAACAATAGATAGATTCAGGTGTGCACATAACCATTAGTCACACGCCCACACACATAAGACGGCGTAAACAACATTTCTTTTTGGTCAGTCATGCAATTAAACACTTTTATCGAACCATTTTGCCGTTTCCCGAATTGATAAATTTGTAATACGTCCCAAAAATTCAGTGTTGGAAATGACATGGATTACATTTAACATTTCTAGCTACGAATATTAGTCAAACCATTCCTTCCTAATTAATTACCATCCTTTTAGGGGCTCATTCTGTACATAAAAACGAACAACTCTTCTTCTGCTACTTTTGTCAAAACTAAAAAAAAAAAGGTGTTCCATAGAAAAATATCGTTCACCCGCGACCAAATGTATCGAACAGGTGATTTTTTTTTGAGTTTTGACAAAATTTGCATACTAAAAGTTGTTAGTTTTGATGTACATAATAAGCCCCTAAAAGGAATTTAATTGATTAGAAATAACCCTGTATAAACTATTCCAATCAAGTTTAACGAATCCCATTCCCCAGCTTCGAGTTTATGCCAATTGTAATGATGGCTATATAAATTAGATGATCAAAGTAACATAGCTTTAAGTGAACTTCAATCACGATTAAATTGACTTCTCGCCTCGTTTATTCAGTATTGTTCCTTTGTATCTCAATGCTCGTATATACATGTAGAGCGTTAAAAATTGTAAATCGCACACTTGATGTGGCACCCCGCACATAATTATGGTTGGGTAATATGGTTTAACCGGTCGGAATCATGAAACCTGTGTACCATTTTAATGTATTACCGAGCTCATTACACGAGTGGAGGATCAAAGCGACGTGGTGGGCTACATGTTAGCATATAGAGTCGTTAAGCGTTGGACGTGTACCGTTAAGTGAATGGATCCCTGACACGTATGATGTATGATGCCAGGGAAATAAGTCTTAAAACAGCTCAGGTTCTATTATAAATCTTCATAAAACCCTGTTAGTTGACAAACATCTTTTCCCTGTTAGTTGATAGACACGAAATCGAATGCAACAAAACTACAAAATGTACGATAATTACCTTGCAGCGGTTATTCCAGCAAAGTTCACTTTGTACACTTGTTCTCCACTTATCAAACGAGTAATTACGTGAACATACATTGGATTGCTTTCTCGCTAAACTTAAATACAATGTTTCTTACGTATATCTTCTAGAGCTTATCCGTTTAGTTTCTCCAGTACCAAATATATATAAGATATTACTAAAAGATATTGTTTCAGAAGTTATCTGCATTCGGCAGAGGCAAAGATCGCGTTTCTCTAGCTCGAGGCGATGGCAAGGCGTAAAGGTCAACGCACAGGTCACGCAAACACCAACCAAAGCTCTGTGTGTAACGACTATATGTATGTACACATGCATGCTTGTTAGTGTTTCGCTAGGGGCGTCAGTTCGTGTAAAGAGACATAAATAGAATCTAATATCTTCACTTTAGTGTTTCACTTCATGAACCGTGCTAGCTACTGTAATACCGTGCACGTATGACAATTCAGGGCCAATACTGTAGATATATTTGCAATTCCATTTTGACTCGCTTCCCATTTAACTTAACTCTACAATAAGTGAAACAAACTCTAAGCGTACCTCCTGTAAACACAATTACGCAAACTGTGCATTATATAACTGATTATTGATTATTATTGTGAAAGTACATTATACGAGTAGCGAAGATATCATGGACATTGCATGTACAGTTCAGAGAAACAAACATCTATTCAAGTCAAAAAAGTTGTTAACTCCATAAAAGAACACAAATCACTACAGTATAACAAGAAAGCTGCCAAGCCAAAGATAAAAGCTGATTAAATAAATCGCATAAAAGAGAATGTAGAGACACAGCCCTACGCGCAGGAAACAGTGAGAGCCAACATTACGTAGCTATTGTTATGGAGTGCGGAAGTACATGGCTTTTCTTTCGCAGGAGGGATGGTCCCTCGCGTCCCGATTTTTCGTAAATGGGTCGCACGATTCTATGAAATATAACCGCAATATTGGACGTTGTTTGCGACTGCTTTCGTCTATATTGAACACATTTTTCTTACGAGTAGTGCGAGATTGTTTATGGTTACGATTCCTATTGTTTATATAATATCTAACGGGATGTGTTAAGGCGCCACTTTGTGAATTGTCAGAAATAGGAGTGAAAAATAAAACATATTTACTTAGGCATCGGTTGGAACTATATATGAGAAAGTACGTGTCTCTACCGTCTGTAGTCATGAACTTAATTTGGGTTAGACGTTTGAAACGTTTCGAAGATGAAACAATAGTGCAGCTGTGGCAACAGCAGCACGGTCGGCTTGCCGTCAGGTGAGCTCGCAGCCTGCGGTATAATTTGAGTAGACAGCGAGTGTGGGTAGGTATTGTTGTTGCCAGGCGGCGCGGTTCGTGGCCAGTTCGCTCGCACGAGAAAGCGAATGAAAGCGGATCGCTTTCCAGACGTGCCACTTGGTGTTGTGTCGCTTGCGACATGGATTATGCTCGCGGTACACGGTAGGGCTGCTCAGACTGCCAAATTATTCAATTGCTCTTGTTATTCGACATAATATAAACTTTATCAATAATCTGTGAGCCCACTCGAAAAAGCCTACGTCATAAGTATAACAGAATACGGCTAAAACTCACGTTATAATTATACGGTTGATCCGCAAGGAATCCAACAAGTTTCAGAGTATTTAGAACTCCATCCTCAGGGAATACGCGCACCCCCGTCGACCGGCGCGCGCGCACCCGTCGACGGGGGTGCGCGTATTCCCTGAGGATGGAGTTCTAAATACTCTGAAACTTGTTGGATTCCTTGCGGATCAACCGTATAATTATAACGTGAGTTTTAGCCGTATTCTGTTATACTTATGATGAATACTCACGGTAGTTTTAATGAAGTGATAGCCTACGTCATGACATCATTTTGAGGCCCCTTATAAAAAATGCGGTGACAAATGTGTGCCTAAACATTTTTTGCGAGCCAGTGGAAACGAGCTAGTATTATTGTTTCAAGATAAAGTAATCTGAATTCTGTTGACACCAATATTAGAATCACAAAGTGAGGCACAACTATACACGTGCATACAGTTCAGGGAACTCGCGATTCACAAATATAATGTGGCGACCCTGTTAAGATGATAAATCTTTAAGAGCGACATGCGCAACGTGTAAAACGCGGTAAAGAAGCTATGATCGTTAACCATCCACGTCATACAAGTTTTCTACGTAAATGAATTGTAAAATAACGATGATTGAAGTGACGGAAGAGAACCGATATTAAGTCAAAGTATGGTCGAGCAATATGGAGAAAGTGACCGGGACCTACAATAAGAGCAGAAAGGTCTTTTCTAATTATTTGAATGGACACACGATGTAGAGGCAGCCCTGCGTCAAACAACACATCAGTCAGATACATCAGCGAGATCAATCGCTCTGATTGCTGACTATTCACGATGTTTTTTTCATTGCCGCATGCATGTGCTCGAGCAAAATGCATATCGGATGGTGCACGTGCGCGTTTTTTAGTTCATTTTGCACGTATACGTTCTCCGACGCAATTTATTTCGTGGAAATATGCATCTGTTTATAAAAGTTTAAGCGTTCAGATGATATCGCATAAATGTATGTAGAAGCTCGAAAAAGGTCGTTGAGCGTTTTGAGGAACTGAAGCAGACAACACGTACATCAGTAACAAGAAACCGCGAGATAATGCTGCAGTTAAATTAATGTATGAATACATATCTGTACAACATACTATAGGTATTTCGCTGTAGCGAACAAGCCACGGCGGTGGTTAATAACTCGATTGGGTGTGCGTTTCTGCAGACAATAAAATTCTAATTGCCTATTAGTATCACACAGACAATTTTTCTGACAAAACGAAACAATGAAAAAGCTGTTTCCAATGGAACAAAAAACTAAGAAAAGATATCAATTAGTTCATTGTGACAAACTGGACAGTATAAATCCTTTCTATAAAGTGCCTTTTGTAAGAGGAATCTGGATCAATTTGAGTAGAAACGTGGCACGAGGAGGTAAACGCCCTGTCGAACGACCTCCAACCAGAATTATTTTACATATTCGATGTGTGTTCGGAATCGGCGACGCGTGGTCGAGCTCGATGGCACCGAGGGGGGATTTAAACGATGGAGATAAGCCGAACAAAGAGCCCGGGATTCACGAGTCGCAGCGCCTCAACCAGGGCACTGAGTTAGGTCAATTTAGAAATCAGGTTTCTCTTCAATTCTACTGGACTGGTTAGACGGAGCTTATTTGCGTCGAATTAGTTTGAGTCGCCGCTACGGCTCGTGTAAGCGGCGCACAAAGAGACCTTCGAATTTATTTTCAGTGATAAATCTTCTATTTCTCTCTTTTATCACTGGCAAAGACGAATCGATCGAACCTTTCCGCCTCCAACCAAATTACCCGGCAAAGGGAAATCAAAGCGGGTCCCTGATTAATGTTGTCACGATAGACATTTTTCACGGCCTTTTATTTAGGAAACGCACGTCTTCCAATTTCCCCTAGTTCGTTTCGTAAAAATACCAGTCTTTGAGAGATGTAATACGTAAAAAGCTTTTTTTATGAAGGTATAATTAATGGAAAATAATTTGATTGGGCAGTCGGGAGATCTCACGCTGAGGATCGACACGCTAAATCACGTTTATTAGGTACACGGATATAAAAGTTGAATAACGAGCGATCTTGATCAGTCGGCCGGGGAGTGAAGACTCGAGTCCATCCATGGGTTCATTCAACCATGTTGCGTCACACGCAACCTGTGAAAAAAAGGCCAAGGCGATAAATTTCGTAACTATTCTTGGTCGCTTCGTGTTTTGTGTGTAAACAGCGATTAACATGCGAGAGGCGCTGTTTAATTTGATAAATGAGACGAGATTGTACCAAATAAATATGTATCGAACTGACGAGACGACTGACGCATTTGGAAAATACGTGCAATTGACGTCAAAATGTAGACATACTGTCCTGTGTTAGAGACAACATCTTGTAAGTAATTCGTTAACATTGTATCACATTCTCCCTGGAGAAGTAAAAGCTTTTAACAAAATGTGCTTCAGCTTGTTGTTCCCGGCGGAAATGCCTTTAACGTACCTAAATGCTGGCATGAACACTACTCGGCATATTACCATAGAAATGGTTCGAGCTTGTGCGGATTATAACATTTATAACATATAATGTTATTACATGGATATACAGAGATATCGGAGGATTATTTAAATTACACTTAGGTGGACCACCCTTTGAAGATTATTACCTACTCTAAAGCGTAATAAGCGTAAAAAGTTATCTCCACGATAAACAAAGCATTTAACTATAAGTATGGTAAAAATAAAAACAACCGGGGTATAACCACTTCTAAGTTCTTAGCAATAACATCTTGACACATCGTCAGATTTATGATATAATCTATCTCTTTAATCAGTTAATAAATCAAGTTAAATATCCGCCTCTTAATAGGAGGCATCCGGAATCTAAGCCGTCTATTTTCTAGAATGAACCATACGAAGCGGTTTGCTTGAAAAAAATATCATCGTGGCGGCATCGGCACAGGAAAACATCAACAAACACAGTGGCAGTGCTTCCTCCGATACATTCACGATGCAAACCGACATCCGCTAGGAGCTGCCGCTGCCCACCTGCCGCATATAATAACACAACATTACATCTTGATAACAAGCCGCTGGAATAAATTACAGCCCCACTAAAAGCTCGACGACAAAGAATAATGAGGATACAAGTAAATTAAAGTTCGGTAGGAAATTGTGCCTACCAAAGAATATTCGGTGTCACGTTTTCCATAAATTTCCGTACCTTGACTTTGAGTTGATCCAAGAGATTTCCCCGGGGCACTTTTTCTCACAAAATGAATTCACCAACTTTATTAATTTTTTGCGTACCACGGAGATTGTGTACAACGGCCGGGCGATTATGTTTCGGTGGCCGAATTTCGTTCGAAAATAATCTCACTTAAGCTTCGAAATTAAATGTGAAAATATACTTTTTTAAGTAGATGTTAGTAATAATATGATTTGGCCCTTGACGTTTCTGAAGCTATTTAATGTTACATAATAATTGTGTAGGTATATGATAAGCTCAGAAGACCTGTAGTCAGGTTTTTCGCGCAGATGTTCAATGAGCGAGTGGCGGGCGCTGCCACCCGAGTGGCGCATGCAGGGAATGCTCATTTGCGTCTACTCTCGTACAGAGACGGTCATTCACTCCGCAGGAGCGGGACCGTGCCACTAAGCAATACTACAAATACTATAATACTAGCAACAAAAACTAGCAATACTAAAATTTTATGATTGCAGTAGAACAACTCCGAATACCAAGTAGACGGGTCCCCGCTCTAAAATTTTACAGTGTTTGCCCGATCTACTTTCCAAGTTATGAATATTTTTGAATGGATACGGGGTCCGGAAAGGTAGATGACAATGCTTTGTATTTCTCATGTACAATGGAAAACTTGGATGCGAGTGTAGCTTAGCCAAATTTCGGGAACAACGCTCTTTGTGAACTATGCGTGTTTTCTGTAATAGAGAGGTTCGAGTTAAAAAAGATAAAAGGTAACTAATTTATTAACTTCAAAACAAGTTCATAGCTGTTCAATGTATTTCATTCATAACAAAAATACTTAAAGAGTATAAAATGTAGCCTATTATCCTTGTGGCAGTAAATAAGCGCAAATGTGAGTCCAGCGTCAGTGACGGGGCGCCTGGGTATTTTCCAAGCCAGACGTTTTTGCGACCACTACTTTTTCTGCTGTGTCAACGAACTGTTTCTACGTTTGCGCATAAGTAGGGCTGTCAACTGGCGTTAGGAGTCTCGAGGTGTCCTAGTTTTAAGAATATGTAATAAAAAGCATGGATGTTATCCCAGTATAAGATATTTATTTGTAACTAGTTTTTACCCGCGGCTTCGCCCGCATGATATTTTGATTTTTGACGCAATATCATTATAATTTATAGCCTATGTGTTATTCTGATATATAAGCTATATTATTGCAAAGTTTCATCTCAATCCGTTCAGTAGTTTTTGCGTGAAAGAGTAACAAACATCCATCCATCCATCCATCCATCCTCACAAACATTCGCGTTTATAATATTATTAAGATTAAGATATCTTTCTACTTCTGAAAATTGAAACATGTTGATACATTTTCTTGTAAGCTCTTATGTCAGCGAGTGACGTAAAAAGATAATAGATAATCTTTATCACCGTTAGTGATAAATTATATGAGTAAAAAGGTCTACATACAAAAATTTATAATCATAATGCCAGTGTAAACACTTGAGGTGGGCAACAGAAAGCATTACAATTCATGGTAATAAAATAAAATAGCTTTTTACATAGGTATACAATTTCCCACCAGAAATCACCTTACTAGACGGTTTCGTCGGAGATAAAATGAAAACAAAGGCAGGGAACTTAGGCAAGCACGATAGATATTTATTCATAGACATTCAGAATGCAAATATCCCACTGCAAAACAAATCTAGTCATAATACAGGCCAGGCAACTGACAAAGAATAACGTCTTAGCGAATTTCTAGCAATAAATCAAAGGTTTGTACCGTATACAAAAAATCGAATATGCCAAGTAAATAAATTCAATTTTCTAACTTCTTATCACTACATATTTTTAAGTATGTAAACACTCGCTCTTCCGTCCGAAGCAAACATGACTTGTATGTGAGAATTAGTTCGCACGAAACACTCGGCTGAGCACACACTGCTCCAGGGCTAGGTGTAATTCAATCATGAATTTTCACAGAGAAATTGTGAATTAACTTCCATCGGCGCAGACATGATTGTACGAAGTTAGCATTAGATCCTTGATAATGAATTATAATTTATAACATGATCAGATAAAAAGTACAGTATTAAGAAGACATTATGTTGAGTTAAATTATACATTATAGTCACTGACTACACCTTACTCAAAACGAGATTAATAAAACCAGATTACACGCGTACCTCAAATCACATTATTATTGTTTGTACTAAAGCCATCTCTCATTTTAATAACTTTGATCACAGGGAGAGTTCGCATAACTTTTTCTAAGTTTGCGAGCGAGCGCTGTGTGAAACAAAAAGCCAACTTGGCATAAACTTAAATCGTTTAAAAAACAGCCAAGAAACTTTGATTAAATTATATTCGGATACGGCTAAGAAGATAAATGAGTATAATGGCGAGAGACAGCCCTAGTAACGAGTCCACGCGTAAATCAAACCGTAGGTTGTCGGGCAAACTGGCCAACTTTACCGGGACAGTTTTTAATTGATTCGCTCCAAGTTATTACATTTCTGGGCGCGCACTTCAGTTCAGAGTTTGCTCTACGCTTCTGTTAACTGAGTACTGAAGTTGGATGTTTTTGTTCTGAAAATTGTTTATTACTTGGATCAAAATGTGTCTACCATTACTGAAGTTATAGTGTTTAAGAAATTCACATTTAAAATTCCACGGTAAATTTTGTTGATGTCCCATTTGCATGAAAAATATTCAAATAGTTTTCCTAAAACCAATTTCTAGATTCAATACGAATGTATGTGTGTAGATATATCTATTAAAGGTTTCAACAATACAAGAGACGGGAAGTAACAGTACTGCAAAGCACATTGAAGGGTTCTGCAGAAGGGTACAAAGAAATACCTACTACAATAAGGGTAGTCAATAAAATAACAAACGGGTCATCATTATCATAGTTCGAGAGTCCCATCCCATATTAATTCGCTATATTTAGCAATGGCAGCAAACATTGGCTATTTGCATAAACATTTTCAACGCAAACGACTTGTTGCGAATTACCACACATTTCCTTAGCAACAGCGGTTGGGCAATACACGTATGCGAGTTAGTAAGTAGGCACCTAGAGTATGAATGACTAATGCGTTTTCCTGTTTATATTATTATTTCCCCACGTCAAAGGCCCTCGGCAACACCGCGAGGATAGAAGGGCGGCCGGGTCTCACATCCCACCCCGCTGGAAGGGTCGGAATTATCGATATTCGGAACTGTGTTATCGACATTCTTGACAACTGAACTTGAAATTCTATCCATACTTGAGTTAAGGCAGCACCTGTGGCTCATAAATTTTGATTTGATTTGCATGATATATTAAAGACAAACAATACCGTCGTTTTGTTTAGTGCATTACTGTATTCGATTTTCCGCTTATGTTACATCAAAACGTACATGATTGTGCGTGACACATCGCTACCAATTTTTATTTTTAATAATTTATCATAATTATTATTTAACTCGTCTTAGTATCGCTAGCAGTACAAGCTCGCAGTCAAACGATGCTGCAAAATAAACACTTTTATGCAGTGTCAGCTTTAATCTTTGACTTTAACTAAAACAACATAAATTACTTAACGAGTTAAAATAACAACCAGCTAAGTCAAGACACAATTCAACAGATACAGAGCCCGTTGAATAGGGCAGTCCTAAAACGGCACTTATCCACGACGACACCAAAGTGAATATCTAATTTGAACGCAGCGTGCCATCAGATAAACAGTACGGGCACATTAATGTTTACTCAAAAGGAAAGTGCGGTATTTATTAACTGCGTCGTAAACGTGCGCAAGTCTGGAGCTATTTACAGAGGGATAAACTACTTGAATATTGCATATGGGCGTAATAACCAACACCGGTGAGACAACGCGCCTTGCGCGGCTACGCGGTAATATTACGTCGGTGTTGAGTGTAATTTGAAACGGTATTTGAAGTCTGAATGGCTCAGTTCATGTGAAAGAACGTAGATAGGTATAATATAAGTAATTCGAGTTTTTTTTAAAAGCACAGTCGCAGTGTAGATTTACTAGCTAAGCAACGTTCGGCAATTAGTTAAATGTTAGTCTTCAGATGGGTAGCCGCAGATAGCATTTACAATTGAGCGCTACTGTGGCTTGGAAGACACAATTTCTGGGCTCCGGTTCTTTAACCTTTTAGCCATGTTAGAGGTTTGAAACTTATGATACCGTGTTTGGAGTTTGCTCTAAGTGTGTATTTAAAAATAATTTTATTTATACATATTAAATGCGAAGTAATACCTGTCTAAAATTATTATAATTGTTAAGTTTGATATTTAATCGTACTTAAATATCAAACATAAAATAACACACAAAAATATTCAATGAACCAAATTGCAAGGTCGAATCATATCAATTAATATTCAACGAGTCCTATACGTATGTAGATGAACCTACCTACTAATTTTACAAACATTAAGATCGATTTTCCTGTTCGCATATTTAAGCTCTGATCAAAACTGGAGCACGGGAAGCCATTCCGCTGGAGATTAATGGAATTAGTTGGATTGCAAACTTTACTCAATTGGATTTGACAACGGTTTTTGCTTACTCAATTTAGGCTAGTACATAAATCCTTTTCGAGGTGGACAAATCTGGATTATTACGATCGTGACTAAGTTTAAAAATAACAACGACTTGTTTCCCGTTAAGTTAAATTTAGGTGCCTTCTCAATTCTGAAATCAAGTTCCTGTCTAAGTGACTTCTTATAATGTAAATTTGGTGGTTAGCCCTGGTGGTCTTTTACTTTTATTCTTTTTGTGATATTAATAAAGTGTTGTGTTTGCATTGTGTTCAAGTGTCACACCACCTGAAGGGCTCTGCTGACATGGTTAAATGGTTCAAACAACAGGGGCCCTATGTAACGTGTCGTCCTTCCGAGCTACGGCAGAGCTCAGTTAAAAACACCAATCACCAAATGAATGATCATGTCGACATTTGCTTTACTTCGGTGATCGGTTTAAAACACCAAGTCAAGACAGCTGTACAAGCGCACCTTTCTAGGTAACCCTACTTGGATTCTACATCTTATGCCCTCTTAGCAATTTTTAACTGCGACTTCAAATAAGAAACAACTTATACAAAACGAGAAGGAAAGTCCGACAAACACGTTATCCACCAACGCTCGTCATTTCTAGGCCAGGCTGGTACACAATAAACGGGCAGAATACAGGTTGCTATCAACATTCTATTGACACAGGCAGATAAGTTGTGGTGGCTCCGTAATAACACGGCAGGTTAGATGATAACGGGCCTGATAACAGTGATAAGATATCGATGCAGCACAAAGTGAGAACATTCCATAATAAATATAGCTTACACGAGCCGCGTTGCTAGTTTCCACTTAGATAATACAAAACCGGCAAAAATGTGACAGATAACATGCGGGTCACGTAAATCCAGTACGTCGCTTTCTTTGTAGGAACGTGATCCCGAAGTACGTAAGTATAACTTGAGAAATCCAGAGTTATAGCATAGATAAATCACAAGTACACGTATTGACATATTTAGGTAGGTAATGCTGGCATATCGGGGCTCTTGTCACTAACCATATACTAACCCGAATTAACTAATCAGGGATACTCCCAGGCATTAGATCTCTACTCGAGTCAGTATTTCCTGTCAAGTTCATATTGTCTTCTAAGTATAAATCAAGGTAGGTCCTGATAATTTCAAGATAGGTAAGCGTATATAAGCCTATAAGCATTTCTGTTCGACCCCGTAAATTGCAAGCAAACATACCCGATGTAGGCTGTATAGCCCAGCAACAAGGCACATAGAATAAGATCTAATATTAAAACGAAAGTGCGTCGCTCGGTCGGCACGTTCGATTAAATTGGTATTGGTTTATCAGAGGATATAACGCGGAGTCAAATTCCATCGACCTTGTGCCGTGCTCCGAGTTGCGCACGCCGAGCGATGCTCAATCGCCCCTCGGCACTCTTACAAGCAAAGGTCATCGCGACCTGACGGCGAAGTTAATCTTGTTTTTAAACTTTCGCGATTTGAACACATTGTTATTATATACTACGGGGCTAATCGCGCACTAAAATTACGAGATAAATAAATGAAGTTAATCTTTCCAATTTGAATGGTTTACTAGCGAATATGACTATGATTCTTTTCAATGGCAAATATGACACAACCCAATCGTGAATAAGAAAAAAGAAAGAAGACTCAAGTTGAATGTAGCTTAATTGGCAAAGTAAGCCCCAGTTGTTCAACACCGTTCGTATGCAAGTTTTATACATTGTGAGTCATCAATCTTTCGAAATATAAAATTTCAATTACGATTTGTAACAAAGTCTGAATTGTGAAAACAGAAACACAATTCAACAGAAGAAAATATTATGAGACAAACAATAAATAAGCATTATCTAAAGCTGAAGTAATTAATTAAAAGGTTTCAAACGAACTTGTGAGAAAACGACGCAAACCACATTCGGTTTAAATCTGGTGTCATTAAATAACGAATAATTTATTATGACAGTGAAGTCAACTGCTTCTCTGTTAAAATGATAAAATAATATACTTTTCCATATTTTTAAAATGTAGTCTCGTCACTGTCAATACAATACAAAGGACATCGCAAACATCTGAATCACCAAAGGTTGTGTGCATTCAAATGCGTCTTAACCTCTAAGCCAAAAACAAAGTTATCTCGGCTTTACTCACGTCACAGTCAAGATTACAATACAAAGCCTTTTTATGACGAATTTCACACATTCCCTGCATACAACCTCAGTTTCATAACGTTCGAATACAACGACCGATAGCTGTACAATAATGGTTCACTAGCCAAACACATTGCTTTTCATACTCTACGAACCTTAAAAACTCCAAGATAAATCTTATCACTGTTTACTACTCATTGAATGCACACAAAAACCTCGATAAAAATTGTATTAAAGTGGGAACGATGCCCAATTTGTGGCAGAAAAGCCGAACAGCTCCTTTTAAGACTACATATTTACTAAGAATGATAATGGGAACGAGAGTTGAATAAAAGATCATGTCAGAAAAATGATTCCAATCAAATATATATTACTGACTATTACCATATGGTAATAGTCTAAAATACTCTAGGATATTATTTTAGACAATTTTTACTATAGAACCAACATCGAAATAGCGAAATAAATTTAGATAAAAAGTTTCAAATCTTTCATTTATTTTATCAATAGTCAAAATAGTTTGTATGCAACTCTAGATTTTTTCGCGATTTTGGGGATGATCTCATGGTAAAAGTTAGAACGTTGAGTACAATATATCGTAGAATATGTATATTTAGAAATACACACCCTGTGGATGGTCGTTACAAGCGTATGGAGATCACGTAGCGGGCCGGTCGTCGGGAGCACTCGTCCGCGCCGGTTCTGCGGTAAATTACCACCCGCGCCATGTGACTACACTAAACGGAATGCTTTGAACTAAGTCTGGTGAATAACTACTGGCGTCACATTTGTAAACTTCTATTTAGAGGATCTAGACTTCTACACCTACACATACCAATCCCGATACTAACGTTCGTCTAATATGCTGATAAATCATTCGAATATGCGGTGCCCGACCGGGTTAATACTGAACTTTCTTTCTAACGTCTTGTACTGCATGGGAGCGTAAATACATCAAATGAAATCTTAGTAATACTGTAGCGACAGTGTGCCTTATTTCACTGTGAATTTCATAGAATAGAATAGAGCGATATTCCTCAAGCAAATTAACAGTGAACAACTGCTACATCAACACCCAACGTTTTTTCGCAAAGTCAACAGAGCTATCGGTCGCCGTTAAAACATGTGTATTCTATAGCTATCTGGTCGTTTCTTCCATCGTTAAATTTGGCCGTCGCACCGAGACGGTCGCTGGTCGTAAAAATGTGCAAGCTCATGGAAAACTGTAATGTTCGAGTCGAGCCGACCGGGCGACCCCACCGCCGCGTCGGCATGTTTGCGAGCCGCAGTCAGCGCCCGATCTTGCGACGCTCAGCACTCGCCTCCGTTCGTGTGGACGTTAGCGCTTCTGTTTACGTAAACACTTACAAGCCCTTGGCATTGTGTCAACAACGGGAAACTGGAAATTACTCTTCTTGTTTTGGTTTACGCTTATGGAGTTCATGATTCATGGTCTTTGTATCCTTAGCAACATTAAACGGCTTTACGAAAACTTGACATTTAAAATAGGCAATCGTAGAATTCCTAATACGGTCATACTCTAAGCTCTAGATAGCCCCTCGATTTTATTCGGCAGCCTTTTTTGGTCCGAATAAGTGTCATGGCCAAACGGAAGTTTCGCATAAAATCATCATAAAAACACGTTCGTGATTCTCGGTCAGGTAGTTCTGAATCACACTTGCAAGACGGCAATAAATTGCCTAGTTGTGAATAGAATAGTGTCAAATCGACTTTTCCCGAGCTTAAGCGGCATCGGCACGGTTGGCTCGCGTGTAACATGTAGGTATTGCTATTCAGGGCACATTCGCGAAACCATTCAACCGTCACAAAACGAAACTGAATGCCATTTCATGTCAAGATGCGTCGCCGCTCGCCGCAGATCCGAGGTCGGTGGGCGCGCGGAGGTGCGGGGGGTGGTTTGCGCGGGGAGCGGGCGGCCGCCCGGCAACTGCGCCATAACTCGCCGCGCACGTACAACCAGACAATCGCAATTATTATTAACAGATATACGTTTAATGATCGTGTGTGCCGCACTCGACGGGCCCGAAGTAAGTTTGTTGGCGGGCGAGCGCAAGCGACTCTAGCGTTTGGGCCTATCTAGTTTTCGTGCTACATTCGATCGGGCAGCGCCGGCGAATGTGCCGTTTCGGGGGTGAGAATTAGCGAAGACGGTGCGGCGTGGGGTGGAGCAGGGAGGGTGGCGCAGAGGGTTGTCTTACGAACAGAGTTAGCCGAGTCGATGATTTGTGGCGCGGTTAGCGTTCATCTAGCGACTGCAGGGAGACAGAGCATAACTCAACAGAACAAAGACGGAGCAATGTGTCACAGTTTGGCCGGCACCGACTATTTATGATTCGAGACGTGAAGACACCTAATTCCTAACTAATCGCACGCGTTCAGTGCTGAACGAGTTCCGAGAAAGGTATGATCCAAATTGAGAAGTTCTTGGTATTCGGACCTCCTACGTCAATCTAATTGTTAATTTAAAAAAAACAAAGAAATGACGGTTATTATTAAGTTGAACTAAAATGAACAACGAGTTAATAACGTTAGAACGATTACAGTCACGGTTAGTTCACACCGTGCATCCGTAATTAAGTGAATCTGTGTTTAAATAAACTTGCGTTTGAGGACGGACAAATTGCATTGGACACGAAGTCAAATAAAAAAAAAGACAATAAAATATATGATAATAAAACTTACTTTTCAGTCCTGCTGTGTGTCGTCAATATTTATAACCTGCAAAAAAGAAAAGAAACGTTAATAAAACAAATTAACTAGTAATTAAAACGGTAGTAAAAAGTAGTAAAGTAATGTTCAATATAGTTTATATTGAACATTACTCGCATGTATGTATTGTCACGATATAAAACCGGGTTTTGAGAGAGGTGCAAAGTAATCGCAACAGATTGTAATAAAAGCGTAGTGCGAATTGGGGGATCCTTTGTGCTGAAGGCAGCGCCAATGAAGCGAGCTCTTTACTAGGGTTGCTACTGGACTGGACACGACACTCGGAACGATTCTTTGACTTGATTAGTGACATATAATATACGTGTGTAGCATTGTCGTATGTTATAGGTAGATCGAGCGTGAAGCTGTGTTTAAATATTTAAGTATATTGAAGGACTACAAAATAAGTGTCTTAATTAAAAAACTCCACCTTTGTGTTGTATTTTTATCATCATTTGAAGTAAAATACGATAATATACTATTTGTCTAAGACAAAACTATCGCGGGATTTGGCTTTTGGCATTAGTGTTACATTATTTATTGCCCAACTCAGAATCAAGACGAGAAAATTCCTAGTCTGATGATGTTATGCTTCAAAACAAGCGTGCGAATGGCAATCTAGCAATGCATTTGTTTTTTTTTCGCCGCTAAAACTAAGCGAGCGGTTCAAAGCTGGAATCCCTATTCCCGAACAATAATCATACAATAGGGCGCCGCGCAGTGACCATTGACGGGGCGCCTGGGGGCACTACGGACCGGCGGAATAGACAATGCGTATAAAAACAAAAAACCACTGCCCTGATGAGGCTAGGCTTCAAAACACGCGCCTCGCAGCAGTTGAAACCTCACTATCGCTATAGCTGTATATAGTAATCTCCGACAGTTATCCATATATGGAACTTGTATATTTAGTATTTATGGATTCTCCATACAATCTGTCAAAGTTCCATACACGACCAAACCGTGCGAAGTTAAAAAATAAGGTCCCTGGTTTTAAACGCAAAAACTAAGCGGGACGTTTCAACATGCAGTCTCTAATCCCTCACAATAATAATGGAATAGGGCGACGCGGTGACCGTTGACGGGCGCCTGTGTTGGTAACACTACGGCCCGGCGGAATGGACAATGCGCATATAAAAAATCAATAAAAGCCGGGCTCGGCCTTCGCTGAGGTCGCGCCGCGCCGCCCGCCGCTCGCCGACTCCGATATTGAGCCACTTGTTTTTGGAACTTTTCGAGATTTAACGCTTTCAATGGAATTTCTTTGACTGAAATTGTCTTTTGTTGCGAATTTAAACGTGAAACGTAAGATTCTTGTAGATGACTAATTGTATAAAAGAAAATTAACCGAGTTTTATTTCAAAGTCTTTGTGTAGACTAGAAGAGGTTTGCGAGACACTGACTGATGTTACAAGTTCGACATTTCTCTTATCGTAATATGTGAATTCACCATCTGTTCAAGTGATCTTAACATGGTTCAAGAAACTAATTCTGCTGCCTAACCTAAAAATTACATTAAAATAAATAAATTTTAATAGTCGAAAAAAAAGTAACCATGATCTAGAATCAGTGTTGGAAATAGATATACCTATAACATTTTATATCTACGAAATCTCAAACAAGAAAACACGAATTACTTTCCATGTGATATGATATAACTAATACGACTCGTACTCCATCTCTAACCCAATTCCATATTTCAGTTCCCGAAAACTTCCAAACTTACTTTTGGCCAATTTGACGCAGAGAACGCGAAACTCTCAGCGTCAACTCTAAAAGTTTTGACGCATAGATACCTACTTTTCCTCAAGATGGTCGCGGTGTTATCATCACGAACAGCTTCAAAATTGTAAGTTCCGGTTCAAATCCCGATTTCGTACCAATGAGTTATTTACTATCTGTGTAAGGATTTTCACTTTTCGGTGAAAGAAAACATCGTGAGGCAACCTGTATACCGTCCAGAGAAGTAATTGAAAGACGTTTGTGAATCCACCAATGCGCAACTGACCCCACGTACTACGTCCAAAGGCTCTTCAAGGATAGCCCTGGAAGTTCGTAAAAGTTAGCCCTGGCACCAGAATTTTTAAGCCTCTGACATAGCGAGCCCTGGTGATCTGTAAAACGGCTGATACAGTCCAGTATACTTTTCTTCAAGATAACCGCGAGCTATGTTATCATAATATCTGCAAGTCAGCCTACGAAGCCGCAACCAACGAAGCGTGATCATTAAACGCCGCGGTATCACGTCCCTATCGTGACTTTCAATCAGAAATGATATTAAATAGAGAACTGTGTAATTACTTTAATCATCTGTTACGTTATTGAAACTAGATTAGTCGATAATGAATCGTCCGCTTACACGAAATATCGTGACGATCGATGTATGTATTGTAATGTTAGTAAGTCATTAATATATGGTAAATAGGTTAGGTAAAATACGACAGCATAACTTGAAAATGTGATTTCTAATCTGAATGTGATATAATATAAGGTGTTGAGTGCGAATCATAAATTTATACATATAGGAGCGTCATTTCGAAGATTTATGTGTGTTCATTGTAGTACTAGATTAAAAGATACTAGGAAAACATCATTATGGCTGAAAGAAGAAGGAAAACATCGTTAGGAAACCTTGTTTGAAAGTTTACGATGTCAATTCCAAGAGGACCGATTGAAAGCGGCTTGAATCCAGTATGATCCCCCTACTCACACGATGACAAATACTTTACGTCTTAGTTTCAATCAATATTTGAACATCATAGTAGGTACAATTCTTATTAATTCGTATTCAAGGCCCAATCCATTCGTATCTTGGGACGATAACAATGTGTGTAATGTTAAAATAACGCATAAAATAGTTTGTTAATAATATTAAAATAGAAGAAAGTGCGTTTGAAATATCCACTTCTATGGTGAATGAATTCGCCCCAATAAGCTGCACAGTACAACGAAGTACACTAAAAAAGTAGTGCAATTTGGCCATAGTTCAAAGAGTTAACGCGCCGCTTAGTTCAGTGCCAAGTGCAATATTTTTAGACGGGGAGTGACAACGCAATTTTGAGAGACGTCGGTAAATCAGCCGCGGGATCGGAATGAACAAAAACTATCGATTTGTATCACTGCGGGTAGATGTTGCGTCAAATCGTTTATGATGCTCAACTCTATACTACAGGCAGAACTCTAAACACATAAATTAAGTTGTGCGAATGTTGAGATGTTTCACTTTCACATTGTATCCTACATTTTGCTAAATGAGTAAAAATGTCTTATTAAACAAACCAAATAAAACACTTTAAATTGCAATTATGAATTCTTAAAAAATTATTACTATTCAGTTGTACCTATTTTGTACTCAACCGTCAACCGTCTGCGGACACAAGTGGGCCGTTGCAGGACCAACCTAGCCAAGTGGAGATATTCTGACAAGCAGCAGTGCAGTGCGACTGCGGAGCGCCAGCGCAAACCATGCAGCACCTTCTTTCGTGCCCCCAAAGCCCAAATGTGTGCACTATACAAGACCTTCACGAGGCCACCCCCCGAGGGAAGAACTTAGCCAAATACTGGGAAAAAATAATTTAAAAACTGAGGATCATCGACACGACGAAGAAGAAGACTCAACCGTCGAGTTAAGTTCATGACTGGCGTATAATGGTAGATAGATTGTTCTTATCTATGCAAAAAGCTACTACAGAACACTAGACGTCCATCGCTGGACCTACGCGTCTCCTACTGATATCCAACCAGATCGTACGGAAGAAGCTTACTTTACTACACTCAACGCGATCAGCGGTCTCAATTCTTCAAAACAAACTTCTTAGCGTATGTTAAATACATCGTACACGTCTATTCAGTGGCGGTACCTACGTCGTCTATCTGTAGCGAGTGCGTAGTTTCCAAAAGGCCCTCTATTTGGAGGCAGCCAGGCGCGACTTAGCGGAGGTAATCCCGAGCCTGACATGTGCCCATTAATCATAGTGAATTCGTTGCGCTTCACAAATGTGTACACTGTACAGTAGTAGGTGTAGCCGAAATAATGTAGTTTCGGCCACCTTGTGCATGGATAGTTTTTCCTGTTAGCAAATAGACCGAAGTCAATTGGTCAAAAGTTTCTACATAATTACCGAAATCGATTCACAAAAAACTAAACTTAGACTTAGCAAGTGTCCACGTCTGCGAGTTCATTTCAGAAATGCCATATATTTTGCTCAGCGCAGAACAAAAAACACAGTCCTGAACATATTGAAGTTTTGTTTTTTGTATACTGTGCTAAGCAAGTACATATTATGTCGCTTTTGCAATGTATGTAAACACGGACTGCAACGTTCGATGTAAGCAGTTCTGCTTTACTACGCACAGATATTATTATCCTACTAATATTATAAACGCGAAAGTTTGAATGAATGGATGTTTGTTCCTTTTTCACGCAAAATCTACTGAACGGATTGAGATGAATCTTTGCAATAGTAATGCTTATATACATCAGAATAACTAACACATCATACTTACTAAAATTATAAATCCGTAAAGTTTGTTGGTTTGTTCCTCTTTCACGCCGCAACGGAGCAACGGATAAACTAGAATTTTCATGGATATAGTTAAAAGACCGGAAAGTGACATATGCTACTTTTTATCCCGGAAAAATAAAAAGTTCCTGTGGGATAGCACAAAAGTCAAAAACCAGGCTATAATTTATAAAGACATTCGAGTGAAACGAAGATCGCCGGGTCAGCTAGTGCTTTATACATGTATATGTGTGGGCTTGAAGCGATCGATGCGCCATCGTGTAGTAAGAGTACAAGGAAATTACAGCAGACTTTCCCACGGATGTTCGCGAAGTGAGAGCGAAAATAGATGTACGTCGGGGAAATGTCACAAGGGCGTAGGTTAACTCCGGCTCGCGGTTGCATCAGATAACGAATGCATTGGGAAGGGATCTGAGCGGTTGTTACTACCGAAAGCAGATTGTGTGACATTCGATGACCTGTTTATCGATTTGAGTTATGAGAGCAAGCAGAAACAACATCGAACTCTACTTACGGATATCCGCCACGGACTCTATAACATGTTAAGAATCGCCATTTTACAGGCGTAAATAAAGCTGGGTCGACTATAGTAAACTAATATGCCTTTTAATATGAAATTATGAACCGAATTTTGAAAGCGTAGCAAATGCGTTGAGTATATTTAAATTTTGAGTCAGTTTGCTACATCAAAAAGCTTATTGACGTAAATCAATAGAATAGTCAATTGTTTCAATTGTTAAATCTAATGCAACATAGGCGTAAGCTACTTGTACTAAGCTAACAATTAGATACTATTGAACAAATAAATCATTGATATATTGGATATTGGTATATCATAGATATACCTACCCTTAAAAACCATTGATTTATAAACACATACTCCATCCTCAAGTAAAAATTCAATATCTTCGAAACGTGACGTGCAGTTTCAACAAAATACAAAAGAAGAACACGTCAATTCAGACAATACCAGAAAATTCCAACATCAAAGGCAAGTGTTTCACAACATTTCATTTCTTTGCCTATCCGTTACGTTTCACATTCGTGCCTTCCGTGCCGCTACACTGTTGACACAGTTCATGGAAACAGACCTTTTGACTATTTAAAATGGATTTGACTTGCTTACAGTCTACAGTTTTCCCCCTAGGGTTTTCCCAATGTCATGCAGTGACCGAGTAATCAATCGTTGAACTCGAAACTAACAAGTGACTAAGATTTGCGTGCACACAATTTAAAAACTAACCAACCTGTATTTCTTTCTCTTCCCCTTCATAATATAATTTTTTTCGATACTGAAGGCACTATACAGTTAAACACCTAGACCCTTTCTCGAATACTTGTACTATACCTACTTCATTATATAACGTTATTTTGATTGTGAGATATTCAGACGTCTACTTTTATCCAGATCTACGTTACAGGGGGTTGAAAATGGCCTGAATAGCTTCGGGAAAATCCGTGCTTTTTTGCTCGACTTGTTTGGACAGATACCGAATATAACCAAATAAGTCAGAAAAAAACGAGTACAAATCGGCCATAATGTCGATTTCTATCACGAAACCAATTCTTCGGCGACCATAAACATTAAACCATGGAAAGTGTCTTAGGCAACAAGTATTATTTTCTTTTTGTACGGCGAACGAGCCTACCCGCGTACACCAAACCGGTCGGATCGGACGGACTGCATAGCATACATAAAACGGGTCTAGAAACTATTCTGCTGCGCATACAGATACGTGTATAGCCGCCTGTTTGGGGGGGGGGGGGAGTTAAAGAAAGTTGCAGTGCCGTAGGTCGAGATAAGTGCCGGCCAGTTTTGCACAAGAATGAAATAGTTCAGTGAACGCGACGAGAAAACGTGAATTCCGCATGAGAATGTTGCGTCGCCCGCGCGATTCATATTGTTGGCTTCTGTCTGGGAGAAATACTTTCTCTACGATATATTATAAATAAGCATTTAGTTGAGTGCTTAGGCAGGTGCAAATATTATATCATAAGCGCTTCAAACCACCAAGAATAAAAAAGCTTCCAACCAATAAAAGAAAAAGATAACTTTTAAAACTTACTCTCTATCGTGTATTTTATATTTAGAGATAATTTTCACCAAATATAAAATACACTATACGCACACAACCAAACCGGTTTCCAAAATAATAATATACTGGATCAGTCAGTTTTGGTATACCTATTTAGAATCAAAATAGGTGCACAGATCTGGCACTTGAAGTATTTAACTTTTTTTTAATTTTTTGCGTCTTGGATCACCTGTTATTGAATTTGGTTTAACCAATGACATAATTGGGTACTACCCAGCAAACAGCAGTCAAGTAGTTACAAAAAACATAAAGCAAGTTCGTGTAGGCCGCATGGCTATCTCTGGTGTCAGTTTTTAAGCCGCCTAAAAAAAGCCTCTGACGTAGCTAAACGGTTAAATCATAAAACATAGCAAAGTGCGAAGAGCATGGCTAAAATCCGAATATTACATTAACGAAAACGAGTTGCTATTATCGAGTGTTGCGAGCACATATTTGGCGTAATGGATTGCCTTGAGCCTCGAGCACAAACAACTTCGAGTTTGTTTCTTTACCCATTATGCGTGACAATGTGCGATTTATAATGGGGGGGAATTGAAGTTTTTATAGACACCGTTCAACACGTTTTTGTTCAATGTTCACATGGCACACTGCTTGCCGTTCTCAAGGTTACTGTTGTATAAAATTATGTATTGATTAACTAGGTAGAGTTTATTATAATTCAGCCGGAGCTGAATTTAGAAACGGACAAATGTAGGTGAATATCAAGATGTTAATTTATGTATATTGACTTGAGCGCTGAAATATAAAAATCTTCACGATTCTGTTGTAGCAAAGCTTTGTTATTTTTGTATTTATCATTAATTTCTAGTTTTAAACGATAATTTCGTTTAATTTTCTATTTCGCTGCCAATAAAACACTATAAAAGGAGAAGCGTACTCTTGATAAGATAAGGAAATCCTAAAATCAGCCGATATTCATTTCAAATAACTTGAAACTTGTAATACCTACTAAGATATAAGGGTACTTACATACGTATATAACTATATAGCATTGTAGAACGTAAGTTATCAAAATATAAATCATGAAAATAAGTAATTGTGTTATTATGTATCAAACCGTAACTCATTCCAAATAATACAAGTACGTAGGTAGATACTGTGTGTATGTTTGTAAGAAAATATTATACCTAAATTCATAATATTTTTGTCACTGAGTCACATTTAAAAATGTTCTACGCCAACATAAGCAAAAAATAGGCAAAATTCTAACTACGTAGATATGTATTTGCACAAATCTTGTTATATGCTCCAGATCCCACACCAGGCAGACCTGTACCTTTGCTTTAAATCAATTTAGCATTTACACTTCACAAGCGTAACATCCGAATAGAGCTTATTCACCAACGGATTCCACGAAACGCTAAGCGATACTATATCTAGTGAACATGACATTTCGTGATATAATAATTTAATCAAAGTGTGGTCGCCGCTTTCGAGTGTATTAACATAAACATGAATATTAATAAAATTGTAATGACATCACATCACTGTCGAAATACGTGTGTATTGAAAACACGTTGCTCATTGGAACGAGACTCACGTTTCGAAACTACGTTCTCATATAGTAAGCGTTATTTTTTCTTACGTGCGCTTTTCCGCAAACACGAGTTTAAAATAATTACGTATTTTAGAATCGGGGAATTCTTATTATGCTGAGTGAGCAGTGTGGAACACTGGAAGTTGTGATGGTGGAAGTCGTTTTGTGATATTATGACGGATATAAAATTATACGGGGCCACCAATTGTTGTCATTACGGACAATAATAATATATGGGCGCGTCCGGATGGTTTATAGTTTGATAAAAGTTTACAGCTTCAAAATGACTGAAATCAATCTCATATCTCGTAAGTGATAAAGAGAGGTGCGGCACCTTTGATTATTTAGAATAATGAAGGTATGGTGCGATACGCCCGCCTGCTATTATCGAAGAAATTTGTCACGTGGAGGAACGATTCAAATTACTGATAAACAATGCGAGTTATTGGTTTCCCAAAAAGCGAACTGAATTACCTTGGAGACGCAAATCTAGGTACCTGGACACAGTCCCTATTTAAATAAAATCAAAGAACAGTAGGATCAGTCTGTCAAGTTCTGACGGTGCAGTGTAGTTCGATGAATAGCACTGTTCTCTAGGTACTATAGTCGGAGTATGCCGTATAATGTATGTGTAGATCCCGATTGTTCTACTTGGTAGGCTTTTAGGAAGCCAGAATATCTGAGATATAGGCTAAGCCAGTCGACCTTTACCAATGATATAGATCCAGACACTAAGCTACTCACTAGAGGCAGTATAACGTATTTCCGGGGTAGCAGAGTGCGTCGGCCGCTATCACAAAGAGCAGTTTCATAAATTGCCCGGACAGACGGCAGTTTTTATTCCGATGGGCACCGCAGATTCGCGTCGGGCGCTCGGCGTTCCACTCGCATCGATCACGTCACGGAAACGCCCCGTGGGGACGTGGATTGCATACGGCTCTCGATTTTGAACATTTTTTTTTTGTTTTCGACGCCAAACGCGAAATTTATGTTTCTATGCAGTAACATTTTATGACTGTAGTCTGCAGTTATGACACCCTGTTACGTACAACAGGAGTATTTACAAATATATAACGTCATGAGGAGCCACAAGTCTAAAGATACTCGATGACATATGAATCACAGCAATCGTGCTAGAGAGATGGATAGTGCCCAACCTCCCTTCGAGGACAGGACTGTTGCAGTAAAACTGAAACGAAGACGACGTCTTACTGTAATTAACTAAAACTAACCATTTTATTATACACCAATTAATACTAAGAACGATTAGGACAAAATGGCATAAATTTACAATTCATAAAAAAAAAATAACGGTATCGATTAGTCACTAATTCACTATCACAGCAACAAAGCATGACATGACATTGATAAGGTATTACAGTATCTCTATAGGTAACGAAAATAAAAAGTAAACAGTTACAAGACACTGAAAACTTATTAGATACAAATTTTTAAACACTCGACATTACACAAATCGTGTTTATGATGAAACTTCAAATCAATGCTCAACTCAACTAACTAGGTGTTTGCATACGAATCAAAGTTAAACTTGCGAAGTTAGAATAGGTTTCGACATTAATTTCATGTCACAAACACGGCTGACCACATCGTTACCGGTGCGCGATTTAACTTTTAATAGGATTTAAGTTACAGGGCGCTGTTGAAGGGCCGTCTAGTCTCGTATAAGACGAATAATGTTTTCTAAATATGTAGAGAAACAGATGGCATCATAATAGTGCGGTCATTGAACGCTTCCACGTTCCAACCCCCCGGGGACAGTCCATGTACCGTATTACTCAGTCATTTAGCAGTAATCTTGCTATTGTTTACGTTACGTTACAGGTGAAGTTTACATCACACACAAACCTGATAGCAGCCCCCGGAGTCGAAGAGAGGGGCGAAACAAACCCGAGTGAGCACAATCCAGCACGTATGTATGCACAACACAAAGGAAACTATTCCTTGTCCCTCGACAATAGCAACAATGGTGGCGTCGAACACGACAGAGCGCGGCGTACACTCGCGAAGAGCGTTTATCTGTCGGTGACAGCGAGCGTCGTCGTCGCTTCGAATAACAATAACGAGGCGGCTAATTATTATTATTACCGCTCGGCGGACGCACTCGCTCGATGTACGGCGGTCGGTAGGTGGCGTAATCGCTGAATTCCATATAATCGTGGCGCACTCACACAGCGACGGCGGCGGTCCGAGGCGCGCCACGTGTGGTGACGTCGCGGCTAGGCGCAGGTAAGTGTTCCGAGAGCGCGTTGGCGGGAATGCGCGCGTATCGATCTCGCGATAAATTCGATACGGTGAGCGGTGAATGCACCGGCCGGCTGCCAAAGGCGATCGCCTTTCACGACGGCGAAAATGCAATTTACAATCGCAGCACAACGCAGCGCCTATAGCGCGGCGATGTACGCAGACGGAGTCGGGGCGCGCGACCAGTGTAGGCACTTAGATAGCCGAGACTCGCCAGCTGTATGGAGTTGAACGCGAGGCGCAATGCCACGCGGTCGCACGAACATTCTCGAATCGAGAGATAACACGTGTATTTATTAACGGCGCGAGTTGCGCAACATACATGTAGCTGCTGAGTGATAAAGCGGGAAGCTTCGCTTTATTCTGGCACCTGAGCGGAAGTAAGAAAGTGTGACGAAGCGACGCCGCTCGCGCCAGGGCGCTAGTAGGGGAGTTCATTGCGTTCCACGGGAACGTAATCCAATTTGGCTTCCACTACGCCATTTTCTAATCACCTTAATTGGGAACGCCCCGAGCTCCAATTACCACTATCGTGGCTCGTTTTCGGGCAACAAGTTCGGCAATCAAATGTAAACGTATCTACTCAAATGGAATGACAGGATAATTTTCTCGAAATGAAGCAATTCAATCGAACCAACAGCTATTCGCAGAAACACTAACATATCAGGCGGCTAACAGCGGTAAGCGGAAATGTCTCACTAGCTCTCGTTTTAGAATCGTTTTGAACGACATGTCTAAATTGGCTCTCGAGCTGTTGTCATCTTATATGTACATTACTACAAGAGACTATAAGTGCTTTGTGTCCCCGCACGTGCGGATATAGTGTGATTTTTGGACGCAGCACTTCAGCTCATAAATAATAAGCTTCTAAAATGGTGTTCAACGTACAAACATTACATAAAATAATCAGAATTTACACAGCATGTTTGTAAAGAGCAAAGCAAACGAACAAAGCGACTGTTAAAATCTTATTGGTTCTCTTTTTTGCGATAAGACGATCGTAGCCGGCCCGGAAATAGCAATGGTCGTTCGGAATGACAAAGCGTCTGCCCGCATCAACGCAAAGTGGACAAAAACGACTTCGTCAACAACTAGCCGTCTACCAGGCACCGGCTAGCGCTGCCTACAAAAAAGGAATAATGACAAGCGTCGGTCGAGTCGCGCCTCGTCACACTACAGCGCTATTTCAGATACATTTTCCTCCTAGCATTAATACCTAGCACGCTAATAATAAGACAAGCGCAGTTCGTTCAAACATCGTCGTACAGAATTATAATGAGTGTTTGCAAACTGACTCTCTGGCGGCACAAACGAGCGCGATGTACGGCGATATAAACACTACGTATACGTAGTTATCGAAGAGCTCAACCCGACACGTGGCGAGCTCCTCGAAGCACAAGGTGAACGACTCCGCATGTAATATTAATGGCAGGGGAGAACGCAAACAAAAACCTCGAGCGAAATATGGAAACGGATACACAAAAGGCGAGGGCGTAACGCAAATTAGAGCCGCATTAGCGACAACTCCAAGTAACATTAAAGGAGTTTCTGTTATTACCGCACGCGACAGTGTAAGCGTCTCGATGGACGAAGTTAGGAAGTTGGGAAAGCGTGGAAGATTACGTAATACAGTGGAGTTCAGCGTGCGAGTTAGCGCGAACTTGTGTTTTATGCGCACACATGCAGCCAATTGATGTAGCGTAGCGTTTCGAGACCTGTGCTAGACTCGAGTGCGGGCTGAGGGGTGGACCAAGTTGGCGCGTCAACTTTCCGGAGCGATTCGCCGAGTGCGCTCCGAAATATAGTTCAAAGTGAGTTGGGGCGAATGGAACCGAGATGCTGCTAGCGGCTGCGCGAAACTCACCATTCATGTTAACTTATATCGAGTTATTAATCCGAAAACTTGAGCAGACTATGTAAATATATTCACGCGCTTATCTGAATGTGGAGTTACGCCAAGTTTAGATCGCATCACTAGTTTCTAACTACATACACAGTCCAAATCGATAAATTTTACAGCAATACGGCATCGTTGTACCAATACTACCAATAGCGTGTAATATATTCTTGTTTAGGATAATCCAATACGGTATTCGGTTTCACGAAAATGTGTATTAGATAAAATAGCATTGGCAAAGTGTATCGGAATGGAGGGAGAGATAAAAGTATGTATCAATATGAAGATTGAATTTAGGATGTATTCAACGACACGTGTAACCTTCATTGTTGATGTTGACAGAACGAAATAAATTAAGTACGTGTTACAAGTATTAGGTAAAATGTTAAACATTTATAGTACTTTTTAAACATTTATAATAGAAAAATGATATTAAGGTTTTTAAAAAACTACAACCACTTTGTACAATCGACCTTGCAAGTGCACGGATTTGACATTTTTAAAAGGACCTATTTAAACATTCATTCATTTCGCAAGTATAATTTAGATCAAATTAAAGAAAGATACGAAAAACTATGCACATTCGACAGATATAATTCATGTAAACATACAGAAAAACAAGCCTTGATGACGTGTTTTTTGTATGTTTCCATTATTTTAGGATGTTGTTTGATAAAATCTACTTTATTCCAATAAGGTATAAGTCCATGCATCCGTTGATGAAGTCCATGCATTCGTTGATGAAGTTTATGCATCAAATGTAATCAAACCGAGTGCACACTCCCGGCATGTGAATACGCCATCGGGAATGTTAGCATGAAATAGTTGAGTCAAACTTAACAATGGATAAAGCAATCGAGCAAACTGCTGTTACATTAGTTTCAAACTCCGATTCTCGGTATAAATTACTAGTTTTGTGAAGTTCCCCACGATATCACCGTAATTTTAAACCTTATCGTATAACGCCAATTAGGGTTTCTTCCAATGTTGAGAGACTATTTCATGATGACGTCAACAGTTTCTAAAAACCATTTACTAATTAGAAAAATATTATTTGTCAAAAAATGCTCCGGCTAGGTACTTACCTAATTTTGCTTATTTATGTGCTAGCTGTGTCAACTAATATGAAAACTGTTGATAGAACATAAATATCTAACACAGTTTAGTAAATAAGTATATCTACAGACCAAAACGTCACTAAAATAAATTGAGCTACAAACCTACATGACAATGCACATTTCCATTTATAATATTGGTATGGCTAGTTGATCACAAAACAATTTGAAGTAAATAAAAGAGGCCAATTGTAATTATACCCACAAAATAGACAATTCAAGAGCTGAAATGAAATTTTTTAATCACTCTTTCGCCCAAAACGACCAAGATGTATAATATTTCCAATTCTATCTTCTGTAGCAATTAATAACGTTCGTGAGGGTCCGCCCGAAGACGCGGCACCGATCCGTTCAATTGATATGATTGAGTGGGCAAAGCAAACTACACATTACGACCAAGGCGAAAGACGGCTTCCGGCGCGACACGTTTCTACAATTTGAAAGCTAAAACTGAGTCATTCATTCGCTGGGGACTGGGGAATGACAACCAGGAAGGATCCACTAGATATAGTTCATACATAATGTAGATATAACATAAGTACATATGTCTATAAATAATAAATAACATCTTGTACTGTATGGGCTCATAAATAAATGAAATGAAATACACATACCTTGATTTGAAAACATTACTACAATTGCAAAAAAAGGTTTCAAAGAAATCAAGTCATAGTGTTAGTACTCTGAGTGACACTGAATCAAAATTTTACGCATCTGGTTCAAAAAGAATTAAACGGGCGCTAATGAACTTATTATGGCTTCATTACAACACGAATCACGCAAATAGGACTCGGTGATATGGCGTGTAAACATAAAAATAGTGGAAATTAGAACTTTGGAAACTAGTGAGAAACTGCTGTGACAATGAAAGCTGGTTGATAATAGACTAAAACATCTCCGCTTACCCAGTTCTAATCTTCAATAATGACCTCCAAAAGCAAATCTTACCTGTAAAAGAAAAAAAACAGTCATTAGAAAAAAATATTCCAACATTTAACATCTCTAAAAGTCGCCAAAAAGCATGTAACTGATAAGTAGGTAAGTGTCGGCAATATAGTAGGTTCTGAATTCTCAGCAGTCAGCTCACATCCTGTCCCCGAGGAGAGCCCCCCTCCCGGGTGGGGTCTCGTGGGGTGGGGGAGGGCCCAAGGTCACCGCCCTTGCCTACCTAACCTACCAGCGACCTGCGTTGCTGGCGGCTCTCCCTTCAGCTTGCTTTAACGATTATTCGAGTCAAGTTTTACTGGGATTTTACTAGAATGAATGAAGTTTTCTTTTTCTTATTATTCCATGACAGCGCGATACGGTTATGAAACGTAAATACGTTAAAATATGAAATATCTACGTAGATAATGTGTTCCGAAAGTAAAAATGGTATGTCAAGTAACTCAGAACTATACCACCGATAAGATTAGGTATATGCAATTGGTATAATTTGTCATTAATTTCCAAACGAATTACAAACACATTCTAGATTCACGAGTAAAATGCCCAAGACATTAACTACCAATCTGTGACTAATTGAAGGTCGGGTATTTAGGTATAGAAAAACATTTCCGCGGCGTAAGCGAGTAGGTATCAGTGCAACGCCGCAGTTTGCTTACAATCACGTAGGTACCTATCGGTTATCGCAAACATTGAATACTGGGTGACTCACAACTTGCTAGGAAACTATTGCATCACGCGCACACTAGCTGTGCTCGAAAAATTTACAGCAGTAATCGAACTATTGTTAGCAATATAAATATGCAACGTATTGGAGTGTTTGATAAATCTAGTCATCGATATGCACATAATGTACTGAGGTAAATTCTTTATGGGAATGGAATTTCCTGCTATCTTAGCTGTTTCCTGGGAATTAGAGTTAGGCATTTTCTTTCAAGTGAAGCTTAAACTGAATGGCTCCATTCGTCAGTCGAGGCAGCGGACGTTTACCATTGGGAGAACTAACGGGTTCGAAACGCTTTGGAAACGTTTTTACTGATACATTTTCAAGCATAAAAACATCGACTTAGTCTCTTGTTTCTAATAAAATATGTGGTCATTTTATTTTGTACATAAACTGGGCATAATAGCAGTATATTCGTTTGGCTATAGATCTTCAATTTTTGGTACGAAGAATGAGCAATACTCGTTTGGTGAAAATTAATAATGAGGATAAATCCTCCTGAATACAGCACAAACCATAAATAAATAAATAAGCTAGCTGGGCTTGAATACTAGCTAGGAAAGCTACGTACAAACCCTTTCTAAGTACGCAGTGGATATTAATGCTATTTCTATTGGCAAAAAAACATATTTAGAGAAGATTAAATGGTATAAAACAATCAAAATAATCGATTGATCCCATTCTTGTGAAGCAGGAACGTGTCTTGCCTCTAATAAAGGCTAGAAGATATTATGAGTAGCATTTATTTTCAGGTTCAAGTCCCACTCTCTCGGAATTTCAATCGGCGTGTCTTTAAACAATAGCACTAATTTATAGACGAACATTTGTCTCTGATTACGTCAAAACCAAATCGTCTGCCTAGACCAGACGGAATGCTTTAGACGACCTTGGGAGCAAAACACGGAATATTGAACTTTCAAGATCCGACAAAATCAAGTAATTATTTATAGCAGCAACTCGGCTTTAGATAACACTTTATTATTGTTCTATTTTAATTTAAACTATATGTATGCTCAAATATTTTTGTTTTAATACGAGACAATTTAAGTTTTTATTATAACATGCTATTTTGAGTTCAAATGATCTCATTTCTTTATATCATACTAGTTTTTACCCGCGGCTTCGCCCGCATGATATTTTGATTTTTGACGCAATATCATTATAATTCATAGCCTATGTGTTATTCTGATATATAAGCTGTATTATTGCAAAGTTTCATCTCAATCCGTTCAGTAGTTTTTGCGTGAAAGAGTAACAAACATCCATACATCCATCCATCCATCCTCACAAACTTTCGCGTTTATAATATAAGTAGGATAGCCTATGTGTTATTCTAATATATAAGCGATATTTTTGTAAATTTTAATCTCAATTCGTTCAGTAGTTTTTTGCGTGAAAGAGTAACAAACATCCATCCATCCTCACAAACTTTCGCGTTTATAATATTAAGTAGGAAGTAGGATTCCACCACCCTTCGTACAACGATAAAAAAGACCGACGATCTGATCAAGAAAGCACGAATATGCTGAATGATGATTTTAAAGTCGATCCCTACCACATATTTTAAATAAGTACTGTTTAATTCCAACTTCTAAAGTTTAAACAAGAATGAAATTAACAAAGCAAAATATTGTACATCTGCTTTGATATATTGATCGATTCGATTTCGTTGCTGGAACGTTGAAGTACCATCTTGAACTTGACCAAATCAGATTCTACAGACGCTTTCAAAAAACTTGACACATCATGGAGATGTCGAAACTACAAAACGATGCCTAATTTAGCGTGCTCTTGAACTCCGTATAAATACGCGTTTTATTTATATAAAACGTGCAGAATTCCGAGAGAAACAGTGGATGCGTCGGTCGTGGCGTGGCTTCTCTCAAACTGGTTTGCGAGATGGCCGCCGAGCCAGGTGGCTTTTAATTACCAGCGCCGGATCTTGTCAAAGTCGAATTACATAAAAAAGACTCAAGGCGATGGATTAATTAATATTGTTAATCCAACTAAGCGACGATGATGGATGAAATTACTATTATGTTCTGTAATTGTGAGCATGAGACGTCTCATAAAAATACTTTGTAATGTAAGGATAGATTCAAAATTTCAAACCGAGAGATGCTATATGATACGGTTATCACTCCTCACTATTCACGTGTCTGTTGTGTGCAGTACTTTATTTTATATATGTAATAGATTTGATGGGGATTTTAATCAATTTAAGGACACTTAAACTCATAAAAAAACAATTAGCAAAGGACCGAATTAATTGGCGCCATAAGAGAGAGGACTTTTCCCAGCTGTGGGATAAAGGTTGTGGATGATGATGATGATGATGATGAATGATATACGTCTTATAAGTACGAGTTTTTTCCAGGTTTATAATTATAGACTTGAAACATCCTGGAGAGCTGGGAAGCGGGGCGTGATGGTCGTTTAATTTACTTATGGTATATTTAATAATTTCATCAAAAAACGTTATAATTCCCCACTGGCATTAGAAAACAAAGGTAATCGATAGTTTTATTGTATCCGGCGCTTTGACCAGGATGTGGCGCGTTGGTTACGCCTCGAGTTTCATTTCTTTCACGTGCAACAAACTTCTTATCGACGGAGCATGCAAACACGCAGCGATTACGTACGGCTATAAAACTTGGAAAGTTACGTACTAGAAACTGTTTGGTGTAAAGCTTTGTAAGGTATTTAGCGTGTAGCGTTATAATCACGTTTGAAAAACATTCCTAGGACCACCTTCCAGCTCCATCATCAGACCCTGGTTACCATTAAAAGACAAACTACTCGTCAAGACGATTAAAATGAACCCAAACTCGCTGAGACTGTGTAGTTTCATTGCAAAGTTCCTTTGGCCACCTTCCAGCTCCATCATCAGATCAGCACATGTCATCATAATATTGCATTGTCACGCAATTTACACATGTATGCAAAATTTCAGCTCAATCGGAAACCGGTGTGGATCAAATTTAACTTGCAAGATTTGATTACAGACAGACAACGGGACAGGGAAAACTAAACAAAAGCTTGTAAAAAGAACTTTATGCAGACTTCATCTTTATCAATGACCCTATCCTACAACTATAGACCCAATTAAACTTCTTATGCTGCGCAAAACCCAATCCTGCCTGAAGGACACATAATAGCTGCTCGAAGATTGGGTTTTGCTCAGCTTGTAGCTAACTTCACACCCGCTAAGTTAGATTCGATCTATGCTTAAGTCGTAGAGAGAGCGCGTGTAAACTTTTCAATCAATTTCAGAAAAGACTGGTCTTAAGCGAGTTGCTGTAACACCACTAATGCTGCAGCCTGCAGCACGACCAGTTTATAATTATTCTTCATAGCATCGATTTTTCTTCTTAGCAGTAAAATTTAAGTATGGATTGGGATTGACGTTGTAAATGGATAAAAAACGAGTTGGCTGTCGTGTTAGGAGTGAACCTAGCGTGCTTTCGTGGATCAACAAACCTATACATAATGGCAAACAAAAGCAATAAAATTGGACACTCTTTTCAAAGTCGACACTGAACCATTTGAAAAGCCAAAAATAACATTCAGATTTAAATTCAAATTTCCAATGAATACTCATATGAATACCAAAAATATTCAAAGTAAAAAATTCACCTGATAAGAATTAAAATTGAGTATAAAATTCAACGGAAATGGTTATTTTATAAATAGCAGCAGCGTGCGAATGGAGCAGTCGTAAACTCGTATAGTTACGTGGAGTGACATTACCACAGAATACCCAGAAGTACAAGTACCATTAGCCGATTAAAATAGGTACCTATCGTGCACGAATAATAATCATTAATTAAAATAAGCGTCTGGGACGGCAGACTGCATAATAGACTGTATACATAGAGTACATAAACTTGGCTATTCGACATTTCGTTTTTGAGGTTATATTTAAACCTAGGAGTGTATGTTATGGAGTTTTATGTAGGTTTCTCAACGTAATACAGTATCTAGAGCAAGCTGGAAAGACTTAAGAAAAATATAAAGCAGTTTGACCTGCCATTAAGTATCACAGTCGCTATGATATTATTGAGTAATGGCACGTGTTGAGAACATTCCTAATATCGAGCAATGCATACGTCAAAAAGGATAAATTCAAATATCATGCTCACTTTTATTTAACACTAATAGCTACTATTTATAAGTCTTATGTTTTGGCACAAACGTAATAATATGCGAATGGAATATTATCATTCACCACAATCCAATCAGTTTCGTAATAGTTCCGAAGTTCTACCCACCGATTAGTCCCTCACTCCTTCCATATTAGCTGAACCTGCAAAATTATCCCTAACGGCAATAAATCAGACGCCTATCTAGTATTAATAGGCCATAACCACTAGTAATGGCATAATGTAGACATATTATATTATTATGTACTATCTATATACTTGTGGGTATGAAATGGGGCCTTATGAGTATTTACGATAAGAGACTAATTTTGCCCACAGAAAATAAGATTATTAATAAAACTACCTATTCGATAATAAAAATGAAAACTACACTGGAACCCTAGCTTGAGTGTTCTATAATTATATCCACGCTAGGCAAAGAACCAATACTACTAGTTTTATTAAATCCTAATATTTTTGTATTATATTCCTTTATTGCACAATTCACTGTTACCAACAAATTCTTACAAAGAGTCTTGAATTAGTGACATTTTTAATATATTGTATGTATTTTTTTCAAATAAAAACTACTTAATTTTTCTAATATTTATATACCCAAAAGTGTGTTTGTTGTCACTCTTTCACGCAGCAACAAAGCGAAAAAACCGACTAGATTTAACTTTTAAAGTGGATTTAGCTCGAAGGTCCGAGAGTAGGTATCATCATTATCAGCCTGTGTCGACCTCTGTTATGTGCCCTTGTTCCCTATCTTGGGCCAATCTCATCCACGCCTGACCAGCGATGGGTCTGATGTCGTCGACCTATCGGGCTAGTGGTCTGCCTATACAACGAATATCTGCTATCGGGAGCGACCAATAGAGAATCATAGGCTACTTTAATCCAGGAAAAAAAGGCTACTGCGGGAGGCCGCGTCCATAACTAGTCTATTATTTAGATAAATAAAATGTTTGAACACGTACTAAATCGGAGCGGGCCGCTAGTACAGAAACAAAACAAACGAAGGGAAGACGAAAGGCCAAAACAAACAGCAAATAGATTCAGACAGCCTACGCGCCGGGTTTGTTTTCTCTTAAAATATTATGGAATGCATCCAAAAGGCGTGGAAACGACCGACAGCTATACATGCGTAATTTATTCCCGTACTATCCATCAAACCGCCTCGCCTCCGGCTCCCTGAGGACTCACGGTTATTACGTCTATGAACACTAGTCATTAGCAATGTCGTTAGTGACATGTTTTAATTTCATTGAAACTCTTTGCTGGACGTGTATAAATAATGTAGTGCCTGCGGTTTTATTGCAGTTTTTCAAAATTATAGCCTTTTCCTTTCCTTGCATGTACGCTAAATTTTAAAATCGAATTATGTAATACGTACGAAATGAAATTCAAAGTTTAAAAAATAAACAATTAATAAATAATATCAATAATAACATTTATTTCAGTTTTTTGTCTGTATAATCAGGAAATCAATTCAGTAGCTAATTAACCTTGTTTTGTAGCACTTAGGAGAGTGTCTTTAGGATGTAGATTAGTTTTCAATGTTTGGCAGTTCAATGATCGGCTAGCGCTTAAATCGCATCACTATAATTCACTACCTTCTTCGTCTCAATCCCGGGTATAGGCTTCTTTCTCGAAGGTGCCATCTACCTCGCCATTATATCAATAATTTCCACTTTTAGACTGGCAACACCGATTAGGAATCAAAATTATAATAGTAGATTCAATTCAAATCGGATGATTTTATATTTCGTTCATATCCACGTTAACGATATTAACAAAACAGCTCTACATACATTTTTACGTCTATAAAAGGTGATTTGTGTATCAACTCCGCCTAAACTACCACATAAAGGCAAACTAAACAAAAAAGGCGCCTGCAAAGCGGTCCCAAAAGCATAGTAGGCGAGCGGCGACTAAGTAATTGGCTTTCGTAGTTTGTCGCCAAGAACTCGCCCGCGCTGACTCATCCGACTTTCTAACTGCGACCTCAATGAATACTTTTTTACCATGCTTAGTGAGGTAAATCGGCTTTGAATAATTGTATCAGCCAAATAAGAAAGTTTTCGCTTTTTACAGTATTAATGGTATCGTCCGTTTGAACGTTTTCCAATTACAATCTTTAGATACACGTAAGTTGTAAAGCGACTTCAGCAAAATATTTCATCAGAATCGCAATAATCTCACGTTACGTGTTGTCAAGAAAAAGCTTGTACAAGCAGAATGTATCATAACGAAGCCCACTTCGTGTATCCGTACCTACGTAGTGTCGAAACAACCAAGTTGGCATACAAGTGTAGTCAGTCGGTCGCGTCCAGAAGTGTAGCTGACACACCATTTTGTGCGAAAACAATGTGCCTCCACAATAGTATAATGGGTGGCTGAGCTGAGCGGTTTGCTCCCCCTCCGCCCGCCCCCCTCCAACAGTCGCCACTTCCATGACTCAGCAGCTAGCGTCAGATCAAATTCGACGTCGCGTTTCTAGTGGCTTGTTTTTCGCCGTAAATAGCCATTTTTTGCCGATAAAGCGTTCGGCAATGCCGACACCGGCGCGATAAAGGTGAACCACGGCCGAGAATAAATTATAGATGCTCGGCGTTAGAAAACTTGTTTTATTATTTTAATAAAACTTTGGCATGGAATCGGCGGAACGGCGAGAAGAGAAAACTTCGTCGCGGCATCGAGACCTATTGGAATTGTTTGCTTCATTTAGAAAATCGAATAGGAGATTTTTCATCTTGTTATGAAACTGCTCAGAATGATACGTGAAAATATACATATTTGTCTGTCTTTATTACCGAGACAAAATGTACGTAAGTACTACTACAGTACTGAGATAGCAGAACAACAATAAATTATTCTGTAAGATAAGTCTGACTCGGTTCTTGAGCAAGAACGATGCCTCGGTAACAGGTTCGAAATAATTCAAACGTAATTTATTAATGTATGCATGAGGAAACAAGCGATACTTTGAAATCATAAAACGCGGCAGAACAAAAACGCTATAGGCGTTATGATTGTTTCGAAAAATTTCCATGACAAAGTAGAGAGATGGGAAGGTGAGCGGTCCCAATTGGAAACGGAGTGGACGCGCCCGCTTTCCGATACCAAAGCCGAATCCAATTAGCCGCACTCGACGTAGGCTTTCATTAACAGGCCAAATAAACTGCCCGAGGACGAGGAACGAGTGAAAGGGTGAAAAAAATTACAATTTCGCGAAACCGAGTGAAACAACCTGCAGAAGACGCCATTAAATACATTTTAATGATCGCCCGGCGCAGTATAAACACTGTGTTTTAATTACGTAAGTGTACGATAAAACACGCATAAAGGCACCCCTGAAAGGGTCCAACTGTGAGAAAAATGACTCGAGCCGTGTACGGCGATGGAATTACCGACAACCGAGACGAGTATCGGTATTACGATAATAATTAGACGGTCTAATGGCTACACATGATCGTTACAGCACAAGATCATACATATTGACGAGTTGTAAGAAGTACTTTACCATCGATGATGGAATGAATGAGTAAATAGAAACTCGGTCGATGTGTTGTCGCTTTATAAACGATAATTTTATGTAATAAATTTTTATATTGCGTATGACACTCGCCATTAGGTAAACTACAAATTAACAATTCAATATACTGTGGAATCTTTATTTTCATAATAATGTAATTATTTATACCCGGTTAATTACATCCATCGATTTTATTACGCAAATGAGCTAGATAGATGGAGCTATTTTTCCAGCAGGCACTTACAAAAATCCAGTAAATTAATTTCGCATTTGACCATAATATCCTGATAAGAGTCAAGCAGAGATAAGATCTAGTTGTAGCAGACATAGAATGTAGGTACCTTTTTACTCTATATTTGAACTAAATTAGATAACACATCTGACACCATGTCATGTAGGAAACATTCGTGCGCGCCGTGGGCACACGAAATTGAGGCATAACTCGTGCATTACGGTCGGCGAGCAGCGAGCGATAAACAACGGTATGATCGCACTGCGACCGATATAAAATACACATGTATAAGCTGCACGGCTCTGAAACCGCCGTATACAGCGCGCGTGTGCTGAATCTCAATTTTATTTAAGCTAGACTAGAAAATGTTGGATCGCCTGGATTTGTGGACCGCACTCATGATTTTTCCTGTTACAAAGAATAGAGAATATAGAAAACTCTTTGCAAAAAAATTGGCTCGCGAATACTCGTGATAGTTAGTTAGTAAGTGCACTCGGAAAGCTCTTAATCTCAATCAATGCATAAACAGAAAACTGCCAGCTGCATGAAGCGGCTGTGCCGGTTTTTATTCACCCCAGGTGCGTCGTGACACCTGCCTCTTTATTTGAACAAACAAGATTAACGCGATTACCTATCTAAACATATCCTGTCATTCATGTTAATTTATCTTAGAAGAAAATCTTTTAAAAAATCATCATTTTTTTTATTAGAAAGAGTATACTTCGAAATTGGTCCCATTTAAATTTTATCGAAATCGGCTGAGCCATTTTTGGTAAATGTGAAAAATGCTACATCGATTCGTGCGAAATATTCGCGAATGCTGTACACGGTTGAAGTAGGTCATGACATTTTTTGCGAAAAATAATTATTGTTCTTTCAAAAAACCAACATTCCCTAGCTCTAGTAGCAAATCATCAGCACGCAACATATATTTTTAGACAACCTTAAACGATGCGCTAGTGTACGCCCACGATACGCGAATCTTGATTACCGAGCGACCAAAATATAAAAATCGTTTATTTTTCTACTATACAAATAGCCGGGAATCTTCTCTACGGTCATTCCTCGGATATATTTATGAAGATTTAGAGAAATATGTATTAAGAATGTCGGTAGCAGTAGCGGATAGTGTTTACTCTAGAGAACATGTAATAAATGATGGCTTCCGCCCGAAGGCCTTCGGTTTGGTACTTCCACTAGCAAATAAAGAGATCAAAGCTCGGAAAAATAATGCGCAATAAGGAGGCCTCGAGGCAAGGTCACGAAGTCTCGCCTCACGTGGGAGAATCTCATTCTGCCTCCGTTATTCAATATCGCCATATAAGTAATGATATTAAATACATGAAATAGATGCCTAAAAATGACTACTGTGAGCATTCCACAATAAGGTAGAATATACCATGAGACCACAAAAAGGTACTCCTTGCAAGATACCTTCGCAGAACAAGCAAGTAGTCGCTTCACGACTAGTAAATACCATTCGACAATAAAAATTATAATCCTACCTAAAACATGGATTGTATTAAAAAAACCTACGCTGCTTTAAACAACGATTATAGCATTTGCCTCATATGCAATGGTCATGGAAGATTAACTTTAGATTCGGATTACCGAATAACTCCATATTTAGTGTTTAATCTACTTAATATCTCCATTACATATGGATAAAAAGTGTACTCTCAAAGTAAACTTTTCGGGCAATATTATATTGAAAGAAGTAAGATGACGCGCTGCGAGGCCTCAGTTCGCAAACTGTTAGCGTGGTTACACTGGTTACTAAGCGGCGACAAGGTCGGCAATCGTATCTGTTGACGCACCGGCGACAGCAGACGTACTGTTTGCACTATACCTATCCACCACCTAGAATGTACTGTACAGTAGGTGTGGAACGTTCTGCGACGTCGCTAATTTGGGATTTATGTTAGTTATATATTGTTATGTGAGAACTCGTGCAGTTATGGAAAATTGTATGATGTTTCAAATTCTTGGGTCAGATGATTTTCCAATGTCACCCAGATTGTTTGATATATCATTTAATTGTAACTCGAAATGATCGCTCAGGTGAGCGGTCTAGTCATCATTACGTAACATTGTCAGTTTCTGCTATCTAGTATGAGTGTATGTTGTTCAGTACTATTGTATAGACGTTTGTCACAGCCCCTGTATAGCGTGTGGCCCTTGTGGGTGAAAATCACATTAGCCTTTGTTCGAGGGCGCTTTGACGGCGCCTTTGTGCGAATTAAACCGTATTTCGCCATTGTGAGCCCTATTCAATGTTTAGGGAACATACCTATGCCATGCTAAACGCAATTACGTCCCTAACGTACCCTTGTGCTCCAGAAAATCAATATGAGATGCAAGGTTAAGCGAAGAGTCTTTAGGAAAATTTTGTAAGTAACAAAATCTTATTAACATAACACTCGAATACACGAAAATTATTAAGTTGTTATACGTAAAATACAGTAAGATCACACACACATTTGAAATAACTAACAATGAAGTCGGCTTCTCTTATGTATATTGTCGTTGTCGCAGCTTTCTCAACTTGCATTATTAGTAAGTCAGAACTACAAGTCATAATAATTAACGACAATATAGGAAGACTAGACAAATCGCGAGGAACCAAGCGCGCACTAGACATAAATATTTTATGTGTACAATATTTAAGTCCCAACAGTGCTTGAGTATGTTTTATTAGAGTCATTCGGAGCTCCTTTGTCTCGGCCAGCGAAGACAAAACTCCGCCTTGTACAAGAACTTGCTCTAGCAGTTTGGTGCACGCTACAGTCATTTCCTGTGAGCATTAAAAACTTTTTTTATTGTGCAATTTATGTAGTTTAGTGGAATTGCAAAAGAATAAGATGCATCCGGTTTTGCTCGGTGGGAGAGCATTTTCTTGGGGTTTATTTTTAACTTCAGTGGTGAGACCTAGTTCGGAGTTCTGGCTATGGAGCTAACAATGAAATATACTGCACTTGGTTTCGTTACCGCAGTAAAGAAAAGAATTAAATGTTTTTCACATCCATTTTCATCTCTTGTATTCAGGAATCTGTTAGAAAAAGTTTCAACGCGAAATGTTCTTTTGTAAACTATAAGGACAATGTGTTTTCTATTCACATTGGACTATGATTGTATCGCGCATTACAAGGTCTAATTCAGGTATAATAAAATAACTTTCGACGTGTCGAATTAAGATCTCACAGCACACCAAGTGTCAGATTTTCAGCCGTTACTTGAGATGGAGAAAATAACAGCAATTTTAGCAGCAAAAATAGTGTCACCAAAATCCAGCGAAGCCCAAAGAGCCGTAGCTCCCGCAATCAATGTGAAATCATTTCGACAATAATACACAAAGCCTGCTAGTAATTACAATTTTAATAGGTCGGTCAGCGGATAGGGGCCGCCACCCGCCGGGGTGGGGGCGAGAGGGGGGCTTAACGAGCCGGTCACAATACAACTGTACCAAGTTAAAATATATCGGTTTAATAATAATAGCGAACGAGCGAGCCGTGCCTAGTGAGGCGATTAAACACGTTTATTTGTTTGAGAGATAGTCGTTTGAATTAACGATTCTGAATTTTGAAAAGTCGGATTTTTACCGCCTTCCCACAAAATATTTAAACAGGCTTTAAACAATGTTTAACCGCGCAATGTGTACTGTTAAACTTTGTCAAAACAGTGAGTAAACCTTTTGTGGTCAGGCGGTTCATGTTTAATTAGTTTAACCTGTAGCCAAAACCTCGTTTAATTTTGTCACCTAACAAATAAAGGCCCTTCAGCCCCAAAAATATGAGGTGTGCTTACTCCAAATAAAAAACAAAGCTCTTGATTAAGAAAAGTAGAAAGAGAGAAGGGAGAGTTTTTGCCCTGCAGCAACGAATTATATTTTATCTTTGTATGGTTCCAACAACGATTTCAAGTCCCTAGTAACGAGTTTTCAGAAAACGCCTCAGACACCAAAACATCGATTTACAATCGTCAAAATTCAAGTTTAATAAAATCATTAACAAACCTATTTTGGACGTTAGAAAACCGGTTATTTTACGAGCGGGCAGAAAATTGATTAGATACAAAAAACCATCGCATTCATCGTACGTATAACGAATTGCTTAATCGCAATCGATTAGGCCATATGGTGGTAGATAAAAGCGGTAAGTGATCTTACGGCTTTAATGAGGTTAATTTATATACAAACTGACGAGCGTAAAGGCGTTTTCCACTTGGGACGTGCGAGGCAGCTAAGTTGCGTTCGAGATCAAAACTGACGAGCGGTAAAGGCGTTTTCCACTTGGGACGTGCGAGGCAGCTAAGTTGCGTGCGAGATCAAAGCTAAGTACAAAGCTATGCGATTGTTTCCAGTAAGCTAAAGAAGCTAAACAGTGAAGCAGAGCGGTTAAGATGTGGTATAGGCCGAATAAAACTTTATGGCGTCCGAGTAGATACCTACCCGGAGCAAACAAAGGGCCCGACATCTATCTATTTTACATGCCTTCTCTGGACTTATTTCTACTAGACCTGAGCTAAACTGCCCTATAATAATTATTATAATTACTTTTTCGCAAAAAAATGGCAAAACCGATTTCGATAAAATTTAAATCATCTCGAGATTCGGTTCACAATTGGCGAAACTATCGATGAACATACACAAAAAAAATATAAAAATATATAAAAGTCGGTTAAAAATAGCCAATCCTGATTGGTGGACATCAAAAGACATCTTTAGCTGCACATATTAGCTAAACTAAATGGAATAGCAACCTAATAGTAATAAAAGCCGATGGTTGTGTCATGGAAAAGATATGAATAAGTACTTTACTAGTTCAAGGAGGAAAACGTTTATCTAATGACGAGTACGTGGTTATTGCATAAACATGAATGGTTAGTAATTTTACTAGCGTGTGGAATTACTTTATAAAACACACGAATTGATTTTAATTTTATAATGATTGCCACACTAGGTTTATCTCAAAAGACTCTGTAAAGCTGGCAAAACGATATACACTTAACAAATTTGGGTTAGGCGTCGGTAAGCGTTCTAACTTAATTGGATAAAGCGTCTGGAACGGTTTTCCGAAATTTGCAGCTTCAAGTCCTGCGATCGCGGCAAATTTTTGTAAATATTTATCACAAAAATAACTCTTTGACATAATATACCCATTATGTAGATTTAAGATACGTATGATGTCGACAGGTGACCTTATCTAAGACGGTAGGATCGCGCTAGATGCAAACTGCTTTCTACTGCTCATACTGAAAACCTATTGGGGAGGCTTATGTCCAGCGGTAGACTTCCTATGGCTGAAACGATGACGACTTTGTAGGTACGATGAGTACTTAATGTGAAATGTAATAATAATAACCAAGAATGAAACTACTAGTAAGATTGTACGACGACGAATCAAAGCTTTCTAGAGGCCGTATCAAAGTTTATGGCGTATTAAGTTTGAGGCGCGACATTGAGCAGTAGCAGATTCGTTATGTCAGCTGCGTGAGAAGAGGGGATATCTGCGCAGCTTGTAGATAACTTTACAGACGCCATAAAGTTTGATTCGGGATATATAATTATTTTGCGAAAATAGGGTGCTATGTAAATGAAATAGTATAATTGTATCGAAATATAAGTACCTCATTGATGTGACATTGTGTTGTAGTTCCGTAAAACCTTGAGTTAATTTATATCAACTAGTGTAGTGCTTAAAATATTTAAAAGTAAATAGATAAGATAGACAAAGTGTCGGTATCGGAGGGTAATAACAATTTATTGTTACAGAGTTAATTGAGAAGATAAAATATGTACAATATAATTATGTTACGTATTATTTTATCATACATTTTGTTTTAAATGATTAATTAGTTCACAAGTCTCATTCTTGGAACCGATAAGAAAACCACAATTTTCATCAACATAATGTACATATCCATAAAAGGTTCGAAGAATAGTAAAATACCTATGATATACCTAATTGATTATTTACAAAACCAAATTAACACCACTCTCTATCACTTAGTGGTATTTTCGGTAAATGTCACAGCTGGTTTTAAATTGCTTTTCACCTACCGAACAACAAATTTAAAATAAAACTCTAAATATGGATATAGCATTTTATTTATTATCAAGTGAGAATGTGTGTGAGAATTAACACTATTTATTTATTTACCTACTTATTACATTATGCATTGATTTTATTACTTGAATCAACCTTCTTGATCACAACCTTTTTGCAATTAAAGAAAAAACTAGATTGCTGCCGGCAGCGCCATTGTGACCGCGCTCCAACTACCGGTGGTTATTTTTTATTTTCATTGTTAGAGCAATCCACGTAAAAATATGCGACGGGCGGGAAAATCCCAGCAAAGGCCGTCCGAGTGACGACCAATTTGAGATAAGTGAACCGCCAGCGCCGCGCCGCCCGCCTCGGCCTAAAAATACCAAGGGTTGACCCGTCGACTCGATAATGGTGAAAAATTAAACAGGGGAGGACGTTGGATGGACGCGCCGACGGGAATCAATTTTTAAAGTTGTCGAGACTCGATAATTAGTTCATGAAAAGATTTCAGTTAAGTTAGTATTCTTTCGTTAAGTTCCTTTCAGCCATAGGACGTCCACTGCTGGACATGTGCCTCCCCTAAACATCTCCATAAGTTAGTATTATTAGTAGTATGTAATTCACACAGCTGTGAAATTCCCACGATGTTGGTCCACTAACAGATTCGTAAAATTACTAACAAGATTATAGGTTTCCTTTACAAGAGCTGTGTTTATGAAATAGTCTAACATGTGTATGAGTTTAGTTAGAAAACTTTACACAAATTAAAATATTCCTAATACTCAATAAACAACTTCTATGTAATGATTATTTTGTGAGATATAGGTATTGTAACTAGTGTAATTCGTTTGTATTTCAATTTACAATTAGTAAATGATGAAACACAAAAGTTTTTAACAAAAGTTTCTCCGTAACAGAAAACGTATCTAAAAATAATGATTACGAAATAATTCTAGAGTATGGAATGTTGAAACAGTCAGCTCATATATTTGTTAGAGCTGATTGAAAGCGACTCCCATCCAGCATGCTCCTTCAACCTACCAACGTAATATATTCGTTCGAAACAAATTACTAAGCGGAGAAAACACGAAATCAGCTAAGTGGCGTAATATTTCTCGATAAAAGCAACCCTAGACCGGTTCACGGCAGCATCTGAGTCAGTAATTATGCGCATACATTATGCCAATAACGCGTCACCAACCGGGGAATTATAAGTTTATATAAACCATATTTTTTTCCTTCAACATAATACCTACTTAGACGTCTAGAAAGAACCGATGTAAAGCTAAACGATTACATGACGTCTAAAAACACGTCACACTTTTTGCTGCGGACAAAAAATGAGATTAGGCTTTAGCTTTCTAACTTAGGATTAAGTTGGCAAATTAAGAGACAAGACTTTAGAGTAATAAAAACGACACTGACAAAAATGTTGAATAAAAAATATTTCACAATGAAAATTTTCTAGAAGTTAAATACGTAAATGTTTCATAAAACGTCGAATACCTACGGAAAATTCGGGGAAACTAGAATTTGTACTGTACTGTAGTATATCATATGCCTTTTTTATTAGTCCACTGCAGGACGTAGGCCTACCCACAAAGGGCGATTGGGCCAAATCCACCAAGCTGGCCCAGTGCGGGTTGGTGGATTCACATACGCCATCGAATTTCTTCTCAGACGTATGCAGGTTGCCTCACGATGTTTTCTTTCATCGAAAAGCCAGTGGTGTGAAATTCTGAACATAAAATCCAAGGAATTCATACGTACGGGGACCGGGATTTGAACCCACGACCTTACGATTGTAAGGCGAGTGTCATTACCACTAGACCGAAAATAGAATTTAGTGTTTAGTGTCGCTTATATCCTTCTTACTAATACATATTATAAATCCAAAAGTATGTTTGTTGGTTTATTGATTTGTTACACTTCAAAAATAGCAACGGAGCTCTATAGTCTCGGTTTGAAAGACGGAAAGTGACATAGGCTACTTTTTATCCTGGAAAAATGAAAGGTTTCTATGGCATAAAGACCAAAAAACGCGAGCTAAGCCGCGGGCAAAAGCTAGTGTTAGATAAATTAGAAACGTGTGTGGAGTGCTGAAGGTACTATAGTTAATTTTCGTAGTACATAGTTAGAAATAGGTGCGGCCCAAGTGCAGACAAAAATCAAATTAATTTATTATGTGATCTTAAAAAAATATCTATCTCATCTTCACTATCTCTACTACTATCATTTAGTATCCAACATTTTCCAAACCTACAAGTTCCATAGATTTCCTCACCACGGCCTTAGTCCTCTATTATATCATTTTCTCATGTTCATTAGCTCATGAACAAATAAACATTACTTCAATAGCTGAGACTTGAAACTTGTCTAATTAATCTCTAACACGGCCTTATGAAGGGTTCTCAACAACCAGTTTTCCCACAATAGATACAGCCAGTGAGATCAAAATCCAGTTAAGCTGGCTTTTTACACAGCTTTGCCAGTTAATTAGGTTGACTGAGGATAATGTGATGTTCCACCAATTAAAAATTATAGCGACATGGGTACGGTAGGAAAAACTTGGGATACGTAGCATGGATACTGCATCTAAGCGGCCTTGTAGACTGGTGGTCGTTCGATCTTTAAAGATATATGTAATGATTTCCGAACAGAATAAAGCCCGATTCGGTATTGCGGTTCGGACCGCGGGGCGAATCGCCCATGACTCTTTTTGAAGGCTCCCATTCGCCCCGCGGGGCGAAACGCTGAGAAAGATGAAGGAAATGTTTGTTTCGAACCACGTTGATAAAGAACAATTCGCCCATTTGCGGAACTGAGATCATAACGGAACTATTTTACAACTAATTCGTAAATACTATAGTATTATTCATCATTTCACTCATGTTTATCCAGCTCACCTTCACGAGCTCAAAATTATCAACCGTCAATTTCCCGAACTCGAGAGATAAGAAAAAAATAATTCATCATATGGCCCATTGAACGAAACCAGATACAAAATATCGTGTGTCGAGACAATACGAGACGAAACGAGTTCCGAAAACACCTTTTCACAGCCTCGAGAATAACACATACCTCTTGTGTACTATATGATACATAATGTTTATGTATCCAGTTAAGTGTGGTATAGGATATAGCGTGCAAGACAGCACTTCTCCGAGCGCAGTCGTTGATTGCATCGGCGGGCATTTAAAAGGAACTCTATCGACCGCTGATCGAGGTTGAATAAGCGTGTGCGCCGGTTGTAGTGATACCATGATGAGGCATTTCCCTTATGTTACCGCGGTGAGCCGTGGAGCAAGACTTATACTTAAGTTACACGGAGCGGTGCTGCAGCGTATCGTAGGACGCACCGCTCCGTGTGCGACGATACGACTACGCTTACGCCTCGTGTGCGAAGAGGGTTACTGTCATTACGACAGACGTAGCGTACTGGTGTAAAAAAGGAGGCGTAAAAAAGTAACTGTTGATTAATTTCTTTAAAAAATTGACTGAATTTTTATTTTCGTAACTTCTTACGGCTTTTAATTTCAATATGAATGATACAGTGATTGAATTCGTGAAACTGGTTGTATCGTTTCCTTGTCTATATAATTATTTATTGAGTAAATAATCATAGAAAAATGTAACAGATAAAGCTTAGGCAGAAATATCGTCTAAAATAAACTGATTTTATAAAATGCCAATATAAAGCCATTATTTCAACTGAGATCTTACTAAACCCGACGATAACGTGTGTGGAACACTCTACTCGTCTCATACGCGTTGCGTCGTAACAATACGCTTACAATACGACTACGCCTTGTGTGCGAAGGGCCTGTAAGTGCAATCATGGTAACATATTTTTAAATTGATTAAAAAAAAACTCAAATACGTGTGTTCTTTGTAACTTCTAGGTGTAGAATAGTTTTTTATTTTAATTTCTATCAAACTTAAACAATTTCAAAGACTAAAATGTGTCCTAATCAACCAACTATGACTGGTTTATTTACAGCCCAATCACTTCCGTTTCAAGAAGAATTTCACCTTGGCAACTGAACAAGTTAATTTAATTTTCAAACCAACAATATATAAACAATAGACAAATAAATAAAATTATAGTCACGATAAAATTGAACGAGTGCGGTTCTCATATTACGTTCTTATGGGCACCCTATCCGCGCGTCCATGTGTGGGTGAGGCGATGCACACGCACACGTGCATGACCGTCGTCAACGGATGCGGACTGTCTGTCTATTTACCGAGTATCCACTGCGGACCGCGGCGCGGGTGTCATTTCAACGATTTATAGCGGCATTGCAGGCGCAAGTATGGGAAAACTTCAACATAACGGTCCGACGCGGGTAAAAACGTGTGCGCCTGCGTTCAGACTGTCATTGTTGTCACAACAAAGGGCTGGGAATCATTTGGGGAGTGATTGCCACACACGATACGGCCACATTACGAATTCAATTTTCATTGAGTTTTATGACTCAACCATTTCAGTTTTCAAATTGACAATATTCTCTGGCACATTGGCGGCGTAGCAACAGCAACATCGGTTTTAGAAAGTTGTCTCGACTGTTTCACTCGAGAGCACTTTTTAGTCAAGAATGCAGAAATGGCCAAACACTGGCAGCCCTACAAAGCGAGTCATGCAAGACGGGCGATGTTTTATTCTCGGTACAAGTTAGACTAGATAGAGATCTAGTCTTGCATGTGTGTGTTAGCGACATAGATAGGTCGAGGCAAACAAATGCGTCGCACTATAGATCTAGTTTGTTTACAGCATACATAAGACAGTACGAGACGCCTACAAAGTCATGTGTAGTAGGTATACATTTAACTAACCTAGCTATATGATGCTAGAACATGTAAGACGTGCCAATTATGTAGAGCTGCGCGCGAGAAGCCAAGTCAAAGGGCAGCAGTTTCTGTTATTAATGGGCTATTGTATGATAGCAGTGCACAACTAGACTGCAATAGGATGCCTAGCAATGAATATCCCAAAGTGGGGCAAGTGAATTGTAAGTTTCTAAGTTGACATAGAGTCATCTCTATGTAGGTATGCACAATGTACATGTAAAGTACAAATTAAATACCAGTATATATTAATACATTTTAAAATCCTGGAAATTTTGACTGACGAACCACCGGAGGAGGTATACAATTCGATTCATATATATTTTTTTTACGTATAACCACACATAACTTTTTCATATTAGTCCGATTTCAATAATTCTTTTTTAAATTGGAAAGAATATACTTCGAAATTGGTCCCATTTAAATTTTATCGAAATCAGCTGAGCCATTTTTGATAAATCAACAATAATGTGAAAAATGCTACTTCGATCCGTGCAAAATATTCGTGAATTCTGTACATGGGTGAAGTTGGTCATACTATTTTTTACAAAAAATAATTTTATAGACAATAGTGAGCATGCAAAACTGACAAAAATTGTTATACTTAGACCTATGTCTGTACCTGGAGATCTTAGTTTAAACTTTAAACCTTAATTAGGTTAAGTTGAATTTTGTCTTTTTTTCGACTAGCTAAGAATATCAATGGAATTCACTGTCGACTCATTATGGTGGATTTATTATGTATTGGTATGCGTTTGGTACACTGCCCGTCGTTAAGCAGATATGCGGTCTAGTCTAGGGTGTAACATGCTTACCTAGATGATATCTTTGTGAGTTAGAGTGAGATAAGTTTAGTATCATATACTTTCAAAATCTAACATCTACGTCTCTCTAACTACAGAAATTTGCTAACTTCATATGATGTTGGCTACAAGCTACGGATCATCGTCATTGGGTTATCCGCAGTTTATAGCTGACATCACAAGCGCCAAGATGTTTGATTTGGCCATTAAGTCTTTTACCACAAATTAAATTCAGACCAATTCAGCATTGAAAACACCTTTTGTGTTCTTACTAACAATTAATAAAGTTATCACAAAGAATTCTTAACTTTGCCAAATAAACTTTGAACACAAATGAAAATTGTTCAGAGTTATTCTTTTGTGATATAAAACTTTGATAATAACAGAAAAGAATTTGAGTTAAAGGCCCAGAGAACAAATGGAGAACTGCTACGGGCAAACAATGGATGCTGAAAACTTTGAAATGAGTAAATCTCTTTACAGCTTGTGCAATATTGAGTTATTTGTAACTTTTTACATTGTAAGAAACAAGGTTTACAGATTAATGTTTACATGATGTGCTCTCATGTTGTAAAGATATATGTCGCTCATTTACACATACTCGAAGTATCATTAAAATGTATGTGACAGGGTACATTCTTTCTTTTACATGAAATTATACTTCTAATGTCAATTTACCATTTTTCTAGTTCTATTTCCTGTTACGTAAATTCTGTAACCTAACCTTGGTCCTATACCTAACCTTTTAAGTCTATGTACAGTGTATTCTGTAATTTAGGATGGAATGTGTCTGACCGTAAGCAACTCTGCTTAACCTGGGTTATAGGGCAAATCATACAAGTTGGTGGACATGTTAGCTACAAGCTATACGAAACACAATCAACGCGCAGTTTTATGTGAGCTTCAGTCAGGATTGGATATTGCGCAGCTTGTAGCTAACTTCACATTGGCCAACTTGTATGATTCAGCCTTTATTATGCTCTTATGTGATGTGGTACTCATAAATAGGTATTGTAGCATTTTATTGCTGAAAGAATTTTTTAATGAATTGTATTTCAATTCATTAATTTAAAGCATTAAAATAATATCTCTATCTAATATTGATGTAGAAGTTTGGACTATTGATGCTGAGCACAAAATGGATTAATCTATTTTCTAAGTCCAGCTAAGGTCAAATTTTAGAAATATTGTAAATACCTACTTATCATTAATGTTATCACTACAATGCCGACTTGGTGACAGTGACAATGAAAATGGAGAAACAATTTTACTATATACACTAATGTTTTTCAATTTGACCTCTGCTCAAATAATTATATGTTCACAAAGAAGTTAATAATTTCCTGAATCAAGTTATTCAATAAGTACCTGTAGAAATTAGATTTCAAAAATATTTTCCTTGTATTATGTTCCCTGACTCGGTTTACTTACTAGTAAGAGGCTGCAGTAATAATTAGTATCCCGATAGCATTTAATCACTACACATAACTTCACAAGCGTCATGGAATGTAAAAATCACAGATGTTGAAAATAAAATAAAGTGAAGTCTGAAGAGTCTTCTAGAAACCCCAATTCACTGGTAACACGTTTCTCACGCTACTGAGAGGTGACGCGTCGGCATAGCGCGAGAATAATGTCGTCGGCCGCTAGCCACTGCCGCGCGCCGCGCCGTTCCACCCGCGCCACTGACGCTACCACATTCCCGCTCTCTTTACACTTTACTAGACAATTTCATCAATACAAAACTACACCAAACTATCTTCTAATACTAAAACTACTATTTTACATCCAAATAACTTAGAAACTCACCGTAAATTTGCCGGATTCAACAACAAAGAGACTTCAGCCACGCGCTCCAATTATAGGACACTCACTATTCACGAATGCACAAGGTTTATATTGTAAATTGAATGCACGAAAGAGTCCGGAACGCTCACAGTCTGTTTATAAAGTTATTTTGAAGAAAGTTCTATAGTTTTCGTAGTTTTATTCACAAAACTACGAAAGTATACCGTGAAGCACCGCCAGCCACATACAAAATGGCGGATTTGCGTAACGAAACGAAAGTGACGCGCTGACGCGCCGGTATAGAAAAGTAAAATTGTCTATGACTACAAGAGTAGGACAACGTGGCAGACTATCCAAACATTTTTCATTGCTAGACTTTTTAAAAAAAAAAATTAATTTATCATTCCGTATTGATTTTTTATGAATAAAAAGATATTTTTGCAATTCATTTACAAATACAAATTAAACAATGGCTAAACTTCAAATGTAAATTAAACACTATAATTACCATAGAGAATGGATTATACAACTCTGTTTTCTCTTTGGCTGCTCAGTTTCACAAACAAAAATGGTTTTCTTAATTTAAATTGATCATGGAAACTAAGTTCCTTAGTTAAAGTCCGAACTACCAACCACCTTGTGAAATAAGCAGACTAGTTCTACAATTACTAGGTTGTGAATTTTTTTAACACATTTTAATTATTTTGTGTAATCTGTAAAGCTATATTTTACTGTAAATAATAATAATAATAATTATTGATAAGTAGTATGAACTGTGAGTATGAACGTTGGATAATAATATTTTATTTTTATATTGCAAATTGTCTCCGTCAGCGCGCGAAATCATTTTTTTTTTGTTTTTGCCTTTTACAGGTAAACTACTTATTTTAAGTTTACAATTAACTCATATAGCGACCATGAATAGGTAGCGTTTACGATTGACCTATACCTCAAAATCAAAATAATGCTTGGTTTATGCCTAAGGTTTATGCACGAAAGTGCATCAATGTTTTTCGATGAATAAAGCCGGAAACATACTATCGGACGCGGCTGACAGACTGAGATAGCGACTGAGAGCCGCGACTTAGCAATGTGCACAGTCTTAAAACATCCGGTGTGCCAGATCGCTCTCGGACGTCCAAACGCTCAAGGTCGTCCGAAGGTGACGTCCGCGACTTATGTCCGATAGTGTGTACGGCTCAGTGTACTTTCATAGTCTAGGTCGCGGCTGTCAGTCGCTTCCATAAGCCGCGTCCAATAGTATGTTTCGAGCTTTAGCAATGTGCAGTCTTTAAATTGCCGATGCTGAATCCCAATGCAGTGGACGCACCTCGTCGGCATTTCGTAAATGACGACGCTCCGTACGCACCGTACGCTCCGATTCCGATCCAGTGGACGCGCAGCTTTAAAACAACCGACCGGTGTGCCAGATCGCTCTCGGACGTCCGAACGCTCAATGTCGTCCGAAGGTGACGTCCGCGACTTATGTCCGATAGCGTGCACGGCTCAGTGTACTTTCATACTCTAGGTCGCGGCTGTCAGTCGCGTCCGTAAGCCGCGTCCGATAGTATGTTTCCAGCTTTACCGATGGTTTTCACCTTAGTTTTTCGTCAGTGGACCCATGTGCATAAACTGGCCACTATTTTGGTTTCTAGGTGAATATATGCATGAAGTTTTCGTACATATATGTACATATTAACACCATCAATTCATGAGCAATACATGAGTTTTGAATTTCGCGCGCTGACCTGGAGGATCCACCATAAACCCATTTTTCAGTGTGACTGTTTTCAGAAGATTGCCTACTGGTTTAGTAGATTTTAGATGTAAAATTGGTGGTGTGGTAGATTTTCAGTAGTCTGATAAATCAGTAGAATTAATAAATGCTGTGGAGGGAAAATGGGTGGAGAAGTTCTTAGCGTATACGGTGCGAGAAAAAAGATGTGCTATACATACTTATTTAGCTATATATACGTTGTTATGATTTTATCATATTTAGACTCTTGATAATAGTAAAAACCTGCATAATACTAATAGAAATGATAGAAAATTAAATTAAAGAATGCTCGAAACACCTATAAGGCGTATATAATACGTATAAATATGTCGAATTTTTTAAGTTTATTTATTCACATAAGAAAGACCACCAGTATTTACATAAAATATTAGGTGGAATTAACACTTTCGTAACAAACAATATATATAACAAAATATTCGCAACGAAATATACGCATAGTAAACATCGTTGCGATGTTTACTATGAACTTCTTGGAAATTCACTTTGACACTTCCGTCAAAGTGAATTTCCAAGATAGCCGTTTTAGTTCCTCAAATCGCCACCGCCAACTTAGGTACCTACGAGCCGACTGAGGTACTACGGAACCGACAGTTGGCGGTATACCCATCCAGAACAGCGTAGTTCAAGTGCAACAGGGCGAGGATGGGCAGCAGCACCCCCGTCGTGAGAGCTACGCCCTGCGATTGCCCAGCGCGGCAATTACACATATATTAAAATTATAGTTGTTTCTGTATGGCTCTATAGATTTGTGTACAGCGCCCCTGGCGGAAGCATGGAAAACAAACCAAAATGTATAGAGCCATACGACGTACGCGAACGGGAAAGTTCAAGTAAACTACGCAAAACTTGGACTAAAGTTCGAAGCATATTATCGGACGCGGCTTACGGACGCGACTGACAGCCGCGACCTAGATTATGAAAGTACACTGAGCCGTGCACACTATCGGACATAAGTCACGGACGTTACCTTCGAACGACCTTGAGCGTTCGGACGTCCGAGAGCGATCTGGCACACCGGATGTTTTAAAACTGTGCAAATTGCTAAGTCGCGGCTGTCAGTCGCGTCCGTCAGCCGCGTCCGATAGTATGTTTCCGGCTTACGGGCTCAGGCACCCAACAGTGGTTTTGTAAAGCTCGAGACATACTATCGGACGCGGCTTACGGACGCGACTGACAGCCGCGACATAGACTATGAAAGTACACTGAGCCGTGCACACTATCGGACATAAGTCGCGGACGTCTTCGGACGTCCGAGAGCGATCTGGCACACCGGATGTCTTAAGACTGTGCACATTGCTAAGTCGCGGCTGTCAGTCGCGTCCGTAAGCCGCGTCCGATAGTTTGTTTCCGGCTTAAATAGACATTAAAAAAACTAGTATTGTCTTCAGCTGCTCAGACAAAATAAAAAAATCAAGACAGAATGTTGTTAACAAACAAGTGAAGCCGACCAAAACTACGCCTCGCCGTGTACAGACAATTTACATACACATCAACGTACAAGGAAACTACGCCTTGGCTTGACAGTCGAACTATGGCGGCGCAACAGCGACGCACTCACACATGTATAGAAAACTGGCTTCACTTGACTGTTCAACGACGTTCCCACTTGATTTTTTTATTTGCTCTGAGTTCATCTGTAACTGATTTAATAAATCAATTTGCCGAAAAAATGGCAAGAAAAGTATGACAAAAAATAAAAACTTTACTACGCAACGATCAGTCGTTGATCGCCGAGTCTCCTCTCCCCCATCCCTGCTTCATTGCTTTTCAAATGAATCGCCTATGTGTGTCTACCTAAATAATGCAGCTACGCATTGAAACAAACGCCGATAACGACACAGCGGCGTGATTTTAATGAACATTCTAATAAAAACTTGTCGTGATCGGCGTAACTTAGAAAAAAAACCGTTACGACAAGAGGTCGTGATCAGCTGGCAAAGTGTTAACTTCTATTTGGACCCCCAACTAATTCTGACACTGGGCACAAAGCACGCTACGCCACTGATTACATAGGTACCTAATAGAGTTGGTGAATCTTCACTAATTCCATTGATCTACCCGGGGCACTGCCCCGCCTAGCCCCTGGGTAGCTACGCAACTGGATCTGCCCAGTCCTATGATCTAGATTGAGTCTGTGAGAGTGAGTGACGGTGCCGGATTATTCGTAAAGCATATTAAGCAATTTTTAGGACGGATTCTAGAATATGATAGCTGTTACTTTTACACCTGTCCTGCCATTCTAGTATGGATTCTTGATTATGACAGCTGCCACCTTGACATCTGTAATTTTTTAAACTAAAAGTTATCTGTTATGATTTTTATTTTAAGTGCTTTCCACACTAGATTTTTATCTCAAAGAGTTATCTTTGTGATAAGCATTTCAAAAATCTGAAGCGAACGCAGGATTTGAACCTGCCCCTTCGGATCACTAGCCCGGCGCCACCAACGCTATAAGTTGGGAAATGTAAGCACTTCGGAAATTTGAAGCTTGCGTAGGAGGCGAGCTGGCTCAGTTGGTTAGAGCGTCGGGCTAGTGATCCGAAGGGGCAGGTTCAAATCCTGCGTTCGCTTCAGATTTTTGAAATGCTTATCACAAAGATAACTCTTTGAGATAAAAGTTTGCTATTAAGTTTGGTTCGGCCTATATTAATTTTATGTCGATAGTTTTATCGAAACGGGGAAATTGATAAGTGTAGTGTGGTAGTAACAACACTAATCCGCCATATTGTGTGCGGTGGATATGCAGGTTTTTTCGTCGCTAGGGCAATTCCATTTGACTCCTACTTCATTGATCTAGAACGCATTCACGACGAGAACTACCTACGTTTCTCTACAATAACTAGACAGAGACACAGAGACAAAATATGTCAGAGATAAAGTAACCGTGAACCATTAAGTACTTAGGTTAAGTACTTAATGCTGTGAACTGACTGTACTTAACTACTGTAACTATATAATATAAATAACCGACATTGAGAGTGAATCAAGGAAGTGATTCCTACTTCATTGGAGTGAATGGTCGATCGATCTGTCAGGTAAGGATTGTATTATTAAGGTAGTCACTCACAGATGTCACTACCTGAATATTTAGATAAACTTGAAGTTATTATTAAATAATATTTTTAAAACATCGATTAAATCCGATATATCGTACGAAAAATATCGAATAAATTCTATATATCGATATTAAGAGAATATCCCTAGTATAATCTATCCCTGGTAGAAAATAAGTTATGTCAGTAGATTCATTATAAAAAAATAGAAAATAATGTTAATTGCTTAATTGTCAGTTTTCAGTACAGGAGAAAAATTACTCAGGTTTAGATGTGTACACGGTTTTGAAAACGGTCACACTGCCATTTTTTCATTATGTCAAGCAAAGTAACATAGACTACAGCGAGCAAGCTAGCTTGATCCTTTGCATCACTTTGCATTGCTTTGGCTTGGTAAGTGATCAAAATCGGAATTGTGTTGTGAATGATTGTGAATATTTCTGAACGTGAAAGTTTTTATTTTGACTGTGCGTTCCTTAAAAATGGTCAAATAAATTATATTAAAACGCTTCGTTTGGAATGATCTTTGGTATCAAGCTCAGCTTGCTTATATTAGTGCTTTGACATTCTCTCAATCAGCTGAGTTTTGTTTTCATTTGTAGATCTTCAAAGTGAACTTCTCCGTTGCTCCTACGAGACTTTAGAAGACCTCCACTCCTGTTCAACATTACCGAAGATACAATGAACGAGATAAAATGCCTGGAACACGCTACATTAAAGGTAAAAGCGTCATATGCCCTATTAAAATTTTCTCATACAGATGCTGTGATGTTAAAATGGCTGCATTATTTATACTAACAAATACCTACATGTCAGATTATGTCAGTAGGTAGAAGCTGAAGGCCAAGTCTGTATAATAGATCATGTTTCGAAATTCGTCTTTTTGCAAAACTCCTTGCTACCTATGTAAAAAAATTACATGCTATTTAAAATATCTGCACATATTGCTACATCATTTTTTTAGCTAGGTTTGCTTTCTTTGTTTACTATTCATTGTAAAGGTACCTACTTGATGTCTGAAGATGTGTAGTGTCAATAAGTAATGTTTATTTATTTTTATTATTGATTTGAGAAAGACAATGGCTTCACACACAATACAATATGTACATGAGTAGGGCAAGACATACAAGAGTTAAAAAAACATATTATGATATTATGCATCTACTGGCTTCTACTGATTACATTTTATGGTGATAAAAATTAAACAAACATCAATGCATTTTATTTTCAAGCAGTACAATATTTGATAAAACAGTAGGGCCTTGATAATTCCCAACTCAAACTAATCCACGTCTGCCATAGTAATTTGCTTTGCCACACTCTTAATGTTGAATTTAACTTTTTAACACACTTTTATTAGTTTTACCTGTATGTTTGCTTGCTTGCTTGTAACCAACCCCTTTGAGCTCGATTATGACCTACTTTGAGTGATCAGATTTTTTAATTTTTTAAACTTTGCACACCTATCAAAAACTGATGAAAATACATTTATTAAAAAAAATAATTTTAGTTATACAACTTTTGTTTGTTAGCAAGTCTGCGAATATGGGGTTCTGCTGTCTTCTATAAACATTTGAATTAGTAAATAAATGCTGGCAAGTCTCGCAATCTATCCCCTTTGCCCCTGTACCACCCGCAATCCACACAAGATTTGTGAGTACAAATGAAATCTGCCAAGAGCGAGTTGAGATGTAGGCTTATGAATATTCAGTTAAACTGATGCAAGGTCTACCAGAGAACTACTAGTATAAAGGGGGTCCTTGAAATCGTGCTTGATTTTCTGTTTCCTGTTTACATTACGTTTAAATGCTCAATCTCAGTATCTATTCCATTGTACATTGTAGGTGCCATATGAGATATTCATTAAGTACCATAATGCCCAGTCTCCACTATCTTTTCCATTGTACATTGTAGATGCTATTCAACAAGTGTAATACCCAATCTCACTAAGGAATAGCCATTTTGCTTTGTATCATTGTACGTTGTATTGAATCAAACGTTTTGGAGGGAGTAATGTTAGTCACAAATTACGGATAACCCAATCCTGACTGAGCTCACTTAACAGTTGCGCGAGGATTGCGTTTCCCGCAGCTTGTAGCTAATCCCACAGTCGCCAAGATGTTTGCTTCGGCTTCTGTAACAATGTAGTAAAGCTTACTGAGTTCTGAATGTTAACTGTCACTCTATTCCATTGTATACTGTAGGTGCTATATAAGATATTCAGCAGATATTCAACAAGGTTTCAGTAATGTAGTAATGCCCAATGAGTTCTGAATGTGAAGTCTGACTAATTATTCCATTGCACATTATGGGTGCCGTATGAGATATTCAACAAGTGGTACCATAATGCCCAGTCACACGGTCTATTCCACTGTATATTATAGGTGCCGTATGAGATATTCAACAAACGGTACCACAATGCTCAGCGAGTTTTATACGTGAGGTATCAATATCTATTCAACTCATTGTACATTGTAGGTGCCGTATGAGATATTCAACATTTGATACTGCAATGCCCCGCGAGTTCTGGACATGAAGTCTCACTATATATTCCATTCATTGTACATTATAGGTGCCGTACAGTATAGGTGATTCAACATGTGGTACTATAATGCCCAGTCTCTCACTATCTATTCCACTGTATATTATAGGTGCCGTATGAGATATTCAACAAGCGGTACCGCAATGCCCAGCGAGTCCTGGACGTGGAGGCGCGACACGTGGCCGGAGCGACAGCAGAGATTGACACAGCAGCCAAGAAGCCAGTCACTGCAGGGGAAATTGACACCCTGTTGGGAGGAATGGTAAGACACATTATTTTTGTTGTAAATTATAGGTGCCGTATGAGATATTCAACAAGCGGTACCGCAATGCCCAGCGAGTCCTGGACATAGAGGCGCGACACGTGGCCGGAGCGACAGCAGAGATTGACACAACAGCCAAGAAGCCAGTCACTGCAGGGGAGATTCACACCCTGTTGGGAGGAATGGTAAGACACATTATTTTTGTCGTAAATTATAGGTGCCGTATGAGATATTCAACAAGCGGTACCGCAATGCCCAGCGAGTCCTGGACATGGAGGCGCGACACGTGGCCGGAGCGACAGCAGAGATTGACACAACAGCCAAGAAGCCAGTCACTGCAGGGGAGATTCACACCCTGTTGGGAGGAATGGTAAGACACATTATTTTTGTTGTAAATTATAGGTGCCGTATGAGATATTCAACAAGCGGTACCGCAGTGCCCAGCGAGTCCTGGACGAAGCCCGCCATGTGGCTGGAGCAACTGCAGAGTGTCAATACATGGCGGCCAAGAAACCAGTGACTGCAGGGGAGATTGTAGGTGTTAATCTCCCCTGCAGTCACTGGTTTCTTCACACGTGGTGGAGGAATGGTAAGACATTCTTGTTATTAGTTCACTTACCTCTTCTTGCAAGATGTTAGGTTGTATATTTTTTATTCTTGCTGTTTGTATTTTTTACAAGCCTTTATTTAACTAGCAATGGATGAAATGAAATGAAATATTTATTCCACTAAGATAGAGTACATTTACATGGTGTTTCAGATTAATTAGTTCCTTCTATTTGCCATTTATTAGCATGTGGAAAAAAGCACTTAAGTAAATATAATGTAAGTTCAGGTGAAATCTTGCAAGTTACTTTTTACCAACTTCCCGGTTTCCGATTGAGCTGAAATTTTGCACGCATATTTATATCGCGTGACAATGCAATAATATGGTATATTACGTAGCTTTTAGCTAACTTCACATCCGTCGACTTGTACGATTCTGCCTATACCAACTGTAATTGTTTAAAAGTCAATTAATACCATTCATTCCTATCCAGATGATATATACCGCTACGAATAATTACAGCAGTCAGTGACACGGACAAATGGACACAGACACTTCATTTAAATATTGTAATCTCGATTGTTGTATCTATTTATATACGAGTAAATTGTGCCACTTTTTTTAAACACATTCTGCTTTAAGTTGCACTCTGACCCTACGAATAGAGATTGTACTTTGGTAAGGGTTATTAAATAATCCTCTAAGTTCCTCCTCTAAAATATACCTGTGCCCCAATTTTCAATTTCAATGGTAACTATTTAAACTAGTACTAATATAGCCCCAGACCGACGTACAAAATAAAACCGACGTTTTAATGTTTTCCCTGTGATTATACCGTCATACCTTCATACCGTCAAACCGTCAAACCGTCAAACCGTCAAACCGTCAAACCGTCAAACCGTCAAACCGTCAAACCGTCAAACCGTCATACCTTCATACCGTCATACCTTCATACTGTCATACCACAGAGAAAACTTTATAACCGTGGTTTGATTTTGTACGTCGATCAGGGGCTGCTATTCTGAGAAATCGCCTAAATAGCGTTTGATCATAACCACTATTTGACGATATTTATCAATTATTCACGAAAACAATGTTTCTTTTTTTGTTTATTTTTTTCCTTTAATTGTTGTAATAGCATAAAATATATCCTAAAAATGGTCTTAATCAATCCCTTTCATTGATTATTAAAAATATTTGACAGGTATTTTTTCTTTTGTCAATTAAACAATAATTGATGAAGATATAGCCTGTTAAAGTCCCGCGTGACGTCACAAGTGCCATACAAATGTATAGACTTCTGTGAAAGAGATGACGTCACGACCCCCACTCCCAAACTTTGACAAGGTTCATCTTTGTCATATGTTGTTAGATTGACGAAAGAAAAAATACGTGTCTAATATTTTTTTTAAATCTATCTCACGGACTTATTATAATAATGATTTTATATCCAGTCATCATGTCTATTGCCTATTTTAAATAGACACAACTGTAAAGTTAAAGTGACAACCTGGCTACTTACTCAAGATTATCAATCTTCTGAAGATATTTTAAATGAACCTTCATTAGGTCTGCCTTGTAAAATCTAGATCTGAAACACACTCAGTTCACTCTCATTTACGCACATGCACTTTATCCCTGCAAACCTTGGCTCTCATGAGACCTCGCGTATTGCAGGGATAATACACTCACGCACTCAATCACACTACACACTTTCATTCACATCCATAACAAAATTTATTAGTTATTTCAAAATTTTAAATTGGCTTTGTATTTTATTACTAATTTATTTTTCTTTGATTGTATTAATATGATTTAGTTCCTGCTGTTATCCGGCGGAGGGCATTGCTATTCCAAAACACAGGTTAGTTCCTAGCTTGGATGGCAATGTTTCTCAACTTGATAAATTACTGAGTATTTCTTGACTAGTGTTAATAAGATAATTATTGATAAGAAATGTTTGTTAAGGCAAATAAATTTCATTTTCATTTTCATTGCTGTTGGCAGCTCGATTCCAAAAGGCACCTTAAAGTCCAATAAGGAAATGCTATAGCTGATGAGGATGTTTTCTGATTTCCAGGTGGAAAAACTAACAGCGATGAAGCGCAAGGCCTCCGAGGCGATAAACGAGGAGGTGCAAGCCGCAATGGTCTGCAAGAAGCGTCTGGAACACCTCAAGGAACACGCGACCAATTTGAAGGAGCCTTCGTCGCCGCAGGTCAAGGTGGGTCGGCTTTTTGTAGAGACAGCTATAGTTATAGTCTAAGATGCAGGATCGTTACGTTCATTACGTACACGCTTAAAACCATTATTGACGTAAATGTGTGAATGGTAGAATATAATTATAAATACAGGGCTGCCTTGCGAAATGTGGCCGCTATAATAGATCCAACCGCTACACACGATAGCCATAGAACGTAAATTTTTAAAAACTTTTGTTATTTTATGTAATTTACAAAAAAACTACTGCACTTATAGAATCAATTTGTCAAAGATGATTATTATACGGGATCAAGGAGCAAATTTAGGCAGTTGTCATATTTTTAAAACCTCGCATTTAAAAGTGAACTTTTGCGTAACATGACGCAGTTACGTTCTATTGGTGCTGTCAAAAAGAAAATAAACGGTTGGATATATAGTATTTGTATTTTAGTATAATGTTTATAATTGATTTATAGGAAAAGATTTCATTCACTTGTTTTTACATAAATTACGAAGAGAATATATTATAATTTATTAAATATTAGTACCTAAATTACAAAAACAAGCGGCTACATTTTGCAATGCAACCTTGTATATTTCGCTTATTCAAATATTTATGTAAAAAATGAATTTAAGCGTGTACGCTATGAACGTAACGATCCTGCAATCGGATCTTGTATTATTATACCTTCTGAATGAAATGTGTTCTTAACCTGTGTATGGTTAATGCTAATGTTTTTCCTGTACCGAAAGCTGGTTTTAGGATCTAGTGTTTGTAAGACTGAGTGTTTCTTTGTTGTTGTTCAAATAGAGCAAAGGTTTTAGGTTTTTTTAATACTAGCTGCCCGTCCCGGCTTCGCCCGTTTATATATTATATTTGAAATATTTGCGACTAATTTGAAATAGTTCTGAGATACATTAGATCTTACTATATGGTTCGGCCATCTTCTTCTTCTTTTATATTTTGGCATCGTATTGTTGTGCATTTGACAGTAATTTTATCAAAATTGTCACTGTCGTGTAGTCACGTCAGAGTCCAATATAGTCGCGGTCAAGTCCAATCTTAATCAAATCAAGTCCAAACATAGTCAAGTCATACCTCAGTAAAGCAGCGGAGACTTTACTAGAGGCGTTTATGGAGTTTTGGTAACAACACAGAACATCACGTCAAATTATATCACTTGTCTGCACTCATGCACGTAAATCAGCTCATAGTCAACGAAATACCACAATTTTTCACTAATCATCACTGATGAAAACACAAGTTTAACAAAATAATTCAATGAGGCGACATGATTTTCCCGCATTCGCGCCAAAACTCCGGTTGGGCCGTCGCAGAGCATTTCGTTTTTGCGCGATGTAGACTCCAACTTGTGATTGGCTGGGGCGCGGCGATACGGCTTGTGATTGGCTGGTGGAGGGCGCCATCATGTAGCGAAGTTAAGCTCGAAACATACTATCGGACGCGGCTTACGGACGCGACTGACAACCGCGACTGACAGCCGCGACCTATGACTTAGACTATGAAAGTACACTGAGCCGTGCACACTATCGGACATAAGTCGCGGACGTCACCTTCGGACGACCTTGAGTGTTCGGACGTCCGAGAGCGATCTGGCACACCGGATATTATAAGACTGTGCACATTGCTAAGTCGCGGCTGTCAGTTGCGTCCGTAAGCCGCGTCCGATAGTATGTTTCCGACTTTAGTCACTACATTACTCCCCTTCCAAACGAGTAGTCGATTTGTGTTGTGTGGGCTGCAGCGTTGATTCTTGAAACACGTGCTAGTAGTGCAGTTAGGTTGCTTGCGGTCTACGTCATCCACAGTGAGTCGGGACCGAGCGTGTGCCTGGTTTCATCAGGATCCAGGTAGCGCGGTGAGTCGGCTGCGTTGGAGCTGATGATGAGGCTGGAGTGCTGCTGGCGTCTGCCGATGTGGTTCCTGAAGATGGTGATGGAAGGAAGAGGTTGCGTCTGCCTGATGTTGCTGTCAATGATGATAGTCTTCTTCGTGTGTTATCGGGGTCATCAATATGGACTAAGTTAACGTCCATACGATGATAATGATGTTAGGATAACCGCTCACAAAGGATGTCCTCCACCGAGCGAGGTGTTGTGCTCGGGGCAGGTCAAGGTGGGTCGGGTTTTTGTAGATTGAATTGAAGTGAAGTCATTGTGTACGGTTTATGGTAATGGTTTTCCTGTACTCTAATCTGGTTAAGGATCTAGTGTTTGTAACACTTTGATTATGTTATTTGTTGATGTTCAAGTTGAGCAAAGGTCTTAAGATTTGTTGGATATATTTTTGGGTAGTTTTACCGTTTACATTGATGTACCTAAAAATGTATTTTGTAGTTTATGTCTGTATTGACTTTCACGTTTTCTGAAGTGGGAAAAAGTGGACACTGGACCAACCCTTTGCTACGCCCATGGGTATTACTAAAATGTGCCACACAATACATCTCCTTCTCTATAGTTATTTATATGGGGTTTATATAGACCACAAATCATACAACTCGGCGGATGTGAAGTTAGCTACAAGCTGCTCAATATCCAATTCTTACTGAAGATCACATAAAGTTAGGTACGCGTTGTTGACAGACAGACAGAAAAAAACTCTTTATTTACAACCACAATTTGAAAAATAAACACTTTGCACATATACTTTTTTACGCTCCACCAACTCCTGGGACTGGGCTCTTTATTACATGCATTACCTATTTTTATGATTGGAAGTTATTTCTTAACCTAAAAGTTTTACAAGAGGACATGAATCATAACTAAATGTATGTTATATTACTGTACTGTACCGTACTGTACTGTGAAGCCGTGGTGGCCTAGAGGTAGTGACACCCGCCTTGCAATCGTGAGATTGTGGGTTCAAATCCCGGTCCCGTACCAATGAGTTCTTTGGAATTTATGTAAATGGACTATTAAAGAGGCTGGTATAGTCCGTACCGTACCAGCCTTTTTTGCACTTTACTGCAGGACGTAGGCCTACCCACGAAGGGTGATTGGGCCGTATCCACCACGCTGGCCCAGTGCGGGTTGGTGGATTCACATACGCCATCGAATTTCTTCTACGGACATATGCAGGTTGCCTCACGATGTTTTCCTTCACCGAAAATACCAATGGTGTCAAATTCCGTACATAAATTCCAAAGAACTCATTGGATTGGTCCGGACAGGGGGATTTGAACCTCACGATTTAAGGCGAGTGTCACTACTAGACCACCATGGCTTGTTGCATGGCATGGATGTTACTTTAATTTTCACATATTTTTTTGTTTGTTTGCAGTCTTCGCTGAACAAATGGCGCGCCGTTCGCCTGGACCGAATGTTGGTGGATTACTTCCTCCGAAGTGGATACTACGAGTCTGCCGCCTCACTGGCCAACGCTCAAGGGCTCAGAGATCTCACTAACGTCGGTCAGTACTTGTAGATTAAAGGATATGTAGAATTAGCTCTGATCAAGTGACGCGCGGAGTCTCAGGGACCTCACCAATATCAAACAGTACTTGCAAGAGTCTATCATCAGTAAACGAGAGACACACGGTGTCTAAGGGACCCCATCAAAGTGGGCCAGTATTTAAAGGTCACCATGCAGTCGCCCCTGAACACCCGAATATCTGAATACCCCATATAGGAACATACCACTATTTACGCGCTCTCTACGCTCGCGCTTGGTATAAACTAGACAGCTTGTTGTGTTTGTACTGTCTTGTACTGTACCAACCTTTTTAATAGTCCACTGCAGGACGTAGGCCTATCCACGAAGGGTGATTGGGCCATATCCACCACGCTGGCCCAGTGCGGGTTGGTGGATTCACATACACCATTAAATTTCTTCTACGGACGTATGCAGGTTGCCTCACGATGTTTTCCTTCACCTAAAAGCCCGTGGTGTGAAATTCCGTACATAATTTCCAAAGAACGCATTAGTACGGGACCGGGGATTCGAACCCACGACCTCACGATTATGAGGCGGGTGTCACTACCTCTTGACCACCACGGCTTTTGTGCTTGCTTCTCATTAAAATGGGTCTTTTATGGAAAAGAAACATCTGAAACATTTTTACACTTGTTGCGATTATGTAACACATTTTAATACTTTTTGATGTACATATTTAGAACCTCAATTATATTTAGGAAGTATTTTTTTGTACTGTTACACAATTATTCGGGAAGTATAGGGATCGCCACACAAGTGAAGTTAGCCGTAGATGACACTTCGCTGTGATTCACTAATTATTGCGCATGTGTGCACAATACCTACGCAAGTGGCGATGTATGTATAATTATAATTTAATTTGCTGTTCGCGCAGCGTTTTGCGCCTAATTTCCCTCCCGCCGAGTTGTGTGGTGCGGACTATAATTACGATCCGTTGGAAAAATAAATGACAGATATTTCATTACTAGGTACTTGGTCAACTAATGTGACACTATATTTTCTACGACTCATTTTTGTTCACATAACTGCTAAGTTGCTACAGCCGAACATGCAATTTGTAATTAGGGTTCCGTACCTCAAAAGGAAAAAACGGAACCCTTATAGGATCACTTTGTTGTCCGTCTGTCCGTCTGTGTGTATGTCAAGACTCTTTATCTCGGGAACGCGTAAATATATCGAGTTGAAATTTAAACTGTATACGTATATATATGGTCTCTTGCAGTTGTGTAAAAGAAAAACTTCTCAGTAATCGTTTAAAAAAGTTAGAGCCGTTTATGTCGTAAAAAACCGCATATTTCGCACTCACAAAAATCAAAACCTACAGGGTACTTCCCGTCGACATAGAACTATGAAATTTAGCGAGAAGCATTGTCTCAGAGTACACATATAGAAACAAATCTGAAAACTGTACATTTTTATTTAATTCATAAAAAATAAGGCCTAAATTCACAAAATATGGGTTGAAAATTTAAAGTGAGTAAATGGTATCATGTAAGGTATCATATAAAAGAGCTTCATTAGCACATGCTAGAACAGATTTTTAATTATTTTAACAATGTGTAATTTTCGATGTATGACGAGAAAAGTAAAAAAAAAAAAAATTGTCGATGGTTATAGTACCTATAGAGATTTTAACAACTTACTTCCCAATTTTGTGAAATTTTCTGGATTTGTACGGAACCCTCGGTGTGCGAGCCTGACTCGCACTTGTCCGGTTTTTTTAACTTACAATAACAATACAGGGTTACTGGTAATCAATTAGCATCCTTGAGGGGTTTATTTTGTACATCAAAACTAACAACTTTTGTTCTGCGACTTTGGTCAAACCTAAAAAAAAGAAGTGTTCCTTACATTTTGTCGAAGATGAACGATATTTTTCTAGGGAACAGCAATTTTAGTTTTATAAAAGTTGCTGAACAAAAGTTGTTAGTTTTGATGTACCTACAGAATAAGCCCCTAAAAAGCTCAGAGCAAATAAAAGAATCAAAAGAGAATGTTGTGAACGAACAAGTGAAGCCAACCAAAACTACGCCTCGCCGTGTACATACAATTACACACACATCCACGTACAACGAAACTACGCCTTGACTTGTCAGTCGAACTATGGCAGCGCAACACCGACGCACTCACACATGTTTAAAAAACCGGCCTCACTTGACTGTTCAACGACGTTCCCTCTTGATTGTTTTATTTGCTCTGAGCTAAAAGGATGCTAATTGATTACCAAATAACCCTGTATACAATGTTTATATCAATGCTATCATATTATTCTTTTCACATGGCAGACATATACGCGGCGTGTTGCGAAGTGGAGGCCGAGCTGGCGGCGCGGCGCACGGCGCGTTGCCTGCAGTGGTGCGCCGACAACAAGTCCAAGCTCAGGAAACTCTCCTCCAACATGGAGTTCAACATACGTATACAGGTACTATCAAAGAGGACTCTGCCCTCGAGTCGTTTGAGAGTCGCTAATGATGTTCTTGACACGACTTTTGCTGTATTATACGGCTTTAAGGTCCTCCCAACCCAAAATACGGCATATGACTGCCCTTTTAAACCTGTAGTTATTATACAGGGTGTTTTACTTGACTGCCTCGGTGGCTCAGTGGTTAGTGACCCTAACTTCTGGATCAAAGAGGCGTGGGTTCGATCCCCACCCAGGGAAAATATTTATGTGATGAACATAAGTGTTTGCTCTGTGTCTGGGTGTTATTTAGTTACTATCTATATAAGTATGTATTTAAAAATATGTATATGTAGTATATCAGTCTCTGGCAGCCATATCACAAGCTTTGCTCAGTTTGGGGTCAGAGGCCGTGTGTAAGATGTCCCAAAATATTTATTTATTTTTTTCAGTGCACATACTTTGTATACGGAAAGTATGATAAACAAGCAATTAAAACATTGGTTTCACTCACTTTAGTACAAAAATATTGAAATAACTTCAGGAGAAAGTACATATACAGATAAACGGAGTAATCAATGTCACCCCACGTCTGAGTACTATGTGGCCACGTCGTACCTACGCCCGACCGTTTAGGTAGGTAGTTATTGTCTGGAGTGTAGGGTGCATGCAATATAATTTTCTTTGGAATAGTTTGACAAAACATTGATGAAAAAAGTCGATCTTTTTATTAGCGAAATATGTTATATTAATGATAGGTAGGTATATATTGCGCGATAAAAAATTGTACACTGAATAACATGTCATGCTGTATTTTGTATGAAAATTACGTTTTTTAAATATACCTTACGGACTTTCTAGCAAATCTTCCCATAGATTTTCACTTAAATATATCTTTTTTGAGGTTGACATACGGCCCTTGTAAAATTTACTTGGAACAACACTGCTTCCCGCACCTAAAACATGTTTAACGGACGAGTATGTTAATTAATAATTTTACTTTTTTGTAATTATTGTGTTAGTGGTTGTTTTTTTTAAATTATTTATGAATATATACTTTAAAGTCCTATCGTCCTAATATTTTTTTTTTTTTTTTTTTACAATGGGGACTTCTTCCAAAGATGCCCGACCGCTTTGGGGTGCAGTCGGGTTATGTGGGATTGTACCCACTAAAACGACCCTTGGCAGCTCCGGGATCTCCAAAAGGAACGCACCGGTGCTCCCGGCATTTTGTGTGTCTACTCGCCTAGTAGTAGACCAGGCTTGTACGGTCCTGCACCGCAGCGTTGCCACACACGCTGCCGTCCTTCTCAGGCCCGCTTGAGTGGATGGCCGGAGCCCCAACTCTGACCACCCACGAGCCCACGGGTCCCCTTTTAGTAGGCTCTTACTACAGGCAGGGAATACCGATGCCGTATTCTAGTGCCCCGGCATCAGGGCAAATCGTTCTAATACCTAGTATACTAAGCGCCACACAAATGGGCGGATGAGAAGTTAGCCGCAGATGACACTTCATCGTTATTTTCGCTAATTATTGCGCATGTGTGCACGGGCGTAGGGAGCGTGCGGGAGGCATGGGGTTGGCGGGCGGGTGTGCCCCAGCGTCTCGTTTCTCAGGCTCCCGCGTGCATCTATATTTCGGCTTTTGCGCAGCGCTCTGCGCATAACTTTCCATCCACCAAATTGTGTGGCGCTTAGTATACGTAATATAGTCTGTAAATTGTCGTTTTTTTTTCTAAAATGAGTATTTTGAACTTTCAGGAGTTCATAGAACTGGTGCGCGAGGACAAGCGGCTGGAGGCGGTGCGTTACGCCAAGAAACACTTCGCCACCTACGAGGAGGGACAACTTGAGGACATTCAACACTGCATGGGCATGCTGGCCTTTCCGAAGGACACTGGTATGATTTTTGTTGCACGCTGCAATGTAGACTTTGTTATTAACATCCTGTACTGTATGGAAGCATGAATAAATGAAATAGATGCTATTTGACTGCTAAGAAACTTGACTGGGCTGCTTTTTTTTCAAATCTTGGTTATATATCCTCCGAGGAAGGCCAGCTTGAGGTCATCCAGCACTGATCCAGGGCATTCCTAAAGGATACTAAAGATACTGGTTTACTGTATGTCGCATTGCATTTTCTACTGAAGAAAGTGTTTACCACTGTTTCCCAAAGTGGTCCAAGTGGGAACCCCTGGGTGTGCACCATCGGAGTCCACGAAAAATCTGGTTTCCAAATAGGGAAAAGTTTTCTAAATAAAATAAACGAAATTTATCAAGAGATTTATTGATGTATTATTTTCCATGGCATAGGACGTATTTTGATATATTTTGACTGTTCACTAGGAGTTTATGTTGATGTTCTGAGCATTTTAGAACGCATTTCTTCACGTATCTTATTACTAAATAAGAAGGAATTGGTAAAGAAAATGCATAAATATTAGGTATGTGAATTACAATAATTAAAAGAGTAATTTAGCGCTGTTTGAATTTCAAAACATAGATATTTTTTAGCCAATTTAGCACCTTACTGCTAAATACTTATGTTTCTTGTATATGTACATAACTTATACATACTCACATAGCATGAAAATGGTTTACGTTTTTGTATTTTGTGGTCACTTTGTACGAAATTGCACATATATGAACAGTTTTAGAAGCATCATAAATTACTCTGATGAACATTTACATTTTGATGATGTTGTTATTTGCCACTAGGTGAGTAAAAGCCACTACAAAGGTAGCTGCAAAGGTCCACCGGAATCAGAAAAATTTTGAAAGTGGTCTATGAGAAAAAAAGTTTGAGAACCTCTGGTGTTAATTACTCCGTCATTGGTAGTCTGATGTGCAGATGTATCTGTCCTCGAGGTTGAAAAGGTTAACCGTGAGATGTGTTACCCGCAGAGGTGGAGCCGTACCGCTCGCTGCTGGAAGCGAGCCGGTGGGAGCGACTACGCGCGCAGTTTCGCCGCGAGCACGGCCGGCTGCTGCACCCCGCGCGCGCGCCGCCGCTGCCTGCCGCGCTGCAGCTCGGCCTGCACGCGCTCAACACGCCATATCCTTTACAATACTATACACATTACACCCCACGCTGCAGCTCGATTTGCACGCGCTTAACACGCCGTTATCCTTTGCTATATACGCTACACATTACAACCCGCGCTACAGCTTAGCCTGCACGCGCTCAACAGGCCATATCCTTTACTAAATAAAATACAAAAATTACAAAATAATTTTATTGTTCATAATACACGTAACAGTTTAAATATAGAAACCCTGCCTGCTGCTTTAGCGTTAGCTGTGTTGCAGCAGTCAGTGTCTTCCCCTATTAGTGGGTACATATAAACTAATAACGCTATAATAATTACTATGTGCTAACATACGCTCTGATACTATACACATTACACCCCGCGCTGCAGCCCGGCCGCTCAACACACTTTATTCTTTACATATACGCTATACACATTACACCCCGCGCTGCAGCCCGGCCTGCACGCGCTCAACACACTTTATTCTTTACATATACGCTATACACATTACACCCCGCGCTGCAGCCCGGCCTGCACGCGCTCAACACACTTTATTCTTTACATATACGCTATACACATTACACCCCGCGCTGCAGCCCGGCCTGCACGCGCTCAACACACTTTATTCTTTACTTATACGCTATACACATTACACCCCGCGCTGCAGCCCGGCCTGCACGCGCTCAACACACTTTATTCTTTACTTATACGCTATACACATTACACCCCGCGCTGCAGCCCGGCCTGCACGCGCTCAACACACTTTATCCTTTACATATACGCTATACACATTACACCCCGCGCTGCAGCCCGGCCTGCACGCGCTCAACACACTTTATCCTTTACATATACGCTATACACATTACACCCCGCGCTGCAGCCCGGCCTGCACGCGCTCAACACACTTTATTCTTTACTTATACGCTATACACATTACACCCCGCGCTGCAGCCCGGCCTGCACGCGCTCAACACACTTTATTCTTTACTTATACGCTATACACATTACACCCCGCGCTGCAGCCCGGCCTGCACGCGCTCAACACACTTTATTCTTTACTTATACGCTATACACATTACACCCCGCGCTGCAGCCCGGCCTGCACGCGCTCAACACACTTTATTCTTTACTTATACGCTATACACATTACACCCCGCGCTGCAGCCCGGCCTGCACGCGCTCAACACACTTTATTCTTTACTTATACGCTATACACATTACACCCCGCGCTGCAGCCCGGCCTGCACGCGCTCAACACACTTTATTCTTTACTTATACGCTATACACATTACACCCCGCGCCGCAGCCCGGCCTGCACGCGCTCAACACACTTTATTCTTTACTTATACGCTATACACATTACACCCCGCGCTGCAGCCCGGCCTGCACGCGCTCAACACACTTTATTCTTTACTTATACGCTATACACATTACACCCCGCGCTGCAGCCCGGCCTGCACGCGCTCAACACACTTTATCCTTTACATATACGTTATACACATTACAACTCGCGTGTGCGCCGCCGCTGTCAGCAAACTATGCGAAAGCACATTTTACTCGATTCAAACAGTTTTTGTCACGTTACTTGAAGTAGCAAAAAATTAGGCTAAATATGATTTTGCTAGTGATTTCAAAAATTAACTGTTACCGTTAGTCTATCGATATGTACGTTTTCACCGCCCGTGTACTCAGTGCTATGTAGAGAGTACGCGCGTGTTCGCGCGCCTGACGTGCCGGCCGCCATGAACACGCTGGCGCGCGCATTACCGCACGCTCATTGTTTCCATACTTTACAATACACTATAGGTATGCGTTACACTGTACACTCTATTATCGCATCCCTGGTACAGGTTGACTTGGATATACTGAGCGCCACACAAATTGATGGATGGGAAGTTAGCCGCAGATGACACTTTGCAGTGATTCGCTATTATTGCGCATGTGTGTCCAATGCCTATACAAATGGCGAAGTGGTGAGCTCGGGCGTAGGGAGCGCGCGGGAGGCATGAGGTTGGCGGGCGGGTGTGCCCCGGCGTTTCGTCTCTCTGGCTCCCGCGCGTGCCCATATTTCGGTTTTTGCGCAGAACGCTGCGCATAACTTCCCATCCATCAATTAGTGTTATATTTATTTCAAGTTAAGATTTATTAAGAACACGTTATGTGCAAGTTTTTACTACTACAGTAATTTCAGAAATTGATTTTCATTGTTACCTTTAGTACGTCGATATGTCATAGTATGATTTTCCTTAACCGTTGGTATACTCAGTGCTACGTAGAGAGCACGCGCGTGTCCGCGTGCCCGACGTGCCAGCCGCCGCTGAACACGCTGGCGCGCGCGCTGCCGCACGCGCACTGCTCGCACTCGCGCCTCGTGTGCCGCATCAGCCGCGCGCCGCTCAACGAGCACAACCAGCCCATGGTGCTGCCCAACGGACAGGTGTACGGAGAGAAGGTGACGCGTCGTTACCGCCCGGTTACCGCTGGACACGCTGGCCGCCGCTGGTGCTGCTGGCAGCTCGCAGCTGGAACTATAAAGCCATGTATTCTCTGAGAAACAATTCTCGCCGCTACTTTGATAGGGCTCCTCATCACCCCAACCCACTCGTAGTCCAAGCTTCGGACTACACGCCAGACACTACACACCGTCGCCGCCCCAAACACCTCCTGGGCGACCCGGATGACCCCATCGCCGTAGTCGCCTCTGCGGCGCTGGGGTCACCCGATCCGACAGCTCCCTGCAACAGGAAGTATTCTGTATTTGGTATAGGCGCCGGTTACCAAAGGCACACAGTCAGACACCGACCCCGCCGGCGAGGTCGAGGACCCTCAGGATCTGTTAGAAGATCGGTTAGATTCTCTCCAAATAGTCAAACAGCTCAACCTATTAGGGCCACAGGGCACACCCCTTCTGGGGTGCCCGGGCAAGTCTGATCTCCCCCGCCGGGTGACGGCCCAAGCCGAGGTCCGTACCTTCTCAGCTGCCCTTGCGCTAGTCACCCTATAACCTAATCTTAGGGCTCAGCCGCCTTCCGCGCTCGCCCATGTCCGGTAAGCTGTAGAGGCCTCAGAGGCCAACAGCTCATAGTCATTAAAAAAAAATACAATTGTTCTGAAACATCATGTTGATGCTTGTTTGAACTGATTTGTTTCCGTGTTCCACACAGGTAGTGTTGTAAACATGTCCACACCACATCCACAAAACAAAATAATTGTCTCTGAAACATAATTTTTAGGGTTCCGTATCCAAAGGGTAAAAACGGGTCCTTATTACTAAGATTCCGCTGTCCGTCTGTCTGTCTCCAGGATGTATCTCATGAACAGTTGTAGCTAGAACGTTAAAATTTTTACAGATGATGTATTTCTGATGCCGACTAAAAACAGAAATAAATAAATATTTAAGAGGGTTATTAATATCGATCGAAAAACAACTAAAAATTCAGGTTTGCTGTATGCTCCTACATCATAACGGTGACAGGTAGATGCTTGAAATATGCACAGAATATTAAGTTGTATATTCCCTACAAAAATAAATAATTAAAATAAAATATATTCCATACTGTACTGAATCCTTCGTGCATGAGTCCGTCTCGAACTTGGCCGATTATTTTTTGTTACGGGAACACGCAGATTTTGTTTTTGATACAGAGTTTATAAACAATTGTTACTCAGTGAATACATGGCTTTAAAGTGATCTTCGACTTATACCTAATTTGATGTTAGTCCCACATTTCTCAGACGACGCCTATTTTACTTTTAGCAATTTAGTAACGTATCCCTATTGTCTGCAGGCCCTGAAGGAGATGATGAAGGAGCACGGCTCCATCATCTGCCCCAAAACCAAGGAGGTGTTCTGTATGAAGCGCGTCGAGAAAGTCTACGTCATGTGAACATCTGTATACGTCATATTATGTCGATTACGCTAACGAACTTGTACCGTATGAGTTTTTACTTACTCGATAGAGTGACGTAAACTACGAGAAAGTGGGTATGGCTGGGTAAACAAAAACATTATTATAATTAGTCCGGGAGTTAGATCATCAAAAAATATTGAACACGTATTTTTTCTTTTGTTAATCAAACAACAAATGACAAAGATATACCTTGTCAAAGTTTGGGAGTGGGGCTCGTGACGGCACTAGCCGGTACATTTCATAGCGGCTAGTGACGTCACGCGGAACTTTAACAGGCTATATCTTCATCAATTTGTGTTCAATTGACAAAAGAAAAAATACGTGTCTAATTTTTTGACAATCTATTTGACGGACTAATTATGTTTTTTTTTTAGTAAACATCCCTATTAAGTTGTCCGCAGTTTGTCGCTAAAACCACAGCCCCCAAGATGTTTGATTTGGCTTATAGCGCTCGTGGCGTAGTTGGACTAGGTGTTTTTAGCGATCACCGAAGATAAGCAACGTTCGTCGCGGTCTTCGGATGTGTGACCGCGGGTGGACATTACAACTAAGCGCTGTCGTGGCTCGCATGAAACGTTAATTTGTGCATCCCGGTTGTTTTAACTGCTTACTCATGTCAGAGCTTTTCATGCAGCTTAAAATTCAAACACCAGGGTCCTTAATTGTATAAGCGCTCTGACGTTCGGATTCACTTTTCGTCTCGCTCGCTCCGGTGGCGTGAGTAACAGGCGCGAAAAAAAAATAGCGAAAAAAAAGCGAAGCCGAACATCAGAGCGCTTACACAATAAGGCGGCTGGGCTCGCCACCCAGCCTATACGAACTTATTAACTTGTTCAATTTCGTACATATTGTTTACGTTACTCGAGTGAGTAATAACCTCGTACCAAGGGTTAGAATTTAAGATCTGCTCGAGTTTATACCATGGTTATCACAGATTATCCTTTGTAGATATTCTTATTTGCTGTAGAAGTGATATGTCCTAGGGCTCTGTTTTTAACTTACAAATGGCTTAGAACTTTGGTATGGAGAATCGCTAGGATTTCTTTGCGGATGCTCTATACAAGTTCTGTATACGTCCTAGCCGAAAGTCAAAAATAGAGCCCCTGAATAGGATGTTTCGTGCATTTCCCCGCATTGGCTTTGAATACCCGAGCCAGCCTTAAAATAACGAAGCGTTTTAGAGACTTTATAAATATCCTTCATATCGAAATTATTATTTGAACCAAAGACCGATTATTATTTATAGTTAAATTGCATTGAATCGAAAGACAGGTGAAATTATGTTTTTAACGTCTTTATCTCATTTAAGAAGAATACCTGACGAACACACAACAGCAAAATAAATAGTTTGTTTGGCTTACCTTTAACTCGGCTTACGGACGATAATTTTACGTGACAACGTCATAAGAAAACGTTGAATCAACAACTGAAACAAGCCGAACGCTCAGGCCGATCGTGCCTCTCTATTACTTGTTCAGCGCTCTCGCTTGCACGCTCGACTCAGGCGGCACGTGACACGTTTTCGTGCGCGCACCCGGCGTTCATCTATTTATAAGACGTTATCACGTAAAAAAGTAGTCTTCTAATAAAAAGTATGGATATTTTGTGTATAAATAAAGGTATCTTTAGAGGGATAATCTGTGGCTGGTGTACAATAACGATTTTCCATGTAAAGTACGATATTATAGTTATTCTTATGTTTCAGTTAACTTTTTTTAGTAACATATCCTATATTTTATTAATTTCTTGATGGCTTCTAGTATTTTTAGCTATTTCTTGTTTAAGTATTCGAAATCGATTACCTGTTTTTATCTTTTCTTAGTGTTTTTGTGAATCTTACCCTGATTCCTGTGGTTTTGCTATTTGTCTTAGTTCGTAGTCAAAACGCCATATACATATTATTATTATATTTAAGGATGTCGGAGGCGATTTGAAAATTTGTATTTCTATATTACTGACAGTCCAAACTTTTAGCTGAATCTCAAAAATTACTACCGATTCTGCAAGAGGGCATAAAATGTTTGTCGTCTTTTAGCAAAAACATTTTTGTCAATTTTGCATTTTAATAAAACAAAAATTATATTGAGATTGTCAAATAGACCGAGATTTTAGAGTTTTAAATTATTCTTTTTATACTAAATAATTATTTTGCCCTCGCTCCTATCTAATCTGTCTTTCTCTGATTTATCGTGCTCTCCCTTTCACTCATGATGCGAGTAAATTGGTGTAAACGAGATGCACGATAAAGACAAGATTTACGCTATACTATCATATTAATTTGAGTCGTTGTGTTATAAATTTTGGAAGAAATGACTTCCAGTGATAAGGCCGCCAGTTGCTTGACTAATAAACAACAACTAATTAATTATTTTCAATATAATTATGATGCATGTGAATCAGTAAAAAGTTTATCTCTCTCGGTTTTGTTTATATCTCGCTCGCACTTAGGAAACGTTCTAGTGTTGTCTCATTTCGACTTTTATATCCCAACGACTTTGTTTTAAATGACGTTGCTGATCAAATTTGCGATGTAATCAGATATTAGTTTACAGTTCGAAAAATATACCTATATTTTAAAATTAACCGTCCCACAGACAGCTGCGGCCTAGTCATCAACTAATCACAAGTCTTGATTTGAATATTTCAGGCTTTCATTGGTCGAACAGTAAAACGTAGTTGTCGAACATCGAGATCTGTGATTGGTTGTTGACTTAGTTGCATCTGTCTGTGGGACCCATTACAGAGTTCTCTCACTAATTTTGGACTGTGTTATTTATAAGAGATTTTATCTTTGGATATAAAAGGATTGTATTAAACCTTTAAGCTCTCATTGTATTATATTCGCAATATGTAGTATATTTACATTGAGAAATAAATAGATTTAAATAACTTTACCTGGTTATTTTATTTCTATAAAATATATATTTCAAGAGCCCATGACAAACAAAAAAATGGCTTAATTCATAATCTTTATAAGCTTAGGCGTTATGCGTATCGCCGACATAGCTCAGCGGATTGGCAAGTTGAAATGGTCGAAAAGTTCTCAAATAGAAACCGCGTGCCGGCAAGCGTAGCGTAGAACGTCCACCTACAAGGTTGACAATATGACTTCATCAAGACCGCGGGATTGCGATGGATGCGAGCCCCTTCCAACTAATCTTATTGGAGTACCATAAGGGATACCTATGTCCAGCAGTGGACGTCCTATGGATGATAAACTTAGAAATAGATTTAGCATGCATTTCATGCTACTATCAGTCACGTTCTTGTGGCGACGTCGTATCGGGTTGTTCTTTTTCCTCCAATATGGCTGACGAGAGCGATGGCACACATACGTATATCCTCCGTGGCTCTACTGCTTGGCTCAACCAGGAGTGCCAAAGGAAATTTATCTCTCCCGTGGCACGATTAATTTTCTATGGCTGCTTAGTCTCTACAATACAATCTAATTGTCTACCCGTGAACTTGGGCATTATCCGCGGCACTACTGAATTTAGAAATATGAAATAACAATTAGTATCTTGAAAGGTATAAATAAATAATAATATGAAACATATGCGTCAGTTTTCCGAGTCGCGTGCGGGTTGCTGGCTTGATCGTCGTATACCTGCCATGAGGAGAAAAATTTGAAATCCCTTGAAACTGAAACCCAGCTAAGAAGTTTTTTTTTTCGTTTACATTCAGTTCGGCAGGATTTATCGAACGGCAAAACTGGGTAAGCTTTGCCGTTCGATAAATCCTGCTCGATAAAACAGCTACTTCACTCATTCGGTTTATACTTCAAATGCCGAATCGCGGCCGCCCGGCCTAGCGAAAGCCGTTCAGTATTTGGCAAACTGAGTGGACATGAATTCATCTACAGTATGTGTGCAACAACCCTTACCCTATCTGTAGGTAGGATATTAGTATGGATATGTTTACTAGGTAGATATTCTAAAGGTTTCAGTCGAGTTATTTATCATGTGTGCCCTGACAGCTACACTTCAAACTTGCCAATAATCTAGGTTTAACCTTATTGAGGCTGTAAATTTCGATTGCCTAGGGATCTTAGACTTGCTACAGTTATATTCGGGCCGGCTTTGATCGGCACTGCTGGGTGGTAAAATCGACTGTGCCGACCCGAATTATGTGTACCATTCCTTACGCTACTTGATTAAAAACAAACTCGTGTATGTACTAACGATATATTTTATTTTCAACTTTTTCATTTTTTACAATTATAAATACTTATAAATGGCGTTATTTATCACATTTTAATTATACTACAAATAAAATAGGTTTTTACAGTACAGACCGTTTCACTCACGAAGTCGCGCCCCTCCACAGTAAATGATTGGTTTGCATTTATACGCGTAGACCTCGTTTGTACACAACGCCTTAGTGTGCGTGTAGAGGCTAATAGTACACACAGTAAAATAAAATATGATCAATACAATTACATTCAATAAATATGGAGGGGCGCGCCTTCGTGAGTGAACAGATCTGTACAGGATTAAGCACAATTCATTCTGTACATTTTTTAAAAATATTTTTATGTCAGTATTGTAATCAACTCAGAATATTTTATTCTAAGAATTTCCTTTACTGTGTGGCAGAAAACACAATGAAGTAAAAGTATTTTGCTATAAGAACTATAATAATAATATCTACCTATCACATTTTTAGTATATTTTTGTACTACATTATATTCAGTAAAATGCTTGGATATTAATTCTGTCATACTAATTTCTAAACTAATATTTTATACCATGATTAGGTTTTTTTAGTTTGGAGTATAGTACAACAAAAATCATATATTACTATACTGAGCGCCACACAAATCGGCGGATGAGATGTTAGCCGCAGATTACACTTCGCCGTGATTGGCTAATTAATATTAATAATACCGACGCCGCGTGTCGTAGTGCGTCGGGAGCGCGCGGGAGGCATGAGGTGCGCCCCGGCGTCTCGTCTCTCTGGCTCCCGCGTTTACCTATATACCTATATAATTCGGCTTTTGCGCACCGTTCTGCGCATAACATCCCATCCGCCGAATTGTGTGACGCTTAGTATGCTACGTATACAGTGGAGGCTAATTCCTTAGTGGAGATCAATCTCTTCATAACGTGATATTTACAGTATTACATTATACTTATAATAGAGGCTGGATAGATTTAGGAATATTCAAAGACACGGGTATAGAATCATACATTTCGGCGGATGTGAACTTAGTTACAATCTGCGCAATATCCAATCAACGCTGTGCTTTATGCGAGGTTCAGTTAGGATTACCACAAAGATTACACATGTAATGGGACCAAAAGTCTATAATTTGTTGCCTGAATATGGTACTGACGCTCCTAGCTTAATATCTTTCAAAGCCCGCCTAAAACGCTGGCTTATCGAGGAAACATATTATGATTTTAACATGCTTAAATGTATACAATGAACGATATATGTATAGTTTTTCATTTTTACAATGATGTAATTTTAGTTGTATTTTATTTTTGAAGACTTGTTTTATTGTATTTTCTTACCGTGACATAATTGACTTAATCTATATATATAAAAATGAAACCCGTTTTCCGTTGTCACGACATAACATGAAAACGGCTTGACCGATTTGGCTTAGTTTTTTTTGTAGTTTTCTAATACTCTGTACAAGGTTCTTACGGAAAGCGAAACGAAGTTCGCCGGGTCCGCTAGTTTATTATAATTTGATAGTTGACATTGTTAAATTTAAATTATTTATCAATGTCTTATTTTATAATTTTGAATGTATTTGTTTTTTGTGTTAAAAAACGTATGTTGTTTGCTGTGTAATATTTTTTATTATGAATAAAATGAATATGAATATGATTGGATATCGCGTAGCTTGTGGCTAACTTCACATCCGCCAAGGAGTTTTATTCCGGCTAACCGCCTCATGTTTCGAGCCGCCCTTGACTTTGAATATGCCAGTTTAATGGTAAAATGTAAGAACCACTTTCAGTGTTTTGTGATAAACAACCACTGGACTTTATATTCTCTATCTCGCATAAAATAGGTATTTTCCTAGCTAATAATTACAGTAAAATCTGATTATATTGATATTTTTTCTATATGACAGATAATGCAAAAAAACCGTGGTGGCCCAGTGGTAATGACACCCGCCTTGCAATCGTGAGGTCGTGGGTTCAAATCCCGGACCCGTACCAATGAATTCCTTGGAATTTATGTACGGAATTTCACACCACTGGCTTTTCGGTGAAGGAAAACATCGTGAGGCAACCTGCTTACGCCCGTAGAAGAAATTCGTTGGCGTATGTGAATCCACCAACCCGCACTGGGCCAGCGTGGTGGATATGGCCCAATCACCCTTCGTGGGTAGGCCTACGTCCTGCAGTGGACTGTTAAAAAAGGCTGGTACAGTACAGATAATGCAAAAATATACAGGATTATTTCTAATCAATTAGCATCCTTTTAGGGCCTTATTCTGTACATCAAAACGAACAACTTTTGTTCTGCAACTTTTGTCAAAACTAAAAATAAATCTTGTTACATAGAAAAATATCGTTTACCCGCGACGAAATGTATGGAAGAGTTGATTTTTTGTTTGAGTTTTGTTTGACATAAGTAGCAGAACAAAAGTTGTTAATTTTGATGTACAGAATAACCACCTAAAAGGATGCTTATTGATTAGGAATAATCTTGTATAGAGCTTAGGGCATTACCTTGTACAGTATTTAATTATTTGCTTTATTTGTATTGTAAAATGATTTTCTTATAATTTTCTTCAATAACTCCGTTAAAAGGAATTTCATATTTTCGGATCTTATTATCTTTTGACAATGCTTGTAAAATATGGCGGCGGCCTCAGAGCAAATAAAAAAAATCAAGAGGGAACGTCGTTGAACAGTCAAGTGAAGCCGGTTTTTTATACATGTGTGAGTGCGTCACCGCTGCGCCGCCATAGTTCGACTGACAAGCCAAGGCGTAGTTTCCTTGTACGTTGATGCGTGTGTGATTGTTTGTTTTGGGCGGCCTCACTTATTGTTCACAACATTCTCTCTTGATTTTTTTATTTGCTCTGAGGCGGCAGCGTGATGACGCCCTTGAACAAAAATGTAATTAGAAAATATTCGATAGTAACTAAGTATTAAATACCGTTGTTTTTTTCTGTGAATTTGTTTATAATATTTTAACGCTTCTTTAACCCTTAATTCGACGTCGTGCAATATACTTCCCGTTGAAAGAAAAAAATCTACACACATAAAAGGACCGTATAATTAGATTTCCACGTACTATATAGCTCCGTAAGCTATGCAAATACCTTGTCGAAAATCAGCAACACATGCATATCGATGGGACGCAAGTAGTTGCCATCGAGATAGCCGCAAGGAAGAACGCGCTGCGCGGGTTTTCGGTTAGTTGCATTTTACGCCTTGTTTTAGGGTTTATTTCTTTGTGATATCATGGAATTCTAAAAGTAAATTACCCGGTAAGCTACTGGTAATGCTCTAATTGTTTTATTGTATTTGGTTTATTTTTTGTGAAGCCCACAATATGTATGTCCAGTATACTTCCCGTCGTCGAGTTATTAGCAAAGAGGTAGCTAAAAATGCTGTCCAGTAATTTTCCCGTTGCCGTATTATTAAAAAATATTTTATTGATGTTTCTTGTAATAAGTATTTTAGGGATCCACACATTTTGTATCTTTACTTACTACTAACGTATTATTTTCATTTTTCAGTACTTCAGAACTAAAGGACATCACTTAGTAGCATTAGTGCCGTCTGAAAATGCTCTTTTGGATATAGATACTGCTTTTGAACCTGACAATGAAAAGGAAATTGCACATAAAAATAAATTGTCCAAAGATTAATGTAGGTATACAGCGCCTGAACTTATTAGAAAGCTCGGAAAATGATACAAAAGACAATAATTTAATCAACAGTGATGAGTCTAATCAATAAATAAACATCAGGGGACGGTTACACACTGTCTCTGACCCCCAAACTACGTATAGCTTATGATATTATGGTTGCCAGAGACTGATATAGGTACTACATAATACTTATTTTTAAATGTATATTATGTATATAGACAATAACGTCCAGACACAGAGATATGTTCATAACAAAAAGGCTTGCCTTGGGCGGGAATCGGAATCTTTGACCCAGGAGTCAGGGTCACTAAATTACTAAGTAATTCTGGACTAATGAGGCAGTCTCGGAACCATACGGCATAAGAGACTGAAAGATTGCAGCAAAAAGCTGTTAAGTGACAAATAACTGAAGAAAAGAGGCAGAGGATAATTTATGCAAGTTTTAGTCGACAAAAAGATCGCCATCGTCAAATGGTAGGACAATAAAGTTGTGACTTTGGTCTGTTCTTATGAATCATATCTACCCAGTTCACGAAATATATAATTGTGCTGTACGTATGTATGTCACTGAACTCCTCCTAAACTGCTGGACCGATTTGAATGTTTTTTTTTTGTATGCGTTTGGTTGGCGCCCTGGATGGTTTAGATTCACAAATAAGCCCGGCAGATGGCACTGCAGGGGGTCCGCTGGTAATTATATAAAATCTCTTTATTGCATATCAAGAAATAAACAAAAAGGAGAAACAAAGATACATAAACAGTGGAACAATGGGCGCCTTATCGCTTATAGCAATAAGGCCTTATCAATGATAGCGATAAGGCCGCCCATTCAGTGTTTAAGCGTAAACTAATGTCATTATGATTAAAATTCTATAAATAATTTCCTACAGAACCACTTGTTTTTTACTTCTTTTCTTCGACAATGGGAAGTATACTACACATGGTTGGATTACATCTGTTTTTTCAGTACTCGATAATGTCCGGTATTATAGACGTAGGTTTTTCAGGAAACTGAAACATTGGGATTTTTTCAGATATTTTTTTATAATGTCTCCTACCAGCTACGAACTAAAATCTGTAAGGATATAAAAAATTTACTAGAAAAAAAAATCTGTCGAATTAAGGGTTAAGCTACTGTACAAAGTCTGGGCCTACTTTACAAGATCTCCTTTTAATAATTTGTATTGTAGATGCGTAGACTGTGTCATATTAGTTTTATTTTTTGGTGCGAGCTGTAGCAGTGAACAATAAAAATCTTTTTTTGATAATGCTTCCTGTGATGCGGTAACGTAGGAATTGGGTCGTTATAAGCGGATTTTACTGTACAAGGAAGATAAGCGTCATTAAAATAGAGTATTCGAATGTATTGACTATGCGCTTATTACGGCACTACACTAGAATTTAAAAACTTAGTAAGTAACAACTACGTTGTAACCAATTTTCTAGGCGCTACCATAAAATTTATAGCAATTTAATATATAACCGCTCCTTTTCACAAAGCGTGTTCTAGGCCGAATCATACAAGTCGGCGGATGTGAAGTTAGCTACAAGCTGCAATATCCAATCAACGGGCAACTTTATGACTTCACATCTTTCGACTTGTATGATTCGGGATAGAACACGCTTAGTGAAAAGGTGCGGTTCCACCAAGAACATGTAAAAATGTTCTGAAAACATATTTTCCTAAACTTCAAAAGTGGGTGTATTTAAAATTGTTAATGTCGTTTGTCCGTTTCCACCGAAAGAAACATTTGAACTCAACAGTGTACAACGCAGCGGGCAATTTCGGTGGGACCATACCTTAAAAGTGATACACATATTTTAAGTAGTTTGTGCAAAAAGAGAAGCGTCGTAGGTGAGGTCGCCCGCGTGCCATTTTACTAATGTTGTTACGTTGCCAACACTGCTCTGTCCTTGCTAGTACAACTGTATCAGCCTTTTTTTTTTAATAGTCCACTGCAGGACATAGGCCTACCCACGAAGGATGATTGGGCCATATCCACCACGTTGGCCCAGTGCGGGTTGGTGGATTCACATACGCCATCGAATTTATTCTACGGACGTATGCAGGTTGCCTCACGAGGTTTTCCTTCACCGAAAAGCAGTGGTGTGAAATTCCGTACATAAATTCCAATGAACGCATTGGTTTGGGATTTGAACCCACGACCTCACGATTGTAAGGCGGGTGTCACTACCTCTAAGCCACCACGGCTTCTAGTACAACTAAAACAGTTTAATACTTGGTAGACACCAATTCGGTTTTCATCAGTACTCGCGTCTACCAAGTAGTCGGTACCTTGGCTGCTGATTACAATCTTATTGTCAGTCCACCGTAAGCCGTGGTTGTCTAGTGGTAGTGACACCCGCCTTACAATCGTGAGGTCGTGGGTTCAAATCCCGGTCCCGTACCAATGACTTCTTTGGAATTTATGTACGGAATTTAACACCGCTGGCTTTTCGGTGAAGGAAAACATCGTGAGGCAACCTGCATATGTCAGTAGAAGAAATTCGATGGCGTATGTAAATCCACCAACCCGCACTGGGCCAGCGTGGTGGGTATGGCCCAAACACCTTTCGGGGGTGGACTGTTAAAAAGGCTGATAAAGTAAAAAAGTAAGTTCACCGTAACGCCACGACGGTTCACTTTTTGCACAACCTCTAGCAAATTTTACGTTAGCACCTCGGAAACTGGCCACATTTTTATTATATTCAAATTCTTATTAATTAATTAACATGCGAATTTACATTTACTCGTATATAAGTGACTAATCCAGTAAAATTTATATTTACAAACTAATTATTCGATACGTTATAATACTTTTGACTGTCCCTCGCGGACGAAAATTACTTACAAAAATAAATCTATTCTATATTTTTTTTATATTTATATAAACCGTATTTCACCGTGTTTTTACAACTATGCATATTTCTTTACGTACTTTAAAATAAAAAGATGTTTTAGAGTTCTGTCAATAAGAGAATAAATATTGTCTGAACTATTCGTGACGTTTTATAGTTTTATATAGAGTAACTAATATGACTTTGTTTTATATACAAGTACGGTATGTCTATACAGGATTATTGGTAATTAATTAGCATCCTTTTAGGGGATTATTCTGTACATCAAAACTAACAACTTTTGTTCAACGACTTTTATCAAATCACAAAAGAAATTGTTCCCTAGAAAAATATCGCTCACCTTCGACAAAATGTATGGAACAGCTGATTTTTTTTCGAGTTTTGATAAAGTCGCAGTACAAAAGTTGTTAGTTTTGATGTACAGAATAAGCCCTTAAAAGGACGTTAATTGATTACTAATAACCCTGTATATTATGTAGGTATATACCTACTTAATATAACTGATCACTGGTAACTTACACACTTGAAAGCTAATTACCGACTTTCAAAAAGGAGGAGATACTATGTTTGTATTTTTTTGTGTATGTTCATCGATATTTTCACCAATTTTGCTCAAAATTCTTCCTTATTGGAAAGAGTATACTCCCGAGGTGTTGCTATTTTAATTTTATAATTAATTTATTAACGTGATACGTTACGGTACCATAGTACAAATATTTATTGTGTGTATGAGTGTCTCCTACGCATATATACTACATACATCGTGCGCGGAAAGTATAGTAGTGTAGTTAGGATGGAGTACTGAATACTCCGAAACCGGTCGGATTCCCGGCCGTATAATTATAACGTAAGTTTTAGCCGTATTCCATTATAGTTGTGCGCGGAACCTTCGAAAAATAAAATCAAAATTATTATTTTATACTACGAGACTAATCGCGCACTAAAATTACGAGATAAATAAATACCTCTTCAATCGACCGTGGACCACGGTCGATGTAACTCTGCCGAAACATCGGGATGAGGAGGTATTTATTTATCTCGTAATTTTAGTGCGCGATTAGTCTCGTAGTATAAAATAATAATGTGTTCAAATCACGAAAGTTTAAAAATAAAATCAAAATGGCGGCGGGTGGATTTGCCACAAATCTTCAAACCCCTTTACATTCTATTTTTCTGCGGTGGCAAAAGGAGGCAACTGTCACACATAGAGAAATCTTCTAGCTACGCCAATGGTTGTGTTTTTAGTTACCAGTGACTCAGTATAGCCAGCAATACAATACACAAATTTTGTAAGTTATCCGAAGTAGTACGTCATGAAGGCCATAGTGGCTATGCCGGTGGTCAGCGCCGCCAGATGCTGCAGCGAGTGCATCTTGTCCTGCTCCCGCAGCAGGTCGGGGAGCACGACGACCAGCGCTATGTGCAGGAACCCGCCCGCGGTGAACGGCACTATCCACGACGTTTTCGCTTCTGTAAACAAAATGCAATAAATATTTGATTACATTTTTTAGCATACAATAAAAATGGATCATGTACAACTTACTAATAGTTTGGTGATAGTTCAAATGCACGAGCCTCAAATGCTGTTCATTCAAGTATAATCATTTGTAAACAACTGTTCACCATGCTGTGTGCACATTCTTTTGGACCACATAATCGGTCAAAAATTGTCAACAAATATTATATCATTAGCTGACCCGGTGAACTTCATTTCACCATGACAACTTTCATATGCAGGAACATTTTTGGAAAATGAAAATAATGTTTTTATTATTTTTGTCGCAACTGTTATACATTTTCTCACCGTTTAAACCTTTCCTTAACTTACACAGATATTTCAAGATCAAAATTAGCCAAATCGGTTCAGCCGTTATCGAGTTTTAGCGAGACTAACAACCACGATTCATTTTTATCTATAAGAAGATGTATTTTCTGTAGTCTGTTTTGAGTGCCTAATAAATGAAATAAAAATAGAGTCAGAGCGATCCAAATAAGATTTTGCTAATGTTGACTTAGTTTTTGGCATAAAAAGTACAAACACTATTTTTTAAAATATCACTTTCATTAGTCAGTTCTATTTATCAATTTAAAATATTCGTACATTTTTAATAAGCTCAAAATTAATATTCAGCTGAATCTGGAGTACCTATTGTAATAAAACATCTTAAAAGTACAAAACACTGATCTTGGCCAATATTTTTGGATCGTATGATTGTATTGTTTTCTGTCGATTTATTAAAATTCGATAACTGTGATTTCGACATTCTACGAAATGGATGGATTTACGGGCATGTCATAAAATTTCAAAATATAAAGTCATCATGCTATACTCATGATGACTTTATATTTTGAAATTTTAACACAGTCAATCATAGTGAGAACATGTATTTTGTAATCTAATCTCGTATATTTAGATAAAGGACATGTCCACAAAATGTATGGAGGCAGGTATAATAATAATCAAAGGTGACGTCCACAAATGGTATATTATTCAGCGAAAAATGGAACCAAAATGGTGGTATACACATCATTTGAAAGCTTGCTTTATGGGCTTCCCAAAAATATTTAATTTAGATTTTTTCACCACTCCGTTTTTTTTTAATTGCGATGAATAAATTCTACGAAAAATAACAATACAGCTATTATTTTATCTAGTTGAGCAATAATAAAAAGCTCCTATCGTTATTTTACTTACATTCGTAGCTGATTCTTCCACATTCAGATCTTAATTTGCTAAAATTAAAAATTATAACCTACCAGTGTGACCAGTTAGTAGGTACGATGTGACAAAAAACACTTAAAAACTGTGTCTAATGGGTAAAATGCTTTTATTTAACTATTTGGAGGTTACTTAATCAGGGTTGATAGAGATAAACTACCTATTGAGCCAAATATATTTATTTATCCTAATAAGTTCAAAATTAATTTAAAAAAAATCGGAGGGCTCTTTTTTGTTTTTAAAAGTTGTAATAGACTCCGAAAAATATGAATTTGAAATGTAACGAGTGTTGTGGTTAGAGTTTTTGATCATTATTATACCAGCCTCCATACATTTTGTGGACATGTCCTTTCTAACCACAACACTCGTTACATTTCGAGAAAGTTCATATTTTTCTGAGTCTATTTAACATTAGTTAAAACCATAAAAGAGCCCTCCTTTTTTTTTTAATAATTATTAATCTATTGGGATAAATAAATATATTTGGCTCAATAGGTAGTTTATCTCTAGCAACCCTGGTTAAGTAACCTCCATTATTGTTAGCTCATTAGTTGTTAAATGGAAGCATTTTTTTAAGTGTTTTTTGTCACATTGTACCTACTAACTGGTCACACTGGTAGGTTATAATTTTTAATTTTAGCAAATTAAGAGATGATAGTGGAAGAATCAGCTACGAATGCAAGTAAAATAACGATAGAAGCACTTTATTATTGCTAAACTAGAAAAAATACAAAGCTGTATTATGATTTTTCATACAATTTATTCTTCTCATAAAAAAAATATCAAAATTAAATATTTTTAAGAAGCCCATATATCAAGCTTTCAAAAGATGTGTCTTGTCACCTTGGTTCAATTTTTCTCTGAATAATATACCACTTGTGGACGTCACTTTGTCATCACATTTAGATGTTATCAACATTTATTTCAATCATTTTCTTAATCTTCTTGCTAAGAGAGAATGATTTTTGGAGCACACTCGTGATGAATATATTTAAAATCCTGAATTATTTTGACTGTCGTATTGAATTTTAGATGTGTTAAAAATCATAATTAAATACGGTTAAATTTATACAAATAAATAAAATTGGAGTTTGTAATATTGAAATAACCGTTTTTTACTACATGCATATCAATTACAAGGTACACCAAAATAACATTATTTACAATTTTTGTCTGTCTGTTTGTTCCGGCTAATCTCTGAAATGGCTGGACCGATTTTGACGGGACTTTTATTGGCAGGTAGCTGATGTAATAAGGAGTAACTTAGGTTACGTTAATCGACTGTTAGGCGGAACTAAGTTCGCCGGGTCAGCTAGTATAATATAAGTTTGACGCGGGTATAGGAAGGTTAAGTGAGCTTCAGTCAGGGTTGGTTAATTGCAGTTTGTAGCTACAGCCGCAACATGTTAGATTCAACCTATAATGGCGCCGCCACACTCTCCACGAGGCGACACGAGCACCGCAGCTGTAGTTAACTTCACATTTTATACAAGTACCTATATAAGTCGGCGATGTGAAGTTAGCTAAAGAAGCAGTGCGTGTCTTTAAAAAGAAAAGAAAAAAAATAACAACAACGGTGCTCGTGTTGCCTCGTGGAGAGTGTGGCGACACCTTAAGGCGTTGCCCAAAGACAAAAATCCGTAAAACGTCATGTTTTTCGTCGCACAGTTAGGCGTAACTGTTACTGATACATACTTGGAATAAATACAGAGCACACAATAATAGTTCACAAGAGATACTTTTACAATAATATTGCAAAAAAAATATGTGGTATCTTGAAAAAAATTCACAAAAAAAGCTTTAGAAAAAAATGTTTCGTTTCGCATTTCTCAATATTGAGATCGACAACTACTATATTTTATGTAATTATAAAATAGGAAATTTACTAAACTAAAGACATATTTGTATATTTTATTGCAAACACGGCTTCATTTCTTTTTAAACGAACTAAAACTGCGAAAAATTATCGAATTCTCATCTCGAGTTTCGTCTAAAAGGAAACGACACGCGATTTTAGACTCTATTTGTATACTGCAAGACATTATTGTAAAATACCTAAAAGTTTACTGTTGGAGCGTCTTTAGGGTTCTTGCGTAGGTCTTACCGATGGAATTCCTTGCTCCGCTGAAAATGACCGCGGTTAACGCACCGATCAGCCCTGCTGATGCGGTAGCCTGTGAAAGAAAAAAATAATAATTATAAATTGAATTAGAAAATCAGGGGGGAAATAAACAGTAATAAAATATTTTGGGGATAATTTACACACGGCATCTGACCTCAAACTAAGCAAAGCTCATTATATGGCTGCCAGAGACTGATATACTACATATACTTACTTTTAAATGCATACTTATACAGGGTTATTTCTAGTCAATTAGCATCCTTTTAGGGGCTTATTCTGTACATCAAACTAACAACTTTTGTTCCGTGACTTTTATCAAAACTAAAAAAAAAAAATCTGCTGTTCCATACATTTTGTCGCGGGTAAACGATATATTTCTATGAAACAGCTGATTTTTTTGAGATTTTATAAAAGTCGCAGAACAAAAGTTGTTAGTGTTGATGTACAGAATAAGCCCCCCAAAAGGATTCTAATTTATTAGGAATAACCCTGTAATAGTAACTAAATAACACCCAGACACAAAGCAAACACGTATGTTTATCACATAAATCCCAGAGTGGGGATCGAACCCACGTCTCTTTGACTCAAAAGTTAAGGTCACTAACCACTGAGCCACCGAGGCAGTCAAAATAATTCGACGAGATTTCACAGATGGCCCCATAACAAAAATCGGCGATAATGACGAGTACTATGATATCCGTTGAGTGTGAAAATTCGTAAATCCAAAAGTGTTTGTTGGATATTGTTACTATTTTACGTAGCAACAGAGCCTAATACTCTTTCACGTAGCAACAGAGCCTAATACTCTTTCACGTAGCAACAGAGCCTAATACTCTTTCACGTAGCAACAGAGCCTAATACTCTTTCACGTAGCAACAGAGCCTAATACTCTTTCACGTAGCAACAGAGCCTAATACTCTTTCACGTAGCAACAGAGCCTAATACTCTTTCACGTAGCAACAGAGCCTAATACTCTTTCACGTAGCAACAGAGCCTAATACTCTTTCACGTAGCAACATAGCCTAATACTCTTTCACGTAGCAACAGAGCCTAATACTCTTTCACGTAGCAACAGAGCCTAATACTCTTTCACGTAGCAACAGAGCCTAATACTCTATCACGTAGCAACAGAGCCTAAGCTATATTTATTTCTAATATGCTTAAGTAAAAGCTAGTAAAGAATATAATGTAACTCACCAGCTGTGCTTTCGCGGCCTCCCACCGAGAGAAGCCGCTTTTTAATAAAATGGCAAAATCCCCCACTTCATGCGGGATCTCGTGCACTGGAAAAACAATAAAATTACATAAATAAGTTATAATAATAATAACGCAGGAGCGGCTTTGTGGCGAGCCGTCGGTGAGTGGCGACACCGCGTACCCTGATTCCCTGGAGCTAAATGAGACCCCTGACTCCTCTCTTGCCTTAACTGGCCGGCTTGGAGTGGAAACCGCAAGAGCTAAGAACCTAAGCTCCAGGGTGGAAGTGTTAAAGGGCATAACGCCGCGAGTAGCGTCTAGTGACCGCGCAGCACACCTCTCGACACCCGACAGCCGTCCACACCAATGTTGCCCCTCCGGCGCCAAATTACAGTAGCCTTTATGGGGGCCCATTTAGTGGATGGCAAGTCACCACCCGCCTAAATATTTTGAAATGAGGCATTACTTGGCGGGTGCCGCACCTCATTCCATAGACCAGCTTATAATCATGTAATAATTCATTAAAATAGCCTAAGAAGTACCTATTCCCCGTATTTACAATAGTTTCCCTCTTCCTATCACCCAAAAACTGTATTTTTTACTTAATAATTGTAAAAGGGCCTCTTGGTGTTGGTTTCGGCCCCATCAATGCCCTTCAAAGATCCGGGGCAACCCGTGAGTTGTAAAACAAATAAAGAGAAATAATAATAATATATACATTATTGTACACCAAACAAATACAAACATTCTTAGGATTAAGTAAATTTACAGGGTACAAGGGCGACCTTATCGCTCATAGCGATTTCTTCCAGTTAGTTATCTAAGTAGTATTCATCTGATGAGCATATTGAATCGGAAACAACGAATGTAATTGGTGGTACCAATTGTGCCGTTTTAGGTATTAAATAAAATAAATTAAAAAATGAAAAATATTACAAGCAAATCGAGGTAAGGAAACATTTAATGACTTATTTATTTTGTTACTTTATTGTATATTTTATTTTATTACTATATTTACTTTGACTGCCCAGTGGTCCAGTGGTTAATGACCCTAACTATTGTGCCAAGAAGGCGTGGGTTCCGTTCCCACCCAGAGCAAAAGGGACCAATTTCGAAGTATACTCTTACCAATAAAAAATAATTATTGAAATCGGACCACTACGTAAAAAAATATGCGTGGTTATACATAAAATATATATATACAGGGTTATTTCTAATCAATTAGCGTCCTTCTAGGGGCTTATTTTGTACATCAAAAATAACAACTTTTGTTCCACGACTTTCGTCAAAACTCAAAAAAAATTTTGTTGTTCCATAGAAAAATTTAGTTCATCCGCGACAAAATGTATGGAACAGCTGATATTTTTTTTTTAGTTTTGACGAAAGTCGTAGAACAAAGCTGTTAGTTTTGATGTACAGAATAAGCCCCTAGAAGGATGCTAATTGATTAGAAATAACCCTGTATATACATATACGTGTGGAATTGAGTACCTCTGTTTCGTCGGTCAAAAAAGGTAGCAGCCGAAAATTGTCTGTTTGTACTGATAAACGGTGATCAGTGATTTCTATGAAGAATCAAATCGTAATCAGTAATTTGATATCCATGGAAACCTTATTTTTGTGCATTTTTAAAAGAATTCCACTCCGAAATTCGTTGAAAACACGGACTATAAAATACTATAAATACGTAATCAGATCACACCTTTACATAATAATGGTAACACCGCGACGTCACTCGTATATCACACCCAACCACACCACATCGCCCGATAGCGATCAGAGCGAGTTATATTATCTTTATCTCGCTTGTATCTCGATATTGACACGTTAAAAATAAGTTTCGGAGACATGGCGGCGTGTTCAGTGTATGAAAAATGATAACACTCGTGTAGGTAGGTACGAGTATGTGTATTGTAGGTTCGTTGAACGCATGATAATGGTTTATTTGAATAGTATTTTATTTATTATTCTGCACTGAATTCATAACAGGGTAGTTGACTAGTATTGAATTAGTTAAAAGTATTAAGATTAGTGAATGATTCGTAAACAAAAAATAACTAAAATATGGCTAATCCGGTTCTGAGATGTAAGCTTGTAAAGATTTTGATAGGGACAAGGAAGTTTCATACGAGAACTGGGACGCTTACGAAGCAAAATTTAAAAAAGAAAAATGTACTTTATTTCTATAGGCAAAAGGTTCACATTTGTTTCTTACTTATCAAATGGGAAAAACATTCCGAGCAGGACAGCAATAATTGGTGGGCGTTGTCCCTTTCTCGAAACTTACCAGTATTAATAAAACTATTGGATGGTAGATTATCTCATATATCTGGTAATCATTAAATCGCATTTAATCGTACAAGTTGATAAATAGATTAGCATAAAATGTATTCTAATTAACGTAATAAGTTCGATAATGTTCTGATTTTATTATTGGTACGTAATTATTTTTGCAATACAAAAACTGTTTTTTCATATTAGTAGAATTAGTAGTAATTTACCAACTACGCACGGCTGCACCGCTTCGCGCATTATAGCGCTTCCAAAAACAATATGGCTGATAATTTATACAAAAGTCGTCATTCTGCTTGCTGCTTAATATTTTTATAAGTTTAAAAATGGTGAAAAATTGTTGCGTTAAGGGCCGTAATAGTGTAGCTTATGCTGGTTGTGGAATTTCATTTTTTAGGTAAGTTTCTTGGTTTATTTACAAATTTCCTGTGTAGGGTGACAATAACAACAAAACATTTCGGGAATGTGATGTTAGGTTGTAGAGAAAAGTAATTACTACTTATATATACTCGTAATCTAATACTAATAGTAATAGTAGCGCTCGTAGCGTAGTTTGACTAGGTGTTTGTCAGCGATCACCGAAATTAAGCAACGTTCCGCACGGTCAGTATTTGGATGGGTGACCGCGGGTGGCATTTTCCAACTGAGCGCTACCGTGGCTCGGATGACACGTTAAATTGTAGGTCCCGGTTGTTTTAACCGTTTAGCCATGTCAGAGGCCTTCAGGCGGCCTAAAAACTCGGACACCAGGGCTAGCCACCCGGCCTATACGAACTTACTTACTTATCTAATACTACGTACGTTAGTAAGTCATTGTAATCAATTAAGAACCTACTACTATGAACTATGCACTTTTCTTGTATAATAGCAAAATAATGAACTGTGTTGTACTTAGTAACTAGTACAGCTCGGTAACTACGGGTAGATATAATTTGCTGTCGCGCTATTTATCAGCTAATTTTTATAATTCTTCCATCTTTCGCAAGATGGTATTCTAACAAGATTTGTAAATATGAGCAAAACTGGTCAAAAGCGAGTCGAGATTTTCAATTTGTTTATTTATAGAAAATGTAACTTACGAGCTTTATATTTTTTATATGTACTTAAAGACTACGAATTAAAAAGTTACATAAAATAGAACAGAATAAATACAAACATTAATTAAAAGTTATAAGAACAACAACGTGTTATTATTTTTTACGCTAACTACGAGTATACCTACCGTAAAATTTTCGCAATATGAAAAAATATTATTAGCAATTATTGTTGTCCATTTGTCGGCAAATATGTCTACTAGCGGGTGTGAGGCGTTGAGGGCATTAAGATGATGGTGTAGAGATAATATTATTATGAACTGATGTACTCAGCCGAAAGGAGATTTAATATAAGGCGTTTGAGACTAGACTATAATTTGAAGAAAAAAATCTGCTGTTACATACATTTTGTCGATTCCGAGTTTCAGTTTAGCTGCTTTTTTTTCTCGAATTTCGGTTTGGTCTCATAGTAAACGTTCGTAATAATGGTCTTTATCAACCAATCATTTTTATTTAATACAGGGTAATCAGATAACCCTGTTTATAATTTCAGATTTATCCCACCTGAAATACAAGATGATTTCCCTCATTCTTTTATTGGTATATACTTAGTGTTTTGTAGATTGTCCTATTAATGAAATTACTGTATGGATACACTAGTAGAAAGAGATATATTCCAATAATGGTAATGGTCTTCGGAACGTTTTTGGGAAGCTCGTAATCATTCCAGCTCTCGTATGAAACTTCCTTGGATAGGGATTAAGAGGGGATGCTTTGTCCCTTTCCCACAAAGCATAACATTGTATGGCGAATGTATGACACTTACCACACCACACCGTGACGTCATATTCTGCTATATTGCACTCTTTGTCTAGCAAGAAAATAAACTGCTTGTAATTTCTTAATAAATAATAATAAATAATTAATACGCCGTGGTGGTCTAGTGGTGGTGACACCCGCCTTACAATCGTGAGGTCGTGGGTTCAAATCCCGGTCCCGTACCAATGCGTTCTTTGGAATTTATGTACGGAATTTAACACCGCTGGCTTTTTGGTGAAGGAAAACATCGTGAGGCAACCTGCATACGTACGTAGAAGAAATTCGATGCCGTACGTGAATCCACCAACCCGCACTGGGCCAGCGTGGTGGATATGGCCTAATCACCCTTTGTGGGTAGGTCTACGTCCTGCAGTAGACTATTAAAAAGGCTGATACAGTACAATTTCTTAATTTCTTTTTTGTTTTCGTAAATCGTCTCTGTTTATGGTTAGCTGTTACAAGAGGACATCAAAAAAAATTGTCAACTAGCCTGTTGCACAAGGACCTTATTATATACAGGGTTATTGACCTGCCCTGTACTAAGCCGAAAGGGAGTGATTAAGACTAACATTTTGAAAAACTTTTATTATTAGGCTAACCTGGAATCCGAGAAAAAACGAGTGCTTCCACTTTGCCCCACCAAAGCGCCCCACTGGTGGGGCAGATTCCACTGGTCTAAAAAGTGAGTGGAATCTGCCCCACCAAGATGGGATGAGTGGGGCAGATTCCACTCCAAAAAATGATGGAGTGGAATCTGCCCCACCAGTGGGGCGCTTTGGTGGGGCAAAGTGGAAGCACTCGAAAAAACAGATGTTCCATAAAAGTTTGCAATTCGATAAAATGTATGATAGGGCTGATTTATTGTTCTCGAATTTGGGGTTCGGCCTATTGTTTTTCAAAATGATTGTCTGAATCCCCTCCGTTCGACTTAGTACAACATTCTGGATAACCCTGTATATGCCTAACAGTTCTCGATAACTCTGTACAAAGTGATCGCAATGATTTTCGATTTCTTTTATTTTATATTCTTCAATTTTTTAACTATGCTTGTATTTGAATAGTGTGGAAGCGTCCATAAAATGTGTGGTATTTTTTGTGATTTTTTGACCCCCCCTCCACACTGGTGAGATATCGCGAGATTTGCCTCGATCCCGAAGTTCGTAGTTTTACTTAAAGCGCTTGTTCACGACCGTTTTTTTCGCCGGACAACGGACCGTCAATAAACAAATGCCTACATTTTTCGCCGGATGGATGTCCGGTGCGTCAACACACGTGCATTATAAACCATACATTTTCCTTGCTTCTATAGAAGGATACGTACCGAGTATGGCGAATGTGGTGAGCACTCCGACCCGGAATCCGACGAGGAAGGAACCTCCGACGGCCAGCCCGTGAGTGAAGTTGTCTATGGAATTCGCCATTAGATTCAGATATCCCGCCACCTAAAACAACAACAAAATAGATTTTAGTCTACAAATAGAATAATACTTTTTGTCAAATTTATAGAATTCGAATCACAGAACTAATACAACTAGAGCAGCCATTCTCAAAGTGTGTTCCGCGGAACCCTAGGGTTCCACAAAGCTTCTGTAGGGGTTCCACGAGAATAATGAATTAATGAGAAAAAATAAAAACAAAAATAAATTTCAGCGACTCAGATAGGTTTCAAGATGACATTTGAAGAATTTGGCCAATATTACTGGGCTGCACTTAATAGGGGCTTCTTTTGAGACATTTTACAGAAGAAACGAGTACAAACATTTTTATTTTTGTTAATTTTAGTCTCCGTCGAACATTTTGCTTTTCAAAAGGGTTCCGTTTGAGTTCCACCAAAAAAGTTTGAGAACCGCTGAACTAGAGAGATAGCGCTGTTATCCCTTGAGGCAATTCTCAACCGCAAAAATGTATGGAAAATTGTGCTCAGCTTTGTAAAAACTGTCAAATATGTATTTGACATTCTGACACTACTGAGAGAAAAACACTACAACTAGCCACTGAATCGAGATATTTTTATGTCTCTTTCTAACTCATGCCATATTAAATCATTGCATCTCTTTCCTTTTTTTCTCGATCGACCACAATATCCCTCTGGTATATCTGTGATTCGAATAGTTCGCACGGTTCAATATAACTATCATAGAAACAGTAATTTTCACATTTATTGTTGATTTTCCAAAAACAACTGGGCCGATTTCCATAACATTTTAATGGGACTACTTCTGAAGTATAATCTACGAAACAAAAACAGAATCATCAAAATCGGTTAATAATTGGCGATAAATCGCGTAACATACAAAATATTCATACAGTCGAATTGTGAAATTAATTTTTTGAAGTCGGTTAAAAGTAAGAATCTCTTCCGAGGTTTATCCAAAAGAAAAATAGGTATTTCTGTCATCTCCTATGTGGGATAACAATATGCTAGTTGACATAATATTTTTTGATATCCTCTTGTAACCGAAACATAAAGAAAGCCAATTAACGAAAACAAAAATAAAATCAACTTAGAAATTAAGAAGTTAAAAGCATATTTATTTTCTTACTAGACAAAAAATACATTATCTATAGCAGGCTGTGACGTCGTAACGACGTACGTCTCATACATTCGCCACACAATGTTATGCTTTGTGGGTGGAAAAGGCATCCCCTCTCTATCCCTACCAAAATCTTTACAAGCTTATATCTGTGAACTTGATTAGCCAATTTTAATTATTTTTAGGGTTCTGTATCTCAAACGGAAAAAACGGAACCCTTGTAGGATCACTTTGTTGTCCGTCTGTGTGTATGTCAAGACTCGAAATCTCGGGAACGCGTAAAGATATCGAGTTGAAATTTAAACTGTATACGTATATCGATGGTATCTTGCAGTTGTGCAAAAGAAAAACTTCTCAGTTATCGTTTGAAAAAGTTTTAAACGATTAAGAGCCGTTTATATCGTAAAAAACCGCATATTTCGTCACTCACAAAAATCAAAACCTACAGGGTACTTCCCGTTGACAGAACTATGAAATTTGGCGAGAAGCATTGTCTCAGAGTACACAATATATAGGACCGTGTTGGAGAGGTAGTACTTCGAGAGCTGCCGATGACGACACTTCGGAATAGGGCCTCGAGCTAGGCGTGCGTGTGCGTTGCGTAGATCATAAATTGGCGCTAAATATTTTTTGTACGAATAAATAATTTTGTTGATAATTAGATGTTTATCTTTTTAGTTCTGATTATCTTCTGATAGACCAATTACCTTATATATAAACCTGAAAACTGTACATTTTTATTTAAATCACAAAAAATAGGGCCTCAAAATTCACAAAATATGGGTTCAAAATTCAAAGTGAGTAAAGCGTATCATGTAGGGTATCATATAAAATAACTGCATTAGTTGCTAAAACAGGTTTTTAATTATTTTAACAATGTGTAATTTTCGATGTAAGACGAGAAATGTGAAAAAAAGAAACTTTTTTGTAGATGTTTATAGTAGGTGTATAGAAATTTTAACAAATTACTCCCAATTTTGTGAAATTTTCTGGATTTGTACGGAACCCTCGATGTGCGAACCTGACTCGCACTTGTCTGGTTTTTTTCTTATAAATCATAATTCATTGCAGGATTCACTAATCGTAATCTATCTATCTATTCAGCCTGTTCCACCCACTGCTGAGTATAGGCCTCCTCTCTCTCTCGCCATTCTTTCCGGTCTTGTGCTAGCCTAATCCTAATACTTTTAATTAATTCAATACCAGTCAACTATCTTATTACATTGAATTTCAGAGCCAAGCTCTGACAAAATATTCACAATTTCAACGTTACTACTAGGTATAAGATATTTTTGAGAGAAATATAAAATTCACAATGTTATGTGAGCGGCCATTACAATGAATATAAAAGATATGCAAATCTATATTTCAGTGTAATCAGATGGTCATTAAATGAAACACACAATAAATGCTCACTTTGCCTACAACGATTAATCATTAAATTATTGACTCGACGTTATTGCTATCTTTTGCTCGGGTGTTGATTTTTGTCTACAGGTCGCATTTTTCAACGTATCTCGACAAAACTTGGTACACAGGTTTTAATGGAATTATTTTGACATCGGCCATTTTTATTGGTGGTTCCTCTCAAAAAGGGGGAAAATTTGCTGTCACCCTACTTATCAGCCGATTTCGATAGTATTTCACAAAATTGTTTAGTACATATAAGATTTCCGAGTTTCCGAATCGGTCCAGAGCAAGTCGAGATATACAGGGTTATTGGTAATCAATCGGCATTCTTTTAGGGGCTTATTCTGTACATCAAAACTAACCAACTTTTGATCTGCGACTTTTGTCAGACCTCAAAAAAAAGCTATTTAATAGAAAAATATCGTTCACCCGGGACAAAATGTATGGAACAGCTGATTTTTTTTTGTTTTGACAAAAGTCGCAGAACTAAAGTTGCTAGTTTTGATGTACAGAATAAGTCCCTAAAAGGATGCTAATTGTTTAGGAGTAACCCTGTGTAGGCTAATGAAGATGCAGTTAAAGAGATGTGTTGCGAGGTCTACTGTTCGCAGAACTACTAGTCTACTTACATCTTTCTTATCAGATTTCTCCTTAGTGTGGAGTAGCGCCTTCTCCCTCGCCTCCCGCAGCAAGCACCGCCCCATCCACCGGCTGCCCTGGCTTGTCTTGCACTTGGCGGATCCGTTGACGGCCGCTACACTGTTGCAGCACCCGCCTTCACCTGTGTAATAATTACAACACTGTAAAAGACAGTAACTAACGGAACGGCACAGTCGGCCAGCTTTACTGTTTCCTAAATCAGCCCCCCGACCGCCTAAGCAATAGCAATCGTAATAGCAATCGTTTATGACTTCATTTTAGTCATTTGGCACCGCCTATGTGACGTTAGCCATCAATTGCTTTGTGCGGATTGCGAAAACAATCGTTGAATGAACAACTTTGATGGCTAACGTCACATAGGCGGTGCTAAATGACTAAAATGATGTCATAAACGATTGCTATTACGATTGCTATTGCTTAGGCGGTCAGGGGGCTGTTCATAAAAATCTTTTGTTATATTATACAACTGAGCGTTGCCGTGGCTCGGATGCCACATTAAATAATGTACCCAGTTTGTTTTAACCGTTTAACCATGCCAGTGGTTTCAAGGCGGCTTCGAAACTCTCGACACCAAGGCGAACCACCCAGCCTATTAGTTCATTAAAGTTTATTTAACTGACATGATGACGATGAAGTGTAAATAAACGTATTGAAAATAAAAAAGATTTCTCACCTTTAGTATTATTGTTGAAGATGCACGAATCATAGAGCTGTTTGGCGGTGACTGTCCCGTTCCCGCACAGTGGTTCTCCGTTCTCTGTCCCTCTGTGTTTCCTCTCTTTTAGCAGCAACTTCTCAATTTCTTCGATCTCGATTTGCTGTACCTATAATAACAAAATAAATTGGCATTGGTACGTTTATTTAAGTTATAGAAAATTCTTTAAAAAATAGGTCGACAGGATATTTCGCTTTAGCCGAGGGAGCCATATGAATGAAATCGTGTTCCGTAAATAATGGTAACGTTTGTTTTTCCATAAAAAAGTAAATATACAGGGCGTCTCAGATTTCAACTTCAAGCCGAAAATGCTGGAACTTCCTGTATATATGGGTTCTAAAACTTGAAAGATTGGAAATCCCATTGGTGTTTGAGATAATTGTAGTCAATTTTAGAAATGTGACCAAAAATGCCAACTTGCGGCACTCCAGTTCAAGCTGTGCCGTGTGTTTTCAACATTTCTTAATTTTTATGTTTAATTTGTAAAGTAGTAGTAATATAGTGCTATTTTTATTTAGAAAAACTATGCAACTTTTGGTTGTATTTTTGAATGACTGTATTATAAAAAAAAACTTCTAGTTGGCCCATCCTATTATATTTCAGTAATCAAAATAAAACACCTAATGATTATTAGTTAGTCAGTATTTAGATTATTTTTTCGTATTGATCTAGAATATTAAAGATTTGTAGCCAGGTCGAAAAGGTGAATCGAAAAATGACGCATTAAAAAAATGATTGGCTAAGCAAGGTGTAAAAGCTAATTTGGTGTAAGGAAGAATCGATTGATCGAGCGACAGCGAAGAACTCCGTTTTAACACGGCGATTTTGCTTTCGTATGTCCAGATGCTGGTTTTTGTTTACAGGTCGCATTTGTCGACGAAACTTGATACACAGGTTCTTAAATTATTAGATTATTTTGTCATCGGCGATTTTTGAGTTTTCTGCTAAAAAGGGGAGAAATTGATGGCAATTCGGCGACACACATTTATAGTTTAGTTGTCTCTAAAATAAGTTTAGTCCTGTCAAACTAGGTTTTGCTATTCGGATGTCTACACGATTAAACTAAATTTAGGTCGAATCGACTAAATCGATTTTAGTTACTCAATTTGGTCAAAGTGCATTCGGCGGCCCACATTTTAGTGTGTTATACGTTTAAAATTTAGTTGTCAAATGTCAAATTAGTCTTCACGAAAAACATGGCGATTAAAATTAGTTTGAGGAAGTTGCATGTGTTTTATCTTCGATTTTCGCAATTAATCTTGAAATATGGACGAATTTATTGTGGCAGCAACTATTGGAAGGGTAAGTAAAAAACCCAAAAACCTGTTTTTGCTTGATTCACTAAACATGTGAGACTTAATTGTGTAGTTCATCTAGTTCCAAATTATTTTCTGATTAGAAGAGGAAATAACTGTATAGAGTTCCAAAGACAGGAGCTCAACAGTTAATAAATGATCTTAATTTGAGAAGCACATCTCGAGAAGCCGATGTTTTTCCATTCAGCATGTCTGCATAAGCAAACTGAGTATTGTAATCAAAAATCATATTTTGTTGCGGATTCTTAGTGCTATTCACTTTTTTGCCCAAGGCAGTTATCAGGCTGCTGTTGGCCAAGACAGTTTCTTGGACTTAAGCCAGCCAGCCATCAGCAAATGTCTTGAGGCCACAGTAATGCAATCGTCTCACAACTGTGGCCTAAAATCATCAAATTCCCAATGACGCCAGCTGACAAACTGCAATGACAGAGAACTCTTTTTATTCAAACCATTTGATAAGTCCTTACTTACCTAATTATCCAACAGTCAGATAGATCCTTACAATAATAAACTCAAAGATAAAGGATTAGTGCTTGCTCCGCTAGCAGAGCAGAAACTTATAAAGATTGATAATTATCTGTATAATCATAATGTATATTACATTGCAGATTACAATGAGGATGGTATGGAAGACGAGCTGCAGCAAATTGAATCAGCACTTGGTGCAATAGAAGAGATATGATGGAGATCAAGATTTCTGTCGGAAGCTATTATAGATTGATATGCCAAAATTTATTTAGGTAAGTACTAGATTTTTCTAATAATAAAAAGATCATAAAAATGTATTAATGTACATACTTACATGGTTTATTATTTGTTCCTACAAAAATCACTATATTTTTTAATAATAAAAACATAAAAATATGCCTACTAATATGGTTTAGGTATTATTTCTTCCAGCAAACATTAAACAGTAATTATATCACATTGCAGATAACAATGAGGATGGTACTGAAGACAAACTGCACTAGTTCTTGAAGCGATAGATGTGTCATCTGACTAATAATGAAGATCAAGATTTCTATTTGGAAGCGAGATTGATATCCATCCATCAGCCAAAAGACGTCCACTGCTGGACATAAGCCTCCCCTATGGATCTCCAATAAGACTGGTTGGAAGCGGCTTGCATCCAGTGAGGTCATCCGTCCACCTTGTGGGTGGACGTCCTATGCCGCGCTTGCCAGTATGTGGTCTCCACTCGAGAACTTTTCGACCCCATCGGTCACCAGCCCTCTGCGCTATGTGCCCTGCCCATTGCCATTTCAACTTGCCAATCCGTTGGGCTATGTCGGTAACTTTGGTTCGTCTACGGATCTCCTCATTTCTGATTCGATCTCGCAGAGGGACTCCGAGCATAGCCCTCTCTATAGCTTGTTGGGCTACTTGGAGCTTACTAATAAGGCCCATAGTGAGAGACCATTGAGATCGAGAGATTGATATGCCAAAGTTTAATTAGGTACTAGATAATAAAAACGTCATAAAAATGTACTTAAATGGTTTATTATTTGTTCCAACATAAATTAAACAGTAGTGTAATAAATAAAAAATAAATATAATCAATTTATCTGGTGAATTACCCTCTGCCGCACTAAGGTGCCCCACTGGTGGTACAGATTCTACACCTTCATTTTTTATGTGGAATCTGTCACACCAGGTTTGTCGAGTTGTATTAATTGTATTAGTTTTGTCTTTCATCTAAGAATTAGATATTAAGCAGGTGAACACTGATTTACTAGAAATGATTTATATAGCTTTTTCCCGTGGCTATATTTTGACTTTTGTGCTATCCTACACAAACCTCATACTTTTTTGGGATAAAAAGTAGCGTATGTCACTTTCCAGCCCTTGAACTATATCCATGCTAAAAATCAAGTCGATCCGTTGCTCTGTTGCAGTCCGTTGCTCTGTTGCAGTGTGAAAGAGGAACAAACCAACAAACTTTACGGATTCACAATATTAGTATGATTTAGAATAAGTAAGTTCGTATAGGCCGGGTGGCTAGCCCTGGTGTCAGAGTTTTTAGGCCGCCTGAAGGCCTCTGACATGGCTAAACGGTTAAAACAACGGTTTATTTAGAATGACATCACATTATTTTTCAAGTTACTCTTAACAACTGCTTTCATTGGATACCCATGTAGAAATGCATAAAAAATAGCTAAGGACTAATGCTACATTTGATCTTGGCCAACTGGATCTATCACAACTTGGTTGTGGCAGATCAGAATACAGGCACGCTGTGGGCTGGCTTTGTGCCAACTGGCATGCTACAGGCTGGCTTGTGGCTGACTCCGCAGGTTGTCTTGCTGTAGGTTGTATCCTAGTAGAAAGATCCCATTATCCTGATGTACTTAGTGCAGGGATTGTCTGCTCAGATGGTAATGGCAGTAAACCCTGTGAAAAAAAATTTCATTCATTTTTACTTAATTTAATTTAATAGTATACATATACTGCTATATGTACTACTATTAAATGCTATATATATATATATGCTATATGTATGTACTGTACTGAATCAGCCTTATAATAGTCCACTGCAGGACGTAGGCCTACCCACAAAGGGTGATTGGACCACATCCACCACGCTGGCCCAGTGCGGGTCGATGGATTCACATACGTCATTGAAATTCTTCTCCGGACTATGCTATATCCCGGTATGCAGGTTGCCTCACGATGTTTTCCATCACCGTATTCAGTATAAATATTAGGTAGCAGTTAACATGTTTCCTTTAATAAGGATTATTCAAGTAACTTGCTTTATTAATTGAATGTAAAAATAAATAAATTACCTGTTGTAATACCTTTGGACAATATTTATCAAATTAAAACCATATTGTGATATTCATTTAGGTAGTATGTTACACAAGGGATACTGGAATTGTTTTTAAAGAAATAACAATTTGAAAACATACACATGCTGCCATTCATGCACCATCCACGAGGTTCCAGGTTCCTGCACCGCCCTGCTGCAGCAGAACATTGAGTTCACTGGCCGGATTTGCCAAGAACTCGCCAGCTTGTTTGTCTGCTTGATTACCTGAAAAAGTTTCATTAAAGACTATTGTAAATCCAAATAACTTGAAAGAAAATTAGCGACTACTTAGGATTTATCAACAAGAGATCTACTTACTTGTTGGCGTGGAATCGCTCCAAGCGATGGATCTCCCTTTGCTTTTTGTTGGCGCGTTTCTTATTATGTTTGCAAAAGTCTAACGTAGTGATATTAAAAACTCTTTGCGAAGAATTTGCAGTTTTTGTAAAAATCGAACTGAAAAATTAATTGTAAATAAAAGTGTTGCCAAAGTAATTCACCAAAATTTGCGATTAAAGCCAACAAGTTGTATTTTACCTCAAACCTATAATCATTTCATAGATATAAAAGCTAGTGCATTCCACGGAAATAAATTATGTAAAAGTCTCATTCTAAAATAAAGCGAGTTGCGCCGTTTTTGGAGTAAAATCAAATCAAAATCATCGTAACAGATTTTAAGTATGACATGAAAATTAAAATAGAAAAGAGCACTTGTTATCGATATGGCAACATATTGGGAGCATCTATCATGGATGTAATACTAAATCCTTGGCAGCTATAGATGTGCCACAGATAAAATAAAAACAGTAATTAATGTTTTGTGCCATCTAGTGAACTATTTCCGAACTAATATTGCTACTCAACACTAGATGGCGTAACTGGCGTTACTTAACTTAGTTCTTTATGGTGGACGACTAAAATCGGTTTTAATTAAGTTCGAAGAAAACACCGAATAGCTTTTTGCTAGTTTTGCACTAAATTAAAAATTTTAGTGCGACTAGTTATAGTTTCGTGAAATGTCGCCGAATTGCCATCATTAGCTGTTGTTCTCGTCTATTCCCGCTAGTTCAGTTGTTCAGTTCAGTTGACTGAACTAGTGAGTTTTTTTTTCTCGTTTGTTCAATTGAAAATAAGACTAGCTTTTGCACCTTGTTACATTTATTATTATTAATTTAATTTACACGAAGTTTTTCCAAAAAGGTAAATAGCCACAATAATTTCGTCATTTAGTAACTGCATTTGTACATGACGAATGAATTCGTCGTTTTCGATTTGAATTTCTGTCCTCTTCTTTGTATTTTTTTTGTAAGTACTGCAAAATACGCTGCTTCTTGTTTTATATTATTAAGAAACTGAACAATTGTGGCTGGTGTTGTTTTAAACATGCCGTTGATCGCACGATGCCAAGCTTCTGCATAATTCGTAGTTCTGTGGCGCCTTCCGAATATATTCCAAGAATCTTACAAACTCTAGTGGTGAGAAGTAAAGAGTTTACATACATAAGAATGTCACTACCAGTGTACAGTAAAAAAAATTTAAAAAATGTTTGTTACAGTATATGTAGGCAACCTAGGTACCTAACTATTTTTTTTTTCTATTTCTGAACTGAACAAACGAGAAAAAAAATCTCACTAGTCCAGTCGACTGAACAAATGAGAAAAGAAATCTCACTAGTTCAGTCAACTGAACTGGACAACTGAACTAGTGGGAATAGAGGGTTGTTCTATTTATCACCCGATTTCTATAATATTTGGCAAGATTGTTTAGTATCTAAATCTTAACAGGATTTGCGAGTATTTATTTAGGCGCCATCGTAATTACAATAGTGAAATATCATAGTTCTGTTTCTTTTTCACTTCAGGCATTCGATAGAGAGAACGCTTTTTACGTTGCTATTAAATTTACGCTGGCGCCTCTATAATCGGGTCTAATGTGTCGCGAGACCTATTGTTCAGAAAACTTCTAGTGTAGGCTATAATAACACCTAGACACAGAGCAAACACCTAAATGTTCATCACATAAATGCATGCCCTAGGTGGAATTCAAAGCCATGCCTCTTTGATCCAGCCTGATCCAGATAGAAGTAATTGCTGAACCACCGAGGCAGTCAAATGCCAAAAGATGACAAACCTTGCCATTTTGCTTGACGTCGTGTTCCTTTTCATCATCATCATCAGCCTGTTCAGTGCTCGCGAATAATTTCTCCACGATGATGAACACCAGCATACCGAACAGGCACCACAGCCCGCTCCGTAACGACACGCGACCTGGGAATAGTAAAAAAAATACATTCACTAATTAGCTCTGCCAGGTGTTTCCGAGTTTCCCGCAGAATCCCGTAATTTTTCCGGGATAAAACTAGCCAATGACACTTTCTGATCTCTAAACTATACTAAGCGCCACACAAATCGGCGGATAGGAAGTTATGCGCAGAGCGCTGCGCAAAAGCCGAAATATAGATATTCGCGAGAGTTAGAGAAACGAGACGCCCGCCGGGGACACCCGCCCGCCATACTTATGCTTGCCGCGCGCTCCCTACGCTCGTGCTCACCACTACGAAACGTGTCGTCGGAATTGTGCACACATGCGCAATAATTAGCGAATCACGGCGAAGTGTCATCTGCGGATAACTTCTCATCCGCCGATTTGTGTGGCGCTTAGTATACATATGTATTATTATTTTCGCGCAAAAAATCAAGTCTATCATTCAGAGAGCGTAGAACACCAACGGAGAGCCGTTGCTCTCTACGCCCGTAGAGAAACAAACCAACTATGGTCCAAATCAAACTTCTTAGCGTCTGTACCAGCCTTTTTAATAGTCCACTGTAGGACATACGCCTACCCGCGAAGGGTGATTGGGCCATATTCACCACACTGGCCCAGTGCAGGATTGGTGAATTCACATACGCCATCGAATTTCTTCTACGTACGTAAGCACGATGTTTTCCTTCACCGAAAAGCCAACGGTGTGAAATTCCGTACATAAGTCCCAACTCATTGGTACGGGACCGGGATTTGTAACATGCTAATTTTATCGGGTAAAAGGTAGTTGAGACTAAAGAGAAGAAGTAAGATTGTTTGGCCGCCTTGTACGACATGACAATCTAACAATAAAATCTGAAACTATAAGTAGAGGACTGATTTGATTTTATTTATAGAGGACTGGAAACGGAAGATCAATAAATTATTTATGGCAAAAACGTTTGCACATGTCGATGTAGTAATTTTTCATTATTGATGATTTATTAAAAATGGTTTAGCCGATTTCGATACAATTTAAATGGGACCTCCTTCGAAGAATGATCTACCAAATAAAAAAAGAATTATCGTAATCGGCCAACTCTGTAAAAAGTTATACATAAAAAAATATATACGCGTCGACTTAAAAACCTCCTCCTTGTTTTCGTCGGTTAAAAGAGCATTTTTTATACCACATCATAGCGAAGGCAGATGCCACGTCCTAGAGGGACACACTTTATCAAAAATAAGGAAGCCAATATATCCAAGAGTTCCACCGACAAGACCATAGCAACAAGATAACCTAATGGAATTATTAATTAATTTTGTTATTTAATGAACTAAACATCTTTATTTAGACAATTGATTTATTACGTCACTGTAATGTTCACACTAATAATCATCAACTTTATATACTACATATTACTACATACAAGCCGTGGTGGTCGAGAGGTAGTGACACCCGCCTTACAATCGTAAGGTCGTGGGTTCGAATCCCGGTCCCGTACCAATGAGTTCTTTGGAATTTATGTACGGAATTTCACACCATTGGCTTTTCGGTGAAGGAAAACATCGTGAGGCAACCTGCTTACGTCCGTAGAAGAAATTCTATGGTGTATGTGAATCCACCAACCCGCCCTGGGCCAGCGTGGTGGATATGGCCCAATCACCCTTCGTGGTCTACGTCCACGTCCACGTCCACACTACGTCCTGTAGTGGACTATTAAAAAGGCTGGTACAGTACAGTACTACATACAATGTTATAAATCCGAAAAGTTTGTTAGTTTGTTGCCCTTTCACGCAGCAAAGGAGCAACGGCTTGACTTGATTTTTGGCATGGATATAGTTCAAGGGTCAGAAAGTGGCATAGGCTATTTTTTATCAAAAAAAAAATGTTCTTGTGGGATAGCACATAAGTCAAAATACCACGCGGACGGGCCGCGGGCACAAGCTAGTGTCCATATTTATCCATGCGTATCACAGACTACCTAACAGTAATATACCGGCAAAACCTGTATCTTGGATGCTCTTTATCGTTTACCCATTTAATTTTTTGTTGCCACAACAAAGAAGTAGGTTGAAACATCAGCTTTTTATCTCGTAACCTTTATCATAAAACGCCTCATAAGAATAAGCGCTATCAACACGAGTAATGGCAATAAGAACAACTATTATCAGCCGTTGAGACGAATTAGTCGAGACAACCATGATTCATGTGTTTATTTTGTTACGAGTTTTTATGATGAAGTAGAGCAGCGTTTCTTAACCTTTTTAGTCCGCGGACCTCCAAAAAATTAAACACAATTTCAAGGATTAATACTAGTAGTTCTCCGAACTAAATACCTCGCATTTGCTTAACTGAATCTTCATAAGCTTATATCTCAACCCGCTCTTGACCTATTTAGTTCATACTCACAAATCTCGTGTAGATCGCGGGTGGTACAGAGCGCAGGGGATTGATTGCGAGACTTGCTAGCATTTATTTACTAATGAAAATTTCCATAGATAAGACGGCGGACCTCTATACACATACGGACGGTCCGCGGACCACAGGTTAAGAAACAACTGAAGTAGAGAATAGAGCACATTTTTAAAAAAATATTTTTGGGATATCTTACACACGGCCTCTGACCCCAAACTATGCAAAGCGTGTGATATGGCTGCCAGATACTGATATACTACATATACTTATTTTTAAATATATGCTTATATATAAATAGTAACTAAATAACAAATGAACATAAGTGTTTGCTCTGTGTCTGGGCACAGAGCAAACACTTACATATGTTCATCACATAAATATTTGCCCTGGGTGGGATCGAACCCACGCCTCTTTGATCCAGAAGTTAGGGTCACTAACCACTGAGCCATCGAGGCAGTCGAAGCTGTGCATAGTACGAAGCTGCAATTATTCAAACGATTTATGGTTCCAAACCCATTATGGGTCGAGCAACAGACAAACAGTTTGGTTCGCTTCCTCTATTTTGTGTGAAGTATTGCACTCATTGCCGGGACGGCAGGTATAGGCCGAATCATACAAGTCGGCGGATGTGAAGTTAGCTACAATCTGCGCAAAATTCAATAGTGGCTGAAGCTCACATATTGCTGCGCGTTGATTGGGTTTCTCACAGCTCGTAGCTATATATATACAAGTGGCTCCCCATTCGACGTCGCCGGGATGCTCATATTCTTTCTCTTCTTTACAACACTCTTTTCAATCCTTCTTCTCCTCCCTACCTTCAAGAACGTTTCATTTTCCGTCGTTCTCTTCTAACCCGCTTTTTGAAATCATCAGAGAATCTGAAGCTTACTGTTCCGCAACACAAAACCACTTTCTACGGTTCATCTTTTACAGTTGAAGCTGTTAGATAAAAGTAAAGTCAAACTGCATTATTTGTCATCTTAGATTATCTTTTTTTTTTTTGTTGTTTTTGTACAAAATAGGTAGGTATTAATATAGTATTTATTTAAGTATAATGTGTATTACTGTATATGTAGGTTTATTTATTTTTTATATTATGTGTATATGTAGTTTATATGTTATGTAATATATTTCTTTAAATGTAATTTAGTTGTATATTTGTTAGGTATTGTCTAGTATTATTATTATTTTTATTTTTTTGTTTTGTTTTGTTGAGTGTTTGTTTCTATGCTTTTTAACATTTCTTGCCGTTATGGCCACGTTTTTTTGTCAAATGTATTTTTTCTGTCCGTGCTTGGTTGCCTGGAAGAAATCGCTTAAAGCGATAAGGCCGCCAATTAGAGACCTATTGTTTTGTTTTTGTCCTTATAATCTGTTTTTTATGTAATGTGGTTGTCTAATAAAGTGTTGTTGTTTATGATTTAGGCCGAAAAATACAGAGTAAATAATAATAATTATTATGTAGGAACAGTAGGAAACTCGATTTATAAATCGATTTGAGGTTCGGTAAGTTTTCATAGGTGACAGAATCTGCCATTGGGATTTTTTATTTGGCGCGATATTTATGCTTTACACTAAAGGCTGCAATACCCGAATCAAAAATTAAGCAAGTCCGTCAATAAAGTAAGCATTTAAAATGTTGCATTATTATGCGCTGCTCCTCCCTCCTCCTCCTCACCGCTCCTCCCCGCTGCCGTTCGGCAACAATGAACAAGTTTTTTTATCGCGAATAAGCGCTTGACCACCAGCGGCACCATCTCGCCTGATGGTAAGCGACGTAGTGGTCGAAGATAAAGCACGCAGACCTAGAAGATACCTATTCACTCTGACCTTGAAAAGCTTTAGATTATATATCTCTTAGGAAACAGGAAAGCAGGAAGACTATTCCATTCCCTGGCGGTACGAATCAAAAATGTTGAGTCAAACCGCTTCGTACATATGGAAGGAAAATCGCCAGTGTAAGATCTTTAAGCCCAACAAAATTGGGCCCAATGTCCTTCAGTCCAAATAAGTAGTAACCACAACAAAGTGATATTTAAATATCACCTTTATTAATGGAGTAACCGCTATCAGTACGAGACGAATGTAACGAGCAGACGCCCATGATTCACGCCATGTTTACGTTTTTAGTTCACTCCTTATAGTAATCATGTGACGTACAAGACTACGCAGTAAGGTGCTTTACAACAAAAACGCCCTTAATTTTGCCCGACGCTAAGTTTCACCCTTCGTGGGTAGGCCTACGTCCTGCAGTGGACTTATTAAAAAGGCTGGTTACAAGTTTAACGATAAGCCATTTGTTCAAGGATTTGTTTAAACGACTACCAGAGATGCTCTATTACAGTGAACTACTCGTACCTATATATTTGGTGAGAATTCATTCATTTTGGCAAGCATTTTTAGGGTTCCGTAAGCAAAGGGTACAAACGGGACCCTATTACTACGACTCCGACGTCTGTCTGTCTGCCACCAGGTTGTATCTCATGAACGTGATAGCTAGACAGCTGAAATTTTCATAAATTACGTATTTTTGTTGTCGCTATAACAACAAATAGTAAAAACATAATAAAATATCTCTAAAGAACGCAGTAAGGTGCCTTATAACAAAAACGTTCTTATTTTGTCCGACGACGCGGATAGGGCATCGGAACCGGTTTTTCCCGGTTCCAAAAAAACCGGGAATTCCCGGTTCTGATGGTCACACAAAAAACCGGTTCTCAAATTAAATAACCCGGTTCTTTCGGTTCTTGTCACAAACAATAAAGGTTGCACTTGCAAGTGTGGACTGTGGGTGTGACACATTATCGTCATTCATGGTGTCACAACGCAAGTCGTAACTTGCATTTATCAAAGCAAAAACCCTGACATAAAAACATCAATTTTTGATTTTTGAACTTTTTAAAAAAAAGTTAAGAAAGTATAAATAGTAGGCAGGTAAAAATTATCGATAATCCAGACGGCTGTCAAGATGCCTTTTGATAAGCTTGTTCTTTTTTTTTTGCAAAATAACAAAATCATGTTATTTAGGTTTTAAACCTGACATCACTTAGCTTGCTGACTTGAAACATTTTATTGAAGAATGCAGAACTTTTTCAATAGTAAGACTTATAATGATAACTGACATTTTGAAACGAATCGTCAAATCCGTATGTACAGACACGCAAATTCGTCAACGGACGACACAGGTCATAATCAAATATACTCCGCCGCACTGAAGATTTACTGGGACATCCAAAATGTTTTATGCCTGTGTACAAATATGTTTTAAATACAGTAAAGAAGTGATAACAAATCTTTGTGAAAGTGAAAACTTAAGACTGGCTGTAAGGACTTGCATCCCAAGCCGTAAAAACAATTGAAAAAAAAAACGAAACGCTTGTTGACTATTAGTCTAAAAAAATCCGAAAGAACCGGGTACCCGGTTCTGAATAAAATTGGAACCGAAAGAACCGGTTCTCAAAATAACACCCGGTTCTCGATGCCCTAGACGCGGACGCTGAGTTTCACGATTTGTTCAAGGATTGTGTTTAAACGATTACCAGAGATGCTCCTATATTTGCTGAGCATACATTAATTTTGGCAAGCATTTTAGGGTTCCACATTTATTTTTCCGCGAAGGGTTAAAATTGGATCATATCCACTACGCTCGCTCAGTGCGGGTTGGTGAATTCACATAGGCCGTAGAAGATCAATTTATATCCGAATCTGAGTTTCTTATGAAGTAAAATAACCGTAAATCTTAGCAGTTTAACAGTGGTTTATTCCAATAGTGTAGACGATTATGAAGGCGCCATCCTTAAAATAGCAATTTAGTTAGAATATTCTTCTCTCTTTCAAATTTCAAATATATATTTTGTAAAAGAAACAGCAATATTTAAAGTAGTAGCTATTAAATTTAGGATGTCGCCTTCATAATTGGCCACAATATCAGTTAAAATTTCCCGATAGTAAGTTCGTATAGGACGCATAGGTTGAGTGGCTAGCAATGGTGTCAAAGGTTTTAAGCCTGAAGGTCTCTTTATCTCTTACATGGCTAAACGATTAAAAATAACCAGGACCAACAATTTAAAGTGTCATTAGAGCCACGCCAGTGCTCAGGTGTCAATGCCACCCGCGGTCACCCATCCGAAGACTGACCGTACCGAACGTTGCTAAAAATTAAAGTTGATGAGAACGAAGGACTAGGTAAGCACTTAGATATGGTTGTAGGTAACAAAAGAAAAAATCCATCATTAACATTACACAACTTGAGTCACTGCCATAAAATATAGCTCACGATCCACGCTTGGAACACAAAACTTCCGTCACAAGGCACTCTAGACGATTAAACATGAAATGTAATATTAGACTTTATTGCACCGCGATAAGGGCCAAGTGGCTACGTGTTGATGGCAACGCAAAACCTCAACACTATTACATATTTGCAGTGATGTATCCAACTGGGCATACTTATAGGAACTATTATTTCTTCTGTGGCAATACTAGTATACAGGGTTATTTCTAATCAATTACCATCCTTCTAGGGGCTTATTCTGTACATCACAACTAACAACATTTGTTGTACGACTTTCGTCGAAACTCAAAATAAAAACCAGAGCGATTTTGGCTCGCACATCGAGGGTTCCGTACAATCACATTGTTAAAATAATTAAAACCTGTTTTAGCATGTGCTAATGAAGTTCTTTTATATGATACCTTACATGATACGATTTACTCACTTTGAATTTTGAACCCATATTTTGTGAATATTGAGGCTCTATTTTTTTGTGATTTAAATAAAAATGTACAGTTTTCACAGATCTATGTCAACGGGAAGTACCCTGTAGGTTTTGATTTTTGAGAGTGTCGTAATATGCGGTTTTTTACGAGATAAACGGCTCTAACTTTTTGAAACGATAACTGAGAAGTTTTTCTTTTACACAACTGCAATAATTCATCGATATACGTATACAGTTCAAATTTCAACTCGATATCTTTACGCGTTCCCGAGATAAAGAGTCTTGACATACAAACAGACGGACAGACGGACAACAAAGTGATCCTATAAGGGTTCCGTTTTTTCTTTTTGAGGTACGGAACCCTAAAAATCAACATTACCAAAATAATTAACTAAGCATACCTTATTAGTTAACTAAAATTTATTATTTATTTATTCTATGACTATCAAAAACAATTATTTACATAAATCACAACACAAAACCTCAACTTCATGATAATGAATGAGGTACTAGAAATTAAACACTTATGATTCATTCAATCCACTTAAACTACTATTTTCTCATTATGAGGAAAACAATGTTTTCTCCTGGAAGCTCTGTATTTATCTATAGATATTGATCTTCTTTGTCTCTGAAAAAATACTACCACTGTTGGACATAGGCCTCCCCTATAGATCCTGAAGTCTCCGCTTGAGAACTTTACGACTAACAGTCATCACTATTTGTATTATGTGCCCTGCCCACTGCCATTACATCTTGCCAATCCGCTGGACTATGTCGGTAACTTAGGTTCTTCTCTAATTTGTGATTCGATCCTGCAGAGAGACTCCAAACATAGCCCTTTACCTACAAAGCTTGTTGGGCTACATAGAACATAGAGCTAATATACATATTTTTATTATTAGCATGATAAAAATTTGGCAATCCTTACAGAGAGTCATAAATAAATAAATATTAGGGGACATCTTACACAAGGCCTCTGACCCCAAACTAAGCAAAGCTTGTGATATGGCTGCCAAAGACTGATATACTACATATACATATTTTTAAATACATACTTATATAGATAGTAACTAAATAACACCCAGACACAGAGCAAACACTTATGTTCATCGCATAAATATTTGCCCTGGGTGGGGACCGAACCCAAGCCTCTTTGACCCAGAAGTTGGGGTTACTAACCACTGAGCCAACGAAGTAGCGGAGCCACTGTTTAGTCCAGTCGGGGCAGACATAAAACTAGCCTGAAATAGAAAAAAATCCGGGGAGCGATTTTTTTTTAACGTCGGGGGTGGGGTGGTTGGAAGTATAAATCTCGATTTTCTAACTAATCCCGGTAATGGATTCGCCGCCATCTTGTTTTAAAGTTCAATTTTTTAGTTTTTCTGAAATAACTCGTTAATTTTTAACTTTAGAGCAAAAATGGTGGTATTCAAAGTTGTTGGAAATTTAATTTCTCACAAGTTTGGTCATTATCATTTTTACGCTAGGATCAATATTTGCAGAGTTATACCACGTTATACTATCAAGTTTATCAAAAAAATCGTAATGGGTGGAATTTTATTTTCTTCAACTTTGAACTTCAACGGATATGTTGAAATTTTTATATATATATCGGAGTGCGTCCAAAACATAACCAGATGTAAAAGACACAACAGGATTTTTTTTCTATTTAAATGTCTGCCCCGACTGGACTAGTTACATTTTCTAAGAAAGTATCAGACAGCGATAAATAATATCAGTTCCACGATTTGGTCGTTTCTCTAGTCTTCTAATAGATAATATAGTAGGTAAACGAACCATACGGGAAATAATGAAAATAGCTTTGTTTATAAAATGCGAGCAAATATTGTTTGTTTTTGTCTTTATGTCTCATGTTTTACGAGCAAGCGTCGGTGCCTTATCTGCGGGACTACTGAACTAGTTCTGTATTTACTGTGGTTTGTTTATGTTTTTTATATGGGACGATATGTATGGGTCTCACAGTAAGTACATATATGAGACTGGAATTTGATAAAGAATAATTATTTTTCATTAAACAATTTTATACTTGTAATAGTTGCAATTCAATCATTATTTTACGCAAAAAAATGCAAAATTGCCTTCTATCGTGTACAAATTCAAATATTTCGCTCGAATTGTTCACACTATTGTTGATTTTTCAAAAACCCTTCAGCCGATTTTTCTAAAATTTAAATGGGACCACTTAAATGGGACCACCTCGGGAGTATAACCCTTTCGAACTAAAAAGGAATTTTTCGATTCAGTTCATAATTGGCGAAATTATCGATAATATACAAAAAAATACATATAGACGAACATAGAACCTCCTCCTTTTTGGAAGTCAAATAAAAATATAGTCGAATAATTAAGAAGCTCATTCTTTTCTGAAGTCGGTTAAAACCGAAAACAAGCGTATTCACATCCTGTCCTCTCTACAAAATTGTGTTATCGCCTAAATAAAAGTAAATTGATATACCGGGTGTTTCGGTATTCTATAGGTAGAATATCATTGTAGGTATTCTATAGGTAGAATATCATTGTAGGTATTCTAAGGTAGAATATCATTGTAGGTATTCTATAGGTAGAATATCATTGTAGGTATTCTATAGGTAGAATATCATTGTAGGTATTCTAAGGTAGAATATCATTGTAGGTATTCTATAGGTAGAATATCATTGTAGGTATTCTATAGGTAGAATATCATTGTAGGTATTCTAAGGTAGAATATCATTGTAGGTATTCTATAGGTAGAATATCATTGTAGGTATTCTATAGGTAGAATATCATTGTAGGTATTCTATAGGTAGAATATCATTGTAGGTATTTGTGACCAACTTTTACTACGGGGTCAACTTTGAATTAGGGAGAAAAGGGCGCATCTGGCGTAAACGAAGGAGGACGGACTGAACAAAAATAATATAGGATCACATAATCTTTAATTGTGCATGAAATGTTATTACTTTAAACTTACTGTTAACTAATGCATAGTAATTAGTGTAATTGGTTTAATGCCGTACTAATGAAATAAATAAATAAATAAAAAATAAATAAATAAAAAATTATTATAACTGCCTCAGTTGTTAGTAAGCCTGACTTCTGGATCAAAGAAGCGTGGCTTCGATCCCCACCCAGGGCAAGCATCTATGTGATGAACATGGGTGTTCGCAGTGTCTGGGTGTTATTTAGGTACCATCAATACATATGTATAAGTATGTATGTATTTAAAAATATGTATATGTATCTAGTATATCTGTCTCTGGCAGTCATATGACAAGATTTGCTTAGTTCGGGGTCAGAGACCATGTGTAAGATGCCCCCTAATATTTATTTAATTATGTACTAAGTAGAGTTACATGAAAACCACAATACAGTACGCGCAAATTTTTTTGAGGTCTCGGAAGCCAGGCAAGCGGCAACGCATATTTCAGGTCTCAAAAAAGAGGCCTTGCGGGTACCTGTACCTATTTTTTTTTGTTTAGTTTAGGTAGTTAAGGTATGTACTATACAATCTGGAACTAAAGCACGGGCGCCGTCATTCTTCTGCTACATATTTATCCGCATAACGTTTGCATGACATGGCAACCACAGTTCTGAATGAAAACACTCGTACGAGCAAGTGTAAAACATTTTTTTACATTCCTCTTGCATTTTTAACACAACCCACGTGCGCAGGTTACATAATACCTACCTGCTTGTTTACACTCGTAGTTCATAGATATGCATAACATATCTATAGAGATGAGCCATTATGCTAGAGCCATGTGTTGTCAAAAACTCTTTACACTGTTGATCGAAAACGAGTGTCAGTACCAACAAGCACCTAAATATACAGGGTCATTCCTAACCAATTAGCATCCTTTGAGGGGCTTATTCTGTACATCTAAACTAACAACTTTTGTTCTGCGACTTTTGTCAAAACTAAAAAAATAATCAGCTGTTTCCGACATATAAAAATATCGTTCGTTAGCGGGTGAACGATATTTTTCTATAGAACAACCAAACCTTTTTTTGAGTTTCGACAAAAGTCTTAGAACAAAAATTGTTAGTTTTGATGTACAGAAGAAGCTAGAATAGAAGAAGAATGCTAATTGATTAGGAATAACCCTGTATATGTATGCTGACTCTACATGGAGCGACCACTGCCGACTACAGTATTCGATGAATTCATAAAATGTATAAAAGGTGTCGGTGGGGGTGTTTCCAGCCGCAGCTACTAGCGACAATTTCGTTTGCAGCGGTAAGTATAATCAATAGACGTATTTAATGGAGTATCTCGAGTTTCTAAGGGTCTTTAATTAGCATTACAATCACGGAAAAAAGCGCAAAAAACCGGTAATGCTCGCATGAGCTTCTAACTCGTCGAGTATGATGTAAGGTTACGAGTACAGTTCGGACTTAATGTAGTTTATATCTAAGCAAAAACGAAACAGGGCGATGCTAAAGCTTATACAATAGTTAGTAGGATGTCATTTTCAAAGGCTCTTCTTCGAGAGACTTAGATTTAGAACACTGCGTTCTTGTTCTAATATTTCGCAGATTACTACAGACGACGTGTCTCAAGGTAAAGCTTGGTAACACAGGTTAATATTAAACGCAGGTAAGTGTGTATTCGCCAATTGTGCCATTTAATTACGTATCTAAACGGAGAGGAAAAAGAACGAGTGGCGACGCCAAAGCTTAGACAATATTTAGTAGGATATCACTGTCAAAGGCCCTGCGAGCGACTGTGATATTTAGAACACTGCGTTCTTGTTCCAATATCTACCAAATTACTACAGACGACCTATCTCAACATATAGCCATCACACACAGGTTCACATTACACACAGGTAGGTAGGTATTTGCCATTTAATTATGTATCTAAGCGGAAAGGAAACAGGGCGACGCCAAAGCTTAGACAATAGTTAGTATATGTCATTGTCAGCTGGCAATGGCCCTGCGAGCGACTTTGTTTACTTTGCGCCAGGAAAGGGAAGTCGCTTCGTTACACAAGAAACAGTGGCGGTATAAATAACTACTTTTGGTAATTGAATTTAGACAATGGATGGAATTTGATTAATCGCGTCATTGATTAGAACATGTCGATGGATTTAAATTGTTGATGTATAAAATTATAGCCCAGCGGATTGGCAAGTTGAAATGGCAGTGGGCAAGGCACCGATGACCGATGGGGTCGAAAAGTTCTCGAGTGGAGACCACGTACCGGCAAGCGCAGCGTAGGACGTCCACCCACAAGGTGAACGGATGACCTCATTAAGACCGCAGGATCGCGCTGGATGCAAGCCGCTATATACAAACCGGTCTTATTGGATATCCATAGGGGAGGCCTATGTCCAGCAGTGGAAGTCCTATGGCTGACGGATGGATGAAAAATTATAAATATGTTTTTTTTTTATCCTTTATTAAAAATAGTAGGTACTACACCAAACTTTACCAAAGATTGTGTAAGAAACAGTGCGTCACTTGCGAGTGGTTAAAATCAGTCTGAATTTGTTAATTCAGACAGCTAACGAATTCGTGCTCTTAGTATCAAAAATGTAGTCAATTTTGTTTTACTTGTTATGTTACGCGAGTAATGTTTGGGTAGTTTTACTATGTCTTGCATCCTTATGCCTTTAAATGAGATTTTTTTATACATTTGTTTGACAAAATTCGGATCGTGTGAAAACGCAAAATTTTAATTTACTTTTAATTTTGTATCGCTTTTTAGTTGGAAAAATAATATTTCTGTACCCATATGGGCCTCAACCCTCCGTGCTGAGAAGTCAGAAAAACAAAAAGAGTTCATGCTCTGGTACCCAAGAGACGGGAAGCGGATCAGGGGACCACCACAGAAAAGATGGGAAGACGACCTGCCGCCAGGGTGGCGCAGGAAAGCTAGAGATAGGGAGCACTGGCAACTTCTAGAGGAGGCCTATACCCAGGGGGGACAACCTAGTATTTAAGAAATAGAAATAAGAACAATGTTTACTAATTTTATACAGAATGTCCTTGAACCCAACGTCAAGCCAGAAATACTGGAATACCCTGTACATATGGGCTCTAACACCGGAAATATTGGAAACCCCATCCTGTTGGTTTTTGCGATATGGTCAATTTTAGAATTGTGACCATAAATGCCACCTTGCGGCACTCTAGTACAAGCCGTGCCTTGAGTTTTCAACATTATTTTATTTTAATGTTTAATTTGTAAAGAAATGTGCTACCAGTCACAATCAAAAATACAACCGGAAGATGCATATTTTTTCTCAAAAAAAAATGGTTTTTGCCAGATTTACAAGGAAAAGGCTGTCCTTTTCCTTGTAAATTTGGCAAAAACCATTTTCAGGGACACTGTATAATAGTGAATAAAGACTATTTTTTATTAATTTTATCTTATTACTAGTTTTTACCCGCGGCTTCGCCCGTATGATATTTTGATTTTTGACGCAATGTCATTATAATTTATAGCCTATGTGTTATTCTGATATATAAGCTATATTACTGTAAAGTTTCATCTCAATCCGTTCAGTAGTTTTTGCGTGAAAGAGTAACAGACATACATACATCCATCCATCCTCACAAACTTTCGCGTTTATAATATTAGTAGGATGGGCCTCCGCAGGCCAATGAACCCATAGCAGGGAACGTCCTATACTACTTCCTGTACTAGTGGTAGTACATACCATCGCTGTTGGCCACGTCGTTGGCCCAGGCCTCGGGCAGCAGGTGTAAGAACACGTCTCCGAGGAGCCCGCCCACCGCGAAGCTCAGCAGTATCCGTAACGTCGCCGCACCCGCTGGGGACAAAAAAAACCGACCTTTACAAAACATGCAATTATATTCAATTTCAGTACAATACTACAAAACTTTGACTTTTAGTATTTGTTGTTATAGCGGCAACAGAATTACATCATCTGTGAAAATTTCAGCTTTCTAGCTATCACGGTTCATGGGATACAGCCTGGTGACAGACAGACGGACGGACAGCGGAGTCTTAGCAACAGGGTCCCGTTTTTACCCTTTGGGTACGGAACCCTAAAAACATGAAGAACCCTCAGATTCTAGGTCTATAGTTTAACTTTTTTAGTACTTCAATTTGTTAAAAACGTAACAACCGATTACGAGCTCCAGCCCTATTGGGAAACACTGCTTTAAAAGTTCTGAGTTTTTGGTTTTTTTAATTTTACAGGCGCTATAAAAATACTCTTAATTTTTTTGAACTGCATAAATCAGTACTAAACTGAATTTCGCTTCTTTGCTGTACTCGAGTAAAAAGGGCCACGTGAATTGGTCCAAAAACCGTGGAAACCGCGTAAAATAGCACAAAATAAAATATTATAAAATACAGACGATTTGAGTATCAACTACTTTTTGGAAGTCGTTCTGAAAATTAGGTTCAATTTTCAAAACTTCTACCTATAAAAAATACTTGACAACAGGTTCAAAGTAAAAAACAATCATGCGAATACTCATATTATACTAGTACTCATATCATATTGCCATCGTATATTTCATTGTGGATTACAAAGTTCCAGACTGATAGGTATTTTATCGCTCGATAACAGATCAGCTACTGTACTTTAATATCATAGGTATAATATTCGCTTCGCGAGTTCACTTGCGTTACGTAGTATTATTATATCTTCTTTGCTTGCGTGTTGGCTGTACAGGTATATGTATAAACAAGTCGGACAAAAAATTACAATACCGTCTTACAAGGTACTACTACCCATGAAAGAAAGAAAAGGAAAGCGTAAATCTATGGTTACAACTATATTTACACTACATCGTATCTAGAGCTTATTTTTCAAAACATACCTACTAATGAATTTTTGAATCGTATGCTAGGTATGCTATCTCGTTTGCAGAAACTTACCGTCTTACCAAGTTTTACGCACACTTTAGACAATGTTTAACAGTACAAATAGAACGGTAAAACAGTGTTTAAAGCGTGTTTATCTTTTGTGGTAAGGCGATTAGATTTTCAATGAGTGAGCGCAGGAGTGAGTATCGAAAATCTATTAAAGTGCAAACGGTATAGAATATCATAAGATTCTAAAATTATGTGATTTTTTCGATAGAAAAATTGAGCTCCTGGACCATTTGCAATTAAACGGGGTGACCCTAAATCTAGACTACTGATATATTATTCTAAAACATCATTGTACCAACTTCAGCTGTTCCATAGATAAAGTTTATATTGACTTAAAAAAGGCATAAAACTGTAACTGATGTTAAAAATGCAGATAGTGACTGGCGCGCGCGCCAGTCGACGGGGGTGCGCGTATTCCCTGAGGATGGAGTACTAAATACTCCGAAACTGGTCGGATTCCTTGCGGATCGACCGTATAATTATAACGTGAGTTTTAGCCGTATTCTGTTATAGTTATGATGAATACTTACAGCAGTTTTAATGAAATGCAGATAGAAATCTGTAAATGTTTAGGGATGATTTACGAATATAATATTAGGACGGGGTGAGCGTGAGACGGGCCCGGACGGAGTCCGTACTTTTCATATTTTTTTTACCCACTTCCAAAAAGGAGGAGGTACTATGTTCGTTTGTATGTATTTTTTGTGCGATTTAAAAGAGTATACTTCCGAGGTCCCATTTAAATTTTATCGAAATTGGCTAAGCCGTTTTGATAAATCAACAAAAATGTACATGGATGTCACATCGATTCGTGCAAATTATTCGTATTCTGTACACGGTGGAAGTCGATGTTGCGATTTTTGTTGTCATCTCATCACTCTGTTGTCCGTCTGTGTGTATGTCAAGACTCTTTATCTTGGAAACGCGTATAAAGATATCGAGTGAGTTGAAAGAAGGATGCAAGGAATTAACCTGTCAATATTTTTTTTTTTTTTTTGTTAGTAAAAAACCAAACATATTTTCTAAAAATGATATGTGCTTCAAAAATATAGGGATTTTTTGCTGTTTTCATATCACTAATTAAATTTAAAATTAACCCACCAGAAAAATTACAATGATTTTTTTATTGTTTTTACATTACAGATTACATACATAAGAAGTGGCCGTATGGTCTTAAAGGCTTTAGTGTCCAAAAATGGGCGAATTATTGGAAAAAAAAAACAATCTTTTATTACTGTTGCTGTCAAAAAAAAGGAAATGTCAAATTCAGTCAATCAGATGACGTATTTAGTGTTGCCAGACTTCGTTCTCGGTATCCAGACTTAGCAATTTTGGAAATGTTGACGTGTTGATGTAATAATTATTTTCTTTTTTAACTATTGGCACATAATCCTGAGTTAACTCGTTTTAGCCCGTAATGTTTACAAACTGAGGTGTTATACATTTTTATAGAAACATACATTTTGTATACTAAAAGATTATCAAAAAGAAAGAATAATCTTATTATTTTTACATATATGTACTTTTTATCATATACTTTACTACTAAAAACAAAAAGCAGTAGTTGAAGTTATCCGAGACATTCGTGGCAATTTTAATATTACTCGTAATAATCCTTAAGGGTGCTATTCGGATCTTTCACTTGCTTTACTACACTTGCAGCAGCTGCACTAGGCCGGCTGTGGCTACACAACTGAGGCGTTAGTCCAGGTTTACACATAAATTGAAATTACATCTGTTCGATATTGGCCTATAACATTTTTGTACAGCGCCCCTGGCCGAAACGATGAAGAACTAACCAAAATGTATGGAGCCACACGCGAACGCAAAAGTTTAAGTAAACAACACAAAACCTGGACTAAGGGCTCTGGTTATCTACGTAGTTGTATGAATTTCTACAAAAACATTCCGAACACGGCTGCGGCAGCATGTGCTACCGAGCCTCGGCTGCAAGTGTTGTTAGCCTGTTTAAACAAGTCCAACGTACCTGCGATGTACGACGTAGGCAACCAGCATCGGAATCATTCCCGACTGCGGATACAAGCAGCGGCTCATGTGTGTGCTACCTCCATTCGCAACCTGCATCCGCAGGCTGCAGCCGAGCTGAATTTATTCGAATAGCTGCTTTACTTATATTCTTAACTTATAGTGGCGGTTCTTGTACTTTTGCTAAAAAAGTAAGTAAGTTCGTATAGGCCGGGTGGCTAGCCCTGGTATCAGAGTTTTTAGGCCGCCTGAAGGCCTCTGACATGGCTAAACAGTTAAAACAACCGGGACCTACAATTTAACGTGTCATCCGAGCCACGGTAGCGCTCAGTTGGAAAATGGATGAAAAAAAAACTTTTGCTAACTAAATGGATGAATACCGAATTTTCTTTATCATTCCGTTTTTCATTTCCTTTTTATATCAGTCCTAGACATTGATTTTTTTGACGTGACAACGTCTTATAAATCGATGAACTCCAAAAAGTAATCTGAAATTACAGACAAGATGACATGCACTGTTTTAAAAATCGATATAAATGTCATTGAGACAATATTGACTAAAAATACATGACATCAAGTTTTTAAAATCGAGCACCATTTTAGCACTCTGAACATAACAAACCTGGCAATCCATAATCTTTAGTGTGTATACATGTCTATAAATGGGTACTTATAGCTTGAAAATTGTTTTCGTTTTTTCTTATTTTATATTCAATTTTAGCCAAATTGTACATATTAGAACAGTTTTAGAAGCGTCATAAATCACATTGGTGAACATATCATTCTTAGAAAATAAGTGAGCAAAAATTAGTCTGTTCGTATATAACAGGTCCTGGTATGTATGGGCTCGCGCATCCTTCTTTAAACTGTATAGTACGTATATCTATGGTCTCTTGCATTCGTGTAAAAGAAAAACTTCTCAGTCTATCGTTTAAAAAAGTTAGAGCCGTTTATGTCGTAAAAAACCGCATATTTTGACACTCACAAAAATCAAAACCTACAGGGTACTTCCCGTTGACATAGAACTATGAAATTTGGCGAGAAACATTGTCTCAGAGTACACATATAAGGATTAATCTGAAAACCGAACATTTTTATTTAAATCACAAAAAATAGGGCCTCAAAATTCACAAAATATGGGTTCAAACTCAAAGTGAGTAAATCGTATCATGTAAGGTATCATATAAAAGAACTTCATTAGCACATGCTAAAACAGCTATTTAATTATTTTAACAATGTGTAATTTTCGATGTATGACGAAAAAAGTGAAAAAAAAAAACTTATTTGTCAATGGTTATAGTATAGAGATTTTATCAACTTACTTCCCAATTTTGTGAAATTTTCTGGATTTGTACGGTACCCTCGGTGTGCGAGCCTGACTCGCACTTGTCCGGTTTTTTTTTTATCCTACATCTACAGATTCCAGTTGATCGTTTCGACAGACGAGCGACTGGAGCCTAAGCTGTGGTTTGGTTATCTAATCGTAAAGAGATGTGATAAGCAGAGGTCATCGATTGGTGTAGCGTACGTTGGCCTTGATACGCGGCTCCTACCTACCGTGACGTACACTGCGACGGCTAAAGCTCTTTGTCTACTAGTCAACCTTTAAACGAGCTATTTTTTGTATATTTGTTTGTGTAGGTATTGACTTGATGGTATAAAATTCGGATCTCGGAAACGGCTCTAACGATTTTACTAAAAAATGGTACTAATTACAATCATATGTCATTTTTTTGTTGGTATTATTGTAATACTCACCAATTGTTGACTGCCTCGGTCGTAGACAGAGAAAACTCGGTGGCTCAGTAATTTGTGACCCTGACTTCTGGATCAAAGAGGCGTAGATTCAATCCCCATCCAGAGCAAGAATTTATGTGATGAACATAGGCTTTAGAACGTTTGCTCTGCGTCTGGATGTTGTTTAGGTATTATCTATATACCCGTATTTAAAATATGTACATGTAGTATACCAGTGTCTGGCATATCACAATCATGTGTAAAAATGTCCCCTAATATTTATTTATTTTATTTATTAAATTGGTATTTATAATAGCTTCATAGAGGAAAGCTCTTATGCAGGTAAAGTAAATACTTGTAAGTATTTCTGTATTTTCGAGAAAACGCAAATTTCCATGTTTTTTTTTTTTATTTGATTGCTGCGATATGAGCACGGTCGTTTTTTAGTACTGATATATTAAAAGTTCGTAACTTAATAACTTGTAGAGGCAAGCCTTTAGATTTAACAAGACTGATTGATTGATTTGACGAAGACACGCTGAGTTGCGGTCCTGGTTTGTGGCAAAGATTTTATTATTATTATTTTAGCCGTTATCGTCCCGCAGCAGGTCTAAGGCCTCCCTTATCTCTTTCTATTTTTCTCTGTCGAGGGCTTTGGTGTTCTATCTACTGCAGTGGGAATTTAGCTCGTCTCGCCATCTTTTTTTTTGGGCCTGTCGATGCCGAGTATTGCCGAGGGTCTCCTAACGTTAGGTTAGTATTGGTTGTGTACAGGTTTGTAGTTCATCCAGCAGCAAGGTGGGTCGGCGATATCGTCAATATCGCGGGTCGAACCTGGACACGATTGGCAAAGGACCGAGGCAGATGGCACTATAAGAGAGAGGCCTATACCCAGCAGTGGGATAAAGAAGGCTGTGGATGATGATGATGATGGTGTTGTACAGGTTTTAGGGCACAGCAGTATTATTGGAGTAAAGGTTGGTTGACCGTACCAGAAACTCAGAACTGCGCTCCAAAACCAAGATTCTAGATGTCAGAAAGAAGGCTGGAAGTCTGAAATAGAATTGTGCAGAACAAATCTGAAGAATGTACGAAGGCAAAAATTTAAATTAGGATAAATATTACGTGCGAGCGTAGCAAGAAGAAAGAAATAAAAAATACTATCTATTGTTTATATGATCAAAGCCTTAAAGGTAAGACCGAAATGTGTGTAAATTTTCAGCATATTCGCGACATTTGAAATGATTTATGAGATTTGGCGGCAACCCGAACCCCGAAAACCCGAAAGCTGCTGTTGAGTGAGCCTCAGTCAGGACTGGGTTTTCTGCAGACCAAATAATTATTTGGTCTGCTATCGTCTGATCATGCTGAGGCTGTGAAGTATTGTGAACTTAGCTACAAGCTGAGGAAAACCCATACCTGAGGCTCTCTCAACATCTGCCTGAGTATCGGGTTTCGCGCAACTCGTGGCTAACTTCTCAGCCGCCAAGAAGTTTGATTCGGTCAATACAGCGAAGGTAAGGACAACAGGCAGATTGCGTAAAGCATGTAGGTTCAATATGCATAATGGTTTCCAAGAAAATGAAAAATATTACAAAAATGAAAATGACAAAAGGACAGCCTTCGACGATGAGGTATACAGGGTTATTTCTAATCAATTAGCATCCTTCTAGGGGCTTATTCTGTACATCAAAACTAACAACTTTTGGTCCATGACTTTCAATAAAACTAAAAAAAAAAAACAGTTGTTCCATACATTTTGTCGCGGGTGAACTATATTTTTCTATGGAACAACAAAAATTTCTTTTGAGTTTTGACGAAAACGTAGAACAAAAGTTGTTAGTTTTGATATACAGAATAAGCCCCTAGAAGGATGCTAATTGATTAGAAATAACCCTTTATAGATGGACTGTGCTACAAAGCCACAAAAGACAAGAAAAATGTCAAAGTAGTTAACATTATTAAAGCAGGCAACCTTATTAGTCGAATATTTATCAATTATTATTTAAACTTAAACCCACTATCATGTCAATTAAAAATTAAAACATCGATAATGTCATGCACGTATTCTGTTAAGTGTTAATTTACAATACTTCAGATTTATTTACATTTAGATAACATCGATTGCTTTTATCACGGGATTAATAGACACTTACAAGTGACTTATCGTGTGTTATCACACTTTTAAACGAGTTCATATTTTCATCGAAGCTTACATTATAATGATAATCGATTTTCGCTCTACTGCTACTTTTTATATGAGAAAGTGATATGTAATATCAGAGGTGTTACTGGTGTAAGAACATAGATTTATTACGACTAGATGGACAATAAACCCGAATACAGAGGCAGAGAATTTAACAGCAACGTAAACAGGGTTCTCTCTATCGAAAGCCTAAAGTGAAAAAGAATCAGAACTATGCTATTTAGCTAATATAGTTACGATGGCGCCTCTGTGATCGGGCTTAATGTGGCCAATGTTGAAGGCGCCATCGTAAACTTAATAGCAACTAAAATACTGTTCTCTCTTTTAAATGCGTATAGTGAAAAAGAAACAGCAATATTTTAAGTTGCTATTAAATTTACGATGGCGCCTTGAAAATTGGCCGCAATGCGCGTATAATTTGTTTTGCTGCCTTTACAGTCAATTACGCCGCATTGAACCATTGTTTCATACTCGATACTCTCAATCAAATTCAATGCGTTTCTGAATATCGAAAGTTCAGGACAGATTATGGCCATTGCAGGGTTTGGGATCCCCACCTTCCCTTTTTTTCTGTCCTGTTCATTGGGAGTTACCGAAAAATTCTGTATATCGCGCCACCATCACATGGTTAATAGCTGCCAGAGAACTTATCCTTTTGCCACATCAAGCTAAATATATACCGTCTTACCACAAAAGTTTTACGCACACGTTAGACCATGTTAAACAGTACAAATTGTACGGTTAAACAGTATCTATACGTGTTTAAATCTTTTGTGGTAAGGCGGATTATATCTTAACAAACATAATTACAGAATATTGCAGCATTTGCAGAATCAGGACGATTTCATGAGGCTATCTTCTACCTTGGCCCTTATTCTGTGTATTTTGAACTTGACGGCCTCTCCTTGGTTCTTTGTTCGATTCGCGCCTTCTATAGATACAAGATTTAAGAATGGATATCTCTATAGATCCAGTCGATAGATCCACGGTAGATCCAGTGAGACATTAGTTTCTCAGAAGGATTACGCAGCTCCATCCATTTGGCCGAAATTTCGAGAAGTCCAAAAGTGAATTTATAATTACTCACTTAAAAATTAGCTAAAGCCAAACAAAATACATAAACGTCATAAATCTAGCGGTTTTCTTACACAGTCTAGGTATTTTAAAACTAGTTTGACCGATCCGTTACAGTCAGGGCCAGCGGAATCCGCCGCGACTCGAGAAAGCGGGTTGTTGCTTTTTTTTCTAGAATCTTTTAGTTTTTGTTTGTTTGTATATCGAGAGTTATTTTTAGACGAGACCAAGGACGTTAAACATAAGGGGGAATACTAAAACGCATAGCATTGGCCCACTGAGTCGGAATCGCAGCGCACGGATTTGTTGCTTTGTGTTGATATCTGATAAGCACATAAAAAGCCCTTTGTTCTGTTTCAGATCAATATATGGAATACTCTGAAAGTAAACTAAACGTGGTGTGTACTGCTACTGTGTAAATACAAGTATTACAATACACAAAAAGAGTACAATAGAGTAAAACAACAAGCTTTTGGTTCATGATTCTCAATTAGTAGAGATATAAGACAAGGCGATCCCTTGTCTCCGAAAATCTTTATTGCGATAAGAACTCAACACAAGCAAATAAAACAGGAGAAAACAAAGCAATTAAATTAAAAATGTAATGCAAATTTCTGGACCACCTAGGACACATATGAAAGATTTGCTTTCATTTAGTGATCCTATCCGAATCAATAGTCAACTACAACTGAATATCCGCCATTAGTGTTCTGTATTCATTTTCAACATGTCAATTCGCTAAGCTCTAAGCAATAATACGAATATATCGTATATATTATAACAAATTCAATGATGTTCCAACCTACATACCTTTATACAGCATGATTTTTTATTCAGTGCACAATTTTTATCGCCCAATAGATATCATTAATACAACATATTTCGCTCATAAAAATATCGACTTATTTTTCATCAATTTTTTGTCAAACTATTTCAAAGAAAATTATATTGCATGCACCCTACACTCCAGACAATAATTACCTACCAAAACGTCTCGGGCGTATGTACGACGCGGCCGCGTAGGTACTCAGACGTATGGTGACATTGATTACTCTGTTTATCTGTATACTTTCTCTTGAAGTTATTTCAATATTTTTGTACTAAAATGAGTAAAACCAATGTAGGAGTTTATTATATTTTCCGTATGCAAAGTATGTGCACTGAAAAAAATACACCCTAGGTAAGTACCATTAGAGATTTTTTCCTCCTCTTAATAAATATAGCTAACTTTCCGCACTATTTATATGCATGTCAACAATAAGATCTCATTCCCCGTGGTTCCCGACTATCGAGTCTGTCAGTTTATCAGTACGTGAGGTACCATCCGTAGAGATAAGCCCGCTAGCCACGCGATAATGTACCCTATGACCACGCAATAACGGTGACCGATAACAACCTCTCGTTACATTGACAGTTGACCGATTGTTTATTGTTAGCTACAAGACTGGCTTTTCCTAGTGATATCTTTTGGAAAAGATAGTATTGCTTTATTCTTTTTTCGCAGGAGAGAGAAACATCGCGCGGTCGGCGAGTAAGCGATTATGTACTCTATGTAGAGACACACAAAGCACAATTTGCGACTTGTGTTTGTTTTAGCACGGCGACAAAATTGACGACGGTGGCTCGTTTAGTCGCGGATTTTTAATTCGGGTATTCTCCAGAGACAGCGATGTCTGTGATTCGTAAAACGTCCAATTTGCGGAATATAAGTATGACAAAGTAAATTCTGCCAGCCTACATTTAAAAATACTAAATAGGGAACCGCCTCTTGTGAAGGGCGGTTAAAATTTTGACAGATTTATAGCGCAATAATGTACTCGTAATAATCATACTCGGGGTAGTTGGGGTCCGTGCTTCAAAGGCAGAAGCACTACCAACTAGGCTCATAGAATCATTGAAAAATGTATCTACGTGTGATTCTTGTCTACAAGGTATCTAGTACTGGGCTCGTGGATGGTCAGAGTTAGGGCTCTGACCAACCACTCAAATGGGCCCGGGACGACATGTGTGTGGCAAAACTGCACCACAAGCCTGGTTATAGTACCAGGCGAGTAGTCACTACTGCACCCCAAAGCAGTCTGGCATATTTCGAAAAATTCCCCCTCGTAAAAAAACCGGACAAGTGCGAGTCAGGCTCGCACACCGAGGGTTCCGTACAAATCCAGAAAATTTCACAAAATAATGAAGTCCTTAAAATCTCTATTACTATCTATAACCATCGACAAAGAAGCTTTTTTTTTTCACTTTTCTCGTCAGACATCGAAAATTACACATTGCTAAAATAATTAAAAACCTGTTTTAGCATGTGCTAATGAAGTTCTTTTATATGATACCTTACATGATACGATTTACTCACTTTGAATTTTGAACCCATATTTTGTGAAATTTGAGGCCCTATTTTTTTGTGATTTAAATGAAAATGTACAGTTTTCAGATTTATTCCTATATGTGTACTCTGAGACAATGCTTCTCGCCAAATTTCATAGTTCTATGTCAACGGGAAGTACCCTGTAGGTTTTGATTTTTGTGAGTGTCAAAATATGCGGTTTTTTATTACATAAACGGCTCTAACTTTTTTAAACGATAACTGAGAAGTTTTTCTTTTACACAACTGCAAGAGACTATAGATATACGTATACAGTTTAAATTTCAACTCGATATCTTTACGCGTTCCCGAGATAAAGAGTCTTGAAATACACACAGACGGACAGACGGACAACAAAGTGATCCTATAAGGGTTCAGTTTTTTCCATTTGAGGTACGGAACCCTAAAAAGATATCTAGTTTTACTAAGGGTAACTACCATCAACAATAACAAGATGGACAAACAGCCTGATTATAACTGCAGGAAGAAACTGAATATTAGCTGCTTTCAACCAGTCAAACTTGAAACCTATAGAGGAGGCCTATATCTAACAGTAGCCGTCCTAGCGCTAATATGATGATAATGAGGTTTTCTAAGGTTTAAATTCCGACTGCGAACCGATGCAAATAAACCATTCACAATACTGTGAATCTGTTGTCCTAATGCTTACAAAAGAATTAATTGTGTTGTTTTTTGCGCACATGCCTTTTGTAGCGTGTCGTCGTTTTGTATTGTTCTGTACTGTTGTCACGAGAAGCTTTTGAAAAATCATCATCATCATCTCAATCGTAGGACGTACACTACTGGATATAGGCTCTTTCCCGAATTCCGATATAAGAAAAGATTTGCATCCAGCGCGACCCTGCAGTCTTAGTCGTGGCATCTGAGTGGACGACTGTACGTCCCAGCTAGGCTGAGTTTCCCGAACCACTTCGAAGAATAATAATGTAATGTTATTTTTTTTTTTAGGGTTCCGTACCTCGAAGGGAAAAAACGAAACCCTTATAGGATCACTTTGTTGTCCGTCTGTCCGTCTGTGTGTATGTCAAGACCCTTTATCTCGGGAACGCGTAAAGATATCTAGTTGAAATTTAAAATATATACGTAAACCTATGAATTCTTGCAGTTGTGTAAAACAAAAGCTTCTCAGTTACCGTATAAAAAAGTTAGAGCCGTTTATGTCGTAAAAAACGCATATTTCAAGGCTCACAAAAATCAAAACCTACAGGGTACTTTCCGTTGTCATAGAATTATGAAATTTGGCGAAAACCATTGTCTCAGAGTACATATATAGGAATAAATCTGAAAACTGTAGATTTTTATTTAAATCACATAAAAATAGGGCCTCAAAATTCACAAAATATGGGTTCAAAATTCAAACTGAGTAAATCGTATCATGTAAGGTATCATATGAAATAACTTCATTAGCACATTCTAAAACAGGTTTTTAATTAAACCCTCGATGTGCGAGCCTGACTGGCACTTGTCCGGTTTTTTTTTACTGAAACCGGGACTTTAACATGGGACTGTAAACGTTTAAATAGAACACCCAAACGAGTCCTAGTAAACATACCCTGGATGACACCAAACCAAAATGTCACACTAACTTATTATTAGTAGGTAAACTATAATATTGCTCAACAACATTACGTATTTTTAAAAGATGATTTCGAGAGTAGTGTCTACATTAATATTTCTTTCCTCCACCCTTGATATAAAGGTGTATTTTATTTCTATGCAACTCAGTTGTACTTACCATATACAAAATTAGATGTTTAGATTTTTAATGATGCAGCTGATTTTATTTCGTAAATTCAGAATTATCTTATAGTAAAAAATATGTAGCTAATTAAAAATAAATTGTATGCAAAAAGAGAAAAAAAAGATATTGTGTTAGCCATTGCCACAAGATATTCAAAATTAAACGCACAATGATGTCCTAGAATTCCTACATTTTAGGGTATATTCTTGGACCTAGAATATGTTCATCGTCTAGAAATATACCGCATATTACAAACAGGTATCCCATAATGTTTTCATAGAACCCATACCAGCACAAGAATTCGAGCCCCATTGTTTCTCAGTAGAGCCCAGTACCTTTTGTAGCCTGTCTGTTATTAAACAAAATATAAAATAAAACTAAGCAGATTTTAGACACAAGAAAGGCATTGTGTTCTGCAATAAATTATAGATATGTAAATTAATAAAAAGAACTATCAGAACAAAACTATGCACTATGAACTGTATGTTCAAAATCAGGGCAAAAACTTTTTATTAACAATTTTTGTATTATAGTAATAATGATGGATGATTCTTTATCCCACTTCTGGCCTCTGGGTCTCTCTTGTAAAAGTTTTCCTTAAAATACCCAAGTGCCCTAATAAATGCTTGCTCTATTGAGCTTCAATTTACTGTACTGTAATGTACTGTATCAGCCTTGGTTAATAGTCCACTGCAGGACGTAGGCCTACCCACGAAGGGTGATTGGGCCATGTCCACCACGCTAGCCCGGTGCGGGTTGGTGGATTCACATACGCCATCGAATTTCTTCTACGGACATATGCAGGTTGCCTCACGATGATTTTCTTCACCGAAAAGCCAGTGGTGTGAAATTCCGTACATAAATTCCAAAGAACTCATTGGTACGGGACCGGGATTTGAACCCACGACCTCACGATTGTAAGGCGGGTGTCACTACCTCTAAGCCACCACGGCTACAGCTTCAATTTATTTTATTTAAATTATTTTGTGTCTGATCTGGTTTTAGTCGACTCATTAAAGTAAATGAGATTATCTATTGCCATATAATTTAAATTTATAGGTATATCTCTTTCTTTAGATTAGCGCAATAATCGACGTTAATCTAGCCTATTTTTAAAAGGATATAGAGTTCAAAATTCTATGCTAATAAATATATTTGAAAGTAATGGTTTTTTTTTTTTATAACAAAAACATTTCATCTTATTTACTTTGGCTTTTCACAACAGCTAAACTGAAGCAATCTTAAAGAAAATAAAATTCATCAATCTATTGCAACAAGAATGAATAGAACAAAACAAGAACATTTTGGAGGGTTAAAGAAGTCTTTCTCATAATGTAACTTCTCTCATCTAACTAATTGAGATCATTTGGCCAAGCTAACTCACTGTTTCGGTTCATTGCATTTATTGAATCTAAAGTGTCTTTATTGATAAGAGTGTACTCATTTGGCTTGGCATAGATTTTCTTTATTAAACTTTATACTACACAGTTATAACAAGGCAAAGACAAGCATTATTTATCGTTATAATAATTAACACTACATGAAAAATAAAAAAATCTCAACAGTATAAAACATAGTAAAAAAAAACAAACTATTCTTGAACTTTTACTATTATACTAAACTATACACCAACCCTCACTAGGCCTACGTCCTGCAGTGGACTATTTAAAAGGCTAGTACAGTAAGGTATGCAACAGTTTCAACCTACATAATTATATACATAGGTATCTTCTCAGCGTCGTACATCCTAGACTGCATATCTGCTCAACATCAGGCAGTTTGTAGTCAAACGCATACCTACAAGAAATTAAAAAAAAAAACATCCGTAGAAGAAATCGGCTGATTGAAGAAGTTGATTTATGTGAATCTAGCATGGTGAATATGGTCCAATTGCCCATTAAAGTGATATTGGTTACTTTATATCCCGGAAAACTAAAAGGTCTTATGGGATAGACCAAAAATCAAAATATAATGCGGGCAAAGACGAGAGCAAAAACTAGTATTACAATAAAGAGCTGAAGACTGTTGTTTATTAGCAATTCAGTGCAACCTAGTTGAGATTACTGAATTTATTTTTGACAATTGATGATTTGTTATCTCCTAGAGTGAAATCAGTGAACTGTCAAACATTACTCAACATTTCATAGATTGTTTCACAACTCGTTGAGTGAATTTCCTAAGATTTGTCAGACTTCTGTTACCATGGTGAAATTGGGTGCTTTGTTATTTTTGTTAACATGATGGTCATATCAACTTTTGATTTTTAATTTTTTTATTTTATGATCTTTTTATTTGTACTGTTCTGTAAGATTACAGTACATTTAAGAACATAGACCAAATTATAGAGCGTGATTTGTATGATTCGGATGACTCTTTAACTAACAGTAATATTTTTCTTTATTCTTAACTAGTTTTTACCCGCAGCTTTGCCCGCATATGCAATATATCATTATAATTTATAGCCTATGTGTTATTCGTATATATAAGCTATATTATTGCAAAGTCTCATCTCAATCCATTCAGTAGTTTTTGCGTGAAAGAGTAACAAACATCCATACATCCATCCATCCTCACAAACTTTCACGTTTATAATATTAGTAGGATTTATTTATGCATACATTATACACACATTACACATTTTTATTTTCGAAGAATTTGTTTAGATTGTAATAACATTTCTTTTGATTTCATGATTGTACTATGTACTATGTTTCTTTGTTCTTTGTTTTCTGTTGATTTGATTGTTGATTTTCTTTATATCATTAGGGATATTGTTGTATATATTAATAGATATATACAGAGGACCTTTTTTGAACATTTCTAGATGCGGCTCTGGTAATTTAAATTTATATTTTCTGCGGGGATTTGTTTGTCAACTTATGAGGCTCATATTTCACTATAAATAAAAAAAATTGGTCTGTTGATAAAATTTTGTGTTGGAATATACAATTTATAAGGTAATTTTACCTATTGATAACTGAAACAGGAAATCTAGGTACTATTTCTTGTTAATTCCCATAATATAACTTGCCTTTTGCATTAATGAATTCTTGTTTTGTATTAATTAGGTAAGTATGCTATCAGAACCCGATAAAGTAAGATACCTATTCTTGTTAAATACAGTAAGAGTAAATTATTACTTTGTATTACTGTGCTACACTTACTGTTCTATTAATCTGTTATTTTTGTCCATTTTGCATGCCTGAAGGAAATTACTTTAAGCTATAGGCCATAATTTAGTAACTATTTTTAATGTTTTAGTCTATGTCATTTGTTTTTATTTTGTAATATACCTAGTTATCTAAATTATCTATGTGTCTGTCTTTGTTAGCTCCATAACAATCCTTATTCATATTATATATCCTAAAGTGACTTGATTTTTTGCATGGATGTAGTTTAAAGGTCTTAGACTACTTTTATCTCGAAAAAAGAAGTTTCCATAGGACGTCATAAGAATAAAAAACCAAGTAGATGATTTCTCAGTTACAAGCTCCTTACTTATAAACCTGTATATTAGAACCATTATGTATATAGTTGTCTACAAACTACATGAGATTAGCTATGTGTAAAAACTACTTGAATTTAATAAGGTCACTATAGGCACATATTGTTGCCGGCAGGTATTTATCAAAAAAACTGTACCAGTTGGTTTTTTTTTAATTCATGTTTTAATGTAGATTAGAAATGTAGTAGACTTAGCTACACAAGTTGGTATTCATTTTTAAATTAGTGTTACACCTACAATAAATTTTATTGGAGTAGATAGAGAATTTTGTAAAAATTATCCTTAAAGTTATAGCTAGGTATAAATAGATTAAATTAGAAAAAAATGCTATAAGTGATAAGGTCATCAGTAAGAAACCTATTTTTAATGTTTGTTCATGCCTTTGTTTGGTTTTAATGTGGTTGATAATAAAGAGTCAATTATCTGCGAAGTCTTACATCTAAAAATAGCTTGGAACACAAAGAACTGTTGTGTCCAAACTGCAGTAGTGTTTATCAGCATGTCATGGCATATTTTTCACAAACACATGTGCCAGGTTCAGAGTTTTATTTACTACAAATGAGCGACGACTTGGATGATCTAAAAATAACCGGCGCATGCTAGCAACTCGATAGCATTACAACAAAATAATACTTACGTCCATCTTCAAATGTCGCAGAAGAATCTATCGGGATGATCAGAAGCGGTAGAATGCCGCTCAAACCCACTAGAACCGATGCTAGCGACGCGAACAACCACGGATGCTCATCGAGCTGATCCATTAGCGCGTAAAAGTCCGGAATATATTCTTGAATCACCTCCATGCTCGGTTCCCTTGAAGCACTTTTTATTTCGAATTCAATTTTTTCTGCGAACGGCACAGCTGGCCAGCTATGTTTATCTTTTTAAAACAGCGTAATTCTTTCCCATCGCCGGAACGTACCGACCGCTGCGTACTGTTTCACGCGACGAACTAAATGAATAAAATAAAACTAGGGTAAACAGACAGTCATTGGACAGTTAAGCGAATAAAATAGTTTGAAATTTTTTTTCCCTTCGACTATTTCAGTATCTCGTAAACTGTAGAGACATTTTGAAACTAGATAAAATGAGCTATCATAAGAATTATTTTAAAATCTTACTTCTTATGGACAGTTGAAAAATATTATTATATTTAAAAAAATGAACAAAAAACACAGTTATTGGACAAAAATTATAATTATTGGACAGTCGGAAACAATTATTGGACAGTCAACGAATATAGCGAAATAATAGTTAAACACGTAACAAAACACTATAAGAACATTATATTTCATATTATTAGTACAAAAATTGCTTTTCTAATTCACAAAATATTCATAAACACCTCTGAAAACTAAGTCATATGCAAATTATTCATTACTAAACTCTAATCAGTCTCAAACATTAGAGATCACAAATGTTTAAAGAAATATAATCTGAAAAACAAAGTTAATGAAAAACTTGAGAACTGTAATAACTTAAAACTATTATTTGAAACTTATTGGTCACAAAATAAATTTAAAAATAGGTAACTAGGAAAATTGCAAGAAACATTACAATTTCAGAATTTCTTATTTTGGTACATATCAAATAGGATTTTTGCCTCTAAGTCTTCGTTGGTATTATTAGCTTCATCGTGAGAATGTTCTTCCAAGCTTATCTCATCCTCATCATCATCATTGTTCGCTGTATTATAACAAACATGGCACACAAAAAGATCTATTGTTATGTCTTCTGGTACATGTTCTTGGTGTTTGTGAGGAACACATTTAACGTGAAAAATCGAAGAGCACATATCACAATACAGACGATTGCTGGTTTTTGTTGGTTTTAAACATATTTTGCAGGTATTTGTACTTTCCTTCATTTTCTTTCTACCTGACTTTACATTATTGTTTTTTTCATTTTGTTTTTTTATTTTGTTTTCTTCTCTTACTCTCTTTCTTTCTTCTTTTATTTTCAATGCTGATTCTTTTTTCTCTTTTTGTTCATTAAACATTGCTCTGTATTTGTCTGATGTTATTGCGTATGGAAACCTCACTGTATTTCTTTTGCCTTTTCTTTCAGGTGTTTTAGGCATTGTCAAACACGGTGCAAATTGACTGTTAGATATAATTTTAAACGCAGGACTTTTTTCAACTAAACTTACATCATCAGCTAAATTTTCTTTTTCTTGTTCTTGCAAAACAAGAGTATATGTAGCATTTTCTTTGACTGGTGTACTGACCATTGGTATACATGGTTAAAAATCTTGTGATAGTTGTTCTGTAGCTGAATTATTATTGCATAGAGTAAATTTTGGGTGCTCTGGATTATCAAATCTTATTTCCTGACATTCATAGTTCTCGGTAGCCATAGTTAGTTCTGAAGGAGTATCTTGAAAGTCGTTGTTAGCAATAGCATTGGATTCTATGGGAGATAAGTTTATATCAACTAGATCTGAAATTTGTATCAAATCGTCTTGTGGCATTGGCTCTTGGACCTCTGAAACAGTTTCAAGCGCTTGATGAGTAGTATCCTGTGCTATAATTGAAGTTTCAGGTATTGGTGAACAACGTCTTTCTGAATTTGAAGATGATGATGTAAATGCGTCGTAAATACTACGTAAAATTTGGAAATCTTCATTAGTACTGTCTAAGTTTTTGTAAGTTTCCAACTGCGCCAGTTTCGTTAATCCAACTATTTGGCTGAATTGAGAAAACGATAAAACACGTTCTTGATATTGGTAGTTCTGAGTCTGATTATGCTTATTGCTGCCCAAACATTTCTCGTAATCAATCGCATCAGGATTAAAAGGCACCAATCCACAGGCTTTGAATCCGTTGATCAAAGTTTCAGGCTTTATAGATTTTTCAAGAGCTTCATCAAGGATACCAGCGAAATTCACTTTTGTTATTGACTCACCTGGATTATTCATAAGCCAGGTCCTTGCTGTATCTTTCCATGCTGCCTTAACCGGCCGAAAAACAGCTACGTCAGCCGGCTGTAGAATGCGTGTTGCATTCGGGTACAACGCTATAAGCTCAATGCCCAATTCTTTACATAATTTACTTATACTATAGGTGAGATGGGTTTTGTGTCCATCTAGAAAATATATGACTGGCAGTGTTACGCTTTTTTGGAGTAAATATGGGTAGAAAACATTTCCAATATATTCAAAAAACAGTTCTGAAGTCATCCACCCATTATCACTACGTCCTACACCCCAGTCTTTTGGAATCCCATCAGAAACTTTTTGTGGAATTCGCTGGTAGTTATAGACAACCATGGGTGGACAAGCTTCTCCAGAAGCTGAGAACGTAAACATGACCGTAATTGACTCTTTGGAATTATTAGTGTCTATGCTGTATACATTTTTAGTTCCTTTGACAGCTAGTACTTTCCCTGTTTTTGGGCACAACTGAAAACCACTTTCATCCCCATTGAATACTCGAGTAGGGTCATCCAACAATTGCAAAAGACCAATTTCTTCTAAATACTGGTGTATCTCAGAAAACCATTTCCGAATATCTTGTTCTGAGACATTTGCGCTAGACTGAGTAACTCCTTCACTAGTCCGTTGGACAATGTTAGGGTGTCTTTTTAAAAATGCTTTTACCCACCCATTCCCAGGATAATTATCCTTAAACGGATTTGGCCGTGGATTTTCCTCAAGAAATTTGGATACGCTACGTTGCAAATTTTCAATTTTTAAAGGAAAACCCTTCTTCATTAACCTTATAATCCAAAGTTCTAAGATAGACTCTTCATCATGTGTTAATACTGGTTGCGGTCCGAAGGAAGTCCTATGATCAGGATTTTTTAATTTAAAATGCAGTGTGGACTTTTGAATGCCATATTTTCGGGCAATTTCTCTTATCTTTGGGTTGTCCGTTTCCTGTAATTCCTTGAGTGCTAAAAGCATATTACTAGGGTCATAATTTATCTTTTTTCTCTTAGGCATTATTGAGACTCCAACCTGCAAGCGAACAATTATTGGACACAATAAGTGACAATTATTGGACAGTGTCCAATAACTGACAGAATAGTCTGTGATACTTGAAATTGAAAGTACGTTATAAGGAATTTAAATGCTTAAAATGAACGCAAAAAACATCATAGAAACTCAAAGCTCTGAAAAAATATAGTTATTGGACACTGTCCAATAATAGATTTTTTCAAATTGTACCATACAATTATTGGACAGGTGAAAATAACCTCAAAATATGACATTTATGAGTTATAAGTCAATTTATCATGTAAATTGTATGATATCTTACCAATCTCCAAAGTGCCAAAAAAATACCAATCACCACTATGCCAAAATCGTAACAAAACTCTAGACTCAACCTTATCAAAATAATAATTTTTCAAGACAGTTATCCGCTTCCGTGACAGCCGCCGCCAGAAATATTTTTTTAACAGTTTACTACTGCCATCTGTTACAAGACCTATGAACTATAACAATGTTAGAAACTGATAGATTTTAGTAATAGATACAGAGGTCTCTTTTTATTTGTGGTTATCTTATTGTTAGCAAATCAAAAGGGACTGTCCAATAACTATTCAGTGTCCAATGACTGTCTGAGGTATGCGAACACTGAGAAGTCCGCGCTTAGATACGAAGATCCGAGATCAACAAGCTTATCTTCACATCCACGGCTTCAGTTCTTGACAACAGTGAGCAGAATATTTTTATGACAACTAAACGTAATGTTTAGGAGTTGTCGTTGCTTTATTAACTATTCAATAGAATAGGCGTTGGTACAGAAATAATTCAAATAACAGGAAGGAAGGCTGTCAGTCATCTACCTACAGCCAAGTCTGAACTCCGAGTCCGAAAAAAAATTAACTTTTGTTTTTTTTTAATAATAAAACTTTGCTAGTGCTACCATTACTTGCTTACCGATTAGCGCTAAATTTACCTATAAATAAGTAGCCATAAACGAGCTAATTATGTTTTCGCCGACTTTATTTTCAATAGAAGATCTCAAGGTTAAAAAAACATTAGTTTATTGAAGAGCATCCTAATTTAATGCAGGCTGTTTTGAATTTATTGTACGTTTGTCGTGTTCATAACGCCTGAATTCCCACGGAAAATTCGCTAAATCTGGTCTAAAGAGGGCTAGAGTGTTAAACACTGATCATTTTGACAATGAAAAAAAAAACAAAATAGAACGAAGAGATGTCATACCGCGAACGAACTAATGAATGATTGAACAAAACCTTTTCAAATTTGACAGTAAAGTGCTACTATTCTGAAATATAAAATTACTCCTAAACTATGTAGTAATATCGAAATATGTCACGGTTTGGAAAATATCTATTATATAAATTAATTCATATAGTAGGAAGACATTGATTCAAATTAATCACTATGCCCAAATAAATACATAAAATAAATTAGCTGGGATAACCTTGGCGTCCTCAATAAGGTGAAGAGGTATTTCACTCTGGGACCACTTTTTAATTTATACCGTTATGTCAAGCTCGTTTTTGAAATACTGTAGCCACCTATGTGATGGTTCGGCCAAATACCAGCTCAAAGCTTTGGATTCGATTGAACGACGTACCGTGCGGATAATAGGAGACAATAAGCTTGTCGCGTCCAAAATAAAATGCCTGGAACACAGCCACGCTTTGTTCACAGTTTTGACAGTTTTCTATAGGCTTCATTTCGATGAGTGTGCGCTCAAACTTCACGACCTAATTCCTCCATCTCAACACGACAATCCGGAATCACTTAAATACCTACCATCCCTACATAGTCGACATACCTACCACCAGCTCGTACTAAGCGACTCGTTTCTTCCTTCATAATGCAGACAGGGATTGGAATGCCCTACCCTACCTCTAGCTGTCATTGTTTCCTAACAATTACAATCTGAATATGTTTAAGACAAGATAGTATAATAACATGAATAGGTATCTCTAGAGCCTTCAAAAAATGGGTATAGGTAGGTACTTTCCATAGATAAATAATATGTACGACGTCATGCAAAATACAATAAAATTGAAGTAGTTTAAATTATTCGACATTTCTTTTCGCCAGCTCCTTATACAATTTGGTATTCTGTATAGTTGGTATTTTTAATATATTACCTTTCCAGTAGTAGTAGACCAGTAGACCATTCAAATGTTCTAAGTTTTAATCGAAATCAGTTAAGTGTTTTCTAAGAACTATTTATTACTTATTTATTAATTATATTAGCAATTTAGCGTAGCCTTGTTCTTTTTTCACTACATTTGAGAGAGAGGACACTATTTTACGTTGCTATTAAATATAAGATGGCGCTTTTAAAGGGCCTAAAATAAATGTATTTTAAATATATAAAAAAATGCTCGGGGTCGTGCTCAGACTGAAAACTGGGTTGTGTGAAAAAATGGGCCCCTTTGACCCCCAACTGAGAACCTTATCTACTAACTTCTATTGGTTCGTTCTTTGACTTCGTTGGCTAAGATGAATTTTGGCTGCTGCTAGGTGAAAAAAACAAAAGAGCCGTAATCATTTGCATTTAAAAAAATATTTTGTTTCCAGTTACATGATTATTAGTAAAAAAAATAGCACAACGGTTACTAAAATTCAATACCAATCAGCAATGTTTAGTCACGAACAATAAACAGCATGTTACATTATATACATTGAAATGTCTCGATATAGCATTCCAATCAACCGTGCGTGTTTATAAATTGGCAAATTAAACGATCGCATAATGATTGATTTACAAGCTGCGACAGTGATAACGTGTGTTGTTCATAATGTATGTTCAGTAAATTCGAAAAATAAAATATTTTTGTAGATTTTATAAAAAAAATAACTCAAGCATGTGATTATTTTGTTCAGGGTGAATATGGATAAACAAACGCAAACGCCAACAGTTCCAGTAAGAAAAATAAAATTTACTAAGGTGAGATGATAATCTAATGCTCATGACTTGAACTTCATTTGACCTGTGTAAAAGTAATGTTCACCTATTTTGATACACCAAAAATGTTTACATTTACAATATACATATATCCGTATCCGTATATTTAGTGTTCATTACTGCTCACCCAAAAGTTTCACTGATAATGATAATTAATTCTCTTTTTTATTATATTTTATTGCTATAGAAACCACCGTAATTAGATGATTAGCAGATAGTTATATTTCGCTTATTAAATTTCAGATAAAACAAAAAAAATAGGTTATGTATATCGCCAAATGAGACGACGCTATCTTCGATATTTAGCTAACTTTCAATCGCATTTCCCTTCAACCCAATGTTAAACCCTAAACTTCCTATTTGTACGTTTTTATCTATCAATTTTCATGATACTCTACAGACTAATCTATTGGTTATACTGACACAAATGCAATATGAGTCTTCTTGGCAGCCGCAACAGTCCACCGCGCCCAGTTGAAGCAAAATGCCGCACTTATTTTGGCCTGCCAATTTGTATATCTAGCTTTATATTATAGGTACATCAGTAACAATATAGCTTTACAGAGCTAACAGTCACCACATTTGTATTCGCACTCATTAAAAACGCGAAGACAGTGTCGACATGACCGAAACTGCGGGATTCGCTAATCTTTAATCGAGCGTGATAGTGGATTTTCGCGCCAATCAGACTTCTGGGCTGCTCCGTGGTGGTACATTGACAGAGCTGCGAGCTTTGTTGTTTATAATTATTCGTAGTGACCTAATTAAATTAACTGATCGGTTAATTGTTAAATCATGGATTGGGGGATTTTAAATGTGGACACAGACAGGATTGCAATCACGAGAGATGACATGTCATCAAGCTTTCGTCGGAAACAGGTGGTGGTACGTATGATAATTATGATTATATTTTGTAATTTATTTTTATTTGAAAATAACCTTTTTTTGTATTTTTTGAAAATAACTGTCTAAAATGAGACTAAAATTTTCCTAAAATCATTAACAATAATTTGAAAAATAAGTGTTTTAAGAATACTTAAAGGAATGAAAATATTTAGTTATAGTTAAGTACTAATTTTATGCAGTTTTGACAAAAAATATAAATAAAATTGCAAAAAAATGTAAATGGAGTAATCGTTGTATTATTAGGTACTTATCTAATAAAATTGAACATTATAAGATTCTTTCAATACTTAACATTATTCATATTGGTAGTGTTTTAAACTGAACTTTCAAATTTAGAGTCAAATTAATGATATGTATCTATCTCTTATATTTAGCTCAATAATTACAGTATTTTATATTTTTTTCTATACCGCTTGCTTACTAATGCCAAAGTAATCCTACTAATTTTATAAACGCGAAAGTTTGTGCGGATGGATGGATGGATGTATGGATGTTTGTTACTCTTTCACGCATAAATTACTGAACGGATTGAGATGAAACTTTGCAATAATATAGCTTATATATCAGAATAACACATAGACTATAAATTATAATGATATATTGCGTATGCGGGCGAAGCCGCGGGTAAAAACTAGTATAATAATACTAATAGCAAATCTTATCACAATCACTAAAATAACTCTTTGACATAAACTTAGTGTACGATGTACTATAAAATCATTTCAGCAAATCTTTTATGTACAAAAGTGTACCTACTAAAGACACTTTATGAGGTACCTACTAACACAACCAAATAGTGGCATTTTACTATGTTATGGGTTAAACAGAATATAAATAGTTGCAACTCGACGTTATTTTGACATAAATTATGGTATTTCAAAATAAGTGTTTAATAAAACTATGTACTGACGTCATCATATCAAAAATTCTTCATGCGTAATACATATTTTTACTGCGCGAATTCTATTTGTACAAAAATTATAGTGTCAAAATAAATATGAGACGCCGATGACCAGCTACAGATGTTCCATTAAAACTACATTGACAGTGACTGGCATAAAATCGGTTTGCGATGCGAAATTATCCTAGTAGTATAATGTTTGTTTCATCCACAATCTAAGGATATGCCGGTCATTGAAGATTCAATAACCCCAAAAAATCTTTGGTATAAAAATATCTCGTCTTTGTATTAAATCACTTACATAGTAATGTTTAATACCCTTTGGTTACTCTTTGAATTAAATCGTTTTGGGTATTTGCCAATTTGTCATTTATTGTGGTTTTTAGTTTTGTCTAAGAGTTAGTTAACTCTTTGATTGTTGACGAATTGTAGAAATCTTTTAATATTTAATATTTTTATTCGTTTATAACATCTGATTTTGAAGGATATTGATTTGAAAATGAAATGATTACTGCATATATATACAATGTGTTTGTCTACGGGTGTCGGAGCTTTAAACGGTGACAACTATGGAAAATTTTGAACAACTTATACTATGAGACCAACCCAGAAAACGTAAAAAAACTGCTGTTCCATACGATTTTTATAAGACTTTCGACCAAATGTATGGAATATCTGTTTTTTTTGCGTATTTAGTTGATTCCACCCACAGTACAGTAAAAGTTATTAAAAATTTGCCATATTCACCGCTTCGGCTTCGACACCGGTAGACAAACAAATTATATATATATATATATATTTATATATAAATATAGATATATATTTATTGGACAATTTTCTTGGGCTAAGTTCATGTTTTTTACTTATCATAGCAGTAACTTTCGATACAAGAAGTATGTAGCACACTATCATATTTATAGCTTATGCACTTCGTAAAAAATATTTATGAACAAATTCACAGAATAAAGCAAGTGTTGCTGTAATTATTTAGATTTTATTGCCTAAATGCCTAAATAGCTTCTGGAAAATCTCTAAAACATCCGTAAGAATTAAATTAATTACTTCCAGGCGTCAACTTTATACAGCTATTGCTATATAGCGTTTTAATAAACGACTCGGGAAACCAATTATATTGATGCTTTTTAAAGATAAATGTTACTGTATTTCATTATGTAGGTGCGTAACGAATTTGAAATAAATGAAGACATAGAGTCGCATGATTGCATAACACAGGGTAATACATCAACGTATAAAAATTAGGTAAATTATATACGTTAGAATCAGATTTGCGGCAAAAAGTAGTACCTAATGCGTGAGTGTGTAAAAAAAAACGATTTGATGACCGATATATTTTCCGATCAAAATATGAATAAATTGCAATGTAAATTATTGACACTTTGAAAAAAATCTAAGTGTGCTTTCAATGGGTACTATCTTCTTTGACATTTATCCGAAAAAACACTTAAAAGCTAGAGAGTAGACGGAGTGAAGTGAGTGAGTCACGAGTCCAGGAAATACCTCTCCGGCTGCCAAGTTATTTAGCGCAAGATCTCAGACAAAAAGCCCATCAATATACGTGATACACGGCTTCCATCAATCTGTCTTTGTATTAGAAATAGAAGGACAACACATTGAATTGTAGTATTATCTCTCTCACCTGTTTTCACTCTTTGATCACTTATTTTGAATCAAGAATATTATAATTAAGTTTCGGCCTTTGCTTTGTCGAAAGTACCTTTATAGAGCAAGCATGTTTACATAAATATGTTAGGTGTTAAATGTGTGACTAGAGATATTAAAATATTATGTTTTATAATTATTTCTTGATGGGATTGCAATGAAATGATTGCAAAATTACAAAAAATAATACTTAATTTATTTTCAAACTGGAAGAATCGATTAATACAGAGAATTTTTCAGAGTAACTAACAAATGATTCTTACGTTCAGAAAAAATAAGCTTTATTAGTACCAAGAATGCTAGAAAAAAGAATTAAGTTTCAATTTAACTTTGAATTTGGTATCGATAATCCCAGACTAGATAAAAATGTTGATTTATTTATTTAATTATATTATTACTTATGTTCGTATATACCTTTTATATATACAATACTACATGTCTGACTATCAGTCTACCAAAAACAAGTAAAATAAATACATAAAATGTATTTATGTACGCATTGCATTCTACTCCTCTGCTAAATTTCTTCTCATTAGCTGGATATTTAAATTTCCCGCTTCATATATTCTGAACAGATCAAAGAATTTGTAAGATTGGACTTAAATACCAAAGTTTATTGTACTAAAATAAATTATGAATATAGCATATGAATAAAGTAAAATATAGTAAAGATATGTTTATTATGCGTAAAATACTTAGAAAGTAAACAATCAACAGATTCCTAAAATATTTCCCTATGCTTGCTTTCGTCTGGTTCACTCCCAGATGATTCCAAAATTAACTACAGCGCTCCATTTATTCAGCCGCGGCTTGCTTTCTGCGCGTATGAAGTAAAATACCTCAAAAGTGCAGTTTATTTAGTAAATAGCATTTTTAAATGCATTATTAGTGTTTTAAATTGTATCAGTGTAAATAATAATGGATATACCAACGGATGTGTGGGGCCAACTGGCCCTTGAAGCTAGTCAAGTGTACCTGACTGAAGGTGGACAAGTCAGGAGTCCATTTGCTAACACGGTATGGAAGAAACTATTGCATAGGTTGAAAATTAATAATGCCACTAACAGTTTGCGCAACGATACGTTTGTTGTTCCCGCAACAATGCATTAACATTTGTTACATACTGTAATTAGATAGACGTTGGTGAAGAGACAAACGTGTTAAGGTGTAAATATAGAACGCACTACTAAACATAAACTAGAGTCGATTGCAACACCTTACCTTTAAAACTAATGCGCCTATGCTTTCTCAATATTTAACGTCGTTATTGGCGCTTTTGCATACATGAGTGTGCCAGAAAGACTAACAAACTGAACATCCATAAATAAATAAGTAATCATTGAAGACTATTATTAACTTTTTCAGACTATAGAAAAGCTGCCAGACAAGGTGCTTTTGAATATATTTTCATATTTGTCACACCGGGAAATATGTCGCATGGCCACGGTGTGTCGGAGATGGCGTATGGTGGCCTACGACACCAAACTATGGACCCATGTCAGTCTCCGACCTGAAATTTCCGGACTGCATGTTGGTAGGTAACATTGTACATTTGTATTCGTGGATTCTACGAAATAATTAAGATCACAAGATATATTTATCAAAACATCTCGTTTAAAACGCCAAATTAATTGCTAGTGAAGATTAATTAATGAGCGTTTAGCAAAATCTAGATCTGTGATATGGTACTACAGATCAAAATGAAAACAATCTAATATTACTCAAACTTCGAATCACACTGACCAAAAAGATGGTAACAACTTTAGAATTTTAGAACACGCGGATTGATTTAGCTGAAAATATTTAATAGAATCACATCAACTGTCTAAAAGTTACGAAAAAGATATTTTTTTCCTGCAATGGTAACACAGATATTTAAGAAAATTACAACTATTACTATTTCGTTCATTCAGTTCCGTTTCCGGTTAACTTTTTCAGGGTCACTGGAGTCCTTATTGGCACTAATTTCGATTCGATTCGGACCTTCTTTGCGCTACATCGAGCTTCCAATAGAATTGATCACGCACACGGTGCTGCACGAGCTTTCTGGGAAATGCCCCAACCTGACCCACATGCTGCTTGACTTTAGTACCGGTGGGTAAAATGTAAACTGCTTACTATAAATTGAAACAGCGTTTCCATTTAGCTTAGCTAAGATAAAGTAAGGATATACCAATCAGTCTTAGTGTACATATTCACAGCAGCGTTCGACACGATCAGTCTTCGGATGGGTGACCGCAGTTAGCATAAACAACTGAGCGCTGACGTGACTTGGGTGACACGTTAAGCTGTGGGTCTCGGTTGCAACCGTTTAGCCATGTCGGAGGCCTCCAGGCGTATCAAAGAATCTGACACCAGGGCTGCTACCTGGCCCCATACGAATTTACTTTGCCTTATATTGCTGTTACTCGTAAGTTCTAGTGCAACTAAACTACGAAGAACGACATTAGGAATTGTATATATTTTTGTACAGAGGGAGGGATCCTTAACATCGATGTGAGCTAAAGATGTACCTACCTGTCTACATAGAGGAAATATACTATGTTTTATCGGCGTGCGCATTCAGTTGAAGAACACCATAATAGGGATCATCAAAGTTAACATTCGGCACTTTCCCTTGCTTTAATTTAGGTATACCAGTAAATTAAGTAGGCAAGTTCGTATAGGCCGAGAGGTAGCCCCGATGTCAGAGTTTTTCAGCCGCTTGAAGGCTTTATGACATGGCTAAGTTAAAAATTAATGAAACACTGAAATCAAGAATGTTTTAATTTATTCTGTTTCAGCGATGCAGTTACACGACTTTTCTGAAATGCAAGCGTTTCCCACGAAACTGCGTTACCTGTGCATCTGTCTGTCGGAGGTCATCTTCATGGAAGGCTTCATGCGCAAGATATACAACTTCATCAACGGCCTCGAGATACTGCACCTTATTGGTAAGGGGTTACGCGTGAATTTCGAATGAGGACCGAGACGAATGCTATTAAAACCTCTATTCCTACACAGTTTACTCTGGGCCTTATGAGTAAGCTCAACGCTCGGAGTGGGAGTCTCTACGAAATCATCAATATCAGACGTAGGACGTCTGTGGATCTCCAATAAAACTTATTTATAAGCTCTCTGATCTTTTCTATGGATTTTCTATAAGACTTATTAGGAGAGGCTTGCATCATGTGATACCTATACTCTTGATTATAATATACTAGCTGCGCCCCGCAGTGTTACCCGCGTTAGCCCGAGATAAAAAGTAGCCTATGTGTTAATTCAAGGCCTAAGCTACTTTCATATTGCATTTCATTCAAATCGGTTAAGCCGTTTGTGCGTGAAAGAGTAACAAACATCCATACATACTCACAAACTTTCGCGTTTATAATATGTAAGATGTTGTCAGTCCGAGTCGTTCCCGAAAGTTCTATACCTTCTATTAGTTCTAATAGTAGAACTAACGGTACAAGATTGTCCCGGTAGTCCTACGGTAGAACTAACGGCACAAAATTGTACCGGTAGTTCTACTGTAGAACATTTCGCTTTCAAGGCTCTCCTAGACGGCGGACGTTATACCTACGCTGCGCCTGCCGATACGTGGTTTCTTTACGGCCACTCGTTCTTCGAACTATGTGCCCTGGGTTAAGCTAGCATTGTTATATTTATAAAATTGTGGGCAATGCTCTTCTTCCAGGAACATATGAGAAGGTAGAAGAAGAGGAGGAAGAAATCTACGAAGTTATCAACGTGCACAAACTGAAGTCGGCGACGCCCAACCTGCGCGTCATCAACCTCTACGGGATCAACTTCGTCGACGACTCGCACATCGACGCTTTCAGTTCTAACTGCATACAGGTAAATAAACAAATATTAGGGGACATTTCACGCTCGGAAGGTAGATAGAAGCCACAGATACATACTGTAGCGAGTAACTTCGCTGCATGTGGCGCCACCACACGCGCGCCTCGAGGAAACTAGCGTCAGCCAATCACAAGCCGAGGGCTGCATCGCGCACACGAAATTCTCAGCGGCGGCCAAACCATAACAAGATCTAACATTACACTGTCGGATAGCTATCCCCGGGCACAACACCTCGCCCAGTGGAGTAGCGAGATGTTATCCTATCATCGTCATCATTCATCATCTCGACATGGAAGAGCACCAAGTCCATATTGGTGACCCCGACGTGAAGAACACACCACCACCAAGTCCAAAATACTGTAAATACAGCTCACTACAGATTAAAATCTGTAACATATTATACTACCTACATCATAGAGATGCCCATTGCCACGAAAGTACAATCGAAGACTAGGTAAAACATCGTAACTGAAAACTGGATTGGTCACACGCTGCGAAAGACTACAGACCACATTCCAAAACAAGCTTCGGACGGGAACTCGCAAGGCAAGAGAAGACCGGGCCGACCAAAGCACACCTGGCGGCGTTCTGTCATGGCGGATATTTGGGAAATTGGCAAAACATGGTCGGAGGTGAAGCGTGAAGTTCAAGACAGGCTGCGATGGAGAGTCTCAGTGGACACCCTCTGCCCCCCACCCTAGGGACCTAGGAATAGTAAGTCAAAGTCACTACAGACTACCGAAGCAAACAAGAGGAAGAAAAAATTTGAAGAAATCTATTTATGACACCGACGACGCTCTATTTAGACGAAGTTGACTTAGGATTCAATGTCGTCGAAAACTTGCATAATATGAACGCTTTGGATTTCTACTGCATGGTAGGTAGAAGCAGCAGTACGAGTATCGTTCCATAAAGATATAGCACACTACAGACAAACGCAGCAAACGAACTAAATTAGAAATAAAAACATCGGGTTAAAAACACTCCGGGAGTGCCGGCAGAAGTGAAAACTTGAACATCAATACCACACACGCACACTCGCGCAAGCGCCCTGCGCCGTCTTACGAATTTCCGATCGTGTTCTTACGAACTTCCGAACGATTACGTGTCCTGGCGCGAGTTTAACATTTTTCACCCATCGCAAAAAGTTACAACGCCGGTAAATAAGTTTTCACTTCAAAAATGACACCGATGATGCTCAACCTAAACGTGATAGTCATCGAAACCTGAGACTGCCTCGGGGGCTCAGTGCTTAGTGACCCTAACTTCTGAGTCAAAGAGGCGTGGGTTCGATCCCCACCCAGGGGCGCTCAGGGCAAACATTTGTGTGATGAACAATAAGTGTTTGCTCTGTTTCTGGGTGTTATTTAGATACTATCTATATAAGTATGTATTTAAAATATGTATATGAACTATATCAGTCTCTGGCAGCCATAACACAAGCTTTGCTTAGTTTGGGGTCAGAGACCGTGTGTAAGATGTCCCCTAATATTTATTATTTATCAGTTGCAACTGTAGGTGTAAACCTACAGTGACAGGAGTACCTTCCTGTATAGGAAGGTACGGTATACTCCTGTCGCCCATGTCGTCTAATACCTACCACAGCCTAAAACAATGTTTTTTGTCAGCTGGAGTGCCTGGCGGTGAATTACTGCAACAAGGTGACGGGCTCCACCATGAAGACCCTATTCCAGCGCTCCCGCCGCCTCACCTGCCTGCTCATGAACGGATGCAGTAAGTTGTCCAGCCAGGGGACCTAATTTTAACTTCGCACGCCTTGGACGTATACGGAACTTGTATGAAGCACTCGCAACTTCCACAGACAGTATATAGAATGTTTTTAATACAATCTGTCAAAGTTCCGTATACGTGCCCGGGCGTTCTAAGTTCAAAATTAGATCCCCTGGGGACCTATTTATCAACTTCGAACGACTTGGACGTGTCGTGTGTCGCAAACACACCTTTACACTCAACTTAACAAACTTAAGTTCGCTCCCCACAAAACCAATGCTATGATTATGACGCGAAAGTTAAAGTACGACACTCCTCTCCTGAGGATGGGTGGGGTCGGCATTGGCATGTCTCCTGAAATCAAACTATTAGGTGTGACCATCGACAGCAAGTTGACCTGGAACAGTCACGTGTATAATATTTGCACGAAAGCTGCCAATATTTACAAACAACTGTCCACGGCAGCCAGAGTCAGCTGGGGATGGCACACGGAGGTTGTACGAACAATATACACGGCGGTTATCGAGCCAGTGATAATGTATGCCTCTAGCGTCTGGGCATCGGCGACTAAAAAGCTGTGCATTCGGAGACAGTTAAACGCTATTCAGAGGGGTTTTGCGCAGAAATTGTGCAGAGCGTATCGAACGGTTTCCCTGAACTCGGCGCTGGTGCTGTCTGGGATACTGCCCCTCGACCTTAGAATTCAAGAGTCCGCTGCCCTGTACGAGGCCAAGAGGGGGGTACCCCAGCCAGTCCTAGGAGACGGGGAAATCGAGAAAAGAGTGGCGTTTACTGATACTCCTCACCCGGCACAGCATATAGGCCTCCAATTCGGATGTCTGGTGGACCAAGACGACGTGGAAAGGCACAGTGGTCAGGCAGTCCAGATATTCACGGACGGCAGCAAAATTGAAGGTAAAGTGGGTGCAGCGCTGTCTCTCTGGAGTGACGCTGCTGAAACTAAAACCATAAAACTGAAGCTGTCGTCCCACTGCACGGTATATCAGGCCGAGCTGCTGGCCATTTGCAGAGCAACTGAGGAGGTTCTTCGTAGTCCGAAGTCGAGCTTCGTAATATACAGCGACTCGAGATCCTCGCTAGAGACCATAGCAAACCGGCGTTCTCTCCATCCCCTCGCAGTCCAAATTCGCGAAAATTTAACTAAATGTGACAGCGCGAACAAAAAAGTTGAACTTTTTTGGGTTAAAGCACACGCGGGACTGGAGGGGAATGAGAGAGCAGACGAATTGGCTAAGGAAGCGGCCTTGAAACTTAAGACTAAGCCGGCCTACGACAAGTGTCCGATTTCCTTCGTCAAGCGTATCATTCGTACGGGTACCCTTGACGAATGGAACCAAAGATACAAGTCACAATGTACAGGAAAAATTACAAAGCTGTTTTTGCCCGACGCAGTCTCTGCACATGGAATAGTCAGGAAGTTGGAAATGTCCGGAATATTGACACAGATCCTGACGGGGCACGGTGGGTTCTCCGAATATTTGCACCGGTTCAAATGCAAGGGGAGCCCATCGTGCGTCTGTGAACCCGATCAGGAGGAAACCGTACCTCATATTTTGGTAGAGTGTCCTGCCTATGGCTCGGAACGTTTCCAGTTGGAACAAGAAATCGGCCGAAAAATGGATGTACATACTTTGAAGGAGTTAATGGTGGATAATGAAATGAGAAACAGTTTTTTAGAGTTTGGTATAGAGTTTGGTATAAAGATTGCTAAAAAGGTAATAAATAGAAACAAATAGATAAATAAATGTAATTGAATATCTATATCTAATGATATAGTTATATCAATTAATCAGCACGTGGCTCGATATACAAGATATAATATGTAAATATACATTCAAATTAAGAAAATATAGATACACTGTGGATATAACAAGGTTAGATGAAGGAAAACAGAAGAGCTTTTGGGAGCTTGAAGTGGACAACGCATGGTTCTATTGAACCATGAGTATGTACACTGGGCTGAAAAGTCTGCAAATTGGAGGATAGGATATAATATAAGATACATAATACTCAGGATGGACATCTATTAAAACAAATATATCTAAAACCATGTATGGAGGATCAAAATATTTTTGTTAAATAAAGACCTTGTCTATATGCGAGGGAAACAGGAATAAAAAAAAAAAAAAAAAAAAAAAAAAAACACACCTTTAACTTGACTATTTTATAGTCTGTGGTGGAACGTGGGCACAACACTATTTTAGTCGTATAAAACTGATCCACGTTCCATCACTACACAGGGGGTGCTCTTTAAGTCTTCTTCTCTAATCTCTTCACCAACTGACTCTGCTATAATTAGGCTATTTACCGCTGCTAATTATAAGAGTAAACATAAGTACCATATCAGTTATCCGTCCTAGTGACAAAATACGAACCTGATTCTGCAACAACGTTGTTTTCTTCGGGCCGTCTCCTCGAGAGTTAAAACATTCAAGAAAAGGGACCTGCGACTGACTTCAGCCGCATTCTAGATCCCAAAGACGCATACGGCACTTTGACAGATTGTATGGAGAATCCGTAAAGTTACGTTTACGTCCAAGGAATTTTCAACTTCGCACGATTTGGTCGTGTACGAAACTTGTATGGACCATTCGCAACTTCCATAGATAATATAGTAGGTACATATTTTCATAAAATTGTTGATATACTTGTCGTATTTTGTTGAATGCGGTGCCAAGTGCAACATTATATATGTCAATGTCACTGTCACCGATATATGACGTTTTACTCATAAGTGTTCGGTTTTTCCTTAGATTATAGAGGGAATAGATACGAAGTAAATTCTTATGTCCTCCCGCAAAGATTCAGACCTTATAGTGGTCGGCTAATTTGAGGTCCTGTAGGAACGAAGGGCGTGGATTATATTCTGATTTTTGCCCTTCAACTCTCATTACATCACCTCATTGCTTTAATTTTATTGTTTGCTTCCCTATGTCTTAAGATTATGGCATTAAAAATATGTAATCAAATTCTTCGCCTCCCGCCATCTACTATACCCCAAAAGGCTTTTGACAGTTGTAGCCGTCATTATTCTGAGACCATCCAACCAATAAGAAATTATCTTCATATTTATGTTTTGGCTATAGCAAAGCTGATTGTGATTTCTACAAATATTGTATTAAACGTGTAAATAAATAGAATTTATAACATTATAAGGGCACAAACAATAAAAAACAACCATGGTTACCTGCTGTGTTTGGGGCTGCGAATCGTGTTCTAAGAACAAAAGCGAATGTTTATAATTGTTAGGTTAGTCGTAGTTTTTGTATTTTCACGTCTATGTTTTTGAAATATGAATAAGTGTTCAATGCAGGAACTATAAATGACGTTTAAAACTATCTATTTTAATTCACAACACAGCATAAAACGATAATTTTGAGAAAAGCAAATATACCTATTGAATGTTTACATTACTTCAAATAGTGATGGACAAAGTTACGATTTTATTGCATTGCAATATGTTATTCGATACTTCTCTCGGTGCATAATCGGTAGAAGTCATAATAAATCTATGGTTGTATAGTACTCGTTTTTGCCAAACTTCCTTTTAACCCGACTACCAATTAATGACTACCTATGTTTTTAAGTAGAATCTTGGTTAACTATTAGGTTTGTAAAAGACAACATTCATATTGGGCAAATCCTGATAATTCCGACCAAATAGTATTAATGCATATAATTCTCAACATGTTATACCATGGGACCAACCCTCTATGATCACTCCCTGCGTAGTTATCGAATTTTGAAATTAATTATTTTCATATATTAACAAAAATATTCACCAATTTACCTGCTTATTTCTATAAGTTATTAGAACCGTTCATTGCATATTCAGTAGTATTAGACGCTTTTTACTGTAGTTAATATGTGTTGGCTTGTCATTTATTTATTTTATTAACATGGTTTTATTAGTTTAACCTGTATGTTTGCTTGCTTGTAACCAACCCCTTTGAGCTCGATTTTGACCTACTTTGAGCGATAACATTTTCTTTAAATTTCCACACCTATCAAAGATGGATGACAATACATTTACTAAAAAAATAGAAAAAAGTCTATAATTGAAAAAAAAAAATTGAGAAAAAAAGGAGGTAGGACCTCCCCTCCGACGGGTTTGTGCTCCATTAACTTTATTGTTTTTAAATAGTTTTTTCGAGTTTTCCTCGGTTTCTCCGTAACATCAAAAATAATCAAAGCGTATCTCGATTGTACAAGTGTTTTTTCAACATATTATCAGGCGGAAAACTCATTAAATTAATCGAACGAGATGGCGCCATGGTCTCATCAACGCCGGCCGTCGAGTCTTCACTCCGGACCACAAGTGCAATCCTGGTGCTTCTAGCATCTTTCTCCATGTGTGATCATCGGATTGTGTTGTTATACGACAGTATTCGCAACTGAAACAGTGACAAACGAAAAAACACGGTTTTCTTCATAAATCCCCATAGCACCGTACAAGTGGCGCCATCTCTGCTTGCGCCATCGCACTAGGACAACATTCTCCGATCAATACACCAAACAAGAGGTTCGATTTTTCGAGCGACCAATTTTCAACCCTTGGTTCGTCAGACAATTTTCAATGAAGTGCGGCAGCGCAATATTTACGCAATTTGGTTCCGGTCCCGTTCTACAGAGGGCGGCATCTGTGCTGTTTTTATTACTTAAGAAAACTCAAGACTAGTTTCGTTATTGCAGATTTACGATTTTTGTTTACGGCCGCAATCATAACAATCAATTATATTTTTTTTTTGTTAAATGTTTTTTAATAGCCTAAGCTTTTCTGTCAGAACGAATTGTCTTAAAATTCTGTAGAAACTAACATTAACATTACTATAAGTAACCCATGTACCTACCTAGTCATTTTTGTATTTCATTGGAATTCTATGTATCATAATAATTATTATTGTTTTAATTTTTCAACAGACGGACCATGTTTTAAATTATTTGTTAGGTACTGACTTGTTTAGATAATTTTTTTTTTTGCAAATCAGTGCGTGAGTTATTTCAATTATTTTTTGGACATCATTTTTTGTTTATTACGCAATATGACAACTTCAGCGCGAGCTCCTTGCCCTCACTGCCTTGATTCAACAAAACTTTATGCCGTGCCTCACGGCCTACGCGTTCACATAGGTCGTATGCATAGGAATTCTTCGTTGCTAAATGCAACGACCCCTCTGCCTTCTTCTCCTATTCAGGGCGAAGTTTCGAGTGATTCTCCAGGTCTGGGCTTAAAAGATCTTCCCTCCCTAAAAATCGGGGTCCGTGTTCTCACACACGGCCTAAAGGCGCACGGTATCTGGCAGCGGGAAAGCTGACAGCCATAATTGATCAGTGCTTAAAATCCAACGGCACAGAAGACTGGTTCGATTTACTTTCATTTGCGTTCAAAGCCCTGAAGATACCTGATCAGAAAATAAAAAAATCGCTAACGGCAAAGGTAAAGGACAACATAGAGGGAGACTCACAGCCTGAATTATCGAGCGAGCGGTCGTCGGGCAAACCGCACTCTGTTTACCGAGCCGTTCAGACAAAAGTATTTGAAGGGGATCTTAGGGGAGCGGCACGTATGCTCACATCGGATTGCACCTTTGCCGCCTCAGACCAGGACACGTTGTTGGCTCTTAAGGCAAAGCACCCGAGTCCTACCCTTCCCCAGGTTACCCATCCGGCTCCCGATCCCTCAATGCCTTGCCTTTCTTTTAAGTCGGAAGATGTGGCAAGTGCACTAAACTCGTTTCTACGGGGGTCGGCGGCCGGTCTGGACGGCCTGCGTCCGGAGCATCTAAAAGAGCTAACTTCGCCATCGGCCGGTGATAACGGGCCTAAATTGCTGGACTCACTGACACGACTTTGCAACTTTTTGGTGGGAGGGCGCCTAAATTCAGAAGTGTGTCCATTTCTTTACGGAGGTTCCTTGTGTGCCCTTAGGAAAAAAGACGGTGGTATTAGGCCAATAGCTGTGGGTAGCGCCATTCGACGCCTGGTCGCCAAGCTTTGTTGCCGCGCTGTTAGGCACAATATGGCAGACTATCTTCAGCCTCAACAATTAGGCTTTGGTACCCCTCTGGGCTGCGAGGCAGCAATCCACGCCACGAGAGCGTTCCTGATGCGTGAGGAGAGCGATGACGTGCTGTTGAAACTCGACATCAGTAACGCTTTCAACTGCATCGACAGAGGCGTGATGTTGACTGAAGTGCGGTCATTGATCCCACCTTTGTTTCCCTTCCTTTACCAATGCTATTCGTCGCCAAGTAACCTGTCGTACAACGGAAAATGCATCCTATCTCAGACTGGGGCTCATCAGGGAGATCCCCTGGGCCCCCTCATTTACAGCCTTGCAATCCACAAGATCATTACATCCCTGGAAGCCCCACTCAATTTGTGGTACTTGGACGATGGCACTATAGGGGGGCCTCCAGCCACAGTGGAAAAGGATATACGGCGGCTCATTCCGGCCCTCAAGGAAATCGGGCTCGAAATAAATACGACGAAGTGCGAATTTTTTGCCTGTAGTCCGCTCGCTGCTGAATCGAGGGCCACGTTTATGTCCTTAATACCTGGATTAAGACTCTTAGATCGAAGTGCGCTAACTCTTTTGGGTGCCCCCATCTTCACTGAGGGCGTACCTGACAGTTTGAAGTCTAAGACTCAAATGCTAGAATCCCTCGCAGTCCACTTCGAACACCTTCCTGCTCACGTTTCATTGCTGCTGCTCAGGAGCTGTTTTGCCATGCCAAAACTGATGTATGTAATCAGAACGGCCCCGACATGGAAGTTCCCTGATGAGGCACAAAAATTCGATGAGACGCTAAAGGGAATACTCGAGGTAGTTCTTAACATCCACTTAAACGAGTCTCAGTGGCTACAGGCCGGTTTGCCGGTCCGTCATGGTGGTCTGGGCGTGAGACGGTTGCGGGAGACAGGACTCGCCGCATTTTTGTCCTCTTCGTACGGTGTTGCGGAGCTTGTCACTCACATTATTTCCGCTAATGGTGACACGATCCGCATCCCGTTCGCTGCAGAGGCTTTCAGCGCGTGGCTGTCTCTTTGCCCGGACTCTGAGCCTCCGGAGAAGCTAGGTGTTCAGAGGGGGTGGGATGACGCGTTATCCAAAAACATCGCGAGTCAGCTTCGGAATAACAGCACAGGGTCTGATTTGGCTAGACTTCTCGCCGTTGCCAGGCTAGAATCGGGCGCCTGGTTGCACGCGTTGCCGTCTCCCCAAATGGGTACCCTCATGGACAACGACTCCCTCCGTGTGGCGGTAGGCCTTCGATTGGGTTGCGACGTGTGTAACCCTCACGTCTGCGTATGTGGTGCGCGTGTGGACGCGAACGGTCACCACGGCCTGAGCTGCATAAAGTGCGTGGGTCGGCGTCCCCGGCACCACGCGATTAATTAATTAATCAGGAGGGCCCTTATAGCGGCAGATATACCGTGCGTCCTGGAGCCCCCTGGCTTGTCGCGCTCTGATGGTAAGCGTCCGGACGGGCTCACACTGATTCCGTGGAGTAGGGGCCGCTGCCTTATTTGGGATGCCACTTGTGTCGGTACTTTCGCTTCCTGTCATCTGGCGGCTACCCAGCAGACTGCAGGTGCGGGAGCGGAAGCGGCCGCCAGGGCCAAGCGTCTCAAGTACGGAAGCTTGGAATCGGTGTACGAGTTCGTCCCGTTCGCAGTCGAGACGGCGGGCTCCTGGGGCTTGGATGCCATAAAGTTTGTGAGGGAGCTGGGACGCTGCCTGAGAGACAGAGGTCGTGACCCCAGGTCGGGTAGCTTTCTCACTCAACACATCTCCTTGGCAATCCAGAGAGGTAACGCGGCGAGCTTGATGGGCACGTTTGGGAGGGGGGCCGCACTCGAAGGACTGTAGGTACTGACTTTTGTCATCTAGGCAAATTATATAAATAGTTTTACTGTGTTAATTAGTGCGTAGTTTTAAGCGTGACAGTTTTTATTTTAACTTATAAATTATTATTTTAAATTTGACATGTATATATGAATTTTAATATTGTTTGAACAATAAAATAAAATATTGAAAAATAAATATGGTAAAAAAAACCTAAAAAACACTCTTTTATTTTACTCTTTTTATTTGATATGCCAAGAAAGCATGTTTTTTAGTATTTTCTAAACTACCTAATATTGATTTTGGATCTCGGAAACGGCTTCAGTGATTTTGATGATTGTCATTCAAATAAATGTTTTTAAGTTCAATAGAGAACACAAAAGGGTCTACTATCAAATATATCAAAATATTCGTTCTAAGTGTATGTTGATACATTAAACAGTGTCTCAGTTTCATTCATAGCTGGTTGATAAAATCTTTTTTTTTAAATAATTGTTTTCAAAACTCGGTAACTAACTACTGCACAGGAGGTGATTCTAGAGGGTTGGTCATGTGTGGTAAAATGTACAGGATAATATTATGTATCTACGAATATTATTGCCTAAATAATTGTTTTGGTCGGCACTCTTTCAGATATAGCCCAAAATGAATGATGTCTTTTAAACAGGGTTATTTCTAATCAATTAGCATTGTTTTAGGGGCTTGTTCTGTATATCAAAACTAACAACTTTTGTTCTACGACTTTTTGAGTGGTTAAGAAAGTGCGAAGTAATGAGGAAAGTTATACATATTTATGATAGTAAATTTAAAACGTGTCGTGTCAATCATGAAGGCGCCATCGTAATTATAATAGCTAATTAGCATATTTCTGTTTCTTTTTCACTTTAGGCATTCGATAGAGAGAACACTTTTTAAGTTTGCTATTTAATTTACGATAGCGCCTTCATAATTGGGCCTAGTATAGCTTAAAAACTACGCTTTATAAGTTTAGTACATACAGTCACACAGAAGAGAGAAGGTCTCATATCTGTGGGCAATCAGGTATTTCTCGGAAAAATCGATATTTTTATCGATTCGAGTTTCGAATCGATTTTCGAAGTATTGATTTAGCGCAACGCTTCAAGGGGGCGGGGCAAAATCGACGCCATGTTTCCGAGATATGCTGTGACGTAGCTATGATACGTTATTTTTGTGCTAGGGCGCCCCTATGGGTTTTTCCCTCTCTGCTATGTTCGCTGCCTCTGTGACAACGTTATAAAATTGTTTCTGTATTATTAAAACTAAATCCATTTAAATCATACATTAATTATAAATAATCTACCAATAATATTTTGATAAATATTACAGAGGATTATAACCTGATTAGCTGTGTTGTTATTTCGTGGTTAACCGATCTATGGACCTGTGCTCGTCACAAGAAAAATCTGTCAAAGTTCCGTATAAATGTTCCCAGTCGTTCGAACTTGAAAAATAAGGCCCCAAGTCGTCTCAATAAAAGTTCCGTATACGTCCGAGGCGTTAAAGCGTACGGAAGTCAAAAATAATGCTCCTTGTCTCGACCAAGGGTTAGAGCCTAAAATATTTCGTATAGCAACATTATGTAAAAAATTAATATCAATTTGTTTAAAGTAACTTGCAGAACCTTTTGTGGAAGGCGTTACAAAAGGCAGTTATATACCGAATCTAACTACTCTATGGTTGTGATGTTAGCCACAAGCTGAGCACAATCCCAATCAATTAGCATCCTTCTAAAGGCTTTTTCTGTACATCAAAACTAACTCTTTTGTTTTGCGACTTTTGTCAAAACTAAAAAAAAAACAGAGCTGTTTCATTTTATCGAGGGCGAACGACATTTTTCTATAGAACGACAATTTTTTTTTTGTGGTTTGGTAAAAGTCGTAGAACAAAAGTTGTTAGTTTTGAGGCACAGAATAAGCCCTTATATGGATGCTAATTGATTAGAATAACCCTGTACAGGCATTATAGGCGCTACAGATTCCATTTTTTCAAAACTTTTGTGAAATGGCCAAAACCAGTCATCATTATCAGCCGTAGGACGTCCACTGCTGAACATAGGCCTCCCCTATGGATTTCCAATAAGCCCGGTTGGAAGCGGCCTATATTCAACGCATTCCTGCCGTCTTAATTATATCGTCTGTATCTGTCCACCTAGTCAGTGGACTTCCTACGCTGCGCTTGCCGGAGCGTGGTCTCCATTCGAGAACTTTAGTGCCCCATCGGCCATCAGTTCTCCGAACTATGTGCCCTGTCCACTGCAACTTCAACTTACTAATTTGCTGGGCTATGTCGGTAACTTTGGTTCGTCTGCGGTTCTCCTCATTCCTGATTCGATCTCACAGCGAGACTCTGGGCATAGCCCTCTCCATAGCGCGTTGGGCTACCTTGAGCTTATTCATAAGGCCCACAATAAAAGACCACGTTTCAGTTCCATAATTATGTAAGTACATCTGCCATATATAAATCATTTCTCACCGCAGGTCTCCAATCGGAGCACGTAATGCAGGTAGAATGGGAGAAGTCCTCCATTCAGGAGCTGGACGTGACGGCCACGGACCTCTCCACCGAGTGCCTCATCGACATGCTCACCAGGATACCCAACTTACGCTTCCTGAGCGCTGGACAAATCAACGGTTTCAACGACTCCGTGCTCAAAGCCTGGATGGAAGCTGGTACTGCCAGGTGAGGGACATTATCTTATCCCTCATCCTAGGTTTCCAATACTTGATGTGAAATGGGAGAAATCTTCCATCCAAGAGGTACCACCTGGCACCACAAGGTAAGCTAACACACTCGGTACAAAATAAATAAATAAGCCCTGACACATGGTGCAGAGACAGAAACACCCCAGGTTTTTAGTCGATGGTCTCCATAAATATAGATTTTTTCTGGTTAAAAATGAAAAAAATGTAAGCTAACACACTCACTATACCCCACAGCTTAGGTCTCAAATAAAAGCATGTGATGCAAGAATAGGAGGAAGTAGTTTTTCGGACGTTTCCACCGAATGCCTCATCGACATGCTGACCAGGATACCCAACCTAAGCGCTGGATAAATCAACGGTTTCAATGACTCCATGCTCGGATGGAAGCTTGCACTGCTAGGTGAAGTCCCTAGCAGATTAGATCAGGAGTTACTTTGAAAGAAATCTTTGGAGTTATTAGGACAGCTACTTGATTTAGCACTTTTTAAGCTGACAATTATATCGGGTACTAGGATAGATACCGAGGACTGCGATTTGAGGAAGTGCATCCTTATTGACTTCGCAAGGAAGTTGTATTATTTTTTATCGATTTTTTTTCATTAAAATTTACTAACCACAGATTCCAGGGTATGTGCCCTTTGTTAACTAAAATTTACAATTATTTGATTATACTGTATAAAGAGAGTTAGTAGGTACTAGAAATCTTAGCCTAAGTTAGTCAATGCACTGCGTGAATGCCACGAGCAGACCGGCGACCCGCAAGCAGCAACCGATCACGAGTGTGACACATGTGCTAGCCATCGTTCTCCTAGACCATATTTGAGGGAGGAGAACGACCTGACACGATGCCGCCGCAAGGAGCCTTCGATGGCGAGCATGAATGATTGGGGCTGCACACGATGCTTATTTCTTATGAATTGAAAATGAACAAATACACATTTTTCACGTCCTATGCCAATTTTGTTGCCTTCTCCCAGCCCAAAGCCTCCATCACCGCCTCGTTCCGATCTCTGAAAGCTATCTGGAGGTTTATTTATTTATTTAATAGGAGGATCAACAGCATCAATAACAAAATACATACAAGTAACAAATACAGAGCGCTAATTATAGATCCTCACGTTTAGAACTAATTTAGTGACAATGTGGGAAAATAAACTTAAAAACATAAATCGTACAACAAAACATAAAATAAAATTACGAAACTTGAATAGACTTACAAAGTATAAAAATATACCAAAAAATAAACTTACAAAACATAGAATAAACTATAAATATAATTACAAAGCATATGTATAATAATAAGCCTATAAAACACAAAGTGATATGCTATATAATAAGGTTGTATTCCTTGATGGTCTCCGATGACACAGACGATGCGCGCCGCATGAATCGACTGACTTTTATCGATTTGGACGGAACACCTTTGTAATACAAAAATATTTTCTCTCTTAAAGCCAATAAAAACATCTCTTGTTCTAGGAACCTGATAGGCCTGGATGTGGATTCCTCCGACAACCTGACAGATGAGGGTCTGCACCGGTTCCTGTCCCGGCACGGCAGCCAGCTGTGGGGGCTGGTGATGAGCGGCATGCCGCACATCACCGACCAGCTGTGGCAGAGCGTGCTGCATCTGCTCACCAACTCCAAGTAAGATACCAGACGAGGTCTGCACTGGTTCCTGACCCGGCACTGGTGACGTCACCGACCAGCTGTGGCAGAGCGTGCTGCATCTGCTCACCAACTCCAAGTAAGATACCAGACGTGGGCTGCACTGGTTCCTGACCCGGCACTGGTGACGTCACCGACCAGCTGTGGCAGAGCGTGCTGCATCTGCTCACCAACTCCAAGTAAGATACCAGACGAGGGCTGCACTGGTTCCTGACCCGGCACTGGTGACGTCACCGACCAGCTGTGGCAGAGCGTGCTGCATCTGCTCACCAACTCCAAGTAAGATACCAGACGAGGTCTGCACTGGTTCCTGACCCGGCACTGGTGACGTCACCGACCAGCTGTGGCAGAGCGTGCTGCATCTGCTCACCAACTCCAAGTAAGATACCAGACGAGGTCTGCACTGGTTCCTGACCCGGCACTGGTGACGTCACCGACCAGCTGTGGCAGAGCGTGCTGCATCTGCTCACCAACTCCAAGTAAGATACCAGACGAGGTCTGCACTGGTTCCTGACCTGGCACTGGTGACGTCACCGATCAGCTGTGGCAGAGCGTGCTGCATCTGCTCACCAACTCCAAGTAAGATACCAGACGAGGTCTGCACTGGTTCCTGACCTGGCACTGGTGACGTCACCGATCAGCTGTGGCAGAGCGTGCTGCATCTGCTCACCAACTCCAAGTAAGATACCAGACGAGGTCTGCACTGGTTCCTGACCTGGCACTGGTGACGTCACCGATCAGCTGTGGCAGAGCGTGCTGCATCTGCTCACCAACTCCAAGTAAGATACCAGACGAGGGCTGCACTGGTTCCTGACCTGGCACTGGTGACGTCACCGACCAGCTGTGGCAGAGCGTGCTGCATCTGCTCACTAACTCCAAGATACCAGACGAGGGCTGCACTGGTTCCTGACCTGGCACTGGTGACGTCACCGACCAGTTGTGGCAGAGCGACTTGCACTGCATCTGCTCACCAACTACAAGTAAGATGCGAGACGAGGGCTGCACCGGTTCCTGACCCGGCACTGGTGACGTCACCGGCCAGCTGAGGCAGAGCGTGCTGCATCTGCTCACCAACTACAAGTAAGATAACAAAAACCGGAACACGCAGTAAAGACGTAACCAGGTTGCGATTATAATCTGCAGTAAAAGACAGGATTACTCTAAAAGGGATTACTCAGTATAAAGCGAGACAGGTCGTCTTTATCTATGCTATTATTTGTCTACCTTGCTCGTCGTTAATTTAATTTCTGTGTTCTGTTTCCAGGATCCTGATCATGGGCACACAAGAACGGCTCGGTGTTAACATCCACGTTGATCAGGTAATTTGATCACTTAATTTCTTAGTCTGAAAACAATAAAAATAACCTGTGTTATTGTACTCAAAGTTTGTTTATACAAAAGTACTGACAAGAACGCAATAATAAAATTTTATTTTTCATCTCCAGCTGATGGACGGTATAGCCAACAGCTGCCCCAACTTGGAGCGTCTTGAGCTGCGCTGGGATCCGGAAAACTTACGTTTCAGCGACAAGAGCCAGAAAGCCATCGACATCCTGCGCGTCAAGTGTCTCAAGCTCAAGTGCCTAGTGCTGAGGTAGGACAAACCACGGAGGCTTTTCGGTGAAGGAAAACATTGTGGGGCAACCTGCATACGTCCGTAGGAGAAATTCGATGGCGTATGTGAATCCACCCGTACTGGGCCAGCGTGGTGGATATGGCCCAATCACCCTTCGTGGGTAGGCCTACGTCCTGCAGGAATATTAAAAATGCTGGTACAGTACTGTACTGTACCAGCCTTTTTTAAGAAGTCCACTGCAGTCCAGCACCTACGAAGGGTGATTGAGCCATATCCACCACGCGGGCCCAGTGCGGGTTAGTGGATTCACATACGCCGTCGAATTTCTCGGACGTATGCAGGTTGCCTCACGATGTTTTCCTTCACCGAAAAGCCAGTGGTGTGAAATACCGTACATAAATTCCAAAGAACTCATTGGTACGGGACCGGAGATTCGAACCCACGACCTCACGATTGTAAGGACCTCTTGACCACCACGGCTTCTACAGTACAGCACAGGCTGCGCGAAACCCAATCCTCGCGCAACTGCAGTTTTTCAGCGCGGACTTATTCGCGTTAGGTCAATATATTGCGATTGGATATTGTAGCTAACTTCATATCCGCCGACTTATATGATTCGACAGTTTTCTTTTTCAATTTCCAGCGATGGTCGTTACTACGAGATAGTGAAGGCGAACTTCGAGCGCGCCGACCGCACCACCGTCGTGCGCACGTCCACCAACTGCAGGGTTTCCAACTACTACCTGCTCTCCAACTATAAGGATTTAATATTCAACTGATTTATTGCATCGAGTTATTTATTACATTTGTGTAAGTTGTTTTGTTACGTTGATCTTGTACTTAGCCAATAACTACGTGGCACGGTGATGCTCCCTAGCGGGACCAGCCCCCCTACCGCCTAAAGCAATAGCAATAGTAATAGCAATCGTTTATGACTTCATTTTAGTCATTTGGCACCGCCTATGTGACGTTAGCCATCAAAGTTGTTCATTCAACGATTGCTTTCGCAATCCGCGCAAAGCAATTGATGGTTAACGTCACATAGGCGGTGCCAAATGACTAAAATGAAGTCATAAACGATTGCTATTGCTTAGGCGGTAGGGGGGCGGTAATATTCATGTAAAAGGGTTAATGGTAATCAATTAGCATCCTTTTGTCATCATCAAAAGTTGATATTTTTGATGTACAGAATAAGCGTACAGAACAAACCATCAACTTTTGTTCAAGCATTTTATCAAAACTCATAAAATTTCTGTTTCATAGAACTTCTTAGAGTTTGTGCAAAAAGAGATCCGTCGTGGAGTTACAAAGAACTAACATACATATTTACATACATATTTGGGGACATCTTACACACGGTCTCTGACTCCAAACTAAGCAAAGCTTGTGATATGGCTGCCAGAGACTGATATACTACATATACATATTTTTAAATACATACTTATAACTACATAGTAACTAAATAACACCCAGACACAGAGCAAACACCTATGTTCATCACATAAATACTTGCCCTGGGTGGGGATCGAACCCACGCCTCTTTGATCCAGAAGTTAGGGTCACTAACCATTGAGCCACCGAGGCAGTCCAATAAGTATTTACTATAGTAATAATAAGATTTTAATCAGCAGCCAGGTTATCGACTATTATACCTGGTAAACCTGAGTCTACTGATGGGTGCATACCAAGTATCAAACACTTTTAGTTGTACAACTAAAAGTGTAGCAATGTCAGAGCAGTGTTGTCAACGCAACAAAATTAGTAAAATGGCACACGGGCGACCTCATCTACGACGCTTGTCTTTTTGCACAAACTCTAAAACGTTTGTAAAACGTCATCAGTGGCGGTGTTTACAGCTGTGACGACACTCATTTACAATGGCACTGTAACCCTGAATATATTTATTACAAAATACCTATTATGTTGGTCAGGAAAATAAAACATGTGATGATTTAAAACTATTACAGTACCTACGTCATTAAAAGCAGTTGTGCTATATTGTAGTAAACATTATTTTATACAGGGGCATAGTAATTAAACGCAAAACCTTTTAAGGTCGGGTCTAGTACATCTCGACAAACAACTTTTGTTCTAGGACTTTTGGAAAATCACGAAGAAATAATCAGCATTTTCACACAAAAAGTTCGTCAACTCGCGGCAATAGGTAGGTATGTTTGGAGAGACGAATTATTTTTTGCGAATTTTCAAGGCGTAGTACAAAAGTTCTTTGTCTAGATTTACTAGACCCGTCCTTAAAAGGTTTTGCGTTTAATACCTATGACCCTGTATAATTTTTCAGTTATAATGGCTGGCTCCCAAAGATTTAATATTTAGAGTTTGTGCAAAACGAGAAGCGTCGTAGGTTTTTTTTTTTTATTTCGAATAGGTTCGCTTTTGACTACACACTGCCTGATTTTAAGCAGATGTGCGGTCTAGAGTGTAGCACCCAAAGCGTTCCACATTCCGGCTGTTCGTATGAGGATTCGAAACGCTTGGTTCTAACGCGCGGAATGTCCACCATAGAAGGGTGGCGCTTTGGTCGCGTCTGTCTAGCCGTACGATAGAAGAAAGGGGCAGGGGGGACCAGATTGTGCAACTCCTGGGCGCACTCTCCGAAGTGTATCCGGTAAAAGGCCGACAAACACGCTACCTTGCGACGATGCTCAAGACTTTGCAGCTGCGTCTTAAGCTGTGTCGTTGTCAATCAGCCTCCTGGCTCGCCTCTCAATCGACTCCAGAGCCTCCAGTTGATATTTGGCAGAGCCATCCCAAAGGTGAGAGCAGTATTCCATGCAACCTGACTTGTGCTTTATAAAGACTAAGCAGTTGCTCAGGTGTGAAATACAGTCTCACCTTAGAGAGAACACCAAGTTTTTTGGAGGCTAATTGGGCTTTAGACTCTACGTAAGAGCCAAAGTTAGGAGATGAGAGTGAAACGCCTAATAGGTGAGGTCCCAGTGTGCCATTTTACTAATTTTGTTATGTTGACAACACTGCTGTCATTGCTAGTACAACTATTTAATACTTGGTAGACACCAATTCAGTTTTCATCAGTACTCGCGTCTACCAAGTAGTCGGTACCTTGGCTGCTGATTAAAATCTTATTGATAACCGAAATGCCACGACGGTTCTATTTTTGCACAAACTCTATTAAGTAGTATGAATGTATCTATTTCAGCACTTGTATTTATAAAGACCTTGATATGTGTGCCTTAAGCTCTAAACATACTATCGGACGCGACTGATAGGTATCTAGACTATGACAGTACACTGAGCCGTACACACTATCGGACATAAGTCGCGGACGCCATCTTCGGACGACCTTGAGCGTTCGGACGTCCGACAGCGATCTGGCACACCGGATGTTTTAAGACTGTGCACATTGCTAAGTCGCGGCTGTCGGTCGCGTCCGATAGTATGTTTCCGGCCTTATTGTTGCTATTTGTATATACAATTTGAATGATCGAATTTGTATTAAAGTAATAGTTGATATAACAAAACTTTTATTTTAATTTTAATATTGAACGCTCAGTAGTCAGCTCCGCAGAAGCCTTACGATTTCTTAAAAAAAATGAGGACCTCTTTGCGGACTGGTGGGCGATCGCCTTAAACATTGTGGCTAATTTTAAAGGCGCCAGCGTTGCCCATAGTCCTACTAGTGCTTGGTAGGACCACGGGAAAAAATCTTGCCCGTGGTCCTACTAGTAGTACATCTGGTAGGACCACGGGCAACAAATGGCCATTAGCAACTTTAAATATTCATTCATTTTTTTACTATACATGTATTTGAAGGAGAGAAAATATTTTAGTTGCTACCTATAAAATTGGCCACATTTTTCTTCCGACTCATAAAAATACATTTGAACGCTACTTTTTCCATATCACCGCTATCTCACTAAGAAACCAGGTTGACGGCACGATCTATAAAAATACTTGCGCAACCAGTACACATCAAGTGAGATAATATAGTAGATAGATGCACCAGTGGTGGCCACTGTCCCGGCTTTGGCCATTTGTGTATTTATATTTATATCTGCAAGTTTGAAAATTTCTTTAATAATATATTTTAGCATTAATAATTATAATAAACAGTAAACGGCTTAATAGCGAAGAGTCTCGACCACCATCTTAAGAGGCTCTCGCTAGACGGTTGGGTCAAGGGTCAGATACAGAAGGCGGTCGTCTTGGACACAGCGCGCATTGTCAGGAGGTTCCTCTCTCTGTAGACCCAACCACCGGTAGCTTGAGCCCCGCCCCGCTGCCGGCGGCACTCTAGGTTTAGGTTTTTTATAGTATTTTGTTTATTTTTATTTGATAAATATTATAACAAAAACTTAAATTTAAGACTTTAAATACTACATATACAATTTACATATTTTTAAATACATACTTATATAGATAGTAATTAAATTATTATTATTATCATTTAAATTCAAAGTGGTCAATAACCGGTGCATCTACCCTACGACCCTATTTTTTTGGGCAACCTGGGTGGCACCGCCTCGGTGACTTACAGCCGCACTCAGAAACGTTAATTAAATTAGCGCTAATCGTAACTTAACTAATTTTCATTAAGTCTGTTAATTATCGTTACATCCCAGAGACAGAATTTAGGTATTCAGTTAGTTAATGACAGACTTAAGTATCCTTAGGGCGAGGTAGCGTCAAACCAGAATATCGATGGAGCAGTTGTGTTGCCGCACGAAATAGAGCCCTAATTCGTATTTTGATACTGTAGCTTTTATTAGTACTTTACCAAAAAAACATCGCATCATACTTCTAAAAATAATAGTTTATTTACAAGTCATTAAGAGTGAATTGCTATTTTTATAATTTTACCTCCAGTTTATTCAAGTTACAAGAAAATATTAAAAGCTATTTCTAAACACCTTAACTATTTACAAATAGCTTCATTATCCATTTTTTAAAATGAAACAAAAGATTTCGCAAATAATGTTAGTTTTTGGTAGCTCGAGACTTGGCAATTTTTCACATTCAAAATATATTTTTCAAACATAATATTTCCGCGGCAACTAAGCCGACATTGCGAACCTTATACTAAAATAACGACACTCCGAAAAGATCACATCACAAGAATTTAAACTTTAAATCACAGGGCATTGACGCTGATTAATATATTTATAAAAAAAAACAATAACTTACTATACAAAATCGAAAAATAAACCACTCAAATAAGTCTATAACTGAACGCGAATTGTTTTTAGTGCAGGCGGTCAAAGTTGTCGTCATACAGTCACCTGACGCCTTCTCCCAGCAGTAAATCAGGCTCTTCTTCCAGGAGTAAGTTCTGATTGTTGCTGTTTTCCTCGTTGCCAACTTCAGAGTTGTTATCTTTATTACCGTCGCTATCAATCCTGTACAGTATATCGTGGCAGAGAGGACACCGGTCCTGAACGTACAGCCATTTACGCAAACAAACTCCGTGGAAGAAGTGGTTGCAGCGGGTGATCTTCGCTGAGTGCATCTCTTGATAACATATCGCGCATACATCATCCAAGTTGTTCAGCTGATCCGCTGACGCTTCTCTTAGAGAATTAATCTTATTAACAGCAGTTCTTCGCTTCATGAAAACGGACCATCCTGCGCGAGCCTCGCACCAGATGTTGAAGTACGCGTGGATGCACATCATCACCGCTCGTATCGCCCCACCCGATTCGAACAGCAGAATCCACGCTCCGTTAAAGAATAGAAAAATGCCGAAGCAGAATTCTATGGTGTTCCCGAAAGCTCGAATGTAGTATACGTAATCATCCAGCTGCTCCCAAAACGAGCTTCGGTATGCGTCTATCAGGAATAAGGAGTAAATCATCAGACTGACGACTACTTTAACTATCACTTCGATGCTGAAAGCGCTAACAGCCAGCAGCCAAGTTGATATAGTGTGCTGCGACCACAGATATACTAGCAAGGATATTGGGAATGTGATAAGAAAAGCGCAGACTCCCAACGCTCGAACGTGCCGATGCATGCTCGGGTTGTGCGAAGCGCTCAACGACATCAGCATCGGATTTACAATGTTGTGCAAGAAGTGCAGAAGCGCAGTGAACAGCAAACAGAAGTTCCTGCAGAGGCGAACGAATCTTTTCTCGGGATTCAGAGACGTGAGACCGGTCTGTAACGCCAGTATATAAAAGAGTATAGCCGAAACTGTCCCAATACTCTTGTCCTCTTCCTCGTCGGTCAACAAGATCCACTGGAAAAAGTTGCCGATGTAGTGACAGAAGAACGAAATGACCGAGGTCATTCCGAGAACGGCGGTGATCGTCTCGCATCCCGTTACTAGCAGGGACTTGGCCATGGACGCCAGCGATTGGACGGCTAGTAGAGTGGAGACTTTGAGGCCTTCGTCGGCGTCGTCGTCGTAATTATCCATAAGAAGTAGTATGGCGTGTTCCGCGACGCGCAGCACCCAGAAAACTCTCAGGACGCAAGGGACATTAAGCCTCATCCATTCCGTTTCGACGAGCGCGGAAAGGCCATAGTTGCTTACAAACATTCTCCCGTGCTGGTAGCCGGTGTAAAGCACTCGTATCACTTGGTACGTTGACGTCCATATTACGTATTTAACGAGGATGAGAGGTAGGAGCGTCGAGAACACCGGCGAATGGTGGAGTAGATTCGGCGGGACTGGCAGCATGGCTAAGAATGATGGCGCCATGAAGCTGATGGGTAGTAGTTTCTGTATGGTGGGATGCCGTGGCCCCAAATGTACATTTCTGAATATAAACGCCAGCATGAACTGTATGGCGAAGTTTTGTATGACTAAGACGCCGGGGCCGTCGAGATCGAGGAGGTTTTTTACGTTTAAGTTGAGCATATCTTCGAGGATGCTCGTGGAGTGGTGCGGGGAGGTGGCCACTTGCGTGAGCGCCTGGATCTGCTTGATGGCAGAGACGTTCGTCCAGTAGGAGACGAACACCACGCTGACAGACATCACGTATAGATACACGATGATTAGGTGCTTGGTGTACAGCACGAACACGCATAACGCAGACATACATCCTGGAAATAAAGAAAATGTTTCTGTTAATACTAGTTGCATAAGTTGCCTGCACCCCTATAATGGCAAAAAGATAAATTGTCTTTCCATCAATTTATCCCCTCGAAGAGAAAACAAAGTAGGTATGGATTGAAATGGCTTCTTGTATTTGCCATGCTAAGGGTGCTGGTTAGTGGCATGATAATGGAGTTAAGAGTCTAGTAGCATAGTTCTTTGTCAACCACTGGACATAAGCCAGCCAACCCCTATAAATTGATCTGCAAAAGGATCGATCTCAAACAATTTGCCCTCAGCCTTTGTTATATCATATAATACATATATGTAATATCAATCTCATTAAATAAGAAATCGGTTCTACAGTTGATAAGGAAAATATTTAGATTTTAGATTAAACTGAATATAACTGAATTCGCAAGTTTACATGACATGTATTTTTACTTATTAACATACGATCAAGCACACACTGCGTATGCGAATTTGAATTGCAAATCTTTATTTCATGCTTATTATAAAGGTTAAATTAAATTCTAGGAATTGTAATAATTAATACGCAGTGTATTAGAGTACTTTTTAGCTCGCTTATGTAGAAGTTCAATGCCTGATATTAAGCTGCTCTACGTACTGATTAATTATTTACGTAAAATCGATTTAATTACAATTTAGGATAATAACAGTATTATCAATACAATCATAAGTTGAATTCGAACATAATTGTTGGTTTATAATTTTTGTATCAACTATTTCCTAAAAATATCTCGATAAAGAATAAAAAAACTAAGCAAAGCTTGTCATATGGCTGCCAGAGACTCATATACTACATATACGCAGTCTGTTCAAAAGAAAAGGTGAATTTTGATTTTTTTTTTGATAAGTATTTATTGACTCATCAATATCCATTTTGATCCCTTTAAAGTAATCCCCAACAAACATAATGCACTTATGCCAGCGCTTCTTCTAATCCTCGAAGCACTTCTGAAATGCGCTTTTCGGTTAGCTCGTTCTTCGACTCTGACTTTATCTCATCAACTGTGGCAAAACCCGTTCCTTTTATTGGTCTCTTCAGTTTTGTGGATAGGAAAATGTCGCAGGGAGCCAAATCTGGTGAATACGGCGGTTGAAGCATGATCGCGGTGTTGTTTTTGGCCAAAAAAAATCACGAACAAGCATTGATGTGTGAGCTGGCGCTTTTGCTCAAAAATTTTCAATTTCGGAACAAACTTCGCTGCCACACGTTTCATGCCCAAAACATTCGAGAATATTGCATGGCAGGAGCCGATTGATATGCCAACATCCTCTGCAACTTCCCTAATAGTAATTTAATGATTTTAAAATACAAATTTTGTCACTGTTTCGATGTTTTCTTCGCTTGTTGACTTGGTTCCTACTCCAGGACGCTCATCGTCATCAACATCTTCTCGGCCGTCTGTAAAGCGCTTGTACCACTAATAAACACTTTTTTTAGACAAAGAGGAATCGCCAAATAGCACAAGCAACATTTCAAGTGCCTTGGAGCACTTTGTACCATTTTGAACGCAAAATTTAATACATATTCTTTGGACCATATTTTTCAAAAGTAAAAAATCGAAGAACACAAAAACGTGACTAACTTTTTCAGCTGTACTGTACTGTACCAGCCTTTTTAATAGTCCACTGCAGGACGTAGGGCTACCCACGAAGGGTGATTGGGCCATATCCACCACGCTAGCCCAGTGCGGGTTGGTGGTTTTCAGCTGTCAACAACAAACTACTGATCCGAATTAGCTGATAATACCAATATATAATAAAAATATGTGTGCCAACATAACAAAAATAAATTAATTATCAAAAAAACAGCCTGCAAAAAATTAAAATTCACCTTTTCTTTTGAACAGACCTCGTACATATCTTTAAATACATACTTATTTAGATAATACCTAAATAACACCCAGACACAGAGCAAACACCTATGTTCATCACATAAATATTTGCCCTGGGTGGGAATCAAACCTTTGAAACTTTGACCCAGAAGTCAGGGTCACTAACCACTGAGCCACCGAGGCAGTCAAATATTGTTTGATAAAGATTGATTGAAAATATAAAGTAGCCTCTAGTTTTAGATTTTTTGTCAGAAACAGCGGGTTTCTCACAGTTTAAGGTTTCATCTCAGAGTAAATGTTAGTCTTTATCTTTATGATAAGTAAATGATAACCTAGAATATGTCTGTCTGTCTGTATGTCCGCCCTCTAGAGACATTCCTTACAAACATAATTATATTTGTAGGGTTTAGGTGTTACTTGTACTATAGGTGCGTAGAATTATTTTATCTTCTTTGCTTTATGTTCTTTGGTGTAAGTTGATTTGGGGATTTATTCGTAGAAAGTCTTAGTTAAGGCGCTGTAGGGTCGGAGAATAGAATACCCGGGGCTCAATAAATTGAACAATGAAACGTATAATGAAAAGTATACGAACCTTCGACAGATTGTATTGAGTAGGTATATACGTCCTAGCCGTTCGAATGTTCAATTTATTGATCCCCAGGTATACTAAGCGCTACACAAATCGGCGGATGGGAAATTATGCGTAGAACGCTGCGCAAAAGCCGAAATATAGATAAACGCGCGAGCCAGAGACGAGACGCCGGGGCACACCCGCCCGCCAACCTCATGCCTCCCGCGCGCTCCATAAACACTACGACACGCATCGGAATTGTGCACACATGCGCAATAATTAGCCAATCACGGCGAAATGTCATCTGCGGCTAACATCTCATCCGCCGATTTGTGTGGCGCTCAGTATATTCTATTCTCCGTCCCTACAGCGCCTTAACTAAGACTTTCTACATCGACGCAGTCATTGGCATTGGATACCACCAAGGTTACCAGCAGATTGCTGTAGAAATAGCGGTCAAGGTCTAATGCTGTGACTTTATAAGGTCATTTACATTTATTTTTACTGAAAAAAAGGTCGAACAACAAGATTAAGTGACTAGACGGACGATTGGGAATATCGTAATTACTAATTACCTATTGATCGGATAAAGGTAAGCTACCTATACTGGCTTGATGACGCATCTTTAGAAATCTGACATGTAGTGTTCGTGTAGACTAAGTGGCTGGCAACCCGATTTAATATAAGTTATAACGAAAACGGTTCGTTCGTTTCAGCCATAGAACGTCCACTGCTGGACATAGGCCTCCCCTAAAGATTCTCCTAAATAAGACCGGTAGGTAGTGGCTTGCATCCAGCGCGATCCTGCGGTCTTAATGAGGTCATCCGTCTACCTTGTGCGTGCACGACCTACGCTGCGCTTGCCAGTACGTGGTCTCAACTCGAGAACTTTTCGACCCCACCGGTCATCATTCCTCCGAGCTATGTGCCCTGCCCACTGCCATTTCAACCTGCCAATCTAGGGCTATGTCGGTAACATTGGTTCTTCTATGGATCTCCTCATTTCTGATACGATCTTGTAGAGAAACTCAGAGCATAGCCCTCTCCATGGCTACGAAATACGAAAATGGTAATTATAACTAAAGGTCCCTTAAGAGGAGTGTGAGGTGACCACTAATTTCGCGTTTTCTGTAGAACATCAAGAGAATTTTCAGTACATTTTTGATAAAATTTACGTTCCGTGAGAAAACTCTTTTCACCACTTAAATTGTAACAAAACGTTATGTTTTTGGTGACAATCGGTTGAGTAAGAAATATTGCACGTCAGTAAGTCTTATTTTTTTCAGATAAGTTTTTAGTTTTAGTATACTTTTTAGTCGAAGTTTAGCGTAAAACACGACTTTTTAGAGGCTAATAACTTTAAGGTCATTTGAAAACTGTAAAAACTAAGACGACAAACCTAGATATTGAAGTTCTGATTACATGAAAAAAAATCACTTAAATCGGAAAATATTTAGAGGCAGATAACAGCTCCGAAGCCGTGGTGGCCTCGCCTTGCAATCGTGGGGTCGTGGGTTCAAATCCTGGTCCCGTACCAATGAGTTCTTTGGAATTTATGTACGGAATTTAACACCACTGGCTTTTCGGTGAATAACAACATCGTGAGGCAACCTGCATGCGTCCGTAGAAGAAATTCGATGGCGTAATGTGAATCCACCAACCCGCACTGGGCCAGCGTGGTAGATATGGCCCAAACACCCCTTCGTGGGTAGGCCTACGTCCTGCAGTGGACTATTAAAAAAGGCTGGTACAGATAATAACTCATTGTTTTTGTATGGATAAGTTGGCTCCTCACACTCGTGTTAAGAGGTTGTGCGTCAGTTACCAATAACCCTGTAAATCCAAGAAAACCGTCCTGTCCACCTTCTTGGTGGAGAAGCGTCCACCAAAAGGTGATGTCATGGTGTCCTTATTTAGAAACTAAATATCGTATGTCATGGTGTCCTTATTTAGAAACTAAAATATATTTACACCTACTCCATAATATAATTATATCTCTCTCGAAAAAACCCGACGGCAAAAAATCAACAAATAAACAACGCATTAAAAAAGAATTACTAAAGTGGTTGCAATAAAATTACTTTAAAAAGTTACATACGTATATTTTTGGTATCTCTTTTTATTCCCTTTACTAGCTGCCCGCCCCGGCTTCGCCCGGATATGATTGGCAAAAGGCAGACATTATAAGTATTGTGCATTTATATACCTACCACGTAATGTTGCTAAAGGTCATACACATGAACACCAACCAGATCTTCGATTCACGTGAATACCTTCTCTATACTTGCAAAGTTGCCAATACATTGTCTACATTCGAGAACTTTAAAGCCCCATCGATCATTCGTTTTACGAACTATATGTGTAACTACACATACCTATTCACTATCACTACAACATAAATTATAAATCGTCTGTATGTCGGTTCGCCTAACTAAGGTTTTCCAAATCTGTAGGTCCTACTACATAAATCGTCGCTTAAATAGAGGTGGTATATCCGTATATAGCCGTGGTAATCTAGTGGTAGTAACATCTATCTTATAATCCTGAAGTGGTAGTTTCAAATCCTGATCCCATATCAATGAGTTTCTTTGGAACTTATCTACGCAATTTCACACCACTGGCTTTCCCGTGGAGGAACATATCGTGTGGCAATCTGCATCCTTACGTCTGTAGAAGAAACTGGATGACATATAGGAATCCACCAACCCGCACTGGGTCACTTTGTTGTCCGTCTGTACGCCTGTCCGTCTGTCTGTCTGTCTGTCTGTCCGTCTGTGTATGTCAAGACTCTTTATCTCGGGAACGCGTAAAAATATCGAGTTGAAATTTAAACGTATATACGTATATCTATGGTCTGTTGCATTTGTGTAAAAAAAAACTTCTCAGTTATCTTTTAAAAAAGTTAGAGCCGTTTATGTCGTAAAAAACCGCATATTTAGCACTCGCAAAAATCAAAACCTACAGGGTACTTCCCGTTGACATAGAACTATGAAATTTGGTGAGAAGCATTGTCTCAGAGTACACATAAAGGAATAAGTCTGAAAACTGTACATTTTTAGTTAAATCACTAAAAATAGGGCCTATGCATATAAAACTGTACATTTTAGTTAAATCACTAAAAATAGGGCCTATCACATAAAATATGGGCTTAAAAATTCAAAGTGAGTAAATCGTATCATGTAAGATATCATAAATATTAACTTTATTAGCACATCCTAAACAGGTAATTATTTTAATAACGTGTTTGTACGGAACCCTCGATGTGCGAGCCTGACTTGCACTTGTCCAGTTTTTTTTTAAATATTATATTATGTATCTTTCTATCAGTGAAAGAATTTTTCAAATCGGTTCAGAATTTTTGAGCCTATTCGATGCAAACAAACAATCAAATATTTCCTCTTTATAATATTGGTATAGATTCGATTCGAGGTATAGATCGATAAACACGTCCGATAGCTGCTAATCATAAAGTCCTGGGGAGAAGCGCGGCCTCCGACGCGTTATTTGTAGGCACGCGCCGCCGGCCGGCCGGTAGGTATCTCCGCACCGCTATGTTCCTGCATTTTAAATCTGTAATATCTTCGGAAATATTAATTTAAATTACATGCTGTAAAGGACCATATTGATTTATATTGAATGGACAATGTATTGAAGGTACTTAATTGGATAAGGATTAATGTTGTGTTGCTTAAAATAACCTCCTAAATAATCCATTTTTTTTTTCTTAAAATTTATAGGATAAAAATGGTTATTGTGGGTTATACTTAAGAGATAGACATATACCATCGCGGACTTTTTTGTTGACCTTTTTAAGGTGTACAATACTGTAGTACATTATTTTGATTTATCTCATTGGGTTCAGTCAGCGTTTGCAATGTAAGCGCAAAAAAATGTGTCTATTTACGACATCACATTAGAAACCTGTAAATTCATCAGTGTTTCTCTGCAATATTATGCATGTATTATACATATAAACCATCCTCTTGAATCACTCTATCTACTAAAAAAAAGCGCTTCAAAATCCGTTGCGTAGTTTTGAACATTTAAGGAAACATAGGGACGGACAGACAGCGACAGCGACTTTGTTTTATACTATGTAGTGATTTCGATATCCTATTCGATAGGTTTGGTTAGCAAAAAACATTTAACTAACAATTTGTCGCCGAAAACCGCCCGTCAATTTGTTTTTAAAAACCTATCTAAGGACACTTGTGTTTTTGAAACAAACCTAACGATATCCCTCTAGCCATTTGGAAGATACGTGGGAATTAAGAAAGGACATGTCCACAAAATGTATGGAGGCTGGTATAATAATAATCAAAAATTCTAACCACAACACTCGTTACATTTCGAAAAAGTTCATATTTTTCTGAGTCTTACAACAGTTAAAAACAAAAAAGAGCCATCCGATTTTTTAAAAATTAATTTTGAATTTATTAGAAAAAATAAATATATTTGGCTCAATAGGTAGTTTATCTCTAGCAACTCTGATTAAGTAACCTCCAAATTGTTAAATAAAAGCATGTTTACCAATTAGACACACTTTTTAAGTGATTTTTGTCACATTGCACCTACTAACTGGTCACACTAGTAGGTTATAATTTTTAATTTTTGCAAATTAAGAGATGAATGTGGAAGAATAAGCTACGAATGCAAGAAAAATAACGATAGAAGCACTTTATTATTGCTAAACTAGAAAAAATAATAAGCTGTATTGTTATTTTTCATACAATTTATTTTACGCATTTAAAAAAAACTGGAGGGGTGGAAAAATCTAAATTAAATAATTTTGGGAAGCCCATACAACAAGCTTTCAAATGATGTATATATTGTAACGCAGTAGACGCCCGTTGTAGGTATGGAGTGCGGTGTTTACGTGATCCGGTCCTGGGAAGCCCTATTGTTCTGTGAAGCTTTATTGTGTTTTTATTGGTGCCTTTTGTATTCGGTTTTATGGCTTTATGACTCGAGTTTATTTGTTTGGTGTTTACGTATTTGAAAAACAATAGGGATTCTCGAACTTTCAAGTTGTTTACTTGTTAACACAATAGCGTTTATTGAGATCGAGTAATGTTGAGAAATATCTCGTAGGTTCGAGACTGTAGGAAATAACGGATATAAATACGCCGGCCGACCCTTGGGGATCAGTTGTTGTTCGTTTACCGTCGAAGCGATAACTACTCGGGTTAGTGTGCGATACCAGTGATTGTGAAGTGACTAGCTTGTGTGAATATCAGTGCCAGTGTAAAGTGTTTGTGCGAACCAGTTGTGTCGTGTGTTTTGTGATTTTTGTGAAGTTATTGTGTGCAATAAAGTGCAAAGTGAATAATCGGCGTTTTAACTGACTATCCAAGAACCCATCTCGTAACATTTGGTGTCAGAAGGGTGGATAGTTGAAAATGCCGGTAACACTATACGACGAAGAGACCCCTCGCACAAGGAGTCAGCGCCGACAGGAGGAAGCGCGCCGACAAGAGGAGCAGGAGCGCCGCCAGGAGGAGATCGACCAGAGGCGCTTTGGAAATAATTCGCTGTTAATGGAAGGCAGTGAGTCCGAGGCAACCAACGACGACTCCAGAAACCCAGGAGTACCTGCTGCGGCACCTTCTGTGGTACCTGCGGCAACACCTGCGGTGGCACCTGCTACATCACCTGCTGCCCCTGCGGCATTTGATATGGCTGCAATGATGTCGATGTTGCAGTCAATGTTGGATCGCAACAACAGCAAGCTGGAAGAAAAATTGGACCGCAACAGAGAACAGGCTCGCCAGCTTGAAGAAAAATTGGACCGCAACAGAGAACAGGCTCGCCAGCTTGAAGAAAAATTGGACCGCCAAAAAGACGATCTGATTTCAAGCTTGCAGTCGACTTTGGGCAAAGAGATTAAAGAGGTCAAGGACACGGTCGACCAGCACGACGCCAACATAAAGGAGCATGAATCCCGTATTGTCGATGCGGAAGCACAAATCGCCGATGTGAGGAAAGCCCTCAACGTTATCAAGTTAGGAGGCGGAACCGCTGCATCTACAACCTTCTCGCCTGCCTCACAAAAGATCAAAGTGACGCCTTACGACGGGACATGATCATGGTCAGCCTACAAAATTCAATTTGACGCCGCCGTCAAAACCAATGGATGGAACAAGGACCAAGCCATGAACGCCCTCATAATGAGCCTTCGCGATGAAGCCCTGAGTATTCTGGATGCCGTGGGTAAGGAAGTGACCTACGATAAATTAATGGAAACGCTGGAAAGTCGCTATGGTGATGAGCACCTGGAACGTGTGTACCGAGCGCAGTTGAAGAACAGGGTGCAACGTCGTAATGAAAGTCTTCAACAGTGGGCCGTCGAGGTGGAGAAACTATTCCGAAAGGCTTATCAGTCCGCGCCATTACCCAACGACGAACATCTAGTGGAGGCGTTTGCTAACGGGATAGCAGACTTCGAAGTAAGAACTGCAGTGAAACTCGGGCATCATAAAACACTAAAGGAAGCTTTGGCTCAAGCCTTAGAAGTCGAGGCTGTACGAAATCCAGCGAAGGGTATCCAACATATAAGGGAGGTAAAGGACGCATCACTTCGTACAAGGTTTGGCCCTAGATGCTACAACTGCGACGAAAGAGGCCATTTATGGCGGAATTGCCCAAAGCCATGCCGAACCAGGGACGATCGACTATTGGAAGAACGAACGGATCGTGAGGCGACGCATTCACTATGGAGGAATAAACGACCTGCTGAAGAAAACAGAAATTGGCGAGTGTTAACCGGGTCAGAAAAGCCAAAGATTTTGATATCACAAGCTCACGATGGGAACAGCCTGATCATCAATGGTGCCATTAACGGAACTTCGTGCAAGCTGACATTGGATACTGGAGCTTCTCGCACTATCATCAGTTCCCGTTTGGCTAAGCGCTTTCTTCCGAACTTCGAAAGCTGCAAAACAGTTCAACTTCTGACAGCGACCGGTCAGCACATATCCGTCCAAGGAGAGAAGCTGGTGGAGTTAAAGTTGGGTGAGAAAACCTTCCAACATAAAGTCATTGTGGCAGATATAGTTGACGATTGCATTCTGGGTCTTGACTTCATGCGAGAACATCATTGTGAGATTGACGTCAACCAAGGAATCTTGAAGTGTGGAAGAGAAGAAATCTTTATGGAAGGCGCCATATCAGGAAAGGTTTATTGTCTGCAGAAAACAGTCCTTCCACCTAGATCGGAAACCATTGTGGCAGTTAGATTACCGCCAAAGTTGGGACATCAACAACGATGTGTTCTAATAGAACAATCGGAAGGTGATCAACCATGGTTAGTGGCCCGAACTCTGGTGAGGACTACTAATACTGCTGTGGTACGTGTGCTCAACACAAGTAACGAGGAACAACTCATCAAAGGAGGTACTCCGATTGGTTCATGCGAAGAAGTAGACTGGATGCGCAGATGCCAAGAACAACCAAAGGAGAAATACAACTGTGCTGGGAGTTGCAACGTGTCAACACTATTGGAAGATTCCCGTAAAGATCTCTCTGAAAAAGAACTTCAGATGGCGAAGAAGATGCTACAGTGCTTTACCGACATATTTGCCCTCGATGATGCTGTCAACGGGAAGACTGGCTTAGTGAAGCACACGATAAATACAGGAAACGTGCCACCGATACGACAGCGGCCAAGAAGGATACCAGTGGCTCGAGAAAAAGAAGTTGTGTCAATGATTGAAGACATGGCGAAAAATGGTGTGATAGAACCTTCATCCAGTCCGTGGTGTTCGCCAGTGGTTCTAGTGAAAAAGAAGGACGGCAGTATGCGGTTTTGTGTTGATTATCGACGACTCAACGACGTAACGAAGAAGGACAGCTACCCTTTGCCGAGGATTGATGACACGTTGGATACACTGACGGACATGAAGTGGTTCACTACGTTGGACTTAAAGAGCGGGTACTGGCAAGTGGAAATAGACCCTAAAGATAAGGAGAAGACCGCATTTTCTACGGGAAAAGGCCTGTGGCAATTTAAAGTGATGCCGTTTGGGTTGTGCAACGCCCCCGCTACGTTCGAAAGGTTAATGGAGTTAGTTCTTGCGGGACTAATTGGTGACGCATGCCTTGTCTACTTAGACGACATCATAATTGTGGGAAAAACCTTCGAAGACCACTTGCAAAACCTGGAACGAGTCCTAACAAAAATACGTGCTGCCAATCTTAAGCTGAGTCCGAAGAAATGTTCCTTCTTCAAGAGGCAAGTGAATTTCTTGGGACATGTGATTTCCGAAGCTGGTGTACAGACGGATCCAGGTAAAGTCAGTGCTGTGAAGGATTGGCCTGTGCCAAAAGACAAGACGGAAGTCAGAGCATTCTTGGGATTATGCTCCTATTACAGGCGATTCGTGAAGAACTTTGCTGATATCGCTAAGCCGTTGCATAGACTGACTGAGGAAAAACGGCCCTTTCTCTGGGATGAAAATTGCGACGCAGCTTTTCGAGGACTAAAGGAGCGACTTTGCAATACGCCTATTCTCGGCTTTCCGGACACCGAGAACGAGTTTATCGTGGACACTGACGCCAGCAACACCGGCATCGGAGGAGTATTGTCGCAAAGAAAAGGAGACCAAGAAGTGGTGATTGCGTATTTCAGCAAATCCCTGTCCAAGCCAGAAAGGAACTACTGTGTGACAAGAAAGGAGCTACTTGCAGTGGTGAAGACATTGCGTCATTTTAGCAAATACCTGCTCGGGCGAAAATTCCATCTGAGGACCGACCACGCTGCTCTAAAGTGGCTACTGCAGTTTAAAGATCCCGAAGGCCAAGTGGCAAGATGGATTGAGCAACTACAAGAGTTCGACTTTACCACGGAACATCGCAGTGGAAAATCTCATGGCAACGCAGATGCACTGTCAAGAAGGCCTTGCTCAGAGGACTGCAAGCATTGCTTAAGACAAGAGTCGAAAGATCCAGTACCTGTCAGAATGCTCAAAGCTGACATCGGCGACGAATGGAAAGAAACCCTTCAGGCTGAACAAAAAGAAGACGTCGACATCAAGCCGATTCTTGAATGGATGGAATCAGATGCCCGTAAGCCTGACTGGAGTGCTATTGCTTCACTGAGTGTTACGACAAAGAGCTATTGGGCGCAATGGGATAGCCTGGTGCTTCAAGAGGGAGTGCTGTGCCGAAAATGGGAAAATGCTCGAGGAAACCAGTGCCATCTCCAAATGGTTGTACCCAGAGCAAAAGTTCCCGAAGTTTTGAAGCTGTACCACGAAGGATTTTCGGGAGGACATCTGGGTGTGAAACGGACACTGTTGAAGATTCGAGAAAGGTTTTACTGGATTAACTGCAGAGATGACGTAGAAGACTGGGTACGGAAATGCACGAGCTGTGCATCAGTGAAAGGTCCGCATACCCGCAGCAGAGGAGCACTAAAGCTGTATAATGTTGGAGCACCATGGGAGCGAATCGCACTGGATGTGGCCGGACCATTTCCTGTGAGCGAAAGTGGCAACAAGTACTTCCTTGTCGTCATGGATTACTTCACCAAGTGGCCGGAAGTCTTCGCAATTCCAAACCAAGAGGCATCGACGATAGCAGACAAATTGGTCCATGAAGTATTCTGTCGTTTTGGAGTACCATTGGAAATCCATAGTGACCAAGGAAGAAATTTTGAATCTCAACTGTTTCAAGAGACGTGTCGGCTAATGGGTGCACACAAAACAAGGACAACGTCATACCACCCGCAATCAGATGGAATGGTGGAGCGATTCAACCAAACTCTGGAGAGATACCTGGCAAAAGTAGTCGAAAGCAAACAACGGGATTGGGACAAGCATATCCAGCCATTTTTGCTGTCATACCGAAGTGCTGTTCATGAGAGCACCAATGTCACTCCTGCTTTTGCCAATTTTGGACGTGAATTACGGCTACCCGCCGACTTAATAACTGGTGTCCCACCGGATTCTCCACAACCCATAACTGAGTACGCCAGTGACCTCCGGAACAAGATGAACGACATCTATGAGCACATTAGAGAGTATGGCCAGCAAACATCAGAAAGAATGAAGACTAGATACGACAGAAGGACTAACAACCCTGGGTTCGAGGAAGGCTCGCTAGTATGGCTACACAACCCTATACGCAAAAAAGGGAAATCTCCAAAGCTACAAGCCAAATGGGATGGACCATACCGAGTGGTGACCAAGATCAACGACGTGACGTTCCGCATACAGAAGGGACATCGAGGTGCTCCCAAGATAGTTCATGTGGATCGATTGGCGCGATATTACGGGTGCAACGATGCTCGGGACGAGCATGTCTTAGGAGGGGGTAGTGTAACGCAGTAGACGCCCGTTGTAGGTATGGAGTGCGGTGTTTACGTGATCCGGTCCTGGGAAGCCCTATTGTTCTGTGAAGCTTTATTGTGTTTTTATTGGTGCCTTTTGTATTCGGTTTTATGGCTTTATGACTCGAGTTTATTTGTTTGGTGTTTACGTATTTGAAAAACAATAGGGATTCTCGAACTTTCAAGTTGTTTACTTGTTAACACAATAGCGTTTATTGAGATCGAGTAATGTTGAGAAATATCTCGTAGGTTCGAGACTGTAGGAAATAACGGATATAAATACGCCGGCCGACCCTTGGGGATCAGTTGTTGTTCGTTTACCGTCGAAGCGATAACTACTCGGGTTAGTGTGCGATACCAGTGATTGTGAAGTGACTAGCTTGTGTGAATATCAGTGCCAGTGTAAAGTGTTTGTGCGAACCAGTTGTGTCGTGTGTTTTGTGATTTTTGTGAAGTTATTGTGTGCAATAAAGTGCAAAGTGAATAATCGGCGTTTTAACTGACTATCCAAGAACCCATCTCGTAACAATATCATCTTGGTTCGATTTTTCTCTGAATAATATACCACTTGTAGACGTCACCTTTACAAACATACACGTACCGGCAAGCGCAGCGTAAGACGTCCCCACAAGGTGGACGGATGACCTCATTAAGACCCAGGATCACGCTGGATGCAAGCCGATACTAACCGGTCTTATTGGAGATCCATAGGGGAGGCCTATGTGATACTAACCGGTCTTATTGGAGATCAATAGGGGAGGCCTATGTCCAGTTGTGGACATCCTATGGCTGATAGATGGATGGATGGACAAACATACAAAATACGCGCGAAACACAATACCCTTGGTAAAAATGACGCAGAATCTCGAACTGGTTCACAGCTGTTCGCGGCTCGCCGTGGGTGCGCAGGAGTCCCGTTACCGACACAGTTAAGTAATGCATTTTTTTGTGTTTCGCACAAAACGGTTATTTAATGCTTTGTGCTTTTATGATTGTGTATATGTATGTAGGTCACGGATGAAACCCTTATTTTTATGTGTATTATAAAGTGCTCATTTTTAAAATAGCCAGTTAAATGTGCACAAAGTCAGACAGAGAGATGAATTTTTATGGTTCCGTAGTAAAACGAGGAATCCTTAAACTTCGTTTTGTCCGATCGTCCGTCCTAATATTACACATACTACATTTATGAACCAAATTGCATGAAATTTGAGATTGTGACAGTTTAGGTATGGATTGCAAGTTTTTTTTAAAATAGTGTGTTTAAGTGACAGCTCCCATACATATAAAGTGGGGATGAAAATTTTATTTCAATCCCACCATAATATAAACTTTCTTTTTGAGCACTGTGGAATGGTTACTTTTTGTACTATGTTGTTTTTAAACTTTCGCGATTTGAACACATAATTATTATATACTACGGGACTAATCGCGCACTAAAATTATGAGATAAATAAATACCTCCTCATCCCGACGTTTCAGCCGAGTTGCATCGACCGTGGTCACGGGTAGACTCGTCTACCCATGAGTCTACCCGTGACCACGGTCGATGCAACTCGGCTGAAACGTCGGGATGAGGAGGTATTTATTTATCTCATAATTTTAGTGCGCGATTAGTCCCGAAGTATATAATAATTTTGTACTATAGAGGAAAATCGAAAGGTGACGTCCACGAGTGGTATATTATTCAGAGAAAAATAGAACCAAGATAATATATACATCATTTGAAAGTTTGATTTATGGGCTTCTCAAAAATATTTAGTTTAGATTTTTTTATCCCTCATTTTTTTTAAATGTGAAAAATAAATTGTATGAAAAACAATAATTCAGCTATGTATTTTTTCTAGTTTAGCAATAATAAAGTGATTCTATCGTTACTTTACTGGCATTCGTAGCTGATTCTTCCACATTCATCTCTTAATTTGCTAAAATTAAAAATTATAACCGATTAGTAGGTACAATGTGACAAATAAACACTTAAAAACTGTGTCTAATTGGTAAAAATGCTTCTATTCAACAATTTGGAGGTTACTTAATATCAGTGTTGCTAGAGATAAACTACCAAATATATTTATTTATCCTAATAAGATTCAAAATTAATTTAAAAAAAACGGAGAACTCTTTTTTGGTTTCAACTGATGTAAAAGACTCAGAAAAATATGAACTTTATCGAAATGTAACGAGTGTTGTGGTTAGAATTTTTGATTATTATTATACCAGCCTCCATACATTTTGTGGACATGTCCTTTGGAAACTGGCACATAGCTCAGAGTCTCAGAGGTAATTGACCTCACAAACATAATTATTTCTTAGCCAATTAGGTTTTCATAGCAACCATCAACCATCTAATGACATGATTAAAATTGGTTTTTATCATTATCATAATCATCGTCACAATTATTAATTATTCTAATAAGTGTATGCCGTTCTATTGAACAAACAAATTAGTTTATTCATTAGAACGGCATAGGCAAGGATTAGTTGAAATGTCAGTGGGCAGGGCACGCAGCACACAGAACACAGAACACAGAACAGATACCTAAACTTCAACAGATAACTTGAACACACCGAACGAGAATAATTAAAACAAATCCTTTTTTTTATACCATCTTTTGCTGAACAAGAATTCGCTAAGACGAATCAAACGAGCCGAAACTCGATGGGTTTGCGTCGTTTCGTCACAGAGTTCCTAGAATCACCTTCTAGCTGCCACGATTCAGTTGAGCTTAAACTCGATGAGGTTGTGTCGTTTCATTGCAAAGTTCCCTTGGCCACCTTCCAACTCTATCATCAGATCAGCACCATGTCACCATAATATTACATTGTCACGCAATTTACACATGTATGCAAAATTTCAGCTCAATCGGAATCCGGGAAGTGGATCAAATTTAACTTGCATCAATTGATTACAGACCGACAGACAGACAACGGGACAGGTGAAACTAACTAAAAGCTTGTTTAATGGCATAATTAAATAGGTTATTTGACTAGTTTTTGGAAATTGTTTTAAATTATTCGTTAGTAAATATCCATCCATCCATCAGCCAAAAGACGTCCACTGCTGGACAAAGGCCTCCACTATGGATCTCCAATAAGACCGGTTGATAGCGGCTTGCATCCAGCGCACCTTGCGTCCTACGCTGCGCTTGCCGGTACGTGGTCTCCACTCGAGAACTTTTCGACTCCACCGGTCATCAGTCCTCCGCGCTATGTGCCCTGCCCATTGCCATTTCAACTTGCTAATCCGTTGGGCTGTGTCGGTAACTTTGGTTCTTCTACGGATCTCCTCATTTCTGATTCGATCACGCAGAGAGACTCCGAGCCCTCTCCATAGCTCGTTGGGCTACTTGGAGCTTACTAATAAGGCCCATAGTGAGAGACCACGTTTCTGTGCCATAAGTCATCACTGGCAACACACACTGGTCGAAAACTTTCGACTTGAGGCACTGAGGTATATCGGACGAGAAGACACTACGCAATTTTCCGAACGCTGCCCAGCCGAGTTGGATTCGGCGATTGGCCTCTTTGTTGAAGTCGGACCTACCTAACTGGACTACTTGTCCTAGGTAGACGTACGAGTCAACGACTTCAAGAACCGAGTTTCCAACAGAAATCGGGGTAGGTAAAACTTGTGAATTAGACACGTTAGTACATAATAAGCACATATATATTTCCGAGAGATTTACTACCTATATTAACAATGAAAATCAGTGTTAAAGAATAGATATTCAAGATCCCGCCAAAAACTACATTCTGTAATGGCGCTGGTCTTTGACGTCACACACTAGTAAATAACGTTAGTTGATACTAGTTAATACGCTAGTTTACATCTAAAAAATGACAAAAAATACTTTAAAAGTAACTTACAGATCCAATAATATTACTCCGAAATCACAAAACACAAATTAAACAAACAACAGCCACGCGAGAAATTCTTGTATACTATCATGTGACGTTACCAGAGTTGCCGCCCTTCCTAGAGCGTTCACGTCACAGATAAAATATCGTATTTTATTTCGTGCGATTTGTGAAAATTAGACATATTTTAAGTGAAATATATGTCTTTTTCAGGCTATTATCTTTACGGATTACCAGAATCAATATTAGGTATATTTTCAATGTTGTCAAACAGCCTATTATGATAAGATGCAAGTAACAAAGGCAGGTTTCTTTACCATATTTTTTCGGAAAAATTGAATTAGTTATCAATAAGATTCGCAGCGAATAATCAGATGCAGTCGACCTCGTTGTTAATAGTGATCGAAACCCGTCGTGGGTTCAATTCTCAAGGAGGCTGCGAATATTACCATCTCATCTGCAAGTTTAAAAGGTAGTTCACCTGTTGAACTTCAAATCAGATTATGAGTTCTGTATCTATAAATCGTTTTTGGCAAGGTCTTCTCATTCTCATTTGAAGTAGGGGCGATAAGTCCTGCACCGACGTCCCGTATGGGGTGTTTTGTGCATTTCCCCCTCCAGCGTCTACCCCAGCCAGCCCAGCTCTTTAAAATAACGGAGCGGGGCTCTGGGCCGCTGGCATAACTTGGCTTGGTTGGTATACTAGATGGCGAAGAGGATGATGATGTTGATGCTGATGACAAAGCAATAGTAGCGTCATGCAACCCGAAAGCGATTCTAGTTTCTGCCGTGGCCTTGCAATGCCACATAACATGCTCTACCGTTTCATTCTCCTGCAGGCAACCACGACAGAGTGGGCTGTCGGTGGCTCCCAGTTTATACATGTGACTATTCAAGTTGTAGTGACCAGTGATGAGTCCTACCATAAGTCGGAGGTCTTGCCGCTGCAACCTCAATAGATCGTTTGTAATGTTTCTGTTCAGGGCTGGGTAAGCAGCTTTGGCATGGCTGCAATCCTCTCTCTTGTCCCACATATTTTGTTGTTCTGTTTCAGTATGACGGCAGTATGGCAAGGTCTTGTTTCTTTAATGGTGTTAAACGTAAGTTCATATAGGACTAGTGGCTAGCCTAGTAGATAGCCTAAATACGCAATCCTAGACGGAATAAAAAAAATAGCCCTGCCGTGCTAGGATGCGCACTATGTAATAAATAAATAAATATAAGGGGACATCTTACACACGGTTTCTGTCCCCAAACTAAGCAAAGCTTGTGATATGGCTGCCAGAGACTGATATACATCATATAGGTATACATATTTTTAAATAAATACTTACATAGATAATGCCTAAATAACACCCAGACACAGAGTGGGAATTGAACTCACGCCTCTTTGACCCAGGAGTCAGGGTTACGAACCACTTTCAGTCAGTCAAAACAAAGTGGCAGTCAAACTTTTTCACACGTCGAAACGAGTTCTTTTCGTGGCTTTTTGTGGTCGCATGCTGGACTAGCTGGCGTCAGAGTTTTTGAAGGCCTCTGACATGGCTGAACGGTTAAAACAACTGGGACCTACAATTTAACGTTTAATTCGAGCCACGGTAGCGCTCAGTTGTAAATGCCAACCGCGGTGACCCATCCGAAGACTGACCGTGCTGAACGTTGCTTAACTTCGATGATCGCTAACGAACATCTATGATTAAGTTATAATGACTGTAACGTAAAATCTTTTAAAATGAATTGTCCCAAGTGACAGTTGAAAACCTCATACATACGAAAAAGCAGTCAAATTGAGAACATCCCTTTTTAAGACGGTTGAAAATCAACCATCGTCTAAAATGGTAGATATCGATTCGTGCGAACTATATTAATTAATTTATTGGTAGCCAATCATATAATGCTTAACAAAGTATTCAGTAACAAAAGTGTTCAGAGCAAATAAAAAAATCAAGAGGGAACGTCGTTGAACAGTCAACTGAGGCCGGTTTTTTATACATGTGTGAGTGCGTCGGTGTTGCGTCACGATAGTTCGACTGTCAAGCTAAGGCGTAGTTTCGTTGTACGAGGTGTGTGTGTGTGTAATTGTTTGTACACGGCGAGGCGTAGTTTTAGTTGGTTTCACTTGTTTGTTCACAACATTCTCTCTTGATTTTTTTTAAATCAAGCCAAAAATAACAATTTATAGGTATTGAATATTATTGAACTTGATTGACATGGTCTTCGAAATGTCGAATACTACTTAATATTCTAGTCATCGGTGTAGGATACCCTGTGTTGCGATGACTAGTCTCTTCCAAGGGATAAAGAAATAAAGAATTTGTGAAAATGTAATAAATAAACGAACCAAGGAACTATTCGAATTTTGTACATACACTCCATCCATCAGCCATAGGACAACCAATGCTGGACATAGGCCTCCCCTATGGATCTCCAATAAGACTTGTTGGAAGCGGCTTGCATCCATCACGGTTCATGATATACAGACAGACGGGCGGACGGACAACGGAGTCTGATTACGCAGACGTAGTAATAGGGTGCCGTTTTTACCCTTTGGATACGGAACCCTAAAAACACTATCGCAATCCAAGACGTGCTCTTATCACGATATTTAATGCAGGTGGCAACAAAGTATATTTACCAGACACAACACCAGATAAGGATTGATTACCAAGGTACTGAAATTTCGCAGCAAAATCGACTTTGAAAAGACGACAGTAGAAGCAAAATTGCAATTCTTCATACTATTTTGAGTTGTACCTTTTTTTAAAGGGCGTAGTTCTTTCACCCGTGAAATATTTATCAGGATTCAATTCTTTTTAAATTTGAATTCGGTAGACTAGTGAGAACGTGAACGAGACTAGTGAGGCGAAGTCAGCAACCAGTGCCAGTGACTAGCAAGCACAACGAAGGACATCCACAGACTGAGTGTATTGACGATATAATTAAGACCGCAAGAACGCGCTGGACGCAGGCCGCTTCCAATCAGCCTTATAGAAAATCCATAGGGGAAGCCTATGACGCCAATGTTCATCAGTGGACGTCCTACGGATGATGGATGGATGGAGATGGAGACTAGTGAGATCCTCAAAAACGTCAGGTTGCTGGTTCCAATCCAATATTCTGGAATTTATGATCCGATTTTAATACTAATTTCTTTTCAGCAAAGGAATACCTACATTGATTGAACCTGGCTAGTATATGCACCACGAAATAATTTTTTCGAGGTGTCAGAACGAGACAGTGTTAAGATGAAGTATAATTAAGTATATGAGTCACTTTTTCACACACGTATAATATCGCGGCCGGGCCGCTGGGAACCCGACCGGTTTCAGAGTAATTAGTACTCCTTCGTCAGGGAATACGCGCGCTCCCGTCGACAGTGCGCGATATTATACGTGAGTAAAAACCGGTGTTTTCTTTAGTATAATGAATTCTCACGCGAGTTTTAATGAAGTGATCACTTTTTCACACGTTGACAAAACTCTTTTCTTGGTCATATTATATACACTCGGGAAAAAAATTCAAAGACAAAGTTCAAAAATGTTTGGACAGCTCATTTTTTTCACATTTGGCTACATGGTAACAGCCGTTTATAATAAGTTTATCATATTCATACCACTTCTTAAAATCCCAGCATTTATTTATTTTATTTGCAAAATACCGCAGGTTGTACATACACAGAAACACGTATCAAAGTTATACGCTCTTTCTACTCCAAGTACTATTTAAAATTTTAATTTATACTTTTAACAACTTAATTTGTTTACTAAGCAAAATAAATACGTAACATACGTCATGAGACTATGCGGTATACTTGAAGGCCATTGTCGTTCGCATTTTATCGATCAACATTAATTTTAACTGCTATACAATATACTCTAGAATCGTCTATACTTAGAATTAGAACTTGAGTAGTTAGAACTAGTTCAGCAGGTGATCTATGAAAACACGCACGTTACGTGCCCCAAGTTCTGTTTCAAAGTATTTAGCATGACATATTTATTATTTCCATTTCCGATTACTTTTTGTTTTCAATCTGTACTAGTTTAATAATTTTTTTAAAAGGTTTAGGATTACTCACTGAGCATAAAATCACAAAATGCTGACAGATCGAGGTAGAGCTTCAAGCGCCTTCTTGAAAAAACGTTTTTGGTCGATATCTTGGAAACTATGCACTTTAGGGCAAAAGTCACGGAGACCATTATTATAGAGAATAAAAGTTAGCATCTTTTGTTACCACTAAACTTTTTTGTAAGACTTACCGTTAACAATTTATGGCCCATTTCATGAAGTTTCATTAAATGGGCCATAAATCATAATAATAATGATCTTAACGATTTTTGCCTTTAAGTGCATAGTTTCCGAGATATCGGCCGAAAATATTTTTTCAAGATGGCGCATGAAGCTTCTTCTGGATATGTTAGCATTTTGTAATTTTATGCTCAGTAAGTGATCATAAACCTTATTAAAAAAACGGGACAAGTGCGAGTCAGGCTCCAGAAAATCCAGAAAATTTCACAAAATTGGGAAGTAAGTTGCTAAAATCTCTATACTTACTAGGTATAACCATCGAAAAAAAAAAATTTTTTTTCACTTTCCTCATCTTACATCGAAAATATCACATTCTTAAAAAAATTAAGAAAACTGTTTTAGCATGTGCTAATGCAGTTCTTTTATATGATACCTGACATGATACGATTTACTCACTTTGAATTTTGAACCCATATTTTGTGAATTTTGAGGGCCTATTTTTAGTGATTTAAATAAAAATGTAGTTTTCAGATTTATTCCTATATGTGTACTCTCGACACAATGCTTCTCGTCAAATTTCATATTTCTGTCAACGGGAAGTGCCCTGTAGGTTTTGATTTTTGAGAGCGCCGAAATATGCGGTTTTTTACGACATAGACGGCTCTAACTTTTTTAAACGATAACTGAAAAGTTTTTCTTTTACACAACTGCAAGAGACCATAGTATACGTATACAGATTAAATTTCAACTTGATATCTTTACGTGTTCCCGAGATAAAGAGTCTTGACATACGAGTACACACAGACGGACAACAAAGTGATCCTATCCTATAAGGGTTCCGTTTTTTTCCGTTTGAGGTAAAGAACCCTAAAAATAATTTGGATCGGTAATTTAGTGCAAAGTTGACCAAAAAAACGTCTATTTTCCTGTACTATAAAGGTACATAGCGAGATGGTCCCATAAATAATAATTACTATGGTCTATGGTTCAGTACATCAGATTACTAAAAATTTAGAAAAATAATCTAGAGCCTACAGAAACCAAACAGCAAATTCGCTACTTTCGCTTGGTGCTTTTAGCTCGAGCAAAGAAGATATAATAATATGGCTCGAGATAGATTATGTATAAGCTTATGTTACAATTTTGTCAAAAACGATTGTTTAGATATACCTATTAATTATAACCCAGAAATATGTTACACGTTTTAGGTAGGTACTTAGGCCCAATTTTAAGGCCAAAACACACATACGGCGGGCGCGGGTCGGGCGCGGTGCGGGTCGGGAGTACGGCGTGTCTATTTGTACCTGTTTCAATGGACGACAACACACAGAACGCGTGCGCGGGTCGGGCGCGGGGCGGGCGCGTTCTGTGTGTTGTCGTCCATTGAAACAGGTACAAATAGACACGCCGTACTCCCGACCCTCACCGCGCCCGACCCGCGCCCGTCCCGCGCCCGCCGTTTGTGTGAATCGGCCTTTAAAGGCGCTATCGAAAATTTAATAGCTACGTAAAATAGTGTTCTCTCTATCAAATGTATGTATTGAAAAAGAACAAGGCTACTCTAAATTGCTAAGTATTATAATTTTGATGGCGCCGCTTAACTTGAGCCTACTAAGTTCTTAGCTTATTCTAATTATGCAGTTGGCTTTATTTTGAAATTAAAATTAACTTCGTTACACATTTATTTATTTAAATAAATAAGAATTGATAATTAATTATTTAATACAGCAGGGTATAAAAATCTTGCATATTTATTTACGTTTTTCTTGTTCAAAGTTCGTTGCTTGATTTAAACTAACCAAACGAGTTTAATTATTTACGTAGGCAAACGTTTTATTCGCCAGATAATAATAGCCTTACATATGTTAAATAATCGTGTCAATGTTTGTCAATGAGTATGCAAGTTTGTAACTTGTAATACATTTACTTATGTTTGTATAGGCCGCGCCGCGCCACACGAGTTGGCGGATGAGAAGTTAGCTACAAGCTGCGCAATAGCCAATCTACGTGCGGCTTTATGTGAACTTCACATACGGCAACTTGTGTGGCGGCTTGTATTACTTGTTACCGCCTGGGAGTGATGCTTTGCCGCCATCAGACGCCGTCAGTGTTTCCTGACAATTACAATCTGGATATCTTTAAGCCAAGTGCCAACTTGGCTATACAAAAACCGGACAAGTGCGAGTCAGGCTCGCACATCGAGGGTTCCGTACAAACACATTGTAAAATAATTTAAAATTTGTTTTAGCATGTGCTAATGAAGCTCTTTTAAATGACACCTTACATTATACGATTTACTTTGAATTTTGAACCCATATTTTTTGAATTTTGAGGCCCTATTTTTTGTGATGTAAATAAAAATGTACAGTTTTCAGATTTATTCCTATATGTGCACTCTAAGACAATGCTTCTCGCCAAATTTCATAGTTCTATGTCAATGGAAAGTACCCTGTAGGTTTTGATTTTTGTGAGTGACGAAATATGCGGTTTTTTACGACATAAACGACTCTAACTTTTTTAAACGACAACTGAGAAGTTTTTCTTTTACACAACTGCAAGAATTTATCGATATACGTATACAGATTAAATTTCAACTTGATATCTTTACACGTTCTCGAGATAAAGAGTCTTGACATACCCACAGACGGACAGACGGACAACAAAGTGATCCTATAAGGGTTCCGTTTACTCCTTTTGAGGTACGGAACCCTAAAAACAATGAGCTGTTATCAACCTCTAAAACTACTCAATTTCAAATAGTTTTTACATGTTTTATATGACCTAAAAGATATAAACCTCTAATAAGTCATATTTTTACGCAATAACTTGGCTGAAAGGAATACATAAACTAAAATCTTACTTGAAAAAAAAAAAATAAGACGTACGCGCGTTTAATATTTCTTACTCAAGCGACTGACACCAAAAACAAAACATTTTGTTACAATTTAAGGATGAACAGAGTTTTCTACCGGAACGTAAAAATGTACAGAAAAGTTTCTTTACATTCTACAGAAAACGCGAAAACAGTAGTGAACGATTCACGATCCTCTTAAGGCAAGAGTAAATAGGTAGGCATTTGTCTGATTTGTACCCCTTTCCCTCTGGGGAAATATTGTAAAATGTACCTCGACCTCCTCTCCTCAGGTGAGGTTTTTCCAAAATTCGTCATTTTGCTGTAAGTAACTTTGATTATGTGTCAGGTACATAATCAAAGTACGTTGGAATTTTGGGATATAATTTCAACAAAATATGTACGTGTTATGTACAGGAAAAAAAAGAGACATTTTCCGAAACTCCGCTCTCCCCGTGAGAATGGGTAAGTCAGCTCGACCCTCCCTTAAACACCTGCTCGTGCTAGGTGTTATGAACCATTTACACATACCTACTTGCCAGCTGGATACGGATCCTAATCCTATTGGATCTGGAGCTTTATTTTTGAGCCCGTTTTGACAATCTGCCCTTTTGAGAATCTGTCCTTTTGAGAACAAGCCCAAAAAACCTCTCCCGTTTTTATGCTGGCACGTACGTGTTAAATGGTTCACGTTCTTTGACAGTTGAATAGAAACAAACGCATAATAGAGGTGGAAGCATTCCGTCGAAAATTAGGCAAGTGAGGTATAATACGCAGGATACATCAAATTAGAAGTCAGTGAACTGGGCACTTTGCGGTATGAACTTGTTAATCGTGGATTTAGGAAATGAGTATAATAGCTAAGTAACTGCACTGTTACGTAATATCGGGATGTATCAATGACGTGTAATATTCAATATTATATCAGTCTCTGGCATATCATAGGTTTTGCTTCGTTTGGGGTCAGAGTCTGTGTGTAAGATGTCCCCTAAAAGTTATTTATTTATTTTATTCCGGTCCTCAAAAGGAAAATAAGGATCTCTTATTAGTACAGGACGGACAACAAAATGATCGTATAAGAGTTCCTTTTTTACTATTGAGGTACAGAACCCTACAAAAGGATCGCGCTGGATCCAAGCTGCATCTAGCTTGTCCTACTGGAAATCTCTTTAGGAGGTCCAACAGTAGACGTTGTACCACTGACACGACGATAATGATGAATATTTTGCAACCTACCAATTATACTTCACAACGTGTACTGGAATGGATCCGAAAAAACATTTATTTTTGATTCACTGGTAACAGTAAAATCTTAAATTAGTATGGCTTAAAAATTCATAAAATTCAACACCATCATTACTTATGCCATTGTTTTTGAAAAAGACAAAACCAGCCAATATAAATCAAATCTTTTGTAAGACCGTCGAATAAAAAAAACTGGAACCTTTGATTACGGCAAGCGGCCTTTAAAAACATCAGCAATTTTAATGAAATTTAATGAGGCATACATTAGTGTGACGTTCTTTATATAATTACGAAAAGACTTGACAGTAATCACATGCGTTTTTGGAAAATCACCTATCGTGGACTCATATCGGTTATGTCTGAATACTACAGGAAAAAATAGACGTTTTTTGCTTTGCACTAAATTTCCGATACAAATTTATTTTTTAATAAGGTTTAGGTTCACTTACTGAGCATACAATTACAAAATGCTGACAGATCCATCCAGGTGGAGCTTCAAACGCCATCTTGAAAAGGATATCGCCATCTTTGGCCGATATCTCGGAAACTATGCAAAAGGGCAAAAGTCATTAAGATTATTATTGTAGAGAATAAAATTTAGCGTCTTTTGTTTCCAGTAAACTTTTTTGTAAAACTTACCGTTTACGATTTATGGACAATTTCTAGGGATCCGCGGACCGAAGAAGATATAGGTATGTATTCATTTGAGCAGCCTAAGATCGAGCAGCCTCAACTTGAGGAGGACTGAGGCAACTTTTTTCCTCTTTTCGCTCAGGGCGAGCCCTGCCTCCTGAGGCTGAGGACCGCGTCTCCAGTTGCGCTGCCTCGCGTTGAGGCAAGGCAAGACGAGGCAAGTTGAACTGACATTGGGCACATAGCTCGAAGAACGGATGGCCGATGGGGTTGTAAAATTTTCGAATGGAGATCACGCACCAGTACGCGCAGCGTAGGACGCTTACTTACTAGGTGGACTAATGATATAATTAAGAACGCGCTGGATGCAGCGGCTTCCAACTGTCCTTATTGGAAATCCATAGGAAATCCAATCCATATTGACTGCCTCGGTGGCTCAGTGGTTAGTGGCCCTAACTTTTGGGTCAAAGAGGCGTGGGTTCGATCCCTAACCAGAGCAAGTATTTATATTATTTAGTTACTATCTATATAAGTATGTATTCAAAAATATGTATACATAGTATAGATCAGTCTCTGGCAGCCATATCACAAGCTTTGCTTAGTTTGGGGTCAGAGGTCGTGTGTAAGATGTCCCCAAATATTTATTTATAGGGGACTGCATGTGCAGCTGTGGACATCCTAATGCTGATGGATGGTTGGATGGATGTATCGAGGCAGCCGATCGACCCGAGGCTGCCTCTTTACTCTTTACGTTTCGCGAACGAAGCAAAGCATCGCAATGATCGCAGTCTAAAAAACCGGAGTCGTGGTCGCACATCGAGGGTTCCGTACACGTTGTTAAAATAATTAAAAATCTGTTTTAGTATGTGCTAATGAAGTTCTTTTATATGATACCTTACATAATACGATTTACTCACTTTGAATTTAGAACCCATATTTTGTGAATTTTGAGGCCCTATTATTTTATGACTTAAATAAAAATATACAGTTTTCAGATTTATTCCTATATGTGTACTTTGAGACAATGCTTTTCGCCAAATTTCATAGTTCTATGTCAACGGGAACTACCCTGTAGGTTTTGATTTTTGTGAGTGCGAAATATGCGGTTTTTTACGACATAAACGGCTCTAACTTTTTAAACGATAACTGAGAAGTTTGTCTTTTACACAAGTGCAAGAGACCATAGATATACGTCTAGTTTAAATTTCAACTCGATATCTTTACGCGTTCCCGAGATATACCTATTATATAGATCCCCGAATCGGCTTGACAGATTTTTAAGATTTTTTTTATGTATAATATATTCAGTAGGTCTGAGAATGGGTCATAGGGTATTTTATCCACCCCTAAGTTTTTTTTTATAAGACAAAACAACATTTGCGGGGTCAGCTCATACGAAAATACACATACATTTTTAAATAGTTGTTACAATTTTTAAAGTTTAGTTCAATACACATACATTCACCCGCTGATAATTTAATTTTTTTATAATCTAAAATTGGACAATTTGTTAACAATTTGGCTAGATGAATTTGTATTCAACATTGTATGTTAATGCTGTGATGGCAAGGTCATCTTGATTAGTGGTTACAACTTAGGATATAACTTGGTTACAGGTATTACATTTAACAATAGAGGAGGAGATTTGAGCTGTCAAACGTGAGACGCGAGACATCTTAAGAAATAAGAAATTGAAAATAGTGCTATTTTGAGCACTAGTTAACAAGTTTTTGGGTCCCTTTCTGTGGTGGTAGTATTAACAGCACGGGTAAGTGGATAACACACATCTAACGCAGTAGTTTGCATTTGCTAACCTTCTAATGGAGGTTAGCCCAGAACCTCCGGATCCTCCGGACATTTCCGACCCCCCAACGGTGGGCATTAAAAGAAAAGCTCACGAAAATGACCATCCCGCTGACCAACCTTCCAAAAAAAACATCGTGAATCCTGAAATGGCATCGGCATCGATACAAGGTTTGTACACACACCCGAACATAATCATCGGTATAAAAGCATACCTACAAACGGATAAAGGGCCATTTTTGGTCCACGTTTCTCGAACGGAGCCAGACCCTGCAGCTGGAACAACAATTAGACCCATCAAATTCGGGCAATTATTACACAAACACAAGATTGCAAACATATGCCCAGATGGAATTAAAAAAGTAGGTAGGAACAAGATTTCGGTCGAGTTCAAATCCGGAAACGACGCCAATTTATTCTTAGACAACGCAATCCTTACCGAAAATCGCTACCTAGCTACTATCCCTACCTACAATGTAACCAAAATGGGTGTTGCCCGTCAGGTCCCAGTCGACATCTCTATGGACGAGTTCGCCGAATCGGCAATTGTCCCCCGTGGTTGTGGGATAATTCTAAAGGCACGTAGACTCAACCGTAAGACCACTCTTGACAATAAAACCACCTGGATCTCCACACAGTCAGTTGTTGTGACCTTTCAAGGACAGATCCTCCCCCAGAAAATCTTCCTTTTCCACAACTCCCTCCCAATAGAACATTACCAATTCCCAACGATTCAATGCCTTAACTGCTGTAGGTTTGGCCATGTTAAGATCCAGTGCAGATCCAATGCCAGATGTTTTAAGTGCACGCAACCTCACTCAGGTGACACATGTCAAACCACAGAGCAGGAGGCTTCTTGCCTTCATTGTAACGGACAACACTTTGCCATCAACAAGGGTTGTCCCGAGCATGGAAGACAAAAAGCCATAAAGCTTTTGATGTCCCAAGATAACATGTCCTATGAAACTGCTTCTCAAAGATATCCCAGAACATTAAGACAATACTCAGAAGCCCTTCGGCCCTTCACTAAATCCCCCCCCCCCCCCCCCCCACTCCCCAATTTCCTTCCTCATCCCATAACTCACAACAAACGTCAGCTGAAAAGTCATATCGAAAAACTGTCTACTACCCTCCCCACGCCAGAGCCCCATTAAGGAAGTCATTTGACAGGGCTGCTCACCAGGCAATAATAGCCGAAGAGCCCTCTGCCCTGCCAAATGGATTTGCTCTTTCCCAACAAACCCTTTCTTCTAAACCCCAAGAGGATAACATCATAGAAATCCTCCTCTCAATGTTAATTACTATTATTTCAAACAATAACTCATCCTTACCGAACAACGTTGCCCAAAAACTCACCCAACTAATCTCCTTATCCAACCTACATGGATCAAGTCCTTCAATGGAACGCACGAAGCCTCCGTCCCAAGAAGCATAGTCTCCTTCACCTAATTAATAAATTCTCCCCGTCAGTCATTGCCATCTCGGAGACATGGCTGGGCCCAGGAACTCGCTTCAGAGTTTCGGGGTACTCCTGCCTCCGGGATGACAGGACTGACGGGGGCGGCGCCGGATGCGCCTTATTCATAAGGCGCACACTTCCTTTTTCCCAAATTCCCCTTTCATTCCCACATCCTGGTATCAATGTAGTAGCTGCTAAAGTCCACGACACCTCCTATGTGTCCCTCTATATTCCTCATCCTCATTCAGGAATGATAGCAGACATATCATGCCTTATCTCTTCTATTCCCCCCCCTATCATTCTAATGGGTGATTTTAATGCCCATCATACTTCATGGGGCTCTAGCGACAATGACTCCTTTGCCCTATCCCTCCTAGAAGTCTTTGACGATGCCAACCTCTGTGTCATCAATGATGGCTCCCCAACCCGTAGAGTGAATCCTTCACAAGACCCTAGAAGTGCAGTTGACCTCACCATATGCACACCAAATCTCGCTTCCATGATTTCCTGGCAAATCTTACGTGATTCATATGGTAGCGATCACTACCCCATAGTCGTCTCAATACCGAACAGAGTCACCCCAGCTCGCAACTTTTGCCCATCCTTAAAATATAGACTCCCTGACCGGTCAAACCCTAATTGGTCATCTTACTCTTCATCTCTTGAAAATAAACTAGACTTAATATCTCCCCATATCTCAAACTCCTCTCCCATTGAAAATTACTCCAAATTTGTAGAAGCAGTAATTTCCAGTGCTGATGAACACTTCCCCCTCAAGAAACCAGCAAAATTTAAAGTTTCAACCCTTTGGTGGGACTCCGAGTGCACAACAGCTGCCAAAAAAAGAAAAGAAGCTGAGGAAACTTACAATAACCTCATGTCTGTAGAAAACTTCCTGGACTACCAACACAAAGCAGCCAAAGCAACAAAACTCTTCGGAAAAAAGAAACGACAGGGATGGATTGATTATTGCCAAAATCTTTCACCTAGAACCCCAGCAACACTAGTTTGGAAACAAATTAAAAGGTACAGAGGAACCTTTGGTAATGATTATGTTAGCGTAGATCCAACCACATGGATTGAAGGTTTTGCAGACAAATTGTCACCCCCCGCAGCCCTCCAAGTAAGACCTTCCTCCCCTCCACCTAGTCCACTCCCATACTCCAATAGCCTGGGAGATAAGTTCTCTTTTGCAGAACTCCAAACAGCTCTTGAAGGCTTAGTCGATTCAGCTCCAGGTGGGGATGGAATTCCTTACTCATTTCTAAAAAATTCTACGGAGAAGAGTAGGGAGTACTATCTCCAATTAATTAATTGTTTTTATGAGCAAGAAATAATCCCCCCTCAGTGGAAAACTCAAGTAATAATTCCTATTTTAAAACCCGGTAAGAACCCATCTGATCATAACAGTTACAGACCAATCGCCTTATCTTCAGCTCTAATAAAAGTCACTGAGCATATGATTAAGCACCGCCTCGAATGGTTTGCAGAAAGTAATAGTTTGTTGGCCAATACCCAGTATGGATTTAGGAAAGGTATGAGCACCCTAGACAGCCTAGGCATTTTAACAACCGATATCCGCATGTCCATAGCAAAAAAGGAATACCTAGTGGGAGTTTTCTTAGATATTGAAGGGGCTTATGATAATGTACTGCTTCCAGTGCTCAGGAGTATACTCATCGAGCTGAGTATCCCCGAGAAGCTGGTACGATTCATACTCTGTTTACTCTCAGAAAGAAACATCGTTGTTAAAGGCCCAAATGCTTCCCTTCCTCCAAGACCAGTTCGGAAAGGTCTTCCACAAGGTTCAGTTCTCAGTGCCATACTTTACAGCTTCTACACATACAGCCTAGAACAGACAGTACTCCCTTTCTGCCAAATTTTACAATATGCTGATGATATAGCTCTATATGTCCCAGAGAAGTCTCTAGAAGAAGCAGTCCAAAGACTAAGCAGTGCCGTCGAATACCTCTCTGAATGGCTACTAGAACACGGACTCTCATTATCAGCGAACAAAAGCAGAGTAGTCGTTTTTTCTAACAAAAGACTACTACTCCCCCAGTTAGCATTTGCATAGACAATGAAGAGATCCCAGAAGACACCAAAGTCAAGTTTCTCGGTATCTGGCTAGATCGAAAATTGTCAGGCATCGCCCATTTCGACTATGTTACTAAAAAATGTGAAAAAAACTTAAACATCCTACGCTCTCTTTCGGGTGTATGGTGGGGAGCACATCCTTTTACACAAAAACTATTATATAACGCCCTTATCCGCAGTCATATGGACTATGGTTCCTTCCTCCTCGACCCATGCAACAGATCAGGACTCGAAAAATTAGGCAAAATTCAGGCAAAATCTTTGCGCATTATCTTAGGAGCAATGAAGTCCTCTCCAATCAATGCCATGCAAGTCGAATGCGTAGAGCCGCCTCACTTCGTCGACAATATCTTTGTGATAGATTCTTTGTCAAATTAGCTCAAAACTCCCACCACACTCTTCTACGCAAGTTAAACCAACTATCTGCTCTTTACCACCCACGTCGACTGGAAGACGACGATATCCCCTGTTTACTTCGTAGCTTATTACTGCTCTCCCGTCTACCTCATCCACTTCACCAGATTTCTAAATTACCAATATACTCTGTCCCATTCGACGCTTTAACATTTCAACCAAAAATTATTTTAGATTTCGGTATTCCCAAAAACACCACAGAAGCCAACAAAATTTTCACCCAAAAAATTAACAATAGGTTCCAAAGCTGGTTCAAAATTTTTACAGACGCATCAAAATCTCCCTTTTATCCAGTTGGCGCAGCAGTGTGGATTCCCTCAACAAGAATTATTTTAAGTTATAAATGTCCTTCAGTCACTTCAGTATTTACAGGAGAATCAATTGCCATCCTCGAAGCCATTCTATTTGTAAAATCCCATGGACTAAATAATTCCATCATCTTATCAGACTCAAAGAGCTGCCTCCAGTCTATCCTATCCAACCCTTTCCGTTCCAAAACTAGATTCCCGACTATCCTTAAAATAAGAGAAGCTCTATTGGAATGCCATAAATCAAACATCAATGTTCAATTGGCATGGATCCCCGGACATTCGGGTATCCTCGGCAATGAACATGCTGATGCCTGCGCCAAGGACGCTTCAACGTCAGGATCTCTAGATTATTCTCATATATATTCCCATGATATGTGCACTATTCTAAGACCAATGATGCGTAACTGCTGGACACAAAAGTGGCAAATATCTAAATTAGAAAAAGGCAAATTCTATGGAGATATTCAGCCTGAAATCCCCCATAAACCCTGGTTTACCAAACATCCAAACTCAGACAAAAGAACCACATCCGTAATTTGTCGCCTCCGAGGAAACGTGGACCACATATTTTTCAGCTGCCCCTTAACACAGTACTCTTTGTATGATGCCATCCCCCCAGAAATCCCTCGTCCCACCTCCTTCAAATCTCTACTATCCCTTGTACATACCCCATTTGTAAATATATTATGTAAATATATTAAAAATAACAATATTAAGTTGTAAATAGAATACTAACAACTAATAATATCGTAGTTTAGTATATTGTGTGTTTGTGTGCGTCTCATGTGTTTATGTATTATACTGTGTTTGTTTCAGTGGTGAATGGTATAAAATCCAAAAACTGTTGTCTACCCAAAACAGGCAAAATATCGTGCAAACACCGTACCAATTCTCTACGTTTGATGGCAGTACCTCACAAGACATTGGCGAAATTGTGAAACACCTTCGCAGAAGCCATATACCAAGAATTGAATTTGAACAATAGAGGTGTTGGACTTGTTTGGTGAAGAAATAATACCAGAAATAAGTGCAATGTTTCTTCCTGAACTCAATTTAAAAGCCCTCATACATAGTCCAGTTTGGTTGACTCTCAAATCGAGGTCCACATGTAATATTGCTACAGAACTCCCGACAATATGCCAACCATACACTGGCATATTGTTTAAAATACATTGTTCCACACAATATTCACGAAATTTATCAGCTAGTCAAGCATGCGATCACGAAAAGCCACGAAAAAACTATTTTCGACGTGTGAATAAGTGACAGATACTTTGCAATAACACTGTCTCGTTTTGAGACTTCAAAAGAAATATTTTGTGGCGCGCATCCTAGCCCGGCAGGTGGCGCCGCCAACGCTATAAGTTGGTACTAATGATAAACACTTCACAAAGGCGGAACGGGTCGAGGGTCGAGATAGCTCAGTTGGGATAGTGTAGGGCTAGTGATCCGAAGGGGCAGGTTCAAGTCTTGCGTTCGCGACAAATTTTTTAAATGTTAATCACAAAGAATAATTCTTTCAAACAAACCTAGTGTTGGAAGCACTATAACTTGAAAATCATTCCGATAATCACGAAACTAAAATTTACTAAAGTACCTATAGGCTGAATTAAACTTCTTGGCGGTTGCGAAATAAGCTACAACGAAATCCCACCCTCGTGCAGCTGTTAAGTCAGCTTCAGTGAGGTTTGGGTTTTGCACATACAAGTTATGCTAACTTCGCAGACACCAAGAAGTTTGAGAAGTTTGTTACTTTTATTCATAAGCAAACAGTAAATGCAAGATATGAAGTGCCACAAAGATATGATAGGATTTTGTAAGGCCCGTAATACTAAAGGCTAGTTTTACAAGTTAACTCTTGCTTATTGCTTATCATAAGAAGATGTCCTTGTCTACACAGACATTACAAAGAGATGAGAATATGGTAGCACTCATAGTGTAGTTTGACTAGGTGTACCTGTGTCAAAAATCATAAAAGTTAAAAGCAATGTTCGGCACGGTCAGTCTTCAGATAGGTTCAGAGGCATTCAGACGGCTTAAAAACTCGATACTAGGGCTAGCCACCTGTCTTCAAACAGACTTATGAGGGAGCTTTCAAAAATTTTGTTTGAGACATTAAGGGATAATTAACATTTGGAAAGGGACGAGCCCGGACGTATGACGCATGTTCCATACATTTTGTGTCCTGTACACAAAGCAAGCTTGAACACAAAATGTATAGAACATGCATTACAAGTACAGGCTAGTCCCGTGCTCACACAGAGTTACCAGAGGGATAATGTGGTTGATCGAGAAATGAAAGGAAGAGATGCATTGATTCAATATGGCATGAGTTAGAATGAGACATGAAAAATATCTTGATTCAGTGGCTATTTGCCAGGTTTTTGCCAAAGTGGAGAGTTGGAGACAGTAAGAACATGACTGGCATAAGTTTATCTTAAAATTGATTATTAGTTAGTTATTTCTGCAAATTCATTCAAATTACTGATTTTTGTAAGTAACAATGACTTTTAATTTTACTGAGTTGTTTTGTTAATGACAATACTACACTACTACTACATAGAAAGCAATTGGATCATCCACAGACCCTTGAAGGTCTAAAGATAATCCAAGTGCTCAAGCCCACTGCCAGTTGGCAGCGTGCCCAGTATGCTGGCAGCATTGCCACGCTGAATGGCAATGCTTATACGTTGAGCCAAATAAATTAAATTTAATTTGTTAATTAAATTAAAGTTGCAAGGTTCAAAATTATTTTATTTTTTATTTTATAGTCTTTTCTGCACATATTTTTTTTATTAATTATAATATGTGTCATGCAACATCATGTTTTGTTACAGCAATTTTGGTCAATTATTATTATTAATTAAAAATTAAAAGCGATGCAAATAATTACAGTACATCAAAATTCAGGGCAATGTCAACAAACAACATCAGCAGAAAATAAAGAAGCCAGCACTACATACAGTAAAATGATAATAATTTACATAATCTGCGAAAACGCTTCAGTCGTAATACTCTTGGCCTAATTTGAATGGACTTGATTTTAAGATAGCAAAAACTGCAATGCTTTAATGCAATAAAACTGTGTCATATTTGGTCACAGTGAGAGAAAAATATTAATTTTGATTAAAATCATTTTTGATTTGCCCTCAGTTTAAGACAGCGGGATTAAAAGTAACTATGGACTAGCAACTAACTAGTCAGAATTTTATAAGAATGGAAATGTACCACTTACAATGTATTGAGATAGGCATCTATTATTATTTATAGTACTTTAACATGAAATTAAAACCTAAACAAAGTAACCGTTAATGACATTGCTCATATTGTGTTCGAACCTAATGTTTTTGTAAGAAGTATATTTGTCCTATTGTTGTAAATTTTGGAAGTAAACACCGATAAAGATAAACAATGGTAAGATTGTATGGCAATATTGACGACTACTGTGCAAGCCGGTGTATTGGGCCAAAATTGTATCTGTACACATTGTGACATTAAAATAAACAGAACGGCGCTGTTTCGACACAGAACCTCTCTTGAGAAATCAAATGAAAGGCTAGCTGCTAGGCTGAATGACGCAAGTGCACATGCCATAGCCAAAATTACAACAAAATTACTCACCTAAACAGCATAACAGGAATTTTAAGAACGAAAATACGAAAGCATTGTAAAAATTCGCATCGTAGTAATTGGCGTCTGGGTCCGTCACATCGACGTGGTCGTTTGTGATGTTGCTCAAGACAGGCACTTCGTCTCCGTACACTGGCAGCCCCAGGCTGATCTTCAGGAACTCATCCACCACAAATAGCGGCGGCACCCTCATCAACACCTCCACGAATACCAAAGCAGTCGACCTCAGCGACATTATTCATTTAGCCAGACCTTCGAACGCACAACACCAGAAAAAATATCACCACTACCGAAACAATTTTACGGCATCACAAACATCGGAAACTGATATCAACTTATTTTGCTCCTATTTTTATGGTATTTTGGTGTCACTTTTAAAATAAATACGAAAATATGCACGACTGAAATTTTTAAGACAATAAAAATTTGACATTACAAACTTTGACGTTGCCTTGCCAGATAGTTTTTCTTTTTTAATAATGATACCATTAAAAGATCTACTAAAATCTACCAGTGTTGTGTTGGTGTTGTACATTTTTTTAGATTTCGTACAGGTGACGCGGTTTTTTTTTGTCGTAGGGTAGGTACCATTTAGCGCTTCTGGCGCGTTTTTGACGTGCTGATAGCGCGTTTTTGCTAAAAGGAGTTGTCAGCTCTGCTGGTGCGCTTTTTCGCACTGGTTATTTTGATTAACTCAGAACCAAGGATTTTGTATACTATCTGGATTGCGCACAGACGAAATTTGGCTCAAAGTTAGCTTAGGAAAATTCAACCTTAATGCGTTGCAACAAAACAAATTGCTTAAACGACGACGATGACGAAGGACGACGAGTTAGGGGTAAGATAACTGCGATTCCTGCGTGCAATAACATTCCAAAGAAATATTACCTAGTCAGGTCATAAGTATTGTCACACAGTAAAAACTTTTCTTTTCGAATGCTGGCCATAAAAAAGTTTATTGAATTCGAATTTCGCATTGTTCATGAAAATAAAAATATGTTTTTTAGAATTTTACTCATTTATAAATATGGAGTGGACGCTTAAAGGCTCCATCAAACACAGGCGGTACGAGCGGTAGAGCGGTACGAGCGGTAAAGGGCGGTACGGCAGTACCGCGACCGGACCTGTGTGAGCCCTTCTTAAATAACCAGTACAATACTGATGCCTGCCCGTCTGCTATACCGCTCGTACCGCCTGTGTGTAAAGGAGCCTTTAAGAAGACCGTGTTGCAGTTATTGCGTTGCATCGTTGCGGTTACGCGCCAATTCAAATTTTTGACATACTGAAAAAGAATATAACCAAAAGATTCGTTTATCGTATCATCAAACGATACAATGAAGACTCTAGTGTAGATGACAAGTCAAGAAGTGGTCGCCCTCGGTCTGTTAGGACTCCAGCAGTGATAAAACCTGTGAAGGCGCGAATTCAAAGAAATCCCAAACGTTAGCAGAAACTGTTGGCCCTTCAGATGGGGTTAAGCAGAACCACGGCGAAAAGGGTGTTAAATGAAGACTTAGGGCTTCGGGCATTTCGAAGAAAAACAGGACATCGTTTAAATTCTCGTCTAATGGACCTGAGACTGAAGAGATGCCGCGCTTTGTTGAAGCGGTACGCGGAAAAAAAAAATTGGGAAATTCTTTTTTCGGATGAAACATTTTTTACCGTAGAAGAGAGCTACAACAAACAAAATGATAAGGTGTACGCACACAGTAGTGAAGAAGCGAGCAACCGTATTCCGCGTGTCCAACAAGGTCATTTTCCATCCTCGCTCATGGTGTGGTTGGGAGTTTCTTATTGGGGCTTAACAGAGGTACATTTTTGTCAGTAAGGTGTAAAAACGAATGCAGTTGTGTATCAAAATACAGCCCTGACGAACCTTGTGGAACCTGTTTCTCATACCATGTTCAATAACAGGCACTGGGTATTCCAACGATTCGGCGCCAGCTCATAGAGCGAAGAGCACACAAAACTGGCTGACGGCGCGTGAAATCGACTTCATCCGGCACGAAACTGGCCCTCCTCCAGTCCAGATTTGAGTCCGTTAGATTACAAGATATGGCAACACTTGGAGGAAAAGGCGTGCTCAAAGCCTCATCCCAATTTGGAGTCACTCAAGACATCTTTGATTAAGGCAGCCGCCGATATTGATGACGTCGTTCGTGCTGCGATAGACGACTGGCCGCGCAGATTGAAGACCTGTATTCAAAATCACGGAGGTCATTTTGAATAAACTTTATTGTCATAAGAATCTAACTATGTTTTGTTAAGTTCATTTTGGTATATAAATGGTTACATAATGAATAAACTTGTTTCAATTATTTTATATTAAATATGTGACAGAATTTATGACCTGACTATATATATCCCGATATGATCGAGATGTTTTGGTCATCTTACTTGGAAAAGAGACACAATCATCTGATGTGGTATCCTTGTCGGCACGTTTGTCTGTGCCAGTACTCAATCCTGTTTATATGATAAATCCATGTATACGAAACATGCCAGTGTTGTCAGTCTAGAGCTACCTTACCTAATTAGTAGTTTTTTCATTGCCTTAATTTATTATCGCGATTGAGATCAACAAAATAAAATAACCGAGGTCCAGGGACACAAAATATCAGGCTGTACAATATCGGGCTGTGCAATAGTGTGTCGGACATTATCGACACAGGTCGCTAATGTACGGCCTGTATTTCACAGCCCAATATTGCACAGCCTGATATTCCATGGCAGTGACACAAATTATCATGCCGTACATTATCAGGCTGTACATTATCATGTAGTGAATTACTGGGTCGTACATTATTGGCTCTCGATTTATTTTGGGTTAAGTTGGGTTTTTGTTCCCTTTATAATCTAAGGGTTTTTGGACTTCGTGGTCGTCCATAGCGAGATGATGATAATAGGATAACATCTCGCAAAGGAGTACTCCACCGGGCGAGGTGTTGAGCCCGGGGATAGCTAACCGACAGTGTTAACTTAGATCTTGATATGGTTCGGCCGCCCAGTCCTTAAATCAAAACTTCCACTACGTACTAAAGTTGAAATTTATAAAACATATATAAGAACTAGACTCACCTACGCAGCACCAGCCTGGTACGCGCTGTGCTCAGAATCTCAAAAAAGACGATTACAAGTTGTAAAAAACGTCACACTACGCATGTGCACGGGAGCCGGGCGATATGTACGAAACGATGTTATCGCCCGAGACCTGAAAATCGAATCTGTGAGGGAATTTGTGGGTCGCTTAGCGCGCAAAATGTATGATCGTGCAGATAATGGGCCACACCCTCACCTGAGAAGCATTGCGCCATTACATGCACGACCCCCGGACGTTAAATCAAGACGAGCACTTCCCCGTGAAATAGCTGTGGATACGGAGGAAGATTCTGCTGAACAGATGGTCACAGTCAGCTAACAGCTCATGCAGTCTGGCCTAGATCGTCAAGACCACAACGCCGCTGTGGAGTGACTTCCTGTCCAGACTAGGAAATGTCACCAGCGGCACAACAAATTCCCCAGGGGTTATGGCCTCTGGCGCCCAGCCTTGGCAAAGGGGAGTATTCCCCGAGGCCAATTCTCACCACGCCTAAGGAGGTGGTGGAAGGACAGTGGAAGTGGTATATTATTCAGAGAAAAATCGAACCAAGATAATATATACATAATTTGAAAGCTTGATTTATGGGCTTCTCAAAAATATTTAATTTTGATTTTTTATCCCTCCATTTTTTTTAATGTGAAAAATATATTGTATGAAAAATAATAATACAGCTTTGTATTTTTTCTAGTTTAGCAATAATAAAGTGCTTCTATTGTTATTTTACTTGCATTCGTAGCTGATTCTACCACATTCATCTCTTAATTAGCTAAAATTAAAAATTATAACCTACCAGTGTGACCAGGTAGTAGGTACAATGTGACAAAAAAACACTTAAAACTGTGTCTAGTTGGTAAAAATGCTTCTATTTAACAATAATGGAGGTTACTTAACCAGGGTTGCTAGTGATAAACTACCTATCGAGCCAAATATTCTGATTTATCCTAATAGATTCAAAATTAATTAAAAAAAAACGGAGGGCTCTTTTTTATTTTTAACTGATGTAATAGACTCAGAAAAATATGAACTTTCTCGAAATGTAACGAGTGTTGTGGTTAGAATTTTTGATTATTATTGTACCAGCCTCCATACATTTTGTGGACATCTCCTTTCGTTTGCGCGATGCAGACTCTGGCTTGTCATTGGCTGAGGCGCGGCAATACAGCTTGTGATTGGTTGGCGGACGGTGCGCGTAGCTAGCGCCATCTTGTAGGGAATGTAGTGAAGTTAGTCGCTACAGGTTTTTGAGGGTTTTTGTCGTTCTTCAGTTGTTATTCATAGTTCAAAGTTCAAAGAGAATGTTCATAGTTGATTCATAGGATTTTTGTCATTGCTTTTCCGTTTTTGTCAATGAAGTAGTCTTATTTAGAGGTTTTTGTGCTTTGCATAGTTTTACCTCAGATCAAGTAAGAAGTCAGACTTCTTATTTAGTTTGAGAGTTTTACAGAAATAATCGTAAATGGCACTGTGTTTTATCTACTAGTACACGAATATACATTCTACCATTAAACATCATTGCATTCTACAGTTTTGAACAAACAGTGCGATAAAAATCTATCATGCGGTAAGTTGTTTCATCCTGTCTGACCTGGTTTACAATGCGCGAGTTGCGATGGTTACCTGGTTGAGACTTGGATAAGACTGGCGCTTGACAGAGAAGATTGGCGAAAGGAGGCTTGTGCCCTGCGGTGGGCTGAACATGGGCTGAACGAAGTGACCGAAGCTGCCAATGATGGTGATGACGATGAGCCATGATAAAGCAAACAAGCTGCGAATCAGGTTAACAAAATAAACGGAACTACATGATCAAAGTTAGATCTCTGAATAATATACCGTATGTAGGTTTTGCTCACTATGTTTTCCATCAAATTGAAATGTTTTCCTTCACTGAAAAGGCAATAGTGTATAATAAAAATCCGTTACTAATTATAAAAAATCTTTAAGGTTGGTACAGCACTGGCGCTCAAACCCGCATCCTCATTGTTTAGGTGATTAAACTCCCACTAGGCCACCATAGATGTCTACTCATATCTGTAATATGAACTTATTATTGTTTGGTTTTTGTTTCAGATGAAATATCTAGTTGAATGGAAATGGTGAAGGTACAACCAATACTGTGTTCATATTATCAGATGGACAATGTGCTAATTGCTCCAAAAGTCTCTTCTACAGATTAGTTGTTAGAGGCAGCTTGCAGCTCTGTTTCAGACAGGCGTGAGTACAAGTCGTACTGCCATACTGTGAATACACAACACAAGCTGAACTAATGGATACAAAAGACAGAAATACTGCGCTTGAGGGAACCAGTGACTCCCAACTGTTGAGATGACTCCACATCGGCCACTACTAGAACTGGGAGAGGAACACGGGGAACTAAATGGAAATGTCCCACATGTGATCATAAATCAGCTCATTGCACTCATTTGAAATATCATATCTGTACACATATAGGAGTAAGACATGTATGAATGTGAAACATGTGACTACAAAGCAACACAGGCGAGTCGCTTGAAACAACACATACTGACTCACACTGGGGTAAAAGCATTTCAATGTGATATGTGTGATTACAAATCAGCACAAGCACGTAACTTGAAACAGCACAAACTGACTCACACTGGGATCAAGGCATTTCAATGTGACATGTGTGATTATAAAGCAGCACGGGCATCTTCCTTGAAACGACATATATTTACTCACACAGGGGTAAAGGCGCATAAATGTCACATGTGTGAATATAAAACAGCACGGGCCGATTACTTGAAACTACACATATTTACTCACACAGGTATAAAGGCATTTCAATGTGACATGTGTGATTATAAAGCAACATGGGCATATGAGTTAAAAATGCACATGTTCACTCATACTAGGGTAAAGGCGCATAAATGTCACATATGTGATTATAAAGCAGCACGGACAGGTGACTTGAATAGACACATACTTACTCACACTGGGGTAAGAGCATATGAATGTGATATGTGTGATTATAAAGCAATACTGTTGAGTACATTGAAACAACACAAACTGACTCACACTGGGATGAGGCCATATGAATGTCATATGTGTGAGTATAGATCAGCTCAAGCTGGTAGTTTAAGGAGACACAAGAAAATTCACTTGACTAAAATGATTTAAAAAAAAGTTATTAAGTGGGTCCAAGACAGAGAAGAGTGACGACAAATATTATTGGAGGCCAAGACACAATTTGGGTTGCTACGCCAACATAGTAAGTAAGTGGGGTGCTGCTCTTAAATCTCTACTCTCTACTACTCTTCAGGGTTTAAAATCTGTCTCCTCATGTCTGAGTTCTGGACTACAAAATGCGGGGTTTTCACGCGATTTGTCCTGGTTTGCAAATTTTGGAGACGATAAACCTACATCCAGTGAACTATATTGTGGATAAGTTGTCAGTCAGGAGCTTGGTTGATAGGTACATTTGATTTTATTATTGAGAAATTTTATATTGTTTTGTTCCTGAAGAAATTTAAAGGTGGCCGTCTGGTTGTATGTTAACTTCAAAGTAAAGGCTACTTTGAGGTTGTTACAACTGAGCTATATCATTTTATTTGTGCGAGAATGACTTCATTCAACAAGTCACAAGATATTGGAGCAATACATTTTATTTTTGATATACAAGGAATGCCTTTTAAGTTTTGTTGTTTCCATATTTCCCGGCAATTTTGAATTTGAGCTGGAATAGTTGGTAGACTGAGCGCCACACAAATCTGCAGATGAGATGTTAGCCGCAGATGACACTTCGCCGTGATTGGCTAATTATTGCGCATGTGTGCACAATTCCGACGCCGCGTGTCGTAGTGCGTAGGGAGCGCGCGGGGAGGCATGAGGTTGGCGGGCGGGTATGCCCCGGCGTCTCGTTTCTCTGGCTCCCGCGAATGCCTATATATTTCGGCTTTTGCGCAGCGCTCTGCGCATAACTTCCCATCCGTCGATTTGTGTGGCGCTCAGTTTACCTACTTCAAATTCGAATATAACTACTGATCACACTAAATTATTACTTTCGATTGGATGTACTTTAGCAGAAAGGACTAAATTCATATGGCTATCCAAAAGTGGGCGAAATTGAGATAAAAAAGTTTTTCATCCATCTTCACTTAGGTATATCTTAATTTTATTATTCCTATTTTTGACAATGTTATTGTGGATATAATATTTTTATAAGATTTTAATTTTTAGATTATTTTATATTTATGTTTTTAATCTATTGTGTGTTAGGTTAATATGTATCATGTACCTAGTGAATATGTTGTTCTTTAATACTGTGTAAATTGACGATTATAAGCGTATTTGTATGTATAATGAATAAAGCAAGTTTTAATTTTGATTCACCGATGGAAACATTATTCAATACCTACTAGCGACCCACCCTGGCTTCCCATAGGTGTATTATAAACCCTCCTTTTGAATCACTCTATCTATTAAAACAAACTGCATCAAAATCCGTTGCGTAGTTTTAAAGATATAAGCATACATGGGGACACAGCGGAAGCGACTGTTTTATACTATGTAGAGATGATAGTGATAAATCTACTGTGTGTTACAGGTTCCTAGTGAATATCTATTTATCAGCCGTAAGATGTCCAATGCTGGACATAGGCCTCCCCCATGGATTTCCAATAAGGCCGGTAGGAAGCGGCCTGCATCCAGCGCGTTCTTGCGATTTTTATTATATCGTCAGTCCACCTACTCGGTGGACGTCCTACGCTGCGCTTGCTGGTCCGTGGTCTCCTTTCGAGAGCTTTCCGGCCCCATCGGCCATCCGTTCTTCGAACAATGTGTCCTGCCCATTGCCACTTTAATTTGCCAATCCGCTGGGCTATGTCGGTAACTTTGGTTCGTCTGCGGATCTCCTCATTTCTGATTCGATCCCGCAGAGAGACACCGAGCATACCTAGCCCTCTCCTTAGCACGTTGGGCTATCTTGAGCTTATTTATTAGGCGCACATTAAAGTACCTAGTGAATATGTTGTTCTTTAATACTGTGTAAATCGACGATTTTAAGTGTATTTGTATGTATAATGAATAAAGCAAGTTTTAATTTTGATTCACAGAGAGAAATATTATTCAATATGCAACACTGCGGGCCACAGTGTAAGTACCTAACTACAGTTTTTAGTTGCTACATAATTATAGGTAAGTACGTACAATACCTATTCGTTTTATATCCCAGGGAGTTTTTCTATTTTCCCAAGTAAGTGTGTCTTTTGTGACTAGCATCGAGCGAATTTCTTTCAACTAGGTACCTATTTAGTCCAAATTCAAATCAACTATTTATTTGCAAGCTAATGGGTAGCAGTATATGTCATTGGTCTTTAACTGCCAATAACAACCTAATACACGGTATGCAATATACACATGTTCAATTTCACAATTAACAATATAACGCAATACTGATAGGTACCTGTAAAAATAATCGTCCTACTTATTATTATAAACGCGAAAGTTTGTGAGGATGGATGGATGGATGTTTGTTACTCTTTCACGCAAAAACTACTGAACGGATTGAGATGAAACGTTGCAATAATATAGCTTAGGTATATATCAGAATAATACATAGGCTATAAATTATAATGATATTGCGTCAAAAATCAAAATATCATGCGGGCGAAGCCGCGGGTAAAAACTAGTTTTTAATATTTCTCATGATAAATAGGTAGGTACCTATGTAGGCGGCAAGATGCGTTGTCCAAAAACTCAATGAATAAAAGGCTAGCTAACCACTTTTTCAACTCTACAAAGTTATTATTATATACTACGGGACTAATCGCGCACTAAAATTACGAGATAAATAAATACCTCTTTTGGTGGTCACGGGTAGACCCCGGTCACAGCCCGGACACTCCGCGTTTCTTCATACAAAATCTGCTGTCTTACGCACACAACCCTATATTTATTCACAGACACTACACATACGCACGAACGCTACACGGGTATTTGCAGCGGCCTGTGCAGCCCGCGCGCAGCGTAGTCAATCGTGTCCTGACGCGGGGTGGAAGTGAGGAAGACTCAAACGGGTGGGGGGTAACGAGTGGCCGTTCTATACGTAGTATTATTATATCTTCTTTGCCCCGGTCGATGTAACGTCGGGATGAGGAGGTTTCTATTTATCTCGTAATTTTAGTGCGCGATTAGTCCCGTAGTATATAACTACTTAACTACTAATATTATAAACGTGAAAGTTTGTGAGGATGGATGTATGGATGTTTGTTACTCTTTTACGCAAAAACTACTGAACGGATTGAGATGAAACTTTTACAATAATATAGCTTATATGTATATCAGAATAACACATAGGCTATAAATTATAATGATATTGCGTCAAAAATCAAAATATCACGCGGGCGAAGCCGCGGGTAAAACCTATTATATAATAAAAATGTGTTCAAATCGCGAAAGTTTAAAAACAACACCTCTACAAAGTTTATCATAAGTCTCCAAGTGACTTATTAAACTAATACATACAGCAGTTGTGATAAAAATAAGCGGGTAGGAAAGTACTAAATGCACAAAAGCTCCTGTGAAAAGCGTCACACCGCAATCTAGCGTTTTTAATTTGCTGAACACTGAAGCCCCGCGCGAAGCCCCGTAAGGGCATCGAGTAGGTACCTAAACCCCAATCGGCGCTTTCCAAGTTTCTGGCGGCTTTTGTACCGGGTGTTTCCTGACCCTCCTTTTCTGAAGTCGTTTAAAAAGATACAGACAGACGAATTATTAATCTGTAAGTTTTTTTATTACAAATACAAATAATTTATTGGTAATATTCATTATTACATGTCAAGTTAAAAAATAAAATTACCAGTAATGGAAACCAGTTAATATAAACGTAATGTCAAAAATCAAAATACATTAAAAAAATAATAATAATACTAAGTATAATCATACTGATTCTGGTAATTTTAGGAAGTCATCAATGTCGTAAAACAATAGTTCACTAAGCCACGACTTAAGTTTATTTTTAAAAGAAACGGCGGAAGGTGCACTACGCACGTCAGTAGGTATCCTGTTATAGACAGCCGGTCCCCCAATATACACTGATTTCTCTGATCGTGATAACCTATGAGTCGGTGTCACTAGCTGGTCCCTTCTGACGTTGCTCCTCAAAGCAAACCTCGAGTACGTTCCTCTCTTCTGAAAGATGTCTAGGTGGGTATGCGTAAACAGGGCTATCTGTAGGATAAGTTCGCATGGTAGCGGGAGGATACGAAGCTCTCTGAAGAGCTCAACGCATGAGACATCGTCCTTCACTCCGATCCGATATTATAGGTCAGGCCTACGTATGTCACGCGATTACCCCACCAATTATGATGATTTTTTTACTATGGAAGTTAACGTGATTTTCACACATTTTATACTATATATAACGGGACTGAACTCACGTGTGGGGATAGTCGTAACGACTATAGTTTCGGTCGCATTCGGCGACCTTTCTCAAGTTGGCGAGTGCTAGCACGCGGAGCCGTGACGGCTCCGACGACGGAGAGGTCGCCGAATGCGACCGAAACTGTAGTCGTTACGACTATCCCCACACGTGAGTTCAGTCCCGTTATATATAGTATAAGATGATTTTTTTGTTTAGTAGATCAGACTTGAGAAGCGGTTTCATATACTAAATCGGCCCAGTAGTTTTTGAAAATTCCACAGTAATGTAAAAATAGTACTACGTCGAGATAAATCGATACACGCGAACAATTCTGTACACGGTTGAAGTCGGTTTTGCTATTTTTGGCGAAAAATAATGATTAATATTATGCTGAATGCTGAAGCCCCGCGCGAAGCCCCGCAAGGGCATCAATTGAGCCCTAACCAGCGCGCAGCGGCCGCTTTACAAGTTTTGTGCTTTCGGTATTTTTTGAAGGTATCCTACTGTGTAGCTTTTGATACTTTCTTGTAGGTAATCGACATTGGAGGGTTTTAACGATAACCTTGGCATAGTTAATAAATCTTGGAGAGAAAATTGTAAAAAAATACGTATTTAGGTACTTACATTATCGTTCTTACATACATAGGTATAGATATGCCGTGGTGGTCTACCTATGGTAATGACACCTGCCAGTCCTGCATTACATTAGTAAGGTCGTGGGTTCAAATCCCGGTCCCGAAACAATAAATTCTTTGTAGGTACGGAATTTCACATCACTGGCTTCTAATTCGAAGTAGGAGCGATAAGTCTTGCACTGACGTCCCGCATGGGGTGTTTTGTGCATTTCCCCCTCCAGCGTGTACCCGAGCCAGCTCAGCTCCTTAAAGTAACGGAGCGTGGTTCTGGGCCGCTGGCATAACAGCTCCAGTAGCTTAGATGGTGAATGAGATGATGGCGATTTAGATGACAAAGCTAATGTTAGTGCATCACTAGCTTTTCGGTGAAGGAAAAATATCGTGAGGAAATCTGCATACCTGCCTCCGTAGAAGAAATTCGATGGCGTACCTATGTGAATCCACCAACCCGCAATGAGCGAGCGAGGTGGATATGGCCAAATCATCCTTCGTGGGTAGGCCTACATCCTGCAGTGGACTATTAAAAGGCTGGTAATAAAAGTACAAGACGTACCTATCGGGAAAATAATTTTGTGGAGTGCTTATAACGAAGTATAAATGCGAAATATTACTATTAACGAAATATTAAAAAAATGTAACTCCCATAGAGTGGAAACAAAGCCTTTCCTGCCGGGCTATATAGGATGTGCACCACGCAATATTTCTTTCGACATGTCAGAATGAGACCTAAAGTTAAGGCGAAGTATATATCTGTCACTTTTTCACACGTCGAAATGAGTTCTTTTCCAGGCTTTTCGTGGTCGCATGCTTGACTCTGGGCCCAAATTCCCTAGCGACAAAACATATTATTATCTAATGTTGCCAAGGTTTTTTTTCAATGACGTATTCATCTATTCCCACTAGTTCAGTTGTCCAGTTCAGTTGACTGAACTAGGTAGTGAGATTTATTTTTCGTGCGCAGTAATTTTGGTAATTATTTTCTAGTCTAGGCGAGCGTGCTTCATCCTAATTACGCTTAGCATTAAGGCCAAATGTAGTCAAATGATATCTTTTAATTAAAAATCTAAATTCTAGCATTAGGTAGATAGGTATAGAATCATTGCCTTATGTTTAAAATAAGAGCGCGGTCTTTAAAACTTGAGGCGTAGCGTGCTACTAATGGATTGGTAATTAGGTATCTTCTTATTCGTAAGCAATAATTTCATATCCGCAATTTTCACACTCCATAATCTCAAAATTGCATAGTACCTACAACCCACATTACACACAAAACCCGTCCAAAATCACAATGATTATCCGTTAAGCGTTTAAAAATGGCCGCCAAAATATTGGCGGGAAATAAAAAAAGATGGCGGCGATGCGCCAAGACACGCGCGAGCCACGTGACCACGGAACTAAGCCCTCTACGATTAAATGTAAATCAATCGCAAGAGATAACTTTGAATCCGCATAAAATATTAAATTACACACACATTATCTTTTATTTATGTTTCCGATTGAGTCGTATCATTTTACAGTCGATTAGTAAAATGTTATTGTTGCCTGTGGGAAGCCAGTTGTCGAAATGATAATTGTTTTTGCAAGTGGCCAGCTTTAATTTAGGGGCTGTAAAACTAAACAATAAAGTAAGTAAGTAGCTGTAATGTGAGAAATTATTAAGAGTCATTTAATTAAATCATTTTAACTAACGTGACCATTTATTTTTTCTGTCAAAGCGGGACATCTGAGGAATTGTATGGTAAAGTGTTTAGTGTTTTCAATCCATCCATCCACCAGCCATCATAAGACTGTCTACTACTATGTATAAGACTGGTTGGAAGCACCTTATATCACTTTTCACATGCTCAAACAGGAATGCCACACCACTGTTATACTGAGTGTCAAGTGGGAGATTTGCAAATCAAATCGAATTACTTTTACGTCGCGTTGACCGAGCGCACCATGTACACACGTGAGCACATTGACACACACGCTTAAATTAGCCAATCACAGACGTTGCCGCGCTCGTGTTCGATCGGTTTGGCGCTCGTTACCCGTAAAAAATACTCACACTTAGCTATTCAGTTTTCTGTACGTGACACAAGATGGCGCTGTGCGCTGCCATTTCCATAGAAATCACATTAAACGTTAACGCGATCGAGCTCGAGCGAAAATCTCGCAATTATTGCGCATGTGTGCACAATTCCGACGCCGTGTGCCGTAGTGCGTAGGGAGCGCGCGGGAGGCACGAGGTTTTTTTTTTTTATTTCGAATATGTTCGCGTTTGACTACACACATAGGTTGGCGGGCGGGTGTGTCCCGGCGTCTCGTTTCGCTGGCTCCCGCGAATGCCTATATTTCGGCTTTTGTGCAGAGCCCTGCGCATAACTTCCCATCCGTCGCTTTCTGTGGCGCTTTTTTAAAACATATACTCGTATGAGCAACCAGGTAGGACCTCGTGTACCCCTCGAAATTCGTTGAATAATGCGACCCGTATAGGAACAACAGAGACTGTCGCTTGGCGTCGGTCAATAAAATACAAATAAATAGAATTATTCACGGCCCTTCGTAGAGCTAGTTGAGAACTCTACGGCTACGATAGTTCGTAGAGAAATTATGTAGATATGCTACGAAAACAATAATCATCATCATCATTATCAGCCGTAAGACGCCCACTGCTGGACATAAGCCTCCCCCATGGATTTTCAAAGGCCGGTCGGAAGCTGCCTGCATCCGGTGCGTTCCTGAACGAAAACATTAAAACATTTAAATGACTCTTCTACGTAGTATAGATCTTCGGTCCATTTTGTCGCTAAACTTCCTACGCCACGCCCTACGCCTGTTGCTACAGTCTTCATTAGATAACTTTCCAACCGGTCTTATTGGAAACCTTTTTTTCTCTTTTTTTGTATAGGTTTGCGTTTGACTACATACTGCCTGATGTTAAGCAGTTTACCTACTCGGGATTTGAAGACTCCCACGTTGTAATTTAGCGGGAAGACAGACCCAGGCAAAGCGTTCCACATTCTGGCTGTTCGTATGAGGAATGTGGAAAGGCGGATAGAGACAGCAGTCTCACGTTGGATGCAGGCCGCTTACGGTCGGTCCTATTGTAAAAATAATATTTAGGGGAGGACTATGTCCAGCAGTGGACGTTTTATGACGAGAGGGTACAGTATGCTGAGTGTGAGTTTTGTCGTAAACATGACGCGCTCTTCGGCGAGCGCGTAAGCAAAGAAGATATAATATTACTGCGTAAGCATGTAATTTGTATGAAGAAATGTACAGCGCCACTAGCGGCGCGTTTTAGAAACACAACAAGTTCATACAAATTACATGCTTACGCGCTCGCCGAAGAACGCGTCATGTTTACGACAAAACTCACACTCAGCATACAGGTAGCGGCACGTATGTGTAGCGCTGAGGGTATATAGTGTGGAGAGGATGGCTGCGCATGGTGACTACCATACTAAACCTATGCGCAGGGATCCCCTACATACTTTGCTCAGCGCTACACTTACCTATATGCCGCGACCTGGATTATAGCTATTCTAAATTATAATTAAGCGTTGTTATATGACACCATTTAGATACTAAACTATCAAAAATAAAAAAAAGGGGCTAGTGCGAGTCAGGCTCGCACACCGAGGGTTCCGTACAAATCCGGATAATTTAAAAAAATTGGGAAGTAAGTTGTTAAAATTTCTATACTACAACCATCGACAAATTTTATTAAATTTTAAATGATTTTTTTTTCACTTTTCTCGTCATACATCGCAAATTACACATTGGTAAAATAATTAAAAACCTATCTTAGCATGAGCTAATAAAGTTCTTTTATAAGATAGGTACCTTACGAGTACATTATCATCCTAAATTAATTTAAGTTGGTTTTGTATGGGTACCTGCTCGTTTAGATTTTATTCATCCTGTTTTTAAAACTTCAGTTTTCAAAAATGTTATGGCTGGAAATGTGCATATAGGGGGGAGGGCACTGTAAGCTGAAACACAGGCTTCGGCCTAGTTCGGCAACAGAAACCTGTTATAAATTTTCTTAGTCAATTAATCTAGCTTAGTTAAGTTAAAATATGTAAACTTTGTTTTGGTCAAATAAAGAATTTATTTATTTATTTATTATACGTTTTACTCACTTTGAATTTTGAACCCATATTTTGTGAATTTTAATGCCCTATTTTTTGTGATTTAAATTAAAATGTACAGTTTTCAGGTTTATTCCTATATGTGTACTCTGAGACAATGCTTCTCTCCAAATTTCATAGTTCTATGTCAACGGGAAATACCCTGTAGGTTTTGATTTTTGCGAGTGTCGAAATATGCGGCTTTTTACGACATAAACGGCTCTAACTTTTTTAAACGATAACTGAGAAGTTTTTCTTTTACACAACTGCAAGAGATCATAGATATACGTATACAGTTTAAATTTCAACTCGATATATTTACGCGTTCCCGAGATAAAGAGTCTTGACATACACACAGACGGACAGACGGACAACAAAGTGATCTTATAAGGGTTCCGTTTATCCATTTGAGGCACGGAACCCAAAAAATAGTCATAAATAGCGCGTCATCAAACCACCTTTTTTAAGGGAAATACCCCATTGTCAAAAATTGCCACCACCTTAAGACGAAAACCAATATCTGGACAGACGAAATAAAAATCGCCGTTTTAAAACTGAGATTTCGCTCTCTCTCGATTAATGAATAATGTTAAAAAGTAGGACAGTAGCCAGCGCCACCCTCAAAGTAAACATTGAAGGCCATAAAAGTACCTGTAAAAGATCAAACAAAACATACATTTATTGGCAAAAAGTGTAGCTCAATGAGATAGTGCTTACACAAGGAGTTATTACGATAGAGTCTAAATTAGAGAACTATAACTTTCTACGGACAGATTGTAGTTTTGTTGAAAAAGTGCGATAGTCACGCCCTCGCTGATGTTGATAACTAATTTGGGCGCACTTGAGCCTTAGGGCAAATACAGGTGCTACAAGCAGTGATTGTTGCGTTTTGTGCATCTATGGTCGAATTAACATGTTTGTATGTTTGTTTAGTGAGAGAATTAAGTAGGGGATGGTTATAAAGAATAGGTAGAGTGATTGGCGGGTGAAATTGTTTAAATTATTTAGCTGTCTCTTCTTTTTTAACAACTTTCAAAAAGGAGGAGGTATAGCTGTCTGTAGATTTTATTTTGTTTATGCTCATCCATATTTTCGCCAATTGAAGCTCGAAACATACTATCGGACGCGGCTTACGGACGCGACTGACAGCCGCGACCTAGGCTATAAAAGTACACTGAGCCGTGCACACTATCGGACATAAGTCGCGGTCGTCACCTTCGGACGACCTTGAGCGTTCGGACGTCCGAGAGCGATCTGGCACACCGGATGTTTTAAGACTGTGCACATTGCTAAGTCGCGGCTGTCAGTCGCGTCCGTAAGCCGCGTCCGATAGTATGTTTCCGGCTTAAAACGATTTAAAAAAATATTTTATTGTTGGTAAGGGTATACTTCCGTGGTGGTTTCATTTAAATTTTATCGAATACGTTCCGGGAGAAAACTCTTTTCTCCTTATTACGTTTTCGGAGTCAGTCGCTTGAGTAAAAAATTTTGCACGTGCATGTCTTATTTTTTTTTCCAGTAAAGTTTTTAGTTCTTTGTTGGTATACTTTTCAGACAAGTTTTTGCGTAAAACATTATGATTTCTTACCGTTTAAAGCTTCCCTTAGCTTCCACAGATATTTCAAGACCAAAATTAGCGAATTCAGTTCCGCCGTTCTCGAGTTTTAGCGAGAACAGCCACGATTCATTATTAAATATAAGTACCTACTCGTAAGATTGAGGATAGAAAACAGCAACAGTTAAGTTGGCTCCTCACGATTGCCATGACATGTTTATAAAGTATAAAAAAAACTATTCATAGCGGTATACCCTAATCTTTATAACAATACCGTCAATGGCTGGATAAGTCGATGCGACGTTCCGGCAGAGTGTCCGGTGTCGCCGGACACGACACCCGACACTTCCGTTTCCCAGCGCAGGTGCCGATCGATCCGGGAAGGGATGATAATGATAAGGGAAAGGCTTACAACAATTAAGTTATTTGCTTGTTAAGTGACGGTAGGCATGCAGTATGTACTGTACTGTATCAGCCTTTTTTAATAGTCCACTACAGGACGTAGGCCTACCCACGAAGGGTGACTGGGCCATATCCCCACGCTGGCCCGGTACGGGTTGGTGGATTCACATACGCCATCGAATTTCTTCTACGGACATATGCTGGTTGCCTCACGATGTTTTACTTCACCGAAAAGCCAGTGGTGTGAAATTCCGTACATAAATTCCAAAGAACTCATTGGTACGGGACCGGGATTTGAACCCACGACCTCACAATTGTAAGGCGGGTGTCACTACCTCTAAGTCACCACGGCTTCTAGGCTTCTTCTTCTCTGCAGTATGACTTGCACATAATTTTACGTAGCTAAGACGCGAATTCACCAACGCATGTTTAAGTTAAACGTATGATAACGGTTTTAGCCTGGTGAACAAAAAAATTCTTCGTTTAAGATAATAAATAACCGACGGGTTAGTAAATTAAACATCTGTTGTTGAGCTCGGGTCTAAGACAAACGTCTTATTTCAACTTAAACAAGGTTTGGTGAACTCGAGTCTAAATACTACGCAAATGGTGATAGCCGATGAAAGAAGCCGATTTGAAATTTTAAGGGGCGCATCGAATTTGGCAGCTTTCTCACTTCTTTTCAAACGATATAAAGTTTCAAAACATTTATTTTCCTATCGTTACATAAATTTTCAAAACATTTATTTTTCTATCGTTACGCGACATTTAGAGAGTGATTTTATGTAAAATTTTGTGTTAGGCATACGCCATAGATACAGATCCTATGTTAAAATTAGCTATCAAGTGAAGTCTTCCTCGGGACCAACTGTGTATGCACAACTAGTTACGTCTTTAGGTAGGTACCTACTTACATACATAGCTTCAAATATGTTTGAAAGAAAGAAATATATGTACCTATGGAAGGAATATTAGGTATATACATTGTATACTTTTTATGACTTTCTTTATATTTTATGTGCCATTTCCTAACGGAAGTCAGCTACCATCTTCTAATCTAAATATTTACGAGACTATTACGAGTCTGCGTGAGTGATATCCCATGTAGGTATACAGGGTTACTTGTAATCTATTAGCATCCTTTTAGGGGCTTATTCTGTACATCAACACTAACAACTTTAGTTCAGCGACTTTTGTCAATACTAAAAAAAAACAGCAGTTTAAATTTTGTCGAGGGCGAACGATATTTTTCTATGCAACAGCAATTTTTATTTGATTTGATAAAAGTCGTTGAAAAAATCTTGTTAGTTTTGATGTACAGAATAAGTCCCAAAAAAGATTTATTTATTTGTTTACAGGCGAGCAGTGTATACTGACGTGCCTATATCAAGCAGTGTCGAATAAAATTGATATTTATCTGGCAAGGATTTTTTTTCCTTCTTTATCCAAAGGTCCAGATGCTAATTAATTACAAATAACCCTATACATCTAAAGCAAAATATGCGAAAACAGTAAATTTCTATAATAAAACAGATATAAAGCGTAGTTACCCGGACCCATAAACAAAAACTCCGAAGCCAATCAACTCAGGATGGCCAGAGCTTGCAAAAAGCCGTGCACCGCGTGTGAAAGTATCTCGTACACCGGCGCCGTGCGAACCTGCTGGTCACTCGGGCCACTGGGCAGAATGCCTGACACCGGCTGCTGGCCTCACACGACGATGAGATCGACTGCAGGCCAATCGCGGTAATTTTAAACAGCTGCGTTCCGTCAAGTTCAGTTAAAGTTCGGCTGCAATTGTAGTTAAGTTTTGATTCGGCTTTAAAGAATTCGGTATAACGCTAAACTACGAGTACATACACCAACCGTTCGTTTGACAGCGGTTACGTTCCAACTCTGATTGAGTTGCGTTTCAACTTTTGTCAAAATTAGTAGGGCGATACGTAAATAGACAAAGTTGAAGTTCGATTAAAGTTCAATGGTGGTTCAGCTGTAATTTTAGTGCGATTGGCCTGCTGGTCTACCTAGGTATCTTTACATCGATTAGTAAACTAACTTCTATACTTATAGCATAGACAAAAGTACTCAAGTACTTTAAGACACAAATTGCATCATAGTAATCTATTTTAATCGGTGCTCTGTATCAAAATACATATTCACAAGGATATTTAGTAGCGCCATCTACAAATAATACGTATTTTCGAGCTTTTTGCGACGTACGCTCAATTGTTCTGCGTCTGCGCGTCTACTTGAGTACTTTTGTCTATGCTTATAGGTAAGCACATTTTTTTCGTGTCAATCAAAGTCAAATCACCAATTATTTTTTCACTATTTGTATACAGGGTTATTTCTAATCTATTAGCATCTTTTTAGGGGCTTATTCCAAAGCTAACAACTTTTGTTCTACGACTTTTATCAAAACTAAAAAAATATTTCCATATATGTTGTCGAGGGTGAACGATATTTTTGCAACAGCATTTTTTTTGAGAAAACTTGTAGAAAGAATGTTAGTTTTGATGTACAGAATAAGCCCCTAAAAGGATGCTAATTGTTTAGAAATAATCCTGTATAGAACCTGTGTCCTAACAAGTTTTGTCGATGTTTGTTAAAAAATGCGATCTGTAGAGGAAAATCAACATCTGTATCTGTCCAGAAAGAAAGCAAAATCACCGTGTTAAAACAGAGATCTTCGCTTTTGCTCGATCAATAAATAGTTTATTTCTATTAGTAAAATTATGAATCCCATAGTTGTAATATCTTTAAGGTATGACAATAACAATTTCAGCCAAATGCACAAAACAGGTCGAGTGCAGAGCCGGCAGCGTCCCGGCAGGATGCTTCCACACGAATGCGCCTGCGCCGCTACCTGGGTGGCCTCTGTGGCGGTGCTACCACGGATACTCGACTCGCTGCTAGTTGGTTGGACTCGAAGTTCGTGGAAAATGGAAGACGTAAGTATTGTAGGTATAGATTTTTCAAACGATTTAAAAAAAGTAATAGTAGGTACTTAATTCGATTACCATGATAAATAATGGACAATTGTGGTCAAATTAAGGATTTAGTTGATAAAAAACAAAGTATTTAATTATATTTATGATTTTATGATTCGTATGATATATCGGACGCTATGCACAGCGGAACTATGTATACACTACCTGTTGACGGGATAAATAGTTATAAATAAACCAGTTGAATTTATATCAAATTTTATTGAAAAAAAAATAAGCGAAATACTAAAACTTGTATATTATGATGAAGAGCCTAGTACATGGTACTCCATAAAACACTTACGATGTAGGCCTACATCGCATTTCAGGCACTTGAACTTGGCTTTTCCTCCACATTGATTTGCACAGCGACGTTCTGTGCTAATGGGTATAATCCAATGCTGTTTACCGTCATACCGTGTAGCGGACAAGCGTTTGGCAGGCTTTTGTCCTTGGTGTGGTGCAGTTCCATATGTGACGAGCAAGCCAACTCTTATATGTTTTTTTTGTATATAAGTTACGCGAGGTGGCCCGATTTAAATTTTAACGAAATCGGTTGAGCAGTTTTTGGAAAATCAACAAAAATCTTAAAATGACATATTGAAGTCTGTTGTTCCACTTGTAACGAAAAATCATTATTTGATACATATTGTATTACGTACATATTTTAGCCACTAACTCGCCTGATGGAAAGCTATGCCGTAGCTAAAGACGGAGTACTTATGTAAACCTAGATCTATGTAAACGTAGTTAAGCTAATCTAAATTCTGGCGTAGAGCACCTTGTTGGATCTTGTGAAGACGTCCGGCTGCTTGGCATAGCCTCTCTCATAGTTTTAGCATAGATTTCTAAATAGATCTGTCGTAAGCGGATTGTGATTTCAGAGACTCTAATTTTGAACCAATATGCGAAGTTGGCTGAAATCAAACTTCTCAATCATCGTATAAAAAAAAGTTGGAGCCACATGTAGTAAAAAACCGCATAATTCGATACTCTAAAAAAGGTGTAGGTACCTCTGCATCAAGTGTGTTGTGTGTATAATCCTCAACTACACCAAAACGGTCAAAAGACCAGTAGACCCTGCCATACAGGCTCCTATGAGACCTAGTGCGTGGTTCAAGTATTCTAATGGTACTTTAACGTTCTCTCAACTACGATTTTTATAAGGTTCACAGTTTGTTAGTAGTTAATAGTACCATACATTTAAATTTGATGTTGGAAAAATAAAGAAATTTATTTATTTATAATTTCTTACAAGGGAATCTAAACCTACAGGGTACTTCTTGTTGACCTAGAACTATAAAATTTGACAAGAAGCATTGTCTTAGAGTAGGTACACATAGAAATAAACCTAAAAACTGTACATTTTTAATTAAATCACAAAAAATAGGGCTTATTTATCTTTTTTTGTAACATATGGGTCCAAAATTCAAAGTAAATCGTTTCATGTAGGATATCACATGAAAGAGTTTTATTAAAAGATGCTAAATAAGAGTAATTTTCGATGTATGATGAGAAAAGAGAAAAAAACTTGTCGATTATTTTAGTAGGTATAGAGATTTTATTAACTTCCCAATTTTGTGAAATTTTCAGAATGTTTACCGTACGGAAACCTCTATGTGCGAGCCTGACTCGCACTTGTCCGGTTTTTTAATTATTGGGATTATTTGCAGCGTTTGTATGTCAATAGTAGGCCCCATTCCTGAATCGCTCTATCGCGCTAATCGTTATTGATAATGGTATCAGGTTCGTCTTGTTTTTAGCCAACCGGTGTGTCAAAATAGGTTCATTTTTTAGTTTTCATTAATATATCTTATTCAATGATGAATGCCCGTGGTCCTACTAGTAGTACATCTGGTAAGACCACGGGCAACAAACGAATATATATTTATTTTATTTTCATGTAATCAGCACTTCAATCGTTAGGATTTAGTTTTTACAGTTTTTATATGACTTTAAAAAGTTATACGCCTCTTAAAAGTCATATTTTCAAACAAAAACTTGGCTGTAAAGTATACATACATATCTGAAAAAATAAAACTTACGGGCGTGCAATATTTCTTAGGAAGTTAGTACTGCTCAAGTGATTGACACCAAAAACATAACATTTTGTTACAATTTGACGGGTGAAAAGATTTCACCCGGAACGTATCAAAAATGTACCGAAAATTCTCTTGATGTTCTACAGAAAACACGAAAACAGTAGTCGGTCGATTCACAAACCTCTTAATAGTTTTGATAGGTAATCTAAGCAGTAGATTAAACGTCTTACCGCAAAAGCTGCCTCCGTCATTTGTTCAGCCGATCACTGTGACCGCTTTTGCATCATTTCAGTCATAGGATGTCAAATGCTGAACAATGCCATCCCCTATAGATCTCTTATACTACCAGTTGAAAAAGAATTGCATCCAGAACAATCCTACTCTTCAAATGGTGCTGCTGTATCTAGACACGCGGCAACGAGTCCAGCCAATACCTACCAAGAAAAATGCGACGCAGCAGCCGTGTGTAATATTACACGAACCATTTCGGGCCACTTTTGACCCCGTCATAACTTGAAAACACATGAACCCAAAAATATGAAATTTAGCACATTTATTAAAATTTTTTAGTTTGTCTATAATACAAATTTTCATTAAGTTTGCTCTCACAGTTAATGAAATATGAACGTTTAAAAACCGGGGTTTTATTGACTGATTCACTCACTCAGTCACTTATAGATCGAAAACCTAACCTACTTCCAGATGACCTAGAAACTTGATATTTGGCATAAAAGTAAACTATTACGCATTTACAAAGGAAAAAAATCTAAATCTTTGAATTTTACCCCCCAACCCTCTGAATTAAGGGATGAAAGCTTGTATGAGACTTTCACTAATAACTGCAATAAATAATAATCTACAAAAAGAAGTGAAATCCAACAAAAACATTTTCATGTGAAATATAGCCAAGACCACAGTACCAAAGAAGATATAATAATACAGTACGCACTTTCAAAAAGTCGTCAGATCTTATGTATAGCCAAGCTTCTAACTCTACACGCCTCAACTCTACAAGTCCTTACTTCACAAACTCTACACCTTAGTCAATATATGCGGCTTGGCTGTTTCGCTAAGTGCACATGGGCGTAAGGTGAAAATTAATTATTAACTGTTCACTAATTCTGTTGTACAAATAGTTCTTGTTGTAACGAAACGGCCAAGTCACATATATTGACTAAGCTTAGAGTTTGTGGAATAAGGACTTGAGAGTTAAGTCGTGTAGAAGCTTAGCTCTACATAAGATCTGAAAATGTTTTTGTGAGATTTCATTTTCCACGACAATTTCGGCAGCGCCATTCTGATGTAATTAGGTAGATATGTACAATACCTACTTAATTTTAGCAGTGAATGTGCTAGACTTCAATTATATGTTGTCCTACTACTGTACCAGCGTTTTTAATAGTCCTCTGCAGGATGTAGGCCTACTCACAAATGGTGATTGGGCCATATCTACCACGCTGGCCCAGTGCGGGTTGGTGGATTCACGGACGCCGTCGAACTTCTTCTACGGGAGTTTGAAGGTTGCCCCACGATGTTTTCCTTCACTGAAAAGCCAGTGGTATGGAATTCCGTGGTGTCAACAAATAGATATATATATATATGTATATATATAACTCTTGATTTTTTTTAATCACCCAAGCCCACTGCTAGTTGGTAGCGTGCCCAGCATGCTGGCAACATATTATTATAATACTCTTGATTGTGTGCACTAATACTATTAACTACAACAAATGATACAAAGTAGATACTTATCTTAAATTTGTACCACATATGGCGGCCTTATCGCTGACAGCGATCTCTACCAGGCAACCACTGAACGGAAAGAGATCACAAACAATAAATGGGAGGTACAAGCACAACTGATAATAATATAAATGTAAATGTCTCACTCGCCTTGCAATCATGAGGTCGTGGGTTCAAATCCTGGTCCCGTACCAATGAGTTCTTTGGAAATTATGTACGGAATTTAACACCACTGGCTTTTCGGTGAAAGAAAACATCGTGAGGCAACCTGCATACGTCCGTAGAAGAAATTCGATGGCGTAATGTGAATCCACCAACCCGCACTGGGCCAGCGTGGTGGATATGGCCCAATCACCCCTTTGTGGGTAGGCCTACGTCCTGCTGTGGACTATTAAAAAAGCCTGGTACAGTACAGTACAGTACAAATGTCCTACGCTACGCTAATAATTATGTTAATGAATATTAATATTTCTAATTGATAATGTAAGCAGTCGATTAAACGCCTCGCCGCAGAGCTGCCGCCCGCGCCGCCATGTTCAGTGTTCACCCGATCGCTGGGACAGCCGCCTTCTCGCGAGCAATATGTCATCTTTTGGGGGCCCGTGCGTGGGAACGGGGAGCGAAACCTTTTGTTTATTTATTTTATTTTTGCAGGAACGTACAGTTGATACATTTTTCTAGTATTTTTAGTACGCCAAAAACATTTCGTGAATGAAAAATTGACAAATATAATAATTATGTAGCAGTTTTTTCGTAAACCCGATCGTCGCCGTCGCTTTTCACCATCGATTTTTTTAGTATTTTTAGTACGCCAAAAACATTTCGTGAATGAAAAATTGACAAATATAATAATTATGTAGCAGTTTTTTCGTAAACCCGATCGTCGCCGTCGCTTTTCACCATCGATTTTTTTAGTATTTTTAGTACGCCAAAAACATTTCGTGAATGAAAAATTGACAAATATAATAATTATGTAGCAGTTTTTTCGTAAACCCGATCGTCACCGTCGATTTTTTTTAGTATTTTTAGTACGCCAAAAACATTTCGTGAATGAAAAATTGACAAATATAATAATTATGTAGCAGTTTTTTCGTAAACCCGATCGTCGCCGTCGCTTTTCACCGTCGATTTTTTTTAGTATTTTTAGTACGCCAAAAACATTTCGTGAATGAAAAATTGACAAATATAATAATTATGTAGCAGTTTTTTTCGTAAACCCGATCGTCGCCGTCGCTTTTCACAGTTTTCACACAAATTTTAATTCTTTTATTAGTTTTCTTAACCATAAAGAAAAATATTTCAAAGCTCACAACACATTTGAGTACATTCTTTACTTCTTTTACCTCATGGTGTACCTACTTATGTATTAGAGTGATTATCATAGAAATAGGAAATATGTTGTTTTTAAACTTTCGCGATTTGAACACATTATTATTATATACTACGGGACTAATCGCGCACTAAAATTACGAGATAAATAAATACTTCATCATCCCGACGTTTCGGCCGAGTTGCATCGACCGTGGTCACGGGTAGACTGGAAAGGAAATAGGAAATAGAGAGATCAAAATGAACTTAAAGTAAAGTTCATCAAATTGAAAGTAGTAGGGTAAAGGCGGGATAGATGCCCTACTTTTTGAAAATTACTCCTAATTTAAAAAATATTAATTTTATTTAAATAATTTCTATAAATGTACCTAGTTTAATTCTTTATGTTTAACTGTAATTTGTTTTTTTGGACCTATAAATTACAGATTTTGTAGATTTTAGCTTTTTGTGGATCTCCATTTTTGAGGATAGATGCCTACCCGTATGGATAGTTGCCCCACCATGAAAATACTAACAAGGATAGATCCCCTTCATACTGTAAAATTATAATATTCATAATATTTTGTATTTGTCTTTATTTTATTTATAATGAAAAGCTTTTTGCAATTTTTTTAATGTTTTAATTGTCATCGTTACAATTTAATTCTAAATATGAGATGAAATAAAATTAAATTCTAAAAGCATTCTTCTTATAAAATATTAATTATTAAGTTTCAATTTGCATAATCATAGAAGTCATTATTTAAAAAAAATTATAACAACACAATTAAATAAAGATCTTCATATTGTGATTCTACTGAAAAGATACTTAGCCGGATAGAGCCTTCCGTTTTCCACATCTTGAGCAATAATTTCTGAACAGTGTCCAAGAACATACTCGAGCTCGCACTCCTTCTTTTCTTTCGTATTTTCGTGGCATAGTTCTGCTACAATCAGTAAAAAGTCTAAATATAAATATACATAAAAATATAACAGAACATAAAAATATGTTCAAAGCCCATAGAATACAATAAGGGTGAATGGAGGGATAGATGCCCCTAGGGGCACCTATACCGCGAAAAATCAGGGCAACTATCCCTTTTGATAGGAATACTCGTAGATGTCCAAGTTATTTTTTAAATAAATAAAAAATAAAAGAGCAACTATTTACATCTAGATGCATACTTGATGAATCAGTATATTGACGTAATAAGAAATATAACGGAATTAATAACTACTTATAAAGTTATACAACAGCAAATACTTTCTTGTAAAACTTTGACGTGTTCGCTAAGTTCGCCGCGGAGATGAAATGAAGCTTGTGCTATGGCGGCCAGAGACTGATATACTACATAATAATATACTTATTTTTAAATACATACTTATATATATAGTAACTATAAATAACACCCAGACACAGAGCAAACACTTATTGTTCATCACATAAATATTTGCCCTGGGTGGGGATCGAACCCACGCCTCCTTGACCCAGAAGTTAGGGTCACTAACCACTGAGCCACCGAGGCAGTCATCTAACTCTGTACAATACAATACCTACCTACCTAATACAATTTTAATAGCTACAGAACACCGCCGCGTAAGTTTCAGTCGCGCTTGCCCGCAGTATTTTTTTTTCAGAGGGGTTGGTTACAAACAACCAATTACGGTAGGGGCGGTGAAGTGCACTTGCCACACTTGATAGATAGTTTAGTTACCACCACCAAGCCAAAGGGTCGTCCTACGCACGATAAATCATTTTTTTAATTGACTCCATCTTGGAGTACATAAATATTTAGCGATTTTTTATTTAATTGACTCCTACAGTTTGGAGTATTTAGCCATGGAAATACTTTTTCTGACGCGCGTGTGTTGCCAGTGCGCATGCCCTAAACGTTAATTTAATTAGTGAACAAATGGTTTGTGATACTGTGATTTTTGTGTTTCTGTTTTTGAATTTTGTGACGCTATTGGATTTTAATTTTGGATTGCTATTAATTTAAGGTTAGTATGAAGGTTTTTTCATTAGTTATATATGTGGCTTTTACTATGTTAGAACTCTAAACTAAAATTAGCAAAACGTGTAGGTACCTATATACTCGTAGATGTCTATGTAAGACTATCGGTACCTTAAGTAGGTATACAAAATAACGATGTATATATAATTCCTACTTAAGTAGGTACTAAACTAATCATCGATGTGAAAATTTAAATTCCTGTTTTCAAGCTTTTACCAAATCAGATAATTATAATATTAATTTTAAATCTTTCAGAATGATTAGGTACAAATACAAAATATTTGTACAAATACAAATATACAAAATATTTATTTTCCTTAAAATATGTACAGATCCAGATTGACAATAGTCCCCGCACTAAGGCTAGCCTGTATCGCGGGAAACTGGGTACTTCCTTTATTTTCCCCAAATGGGTCAAATGCAAAAAATAAGGTTCTAGCTACGTATAGAGTATTTTTGATTTCGATTGTTTAAAAAGTACGTCTTACAACGTACCCTGAAATAATTTGTTTTTATTGTGACCTCTTCGGACACCAACGCAACCAAAGGGCCTAGACTATACCATAGCAGCACGGAGCGAAGATGTGCGGAGGTGCAGGAGCACCACAATTTAAATACCACGTTGTTTAATTAAGAACAAAACAATGCCATGAGCCGAATGCTGTTATTATTAGATATTTTTTCGCTGAACAAATACAACTTTATGTCAACTCTATATTGAGTTTACGGACTACAATGCAACTTAGATCTGAAAATTTACGACCTCTCCGAATTGGTAGAGTCTGTAGGTACCTCAGCTCGATTCTGATAGGTAAACAAACTAAAGCAGTACTTAGTCAAGTACAGAAATGGTCAAACTCTAACTCGATTGTCTTGATAAATATTGTAAGTAGGTAGGTAGGATAAAATTAGTAGATCAATTTTACTGAAATAATGGCGCTACCGACTTCAATCGTACAAAATTCGAATAGTTCGCTCGAGTCAATTTATGTTATTTTTAGATTCTTGATTTTTCAAAAACCACTCAACTAATTTCGATAAAAATGAAATGAGACTATCTTTGAAGTATGTGTAATACGAAAGAAAAAAAATAATCAATCTGAAGTTCAATCGGAAGTTCATTATTGGCGGAGTAATCGCGTCACATGCATACATACAAAAAATAAATACATACAGTCGAATTGAGAATCTATTTTTATGTGCTGCAATATGCTCATAACAAAAAAAAATGTTGTTCCATAGAAAAATATCGTTCACCCGCGACAAAATGTATGGAATAGCTGATTTTTTTTTGAGTTTTGACAAAAGTCGCACAACAAAAGTTGTTAGTTTTGATGTACAGAATAAGCCCCTAAAAGGATGCTAATTGATTAGGAATAACCCTGTATACATATATGTTAAATACATATTTATATGGATATTAGGTTAGTATTAGTAACACCCAGACACAGAGCAAACACCTATGTTTATAACAAAAATACTTGCTCTGGGTGGGAATCGAACCCACGCCTCGTTAATCCAGGAGTCAGGGTCACTAACCACTGGGCCACTGAGGCAGTCCCCGAATCGAATTGTCTTCCAAAATTGGCCGAATAGTAGTGTAACTTACATATAGTCATATAGTCATTTATTCATAACACCATTTGTTACAAGTCCAATGAGTAAACATTACATTAGGGCACTATACAATAAGCATAGCACGAAAAAATAAAAAAATAAAAGAACTTGACAATTACCAAATTAGTCACAAAATCTTAAAACATTTCAGGTAATTTCAAAAAGTCATTTACGTCATAAAATAGTTGCTCATGTAGCCAACATTTTAATTTATCCCTAAACGACCCAGCGGAAGGTGCATCCCGGACTTCTACGGGTATTCGGTTGTATATAGCGGGCCCACCAAAATATACAGACCTCTCCGATTTCGCCAGCCTATGAGAAGGCGTCACCAGTTGATTTTTTCTAGCATTGCTTCTTAAAAGAATAGGTCCCTTTCCTCTCAAATAATTCTAAATGGTTGTGCGTGAAAAGGGCTACCTCATACGTAGCGGATCGTGTGTATAAACCCTAATGGCACAGCTAGGTATAGGCCGAATCAAACTTAAAGGCGTCTGTGAACACGAGGTGAGTGGCGAGTCGTTGCTAGGATTTGGGAACAGGCTTGATAAAAAAAAATTTAGTCAGTCAGACGGACTATCAAAAAATATTAGATATTTTTTGTTGTCAATTAAACAAACATTGATGAAGATAATAGTCCGTTAAAGTTCCGCGTGACGTCACAAGTGCCATACAAATGTAGAGACTTCTGTAATGTAAGAGAGGCGACGTCACGACCCCCACTCCCAAACTTGTACAAGGTTTATCTAGCATTCATTGTTTGATTGACAAAAGAACAAGATTATTTTTTTGCAAAAATTAGCATGACCGACTTCACCCGTGTACAGAATTCGCGAGTATTTCGCCCGGATCGATGTAACATTTTTCACATTATTGTTGATTTATCAAAAATGGCTCAGCCGATTTCGATAAAATTTTAATGGGACCAATTCCGAAGTATACTCTTTCCAACAAAAAAAGAATTATTGAAATCGGACTGTTATGCGTGGTTATACATAAAAAAAAAGAAAAAAAATATACGCGTCGCGGTGGTGCGTCGGTCAAAAAATACGTGCCCCATATTTTTGAACTCATGGACTAATTATAGTGATTTGTTTACTCAGTCATCTTACTCTAAAATTCCCAAAGAAATAAGAGATCTAAATATTGGCATGTTTAAAAGTAAATTGAAATGTGTGTTAACCCAAGAATGCAATTATGAAATTGCAGAATTCCTCAGTGATAAAATATTCTTAGCACTGATACAAACATAACCACCACCACCACCACCTGACACCTGAAGCACCTGACCTCTTCAACATAAGTTTTTAATTGTTAACTTATTTTATCTGTTATTGACATAATTATCTTGACAACTTTAGTTTTTTTTGACATTTTTAATTCTATTGATATTTTTAATTTTCTTTGATATTCACAAATTTGTTTTTGACTTTGGTACTTGACATTTTTATTGTATTTATTTGTAAATTCTAATTTAATTGCTCAGAGCAAATAAAACAAACAAACCGTACTAGAATTATTAAAACGAACTTAATTAAAATCATACCTACTAATTCTTAGTAAATTTCCTAGTATTTATTAATTCAACTCATTCTCACTCAACCAAAATATTGTGAATACTCATAATCACATACTTATTTCATAATTAAAATAATCTAATAATATTACTATCATTCTACGCCTTTCAAGAACCAAACCATATAGGAACCAAAGTTACCGACATAGCCCAGCGGATTGGCAAGTTGCCAGTAGGCAGGGCACATAGCACGGAGGACTGATGAAAGATGAGATCGAAAAGTTCTCGTGTCGAGATCACGTCTTGGTAAGAGCAGCGTACGACGTCCACAAAGTGGACGGATGACCACTAAGACCGCAAGCCAGACGCAAGCCGCTTCCAACCGTTCTTATTGGAGATCAATTAGGAGATGCCTATGTCCAGCTGTTGATTTCTGTTGGGAACTCGGTCCTTGAAGTCGTTGACTCGTACGTCTACCTAGGACAAGTAGTCCAGCTAGGTAGGTCCGACTTCAAGAAAGAGGTCAATCGCCGAATCCAACTCGGCTGGGCAGCGTTAGGAAAACTGCGTAACGTCTTCTCGTCCGACATATCTCAGTGCCACAAGTCGAAAGTTTTCGATCAGTGTGTGTTGCCAGTGATGACTTATGGCACAGAAACGTGGTCTCTCACTATGGGCCTTATTAGTAGGCTCCAAGGAGCCCAACGAGCAATGGAGAGGGCTATGCTCGGAGTCTCTCTGCGAGATCGAATCAAATGAGGAGAGACGAACCAAAGTTACCGACATAGCCCAGAGGATTGGCAAGTTGAAATGGCAATGGGCAGGGCACATAGCAAAGTCAAAGTCTTGCCGGCAAAGCAGGTGTAAGGATAACCTCATCATCATCGCGCTGGATGCAAGCTGCTACCAGCCGGTCTTATTGGAGATTGTTAGGGGAGGCCTATGTCTAGCAGTGGACGTCATATGTCTGCAGAAGATGTCCAGCTGTGGGGCGCTATGGTTGAAATGACGAGAGGAAGACTATAATAAGCAGTGGACTTTTTCTACAGTTTGATTTGATATGAAAGAAAGAAAGAAAGAAAGAAATTTATTTGCAACAAAAATAATAGGTACAATAACAACAATATACAACAAAACAAATCAAACAATATGATGATGTCTCACCTTGAAATATCGATGCTATGAGGAGTTCCTCGTGGACCAACTGCTTTCACACTAGTTGACATCCAAAATACGTATTCCTAATGGCACAAATACGTACAACTATGTACAATTTATTTTTTTAGCTATCCTTGTGACACAACTTTGAGGAAGGAATCAAGAATGGAGTTGCCCTAACGACGAAAAAAACCTGGATACCCACCGCACATAATACGGCGGATTAGTGTTGTTACTACCACACTACACTTATCGATTTTCCCGTACCTATCGATAAAACTATCGACACAAATTAATGGACATGTCCACAAAATGTATGAAGGCTGGTATAATAATAATCAAAAATTCTAACCACAGCACTTGTTACATTTCGAGAAACTTCATATTTTTTGAGTCTATTACATCAGTTCAAAATATAAAAGAGTAGACCATTGCTGTCTTCACAAAAGTGATAAAGCTCAAAGAGAGATATGATATCTTTCAGATGACAGCTATCAATATTACGGAAATAATCAACTTTTAAGTTTGAGCTGTCACATCAAATGTAGATCTTTTTAAGCTCTATCACTTTTGTAAACACAGCAATGGTCTAGGGTCAATAGTTACACAGATTTTGCACTTTAAAGTTTGACAGCTGTCATCTGAAATGTAGGTCTCGTTGAGTTCTATCACTTGTGTCAAGTCAGCAATAGTCTAGCTTTAATAGTTACGGAGATATTCCACTTTTAAGTTTGACAGCTGTCATCCGAAATGTAGGTCTCGTTGAGCTCTATCACTTGTATCAAGAGAGCAATAGTCTAGCTTTAATAATTACGAAGGTATTTCACTTTTTAGTTTGACAGCTGTCATCCGAAATGTAGATCTCGTTGAGTTCTATCACTTTTGTGAAGACAGCAATAGTCGAACTTCGATGGTTACGGAGATAATCCACTTTTAAGTTTGACAGCTGTCATTTAAAATATAGATCTAATTGCGCTCTGTCACTTTTGTGAAGTCAACAGTAGTCTAACTTCGATAGTTACGGAGATAATTCACTTTTAAGCTTTGACAGCAGTCATGAGAACAATCTAATAGATCTCATTGAGTGTTATTACTGCTATTAAGACAGTAATGGTCTAGCTTCGATAGTTACGGAGATAATATTACTTCTAAGTTTGACAGCTGTTACTTTCACACCTGTCATACCATTTTACTTGTATTAATTCTGGAATGACAGTTGTCAAATTTGACATGAAAAGTGAAATGAAATAAAAATTCAAAATTTTAGCAAATCAATAAAAACTAACCAAAATATCGATAGTTTTTTTGATATAATAAGAACATCGCTATTGTTTTTCGACTCAATATGGCGGACCAGGCACGCGCGACAAGTCACGAAAAATATAGACACTGTAGCGAAACTGTGCTGTATAATGTTGGTCTATTCTTATTACGTACATTTGAAAGAGACGCCTATATGATTATTATTTCGGTTTTTAAACTATTACATGTCAAAGTAACTAATGTCATTACACCATCTCCATTCTTGATTCCTTCCTCATTGTGACACAACTACAATCAAAATCTATCACACACACTACCGTCAAAGAATATATAATAATTTAGCTTTTTATAGTATAATACTACGTACGTATGTGTAAAAATGTAAGATACATAGCTTCGATCAAGCTTTCCAAACACTTTCTCCGAAAAATATGTAAGTACTCTTACTAGTACTTACCACCCAAAACCTCCCTTGGAGAGATATATCTATAGGCGCCTACAAGTGCGAGGGTGGCGTAGTCAGTTTACGGCTATGACCATGCTTTTCAGTTTTCACGGATTTGTTTTTAGGGTTCCGTACCTCAAAAGGAAAAAACGGAACCCTTATAGGATCCCTTTGTTGTCCGTCTATCCGTATGTCAAGACTCTTTATCTCGGGAACGCGTAAAGATATCGAGTTGAAATTTAAACTGTATAGGTATAGGTCTCTTGCAGTTGTGTAAAAGAAAACTTCTCAGTTATTGCATAAAAAAGTTAGATGTCGTAAAAAACCGCAAAACACTCACAAAAAACAAAACCTACAGGGTACTTCCCGTTGACGTAGAACTATGAAATTTGGCGAAAAGCATTGTCTCAGAGTACACGTATAGGAAAAAATCTGAAAACTGTAAATTTTTACTTAAATCACAAAAAAATAGGGCCTACATTCACAAAATATGGGTTCAAAATTCAAGGTGAGTATATCGTATCATGTAAGGTATCATACAAAAGAACTTCATTAAGACATGTTAAAACAGGTTTTTCATTATTTTAACAATGTGTTTTAAGAAAAGTGAAATAAAAAACTTTTTTGTCGATGATAGTATAGTATAGAGATTTTAACAACTTACTTCCCAATTTTGTGAAATTTACTGGATTTGTACGGAACCCTCGGTGTGAGAGCCTGACTAGCACTTGTCTGGTTTTTTAAATTTATTCTAACTGATTTTAAAAGTTGATTATATTGCTTAGATGAAGGGATGGAGGCTAGGTGATACATTGGATAGATCAAATTAAAATTGTCTTAACAAGGTAGTACCGAAAGTCCAAGTTGAAAGCCGAATAAATTGAGTATAGTTCTTGAAAAACCCTACTATTATTATAAACGCTAAAGTTTGTGAGTATGGATGTTTGTGATTCTTTCACTCAAAAACTACTGAACGTATTTAGATGAAACTTTGCAATAATAATGCTTATATATCTGAATAACACATAGGCTATATACATAAATGTTTGCTCTGTGTCTGGGTGTTATTTAGTTACTATCTGTATAAGTATGTATTTAAAAATAAGTATATGTAGTATATCGGTCTCTGGCAGCCATATCACAAGCTTTGCTTAGTTTGGGGTCAGAGGCCGTGTGTAAGATGTCCCAAAAATATTTATTAATTTATCAACAATATATTTACTTATATTTACTCCCCAAATAACGTTCCAGTAGGACTTGGGAGTACGAAAAGGTTACATTAGTAGGTACTCCCATTTCTAAGACGTAGCAATCCGTAGTATGCATAGTGTAGCCGTAGATTGTCTAGATAGATATTTCTTATCCATTTATCCATCCATCAGCTACAAGACGTCCGCTACTGACCATAGGCCCATGGATCTCCAATAAGTCGATATTTCGCGTCACTCCAACTGGTAGCTCATTCCGTTAATTAATAGGCAGAAATTAGTGGTACACGATCTGAAGCTAGGCACACACGATGCGATGATCGCATCTGTTCATCAGATCAGTGGAGCGGGGGCCTGATCCGTAGTTAACCATTGCCGGCAGGTATGTAGGTACTGCAATGGTTCGCTTGTTTGGACCACCTCGATGATTTAACTGAATATAACCCGCGTAATTCTTATTGAAGTAAGTTGATAGCGGCTTGCATCCAGCATGATACTGCGGTCTTAATGAGGTCTTCCGTCCACATTGTATGCGTCCTACGCTGCGCTTGATGGTACGTGGTCTCCACTCGAGAGCGTTTGGACCCCATTGGGTCATCTGCAATCCGTGAAGATATCCAAATTGAACAATGATGGAGGCAGGACATTCCAATCCCTGGCGATCCGCATTATGAAGGAAGAAGCGAATCGCTTAGTACGAGCAGATGGTACGTCGACTATGTAGGTGTGGTGTGTCGCAAACACACCTTTAGTTTGACTATTTTATAGTCTGTGGTGGAACGTGGGCACAACACTATTTTAGTCGTACAAAAACTGATCCACGTCCCAACACTACACAGAGAGTGCTCCTTTAAGTCTTTTTTTCTCTAATCTCTTCACCAACTGACTCTGCTATAATTAGGATGTTTACCGCCGCTAATTATAAGAGTAAACATAAGTTATATCAGTTATCCGTCTTAGTGACAAAATACAAACGTTATTCTGCAACAACGTTGTTTTCTTCGGACCGCCTCCTCGAGAGTTCAAACATTCAAGAAAAGGGACCTGCGACTGACCTCAGCCGCATTCTAGATCCCAAATAGGGATGGTATTTATGCGACTTCCGGCTTGTTCTGTTGTAAAAAGGAGTATAATTATTGTAACTATATTTTAATTTTTATAAACTGACTGTGTCTGTGTTGCTGCAACTGACATGCTATAAGTAGCCAACAAATGATCTGAAATCTATTATTTTATTTATTTATTTTTAGCCGTTATTGTCCCACTGCAGGGCAAAGGCCTCCCTTCCCTCTTTCCATATTTCTCGATCGAGAGCTTTGGTGTTCCATCCACTGCAGTGGGAATCAAGCTCGTCTCGCCATCTTTTTTTGGGCCTACCGAGGGGTCTCTTGATGATGGGTGTCCACATTGTACAGGTTTTGGCCCACAGATCTTCGTGCATGCGGCAGATATGTCCGGCCCAATTCCATTTCAGACTTCCAGCCTTCTCTCCGACATCTAGGATCTTGGTTTTGGAGCGCAGTTCTGAGTTTCTGATACGGTCAACCAACCTCACTCCAAGAATGCTGCGCTCCATAGCTCTTTGACATACCCCGAGCTTGGACCTTTCATGTTTAGTCAGAGACCAAGACTGTGCGCCGTAGGTGAGTATGGGGAGAATGCGTATGTCCATAAGCTTTTTCTTTAGTGATGGTGGTAGGTTACCTTTCATGAGGTCTTTCATCGACCAATAACTCTTCCAAGCGCTATCAGTGCGCCGCGCAACTTCCATTTCCTGACGCGCTTGGAAAGAGACTATTTGGCCGAGATAAAGGTAGCTTTGGACATACTCAATCTCGATCCCCTCTACATCGATCTTGTTTTCTGTGCTGTTCGTCATGAGCTTGGTCTTCGACATATTCATACTAAGTCCAACTTCGAGGCATGCATGATGTAGATCTTTTATCATTGAGCTCAAATCTAGGGCGGTGGAAGCAAAAAGGACGATATCATCGGCAAAACGGAGATTGGTAAGCCTCCGTTCACCGACAACGATGCCCTTGTTTTTCCATTTGTCTACTAGTGTCCTGAAAGCTTTTTCTAAGGTGGCTGTAAAAAGTTTGGGTGACAACGGATCTCCTTGTTTGACGCCTCTTTTTACATGGAAGAATGGTCCGGTGGTGTGAAGCTTTATGGCTGCTGTGCTATTTTGGTAAATATGTTGTAGTAAGTTGATGTAAGTTTGATGTATTTTTTGTTGAAACTGAAATCTAACTAATATAAAAATAATTGGTGACGTTGGAACTCATATTGCAATAATTCTGTCCTAGAAAGCGGAACAACAAGGCAGCCCCATCCCGACTTCCCGCAGCCATGCCAAGGAGGGACTACAAGCGGCGGAGGCTGTGATCCCGCCCCTGCGCGGAGCGATGCGCGGCGGCGAGAGGCGGGCCGATGGAGTGCTACGTGCCCAACAACCCGCAGTACGGCGCGTGCTGCCCGCGCGTCTGTTGCGACCCGCTGCAGTGCCCGGCGCTGCACGACATCGACCTCGACCACTGCTGCCAGGTAACGTCAGTCACCTCAGCCAGCCACAGTCAGGCAGTCAGTCAGCCACATGCCAGGAACTACCCGCAGTTCTGCGCGAGCTGCCCGCGTGTCTTCTGCGACCCGCTGATGTGCCCGGCGCTGCACGACATCGACCTCGACCATTCCTGCCAGGTACCGTCAGTTATACCATCTGCCAGGAACAACCCGCAGTTCGGCGCGAGCTGCCCGTGCGTCTTCTGCGACCCGCTGCAGTTCCCGGCGCTGCACGACATCGACCTCGACCATTCCTGCCAGGTACCGTCAGTTATACCACCTGCCAGGAACAACTCGCAGTACAGCGCGAGCTGCTCGCGCGTCTGCTGCAACCCGCTGCAGTGCCTGGCGCTCAAGCACAGCTGCCAGGTACCCGCAGTTGTACCACCTGTCAGGTACAACCCGCAGTTCGGTGCGTGTTGCCCGCGCGTCTGCTGCGACTTACTACAGTGTCCGGCGCTTGACCACTGCTGCCAGGTACCCGCAGTTATACCACCTGCCAGGAACCACTCGCAGTTTGGCACGTGCTGCCCGCGTTTGCTGCGACCCGCTGCAGAACTCGACCTCTGCTGCCTGGAACCTTCAATCTGCCAGGGCTACCTCGCAGGTGGCAGACAGTGTGGTGAATATACTATATACCCAAAAATCTGGCAACACCCATCAGTCAGTATGTGCGTCATGCGTCAGAATATCGCGTGCTGCTCTATGCGTTTTCCACAATTTCCCATAGCAGTGCCCGGTGACGTCAACCACCACTGCTTAGCACTGTTCCTTTATCTTTACACTATTTAGCAGTTTGTAGCACGTCAACTTCTACATCCTTTCTGTTTTATTCGCTCTGTTCCAATCCGCAAGTAATCTGCTTGCCCGGTACTAAGCCGAAAGGGGCAGGCGCGGATCCAGACGGGGCGTCATGGGGGACATGCTCATGAACCATGTCGATATTTCAGCTCACTTCAAATTTAAGAGAGGCTAAGTAAAGAGTCAAAGTATTTCTTAATTTGAACTGGTGAAGTATGGAAAATATCTAAGTTATGGGAGATGTTATTGTAGGAGAGAAATATATTTTCCCGGTTACCAACTTGTACAGAAACACAATATCCGCTACTTTACGTCTGTGCTCAAGAGTGTACATATTGAAGTGGTGGAGTCTGGAATCGTAAAAAGAAAGACGACGGCAGAGATTGTTCGCGAATGAGATATGATAGAGAAATTGTTTTTGGAGCCTTTCTAAGCGGTTAATGTGCACTGCATAGGAAGGGTTCCAGATTGGACTACAGTATTCCAAAATCGATCTGACATAGCAATTAAACAGAATTATTGGGATTTCGGGATCCTTGAAAAATTTAGTTTGCCTAATTACAAAGCCCGCCAATCTTGAGCCTCTTCTAATTATAACTAGAATCAATATGATCCCGAAAATCAGCTTAGCATCCACAACCACACCCAAGTCTCGTACTTAAAATCTAATCTTTGTTGAAAAATATGCGGAAAAATTTTCGCGCTCGCTTCACTCGCGCTATTTAAATGTTCGGTTCTTTTCTTTCCTTATATATGATGACACTTTCAAACCTAACTTTTACTGATAAAATATCGAAAATTTTAAGCTAACTACTATGCGCTCAATGGGCGCGAATCCAACGACAGGTCATAGGACCAAGTCGGTATTTTGCCAGGCGATGGTTTTTACTTAGTCAACTTCATACATTTGAATTTTCTTGCTTGCTATGCTCTCTTTTGCTCATTACTATTTTATAGTTACTGAAATTAACGTAAAACATTCGCTGCTTTGCTTTTCTTTTTGAAATGATTGTAAAAACTGACAAATGTTCGTGCTCTACAGTCTCTACACATACAGGAATTATAGCATTGGAGTGCTCTCTTTTGCTTTAAATTAATTTGATATCAATTTTGAAGTTACTAATAAACAAATTGAATTTTGTTCGCACTCTCTGCACTCGCGTTAAACTTTTTTTGTAATTACTAATAAGTGATAAATTTTCTAACTTGCTGCACTCGCGCATTTTAGCAAGTGCGATAGCTGCTTTGCATATCTATTTTAATGTTACTGAAAAAAGAAAAAAAACTGAAACTGAAACCCAAATATTTTGCGCATAATAGCATTTTTTGCGTTTCTCAGCTGTTTCAAAATTATTGAAATAACGATAAAAATTCAAAAAAATTGCCACGAACAAAAGACAGCTTGTTTTGCACAAAGCTTTTTTAAAATTTTGAAAAAAACTATCATTTTTGCGCTCCCTCCGCTCTTGCTTTTTCGAAATTGTTTTTTCTTTACCTTGTTTAAAATCTCGGATCGAAACAATTTATTGAAAAAAACGTAAGAAGTATTCACTTGAGTCGTGTAATTTCCATCCACTAATTAGTCACCTACAGTTTGATGACCCTCCACCCCTGAGTCAATGGCTGGTTTCGCCCTTGAAAGGAGGTGATTTAGACCGTCACTATGGACAGTTTTTACTAAGTATAGCGCCAACACGTTGTTAGTAGTTTAATTCTCAGTTGCTACGCGGAATCGACAAAATGGATGAAACAGAGATTTTTTTCTCGAATTCTGGTTTGGCTCCATTAGCCAAAGTTGTTCATAATGATGATCTGTATCACCTCCTTTCGGCATAGTACATTAGTTGTGGATAATCCTGTATAAGTCCTACAGTATGATGTATGCTGCTTGCGCGTCTGCAGACACTGCTAGGTACCCATTATTAGGTATGTCCCAATACATCAAATAGATCTATTTTCTTTTGCGGAGTTTACTACCTGCGCGACTTCACAAATCTAACATCACCATAAACTGCTGTCAAAACATTTTCTTACAAAAAATACAATTTCAGCAAGAAAACGAGAACTGCTGTCCAGAGAATGGCGAGGACCTGAACGCACTGAGCTCCTCCATCGCACCCTGCGACGTCACCCTCGAGGATGTGAGCGGAGGAGAGCCGTGGACTTCCGAAGACATGGGCTCCTTCTCCTTGCCTGCTCTAGAGCTGGACCCACTGCCCTCGCTGTTCCCGTTCTCGCCATGCAGCGGGTACAAGTGAGTATAATAATTATTTTTTCCAAAAATGGCATGACCGACTTCAGCCGTGTACAGAATTCGCAAATATTTCGCACCGATCGATGTAGCATTCTTCACATTATTGTTGATTTATCAAAAACGGCTCAGTCGATTTCGATAAAATTTAAATGAAAGCAATCACAAAGTAAACACTTTTCAATAAAAAAAGACCAAGACCAACCCTATCCACGAAAGGCGATTGGGCCATGTCCACCACGCTAGCTTAGTGCGGGTTGAAAGATAGGTAGAATCGAAGTAGCGCTGAAAGCAAAGATTGACTGGTATTTCTTAGCGATAACCTAAGTTAAACTGTGTTCAACACAGCCAGACTTTTTTTTTTATTTCGAATAGGTTCGCGTTTGACTACACTACAGTTTTCAGGTGGGTGACCGTGAGCCATATTTACAGCGCTGCCGTGGTTCGGATGCCACGCTATATTGTGGGGCCTGGACTCGCGGTAGATTTGTCATCATTATTAATTCATCCTGTCAAAAATTAATCGAGCGTAAAAGTAGGTGCTTAGCAATGATTAGATAGTTATCTGATCCCTCAGGATTCATCACGGAATACTAATCGGTAGTAACTTGATATTTAAGGGAAGTGCCGCAGCCGGTTTAACCACCGTTAACTGTCGGTTAGCATTGCATTTCCGTTCAGTATTAGTATTTATCAAGGTTAGCTAGAACTGGTGTACTAAGCCGAAAGGAGGCCATTCAAACCATCATTATGAACATCTCTTTTTTGGGGACCATCCCAAATTTTAGAAAATAAATCAGCATTACGTCAATTTCGAGTTACAATTTAGTTTATATATATATATATACACAAAAAAAAAACAGCTTTCCATACATTTTGTCGAGGGTGAACGATATTTTTCTATGGAACAGCTTTTTTAAATTTAATAAGTTGTTAGTTTTGATGTATTGTATTTCAATTAATTTTACATCAAATTATATATGTATATATATATATATACTAGTTTTTACCCGCGGCTTCGCCCGCATGATACCTATTATGATTTTTTTGCCATCCCATAGGAACCCTTTATTTATCCGGGATAAAAAGTAGACTATGGCACGTTCCGTCTTTCAAATCCGATCAAAAAATAAAACAAAAAACGATTTGACGGTTGTTCGATTCGACAGTTGATTTTTTTGACATTTCTTGAAGCGCACCCTAGAATAGTTTCTCAGAGTTCACAGATCTTAATACTTATCGTTATATTATGAACAATTTACGCAATATCATTATAATTTATAGCCTATGTGTTATTCTGATATATAAGCTATATTATTGCAAAGTTTCATCTCAACCCGTTCAGTAGTTTTTGCGTGAAAGAGTAACAAACATCCATACATCCATCCATCCATCCATCCATCCATCCATCCATCCATCCATCCATCCTCACAAACTTTCGCGTTTATAATATTAGTAGGATATTGTTAGTATATATTGTTTTATATATATACTAGCTGCCCGCCCCGGCTTCGCCCGGGTACGACTGGTTAAAAAAGACATTTTATAAGTATTGTGCTTATATACCTACCAAGTAACGTTACACACATGCGCACAGTTATTTTGGCGCGTTTTCATATTACATTAGCTTACCTATACGCAAATATTTTCACCATAGAACACCCACTAATAAACATAGGGCTCCCTTATTAGATCTTGTATAACACCGAATAAAACCTTTGCAAGAGGTTTGCATCCAGCTTCCATCAATGTATCCACCAAAAAATGAGGTTCTCAATTCGATTGTGTTTCATTTAGTATGTACATAATTATGTTATGCGATCATTCCGTCAATTAAATTTTGACTCTCAATAAAGTATTGTAGTCTTGAAATGTACCTATCTATTATTACGTCCACTGCTAGACATACCGGACGAACCGATAGGATGGGTTGAAAGCTACTCGTAGGTACCTGAATCGCGGGTGTTCCCGTAGTCTTAATCTGTTCAACTATTAACATAAAATAAAGATAGTATTGGCCATCTAAATAAAAGTAAGTTCGTATGGGTCGGGGGCTATACGTTATCTATGGCTCTGGTTTCATTGTTTTTAAACGGTTAGAATATTCAGTCCATCTACATTCTACCTACGTAAGTTAGTTGACGTTTCTACTATATACTTGTATTTGATCTTTTCTTCATTTGATAACTTTGTAAAATATTCGCCATCAGTTCTACTTCTACGAATTGTGTGCCCTATCTAAAGCCTCTACAACTTGCTAACCCAAAGAGCAAATTGAACCGATGGAAACGCTGGCATCCAACGTGATCTGGTGGTCTAGACCTGATCTTAGATTCACGTGGAGACCTTTTCTACGCTTGCCAATAGGTACATTGTCTACGTTCATGAACTTTAAGCCCTCATCGATCATTCGTTTTACGAACTATGTGTCAGTACCTATTAACTACACTACAACAGAAATTTTAAATCGTCGGTATGTCGGCTCGCCTTACTTAGGGCAAAGAAGATATAATGCTTAGGGGTAGATTTGGAGAACTAAATCTCAAGGTGTTACATAAATCAGCGCACTAATAGAGGTGGTACCTATATAGAGCCGTGGTGGTCAAGTGGTAGTAACACCTATCCTACAATCGAGAGTTGTTGGATTCAAATCCTAATCCCGTATCAATGAGTTTCTTTGGAACATATGTACGGAATTTCACAATGTCGTGTGGCAACCTGCATACCTATGTAGCTATGTACATCCGAAGAAGGAACTTGATGACGTATATCAACCAACCCGTACTGGGCCACCGTAATGGATATGACCCAATCACCCTTCGTAAACAGACCTGTGTTCTGCAGTGGACGATTAAAGAAGACTGGTATATAAACAGTACTTATAGGAATAGGGGTGATATAATACATGCACGACGCGACAGCGTTTATTTTTTTATATTTCTATGACTTAAAAAATTATCTAAGTGTTTCGGAATAGCCGATTTGAACGATTCAAAAAACAATTTACTTATACATATAAATTGAAACAGTCTTGAAAACAATATGATTTATTTGGATAAGGATTTAAACAGAAGTATGAATAACATGGTCGAATATTGGTCGGTATTTCTATTAACTTTTAAAAAGTAATAAGTTATTGTGACATAATGATAGTAGTTGGACATTATGGTATTGCGAAGTTTTTTTGTAGATATTGATATGTTCTTTAATATTGTAGAACAGACTTTTGTTCTATCATCAATAGTTTCCGCTGCGCATGCAACGAAAGACGTTTTAATTAAGACATTTTTTTACACGTTGGGTTACGTTACTTAAGTTTTAGTAAGGATTAGTAATCTTTTCTAGCAATAAATATAACTTATGTTTCTTAAAGTGAATGTAGCTTTGAAAGAATTTTTAAAATCGGTACAGTAGTTTTCGAGTTTATTCATTACAAACATACACACACACACACACGTAAATACAAACGTCCGCCGCGCGCCGGCCGGGCCGCTACCGCCCGCGCCGCACCGATATGTCCCTGCATTTTAAATCTGTAATATCTTCGAAAATATTCATTTAAATTATATGCTGTAAAAGGCCATATTGATCTATATTGAATGGACAATGTATTTAAGGTACTTAATTGGATAAGCATTAATTATGTATTGCTTAAAATAACTTTCTAAATAAGCCATTTTTTCCCGTAAAATGTAAAGGATAAAAAATGGTTATTGTGGGTTATTCTTAAGAGATACACATATACCATCGCGGACTTTTTTGTTGACCTTTTTGAGGTGTACAATACCGTAGTACATTATTTTGATTTATCTCGTGGGGTTCAGTCAGCGTTTGCAATGTAAGCGCAAAAAAATGTGTTTATTTACGACATCACATTAGAAACCTGTAAATTCATCAGTGTTCCTCTACAATATTATGCATGTATTATACATATAAACCTTCCTCTTGAAACACTCCATCTATTAAAAAAAAGCGCTTCAAAATCCGTTGCGTAGTTTTGAAGATTTAAGGACACATAGGGACGGACAGACAGCGAGAGCGACTTTGTTTTATACTATGTAGTGAAGTGATAACTTAATATACAGGGTTATTTCTAATTAATTATACATCAAAACGAACAACTTATTAAATTTAAAAAAGCTGTTCCATAGAAAAATATCGTTCACCCTCGACAAAATGTATGGAAAGCTGTTTTTTTTTGTTTTGACAAAAGTCGCAGAACAAACATTTGTTAGTTTTGATATACCACACCAATAACCCTGTATAGAACAGCAAATTTATTTTCTAGAAATTTGGCTTGGCAAGCAGTTGAGCAACATTCGAAGTAGGTGTTACCCAATTATTTGTCTAAGAACTTATGAATGAACTGTAATTTAGATCAGAGTTCACCAACGCTTGATCAAGTTAAACGTGTGATTACTGTATTCGAACAACGATTAAACTCGGGTTTTAGCCCCTAGTTCACCAACAGAAGTTTAATTTATCAACCGATGATTAAATCTTAAAAAGCTTTTTGAAGAAATTTTGCTGTTCAGCAAGCAAAAACCGTAGGTTAAATACAGTAATCAGACGTTTAACTTCAAGCGTTGGTGAACTCGGGGCTTAGTACCAGATCAAAAGTTAGCCTAATTACATAGGTCATTAAGGCTCTCGCCAAAGTTAGTTCAAAAATAAGTAGGTAGGTAATTGTATTTTTCACTGTTATGCTGATATTTGAAACGTAAGCTTTTTTTATTTACTTCACCAGTTATCCATAACAAGACAGTGTCAGGGGTATTTACAAAGATTTGACAGTTATATAGGTACATTATTATTATTATTTAACACGTAAGCTAAATCTTTATCTATTAATGTTATAATTCTGATAATGTTATAATGTATTTGTTGGTTTCTTTTTACATAACATATCAGCGATGCATCGTTAAAACTCACTTAAACTTAAACCAGTTATAAGTAGTTTAAAAGTCAGAGTATCATAAATAAACTGATAATACCCGGGTGAAACCTTAGGTGAAAGTTGGTATTAGAAAAATGCTCTTATTTTTATGTAAGAACTAAGTAAGTACATAATTACTAACATGTTTTTTTTTTCTATCAAACAATTAAAAACCAGAAATAAAAGGATTAACAAAATGTTTTGCTTCCATGCGAAAAGCGTTTCGAACTGTTTTGTAGGTATTAGAGAAAACTTCTCAAACTAGTTTAGAACCTACTCTAACTTAATCAAGACCAAGTTAACCATCACTTAACCGTCGATTAACGTCTGTGAAACCTTTCCCAGGAACAATACAGGAGAATGTCGAGAGCGGGGTGGGGGAGACGCGGCGGATGTCCTCCTGTCGCTAAAACACGCTGTTGTGCATGGGGACTGCGCCCCCGAGGCGGTCCACCCACAGGTACGTTCATCTCTGTCCAACTCGGCAAACAGCACGGAAGCGCAAGAGAGATGACTCTATTTCTTCTGTGTCGCTATTTTTCCGTACGATTGTTCACGTAGATGTTCTGTATTTAATTTTGTGGTTGTTATGTAGTCGTCTCTGTCAGATATGTTAAGTGAATGTATTCTATCTCGTTTTAATATTCAAAGGGAAAGCGAAGGTGGGATTTTCATTTGGGGAAATTTAAGGGGCGGCATCGGATATTATTGTAATTAATATGGCATCTACGGGATTCGCTTTGTCGGCGTTTTGGGGCTTCTTTTGATTTCGCAATAGAATATTTTTAGTGATTTTTCTTTTAAACATTTTTGAGAAGCGGATAATTGAAATATTATTTTGATTTTTTATAAAGATGAAATAGTTTTTCTTATTCACAGTAGGTATTTAATAAATTTTACAGAAGTCCCGCTGGTAACTTTTCTACAGAGTTTAAAATAGTTTAAAATAAAAATATATGTTTTGCTGTCTCTTTTGCGTATTTTCAATACGTCTGAACAGTTTTTGAAGTGAAAACTTTACTTTTTGGGATAAGTAAACTCACGTCAGGGTCGTCAGGACATGACGTAACCTGATCGAAAATTCGTAAGACGGAGGGAGCAAGTTTTCTTCTTCTGCCGGAACTCCCGGAGTGCAACCCGTTGTGTTTGAAGATTTAAAAACCACTGATAGAAAAATAAATAATGATGCTGCGCTTTAGTAACATGAACAATTGAACATCTGTAAAATAAAATCATAATATTTTTTTTGTAGTAGATCATTGTTTTTTAGTCAAACTAATACACATTTTTTTTGTAAAAGAGCATTTCATTTCCTTTTGATATAATAATAATTCATAATGATTTACCAAAGGAAAAATGCGATATCGACCATGTTCTTTCATAAAATGGCAAGCGGACGCGGTAGGTATATGAATCAGAAGAACAAACTTCGAATATTTTTAATTTATACATAGACTGCAATTATTTGAAAAATATCACTTGTCCCAGAGCTAAACTGTTTAGAAAAAAAAATACACGCCGTTTTGTTCGTTGGTTTCAGAAATAAACCCATAGAAGTCCAAAATTTTGTCTTCGAAGAAGTAACCCAATGCGATGTTTAGCAAATTCTAATCAGTATTTCTAAACTTCAAGTAGGTACCTACGCGTAAAAGACAGCCATTACAGGGTAGGCACATAACCAAAAATCAATACCTAATTTGATGTGCCAAGCGTGGTTAAAGACCATCGACTTGGCTTTTTTTCATTAAAACTACCGTGAGTATTCATCATAACTATAACAAAATACGGCTAAAACTCACGTTATAATTATACGGTCGATCCGCAAGGAACTAGTCGGATTCCTTGCGGATCGACCGTATAATTATAACGTGAGTTTTAGCCGTATTCTGTTATAGTTACAAAAAAAGCCAAACTAAGTATATCAGAATACGGCTAAAACTCACGTTATAATTATACGGTCGATCCGCAAGGAACTGGTCGGATTCCTTGCGGATCGACCGTATAATCGTGAGTTTTAGCCGTATTCTGTTATAGTTTGGCTTTTTTGTTTAAAAAATGTAAGTTTGAGACTTTAGCAAGTCCCTTAGTGGCATAAACGTGGATCTCACTATGGACCTTATTAGTAAGTTCCAAGTAGCCCAACGAGCTATAGAGAGGACTAGGGTAAAGGCGGGATAGATGCCCCACTTTTTGAAAATTACTCCTAATTTAAAAAATATTAATTTTATTTAAATAATGTCTATAAATATAGCTAGTTTAATCCTTTATGTTTAACTGTAATTTGTCTTTTTGGACCTATAAATTACAGATTTTGTAGATTTTAGCTTTTTGTGGATCTCTATTTTTGAGGATAGATGCCTACCCGTATGGATAGTTGCCCCACCATGAAAATTCTAACAAGGATAGATGCCTGCGGCGCGGGATAGATGCCCTTTTCATACTGTAAAATTATAATAATAGTTTATTTTTGTCTTTGTCTAACTTTATTTTATTTATAATGAAAAGCATTTTAGTATTTTACTATGATAATTTTATTTGATCACAAAATTAGAATTAAATTGTAACGATGACAATTAAAACATATTAAAAATAATAAATATAAATAGGAATTCAAAATTCTTCTTATAAAATATTAAGTTTCAACACGCCAAATCATACGTCATTATATTAAAAAAATAACACAACTAAATAAATATCTTTATCGTGTGATTCTACTCAAAAGATACTTAATAAATAATAAATAAATAATTTATAAACAATAAATAATACATAAATAAATAAAAAATACATAAATAATTAATACTTAACCGGATAGAGCTTTCAGTTTTCCACATCTTAAGCAATAATTTCTGAACAGTGTCCAAGAACATTCTCGAGCACGAACTCCTTTTTACGTATTTTCGTGGCGAAGTTCTGCTACAGTCAGAAAAAGTCTAAATATAAATATACATTAACAAATAAAAAATATAACAGAATACAACAATATGGTCAAAATATATGTTCAAAGCCCATAGAATACATTAAGGGTATACATGGTGAATGGAGGGATAGATGCCCCTAGGGGCACCTATACCGCGAAAAATCAGGGCAACTATCCTTTTTAATAGGGATAGATGCCCAAGTATTTTTTAAATAAATAAAAAATAAAAGAGCAACTATTTACATCTAGATGCATACTTGATGAATCAGTATATTGACGTAATAAGGTTCGCCGCGGAGATGAATCCACACACAAGCGAAACGAGCCCTCACCGCACGACGACCCTTGGCTACCTGACGTGCGGGGTGCCTGCGGCCCTTATAGTTCGGCCGTTCAGAGAATGCGTTCCTGACACCTATCAGTTAGTCACGACTAGTGATGGGCACAACATAACACTGAGTTCGTTACCGTTCCTCCAAAATGGACCGCCGCATTATTTTTAAGATTATTTTCGGTTTAAATTGGCGGAATCATTTAAAATTTATATATTTAAGTGGAAACCAAAAAAAGGTAATATTAATATAATAAAATTATTTTATTTATTCTTTGTTACAAAGTTACAATCTGTATTTCTATGCAATAAAGTACATTGAATTGAATGTACGTACAGAATATTAATCAGACTCCGATTCGCTTGAGGAGGTGGTGTCTTCATCATCATCTTCGCCTACATGTATAATTATATTATTATCAATAACAGAATCAATCCTGATATCGCGCGTTCGGTTTGGTCGTAGTTTTATTTTTATATTTCATGGAAGTTATCTTATAGTCCATTATTTTCAAATTCTTAAAAAGAAAAACAAAACGTATTATTTTATAAAGTATAACTGTATAAGAACAGGATTACGATACTATTATTGCCTGTTATTGTTAGCACAGCACTACAAATATAAAGCGCTGACATAACCTTGTAATAGCGCAGTATAGATTTAGAAAAATATTGTTTACCAAGTTATTTGACACTCAGTTTGGCACAAAATTATAACATTAATTGATTATTGATATAATAATGTTGTTTTAATGCTCATCAATTGTTAAAACGGTAAACAACCAGCAAAAATATTTTTATCGTAACTGCAACGCCATTACAAAGTTACGTCGTCAGTTCAATCGCGACGTGTCAGGAACGCATTCTCCGAACGGCCGAACTATAGTTATACTATTGTTTCTTAGTCGCGAGTTTGGGAAGTTAGGTTTTTTGAAAGTGGGGCATCTATCCCACTGAGGCATCTATCCCGCCTTTACCCTATGCCATGAGTCTCTCTGCAAGGTCTAATCAGAACTGAGGAGATCCATAGAAAAACAAAAGTTACCGACATATTGTAGCTTTCGCTACCGAGCGTTCGCCAGTCACAAAAAGTGACGATGTTATAAGAAGCGGCCACTGGAAACCAAGTACTTTACGTAAAACAATATGGAGAACTTCAAACTTAATGACGTCTGTGAAGCTAGCTTCAAGCTGCGCAGAACATCGCACTCCTCGCGCAACTGACATAACGAATTTGCTACTGAGAAAAAATGCCAAGTCGATGCTACTGCCCAATGACTCGCCCATAGTGTTCATAGATGCCATAAATTAAAGTTTTACTGCTTGGCCACGAGTTGGAGCTTTAGCGGCACCGCAGCGGCGGCGGCGGCGGCGTCTACGAGCGCTCGGAGCGGGACTTCGTGGCGTCATTAGAACATTTTATTCCATTGGTTCTTACCGTTTGCCGCCCCACGCCCGATACCGCTCATAGCGGTGAGCTCGTGACCGAGCGGTTCCTCATAGCAGCGTTTGTGGCTAAAGCTGGAAACATACTATCGGACGCGGCTTACGGACGCGACTGATAGCCGCGACTGATAGAATAGAATAGAATAGAATATCATTTATTGTCATAGTATATCATTTACACATTTTTACTTAGTAAAATAAATTATATAAATGGTTCTACCATGGACTCGTCACAATTACAGGAATTTTATTTAAGTACTCTGATCTACCCTCACAACAAGAAAAAAATATAGCTTGGATTAGATCAGAGAACGAAACATAAACAAAAATATTAGTTTTAACTTCCATGATTCCCTCATTGGACAATAGGTTTGATCATAATATAATTGTTAGTTTTTGAAAATTGTCAGACATTAATAACAAATATGTAGGTATTGTAGGTACACGAATTCACTATATACAAATAAAATCAAAATGACTCAGCTCTGTACAGAGGCATCGTTAAATTATTATCACAATAAAATAATATTTAAGAAATTCAGTCCTATAATTTAAAATAAATATGGGTATACACTTTAATTAATTTTGGCAAATAAAAATAATTTAATTTAAAAATGTCAGCTGTAAAGGGGCTTCGTCAAACAATAATACGATAATTACAGTAATAATATATATATTAGGTATAGATATATAGATATATAGATAGGTATCTAGACTATGAAAGTACACTGAGCCGTGCACTCTATCGGACATAAGTCGCGGACGTCACCTTCGGACGAACTTGAGTGTTCGGACGGACACATTGCTAAGTCGCGGCTGTCAGTCGCGTCCGTCAGCCGCGTCCGTTAGTATGTAAGCGACGTGCGTTTGCGATGGTAATATGACGACTGTTGACTGTTTAATCCACTACGGATTACGCAGGCAATCGTCAAATCAATGGTTTTGAATTCCATCCGAACAGGGTTATTGGCAATCAATTACCATCCTTTTAGGAGCTAACTATGTACATCAAAACTAACTAACTAACTTTGTTCTGCAACTTTTGTCAAATCTCAAAAGAAAAAAAACAGCTGTACATTTTGTTGAGGGTGAACGATATTTTTCTATGGAACAACATTTTTTTGAGATTTGATAAAAGTCGTTGAACAAAAGTTGTTAGTTTTGATGTACAGAATAAGCCCCTCAAAGGATGCTAATTGATTGCCATTAACCCCGTATACCATCCTTCTTTAGATGATGATGAACAGCGCAGCCAGCGGCAGCTACCCATACTACGAGCATTATGGAGGAAGCATGGCGCCTCTCTTCCCCACCATGAGCGTCAACGTTTCCATGAACATGACCATGCATGGCTGTCCGCCCGAACAGCTGTGTTCGCAGGTCAGTAACAGCTGTGTTTTATGGTTAGTATAGGCTAAATCAAACTTTTTGGCGGTTGTGATGTTAGCTAGAAGCTGAGTAAAACTCCTGGTTGAAGCTCATTTAACACCTGCTCAAGAATTGGGCTTTCGCGCTGCTAACTTCACAGCTGTGTTGGCAGGTCAGTAGTAGTTGTGTTCGCAGGTCAGTAGTAGCTGTGTTCGCAGGTCAGTAGCAGTTGTGTTCGCAGGTCAGTAGTAGCTGTGTTCGCAGGTCAGTAGCAGTTGTGTTCGCAGGTCAGTAGCAGTTGTGTTCGCAGGTCAAGAGCAGCTGTGTTCGCAGGTCAGTAGCAGTTGTGTTCGCAGGTCAGTAGCAGCTGTGTTCGCAGGTCAATAGCACTGAAGTAGCATAGTATCAACCGATAGTACCGAGACAGAAAAAAAATACTACCTAACCTCTGCGTGTGTGTGCCTGCCGGAGTAGTTTAACTTGCAGGTCCATAGCTGATTTTATTTTCGCAATTCTGTGAATTACTTATGGGACAACATACCATAGAAAAAGTTTGTCACAATGATGACTAGAGTAACGTGATAACCTAGAATATATTCGTCGTATAAAGATAAATCCCGTGAAAGCTCTGTTTTTGGGTCAAAGTAAAAAAAATAAAGCTTTTTAACTTATTGCTACGAGCCGCTACGAAATTCTACGAAAGCTACGCTGCTACGCATGTTTAATATTGTATTTAATTTTTTTAATATAAAAAAGTTACTCGTTTGTTTTGTTTTGAATTCTCCTTTCCAGCCACAATAATGAAGCCAAATGAACTTTTTTCAAAGTAAAGAAAGTTTTACAAAGGAAAACCACTTTTGAATTGAAACAAAGAATTCTGGAACAAAAGACATAAACGTGCGTCACGTGTCAAAGTGCTTGGGATAAACTTTTTATTTTAATTGTTTGTAAGTTATCTTGTTTTTACAAGCTTTTATTTAACTTGCAACTTACATACAAACCTACATAGGTATATCCAGTACCTATGTGTATGTAATATTTGTAAAATATACGTGTCAGATTTTTTTTTTTAAATTTAACCGATGGACTTATTATACTTTTGAAGTGAAAACTTCATTAGCAGCGTTGTGAACTCTTTGGGTTGATAAAAAATATTAAACTCGGGTCAGTGACCTGATCGAAAATTCGTAAGACGGAGGGTGCAAGTTATTACTTCTGCCGGCACTCCCGGAGTGCTACCCGTTGTTTTTTTAGTCATCTAGTCTATTCATAGGATAGGTGAGGTGAATGACAGTACAGTTTAGTCGCTTGCGAGCTCACCTTGGAGGACTGAGTTACTGGAGAAGAATTCAGCGCGCGTACCCCTGTCATGGTATAAGAATTTTTTTTTTTTTTTTTTTTTTTTTTTTTTATTTCGAATAGGTTTGCGTTTGACTACACACTGCCTGATGTTAAGCAGATGTGCGGTCTAGGGTGTAGCACGCTTACCTAGAAGATACCTATTTACTCGGGATTTGAAGACACTCACGTTGTACTTTAACGGAAAGACAGATTCAGGCAAAGCATTCCACATTCCGGCTGTTCGTATGAGGAATGAGGATTCGAAACGCTTGGTTCTAACGCGCGGAATGTGTCCACCATAAAAGGGTGGCGCTTTGGTCGCGTCCGTCTAGCCGTACGATAGAAGAAAGGGGCAGGGGGGACCAGATTGTGCAACTCCTGGGCGCACTCTCCGAAGTGTATCCGGTAAAAGACCGACAAACACGCTACCTTGCGACGATGCTCAAGACTTTGCAGCTGCGTCTTAGTCAAGGTGCCGTTGTCAATCAGCCTCCTGGCTCGCCTCTCAATCGACTCCAGAGCCTCCAGTTGATATTTGGCAGAGCCATCCCAAAGGTGAGAGCAGTATTCCATGCAAGACCTGACTTGTGCTTTATAAAGACTAAGCAGTTGCTCAGGTGTGAAATACCGTCTCACCTTCGAGAGAACACCAAGTTTTTTGGAGGCTAATTGGGCTTTGGACTCTATGTAAGAGCCAAAGTTAAGAGAAGATGAGAGTGAAACGCCTAATAGTTCCAAGCTGTCAGTTACCGGAACGGAGACACCACGGAAAGCGGGAGACAATTGAAAGGGTCTCTTTTTGGCCGAAAACAGACAGCCCTGAGTCTTTGTGGCATTAAACTTGACCAGGTTAGCATCACCCCAGTCAGATACCGCCTGCAGACTCAAGTTGAGCCGTTCAACCATAGCCTCTCTGTATAACTCGATCTGTGGCCCGCTGGTTCTTGCATCGGATGTGTAGCTCTCCACGACTGTACTGTCATCTGCGTACCCAAAGATCCCGATGATCCAGATCCAGATGTACCTACATGTGAACGAGACACCAGACATTTCATTGTACAATTTTAGACTTAAGCATCTAAGCAATTAAAGCGAAAATGGATTATCAGCAACTGGGCTGCATTGTTCTCGCTCGCTCCTTTCCATAAACCCGTCACCCGTTAACATTTTGACTTTATTTTCACAGACTTCAGTGAACACCTCCTCCCCCGCGCGTCACATAAAGCTGACAGAATGTAGTGAATGCGAATCGTAGTGCGTTTTTAGTACGGAGATAAAAAGGTCCCTGGAGCTCACGTAGTAGCACACTCGCAAAAATCATGGACCTAAAACGAAATTCCTTTCGCAGATGCAATGGAACCAAAACGCGCCAAGCCCGTCAGTAAACGTCGTCTACCCGCAAACACAAAATGTCCTAAGCCCCACTAACTACCCTTCTGCCACTTACTCCTTCACCGCAGACTTCCGAGCGCCCAACCAATCAGACCCTCTCATAACCGCCTCTTCCACATTCAAACCTTTAATACAAAATACCCAAAAACCTGCTCCTAACTACATATTCCAACAAAAACCTTCATACGCTCAGAAGACTATGCAGCTGAAGAGGTCTCCGAAGATGTATGAAAGCCAGAAATTGCAAGATCAAGGAATGGGAGCGGGGTATATACTGAACCATCAGGGGCAAATGCATCCGCAGCAGGACTATGGATATACGAGCTGTGTTAATTCTGGGAAAGTGCAGGTTAGTTCTGTGATTACCTAATTCTTATTTTTAGCAGCTCTAGAATTTTAATAGTAGATTATGTACCAAGAGAACCAAGTCGTGTCTTACGTCACGGGTGACATATTGGACCCTGAGCGTAGCGAGAGACTCTACAGTTAACTGCCTAGCTCAGCGAGGGTGACAGGTTGTAGCGTTGTAGCGAGAAATTGAAGCCACCCAATACGAAGACAGACTTCGTTCTAGTGGTGCATACCCTATTTTTCTTTATTTCCTGCATTATTTATTAAACTTTCAGGTCAGCTCTACTCTTGTGAGGCATTGCCTAAACAACCACATTCCAATCATACTCTGAATCTCATAATTATTTTTTGCAAAAAATAGCATGACCGACTTCACCCGTGTACAGAATCATTACATGCTGCATGCTTGTATCTTTAAAACTACGCAACGGATTTTGATGCAGTTTGTTTTAATAGATAGAGTAATTCAAGAGAAATGTTTATATGTATAATACACCTGTGCGAAGCCGGGGCGCATCGCTAGAACGCAAATATTATTCACGGATCGATGTAACATTTTTCACATTATTGTTGATTTATCAAAAATGGCTCAGCCAATTTCGATTAAATTTAAATGGGACCAATTTCGAAGTATAATTTTTCCAATAAAAAAATAACTATTGAAATCGGACTACTATGAAAAAAATTATGCGTGGTTATACATAAAAAAAATATATATATACGCGTCGAATTGTATACCTCCTCCGGTGGTTCGTCGTTCAAAAAAGATATGTCAGCGTCGAAGCGTCTATGCAAGTCGAGTCCCATACATAAGGTCGTAACTACGCTTCTCGTCACGTCACCATTCGGTCATAGACCTACTGTGGAGTAGGTCTCTGACCGAATTGCCATCACCATGGATGGATCAATTGATGCGGTATTGAATATCTATTAACTACTTCAGGTGGGCGCACTAAGCGGGTGTTCCGAAGACGACGAACAGAAACCGAACCTGTGCCGTATCTGCGGGAAGACGTACGCTCGACCTAGCACTCTGAAAACTCACCTACGGACGCACTCGGGCGAGCGGCCTTATCGCTGCGGGGATTGCAATAAGAGCTTCTCCCAGGCAGCTAACCTGACTGCGCATGTGCGGACTCACACTGGCCAGAAACCATTTAGGTAAGTAAAATCGTATAGGATCGACCCAGCATGCAGAAAACTCACCTACGGACGCACTCGGGCGATCGGACTTATCGCTGTGGCGACTGCAATAAGAGCTTCACCCAGTCAGCCAACCTGACCGCGCATGTGCGGACTCATACGGGACAAAAGCCGTTTAGGTATGCCCGTATAGGGCGGATGCTGTTGCAAGCTTTCAGGCGGAAAAACTGTGACATGTGACTGTGACACCAGGCCACAGTTTTCCGCTTAAAAGCACCTGACATGGTTAAAACAACCGGGATCTACAATTTGACATTTCATCCGAGTCACGGTAGCGCTCAGTTTTAAATGCCACTTGCGGTTCATTCGACTGACCGTGTCGAACGTTGCTTAACTTGATGATCGCTGACAAACTCCCAGTCATACGACGCCATGAGCGTTAGAAGACTTAAGTTTTTTGTGACTTGTTCCAGGTGTCCGATCTGCGACCGGAGGTTTAGTCAGAGTTCCAGCGTCACTACTCACATGAGGACGCATTCTGGCGAAAGACCCTACCAGTAAGTAGTTTTTCTTTTTCGATTTTTGCACATAAATACCCATCCATACTCGTAGGTAATTAAAATGCAATTTATTAAATGACTTGTCCTTGATATAGTCCGTTTCCATAAGTCCAAGCCAACAGTAACACGTTAGAGAGAGTATTATAGTTAATCGTCTATCTTATTACCGATTTGTACCTTGTAACCGAGTTGTACCTTGTTACCGAGTCGTACCTTGTTATCGAGTTGTACCTTGTTACCAAGTCGGACCTTGTTACCAAGTAGTATATTGTTACCAAGTCGTACCTTGATACCAAGTCGTATCTTGTTGCCAAGTCGTACCTTGTTTACCAAGTCGTACCTTGTTTATCATACCTATATGTAACAATTGATGTTTTTTTGTACAGATGCAGATCGTGTAAGAAAGCCTTCTCGGACAGCTCGACGCTGACGAAGCATCTCCGAATACATTCGGGGGAAAAACCATACCAGTGCAAACTATGCCTACTCAGGTAAAGGTTCCATACATCAGCAGTAGGACGTCTACTGCAGGACATAGGCCTTTCGTATGGATTTCTAATAAGGCCGGTTGGAAGCAGCCTGCATCCAGAGCGAGCCTGCGGTCTTAATTATATATCGTCAGTCCACCTAGTAGGAGGAAGTCTTACGTTGCGCTTGCTAGTATGTAGGTACGTGGTGATCACCACTCGAGATAATACAATACAATTTACGCCTTACAATACTGATGTTTTCTTGTACGGAGTTTCACACCACTGGCTTTCCGTTAAAAGAACCAGAGCCGCGCCGACCCCCAGCAGCGCCTGTGTGCGAAACTCTTGAAGCGCCTCCTATTTTTAAGGATCTTCATGTTTCAATGAATTTTTAGGGTTCCGTACCTCAAAAGGAAAAAAATGAATCCTTTAAGGATCACTTTGTTGTCCTTCTGTTCGTCTGTCCGTCCGTGTGCCAAGAACCTTTTAACTCGGGAACGCGTAAAGATATTTTCGGTGGCGGCGGCGCCCTCATTGTATTGGCGCCTGTGTGCACCGCTCACTTCGCACACAGGGGCGGCTCGGCCTTGCTTCGTACCTACGTCCGTAGAAGAAATTCGATGGCATGTGTGAATCCACCAAGCGGCACTGGGCCAGCGTGGTGGACACGGCCAAATCACCACTCGTGGGTAGGCCTACGTTCAGGAAAGGAATGTTAAAACGGCTAGTATAGGCCGAATCAAACATATTGGCGACTGTGAAGTTAGCTACAAGTTGCAAGGAACCCAATCCTCGAACATCTGTTAAGTGAGCTTCAGTCAGGTTAGGATTGGGTTATTTATTTAAGTATACATAAAGCCCGATTACAGAGGCGCCAGCCTAAATTAAATAGCAGCGTAAAAAGCGTTCTTTCTATCGAATGCCTAAAGTTAAAAAGAAACAGAACTATGCTATTTAGATAATTGTATTCTGATTATTTTTGATGAATTAATGAATGTAGGTATACTTACTTACTCAGAAATGTTATTTTTAAAAGATTTTTGCCATTTTTACCATATTTTTACCAATTTTTACGATAATTATTACAGGTACAATACTGTACCTTTTTTATGTATCTAATTGGAAATTCAATGTATTTTATGACCTGTAACTATTGTTATCAATGAATTGATTATGATTATGATTTAGCTAATATAGTTACGCTGGCGCCTCTGTAACTAGTTACAGTCATAATTATGAAAATATAACGTTATACACGTTATAACCCTGTTTATAGGGTGTTGCAAATAGTAAATAGTATCCGCAGCTTGTAGCTAATATCACACCCGCCAAGAAGTTTGATTCGAGTGTACAGTGCATTTTTAGTTTTTAGTTTGGCGTAGTTCACTTAAACTTTCGCGTTGTGACTCCATACATTTTGGTTAGTTTTTCCTCGCTTCCACCAGGGGCGCTGTACAAAAATGTATAGAGCCATACGGAAACTACTGTAGTTTCAATTTATGTGTAAACCTGGATTAACCCCTCTGATGATGTGTTGGTAAAATCTATATTTCTCTTTCCAGGTTTTCGCAGTCGGGCAACTTAAATCGGCACATGCGCGTGCACGGCAACATGTCGGTCAACATGCTCGGGTGACAGTGGCCGCCCCGCGGCTACCCGCATTACGCCGTGTGACCACAATATTACGCCGAGTGACCACAATATTACGCCGTGTGAACACAATATTACGTCGTGTGACCACAACATTACATTGTGTGACCACAACATTACGTCGTGAGACCACAATATTACATAGTAAGACAACAATATTACATCGTGAGACTACAACATTACGTCGTGAGACCATAATATTACCTAGTGAGACCACAATATTACGCCGTGTGATCACAATGTTACATCGAGTGACCACAATATTACGTCGTGAGACCACAATATTACGCCGTGAGACCACAATATTACGCCATGTGACCACAATGTTACATCGAGTGACCACAATATTACGTCGTGAGACCACAATATTATGCCGTGTGACTTCAATGTTACGCCGTGTAACCACTATTACGTCACAATACTACGTCGTGAGACCACAATATTGCGTAGTGAGACCACACTATTACGTCATGAGACCACAATAATACGCCATGTGACCACGATCTTACACTGTGTGACCACAATATTACGCTGAGTGACCACAATAACACGGCGTATGACCACAATATTACGTAGTGAGACCACAATATTAGACCGTGTGACCACAATAATACGTAGTGAGACCACAATATTACGCAGTGTGACCACCATATTACGCCGTGAGACCACAATATTACTATATTGAGAGTTTTGATCGTTGTACATAAAATAAATGATGTATTTATAATGATGTAATTTAATGGTTTTGAAAAGAGTTAGGTCATTAAAATATTTTCGTTGTAAATAAATTAAAATACATATAAATAAGTAAGTGTTTTACGCAGTGCCTGATTAACCCTATCAAGGACCCTAGGAAATGTTTAGGCTGTGTTTTTTTTTAGGAAAAAGAGTAATAAGTATTTGGAATATAATGTGACCAATGGAAACGATTACGCTATACCGAAGAAAAGCGCGAGCGTAGCGAGAGTGGTTTTCGACTTTTTGTTTAAGGGGTTGATTTTCTTTTTATAGTGCGCGATTAGTCCCGTAGTATAAAATAATAATGGGTTGATTTTCTGTTCAATAGAAAGATGAGGGGGGCCATAGGACCTCATGGTCGATGCGCGGCCCCTACGCAATTGCCTAATCTGCCTTAGGGATAATCCGGCACTGGATTTACGTATTAATCTCACACGAAAGTATTAATTTTTTTCTAGTCACGTTAAAAGTTAAGTAACCGCGAAGTTAATTGTAATTTTCAGTATTATTGTTTTAGCAGTAAGTACATTGTTAAGGAATTGTGTAAAATATTGTTTAGTTTCGTAGATAAAAACAATTAAATCGTTAAGTACACCTGCAATGAATTTTTACTTATATTTAATTTTGGTACTATAGGAAGATTTATAAAGAAATAATTACCAATATCACCGTAGAGATCAAAACAAGTGAGGCCGGCAAAACTAGGCCTCACTGCGCCGTGAATAGACACAATTACACTGTACACATTTATGTATACGCACAACGAAGCCAAGCCTTGGCTCGTAAGTCGAACTACGCCGATGGTGGCCACAGATCACTAGTATACTAATGGTGGCGCACGGCAACACTGACGCACTTCGCATAGCCCGGCCTCACATGTCTGTTCACGCGAAGTTCAGTCTTGATTTTTTTTTGGTCTGAGCCGTAGAGCTTAAAACGACAAGGGCAAGTAAATTAAAGATTTTGCGGAAACGCTTTCCATCCCTTTTCATGGATTTACTATTGCTGAATAATTTTCCATCAATTTTTTAGGGTTCCGTAGTAAAATGAGGAACCCTTATAACTTCGTTGTGTCCGCCGGTTCGTCCGTCCATCCGTCCCATTAATACAAAGCCTTATTACTTCAACATTTTTAATTCAAATTGCATGTATTTGAAGTTAGCTACCGAGCGCTAGTCTCACTGAGCGCTAACGAGGCTCGGATGACACGTTAAATTGTATTGTAGGTTCCGGTTGGTTCCGGCGGCTTAAAAACTCTGACACCAGGGCAAGGCACTCGGCCTATACGAACTTAGGTACTTACCGCTGGTAATCAGCTAACTCAAACTCGACAAGATTAAAAACCAGTCTTGAACCTGCGGGGCAAGCATACGACCACGATTCAAAGAATTATTTCTCGATATTTCTACAATAAAGCAATAATTCGATATTTCGGGCGACGTTAACATGACTACGCAACGGAATGAAGACATATCGTGAGTGCTTATTGGCTGTAGCAGTCTTGTCGAGAATCTCTAACATGTGCAAGCGAAATTTGTCGAATTTTGACATTACTTCACGAGTATTTTTTCGTCCTTGTTTTTGAGGCCGAAATACGCAGAAATAAAAGGTTGAACAAATATTTTCTTAAAATTAAAATAAAAGAACGAAGTTCGTCGTCATTTTCAGTCGGCGGATGACGTGAGAAATGTAAAGAAATTATAGAATATTCAATTTATCATCAGTAGGCTGTCCACTGCAGAACCTCGGCCTCCCCTATAAATTTCCAATTAGGCCGGTTGGAAGCGACTTGCATCCAACGCGTTTCTGTGATCTTTATGATATTGTCAGTCTAACTAGTCGGTGGATGTTCTACGCTGCGTTTGCTGGTCAGTGGTCTCCATTGGAGAACTTTACAGCCCCATCGGCTATCTGTTCTTCGAACTATGTGCCACTGCCTCTTTAACTTACTAATCCACTGGGCTATGTCAGTAACTTTGGTTCCTCTGCAGATCAATCTCGCAGAGAGACACTAAGCATAGCCCTCTCTATAGCACATTAGGATGACTTGAGTTTATTTATAAGACCCACAGTAAAATACCACGTTTACTGTACGTTTACCACTGACAATACACAACTGTCAAAAACTTACACGAAAACGGAATTAAATTTATTCATGTACACTTTGAAATAAATAAATGATTTTAAGAATCTTCCGTTCGCCGTAGTATTATTATAATAATTATAACGAAAGTAGTATTATATAATAATTATAACGTGGCAAAGAAGATAATTATTATCTTCTTTGCCACAAGTGACAGAGCGCCATCTATCCGCAAGTCCGGAAGTGACACGGGGCGGGGCCCGCCGCGAATATGAGCCAATCACAGAGATTTGTAAATCCGAACGACATTATCCAGTTAAATTTGAATGGTCTTTACAAATATTATGCGAATACGAAATATGAGGATATCAGATTTTGTCGTATTACTTATTACTCGGATCTATTCAATATTACTCATCTTGTATTGAATACCATTATATCAACCGCACGTTTAAATTACCAGTGTAACATCTGTTTCTTGTGACGATTTAGCCCGAAATAGCATCAAAATAGAAATTTAATTTCGTTATTGCGCATCTTAGCTGGACTGAACAGACGAAGCGATAATCTCTCTACTCTACAGATCTAGAGCCTGGATCTCAGTGGCGAAACTTTGACAAAAAAAAAAAGAAAATGTACACATGTCGAAATCTACTATTATGGTAGAAACAAAAATCCCGTGACATCTTTGTAATTAATTTAAAATTAAGTGTATTTGGGGATATTTTTGTTATGTAAGTACTCGTACAATGTTTGTAGGTATCAATCAATCTTAAAGTTTTCTTAAATACTTATAGGCAACGAAACTCAGCATCTAAGAAATACCTAACTCAGTATTGTTGCTGGCGCTTCGCATCCTTTTATTCATCGACTGTAAGCAAAATATATAGAACAAAATATTTTTTTCACGATTATGAGATTGGCCTCGTAGTACAATTTGATATAATTAGTATAACGATGATTATATAAATAACTAGCTGCCCGTCCCGGCTTTGCCCGGGTATGATTGGCTATACATATACTTACCACGTAATGTAAGTAAGCGTCACACACATGCTAGACATACCGGATGAACCATTATGATGAGTTAAAACCTACCCAAATCGCGAGAGTTTCCGTAGTCTTAAACTGTTCGAAGTTTATGAAAAAGAGATAGTAGGTATTGGCATATCTAAATAAAAGTGAGTTCGTAGGTATGTGTCGGGTGGCTGTACATAATATATAGCCCTGATTTCAGAAAATGACAATGATGATTATGAAAGCGACGTTAAAATATTAGAGACCCACAGTCTATACATTCTACCTATGTAAGTTAGTTTTTTGATCTTGTCTTCACTCGAGAACTTTGAAAAACATTGGACATCAATTCTACTACTACGAATTGTGTGCCCTACCTAAGGCCTCTTCAACTTGCTAACCCAAAGAGCTGTGATGGAAGGAATCGAAGCGCTGGCATCCAACGTGTTCCGGACGTCACGACCAGATCTTAGATTCATGTGAAGACCTTCGCTACACTTGCCAATACATTGTCTACATTCGAGAACTTTAAGGTCCCATCGACAATTCGTTTCACATACTATATGTAGGGGCGTAGCTACCGCAGTATCAGCCATGTCAATAATACGGGGCTCCCGGGCTACAGGGGCCTTAACGTGTGTAAGCAAAACCTTGTAAAATGTTATCCACAATGTCACTTAATCTCGTGCTTCCCGAAAAAAAAATCATCTCTTTTTTTCCCGGGTTAAGCATTCTTCCAAAAGTCGTCCTAAGAGGCTGAAATCGTCTTCAGCTAGACTTACTTAGCTGATATAGGTAATTATATTCTATTCATTATCAATTATCAATTTCCCGAAAAAAAGGCAAGAAAAGTGTATATTTCATTTGAATTGTTTGGCTAGCTCAATTTCTAGGAGCAAGTGACAACTTATAAATAACCGTCTTACCACAAAAGTTTTACGCAGGCTTTAGACAATGTTTAACAGTACAAATTCTACGGCTAAACAGTGTTTAAAGCGTGTTTAAATCTTTTGCGGTAAGGCGGTATATATTTATTTCAATTGAATGCAAGCATTTTTGTTTTTTTTTGTGAGAAATGAGTGATTTGGCCTCCCCAACTATGTTTGATTCAGGGCTCCCCAAGGCACGCTACGCCACTGCATACCTATTTACTACCAATAAAACATAAATCAACACACTAATGGCGGAGATATATAAATGTGGTGGTCTAGTGGTAGTAACGCCTGTCCTAGAATCGTGAGGTGGTGGGTTCAAATCCCAAACCTGTATCAATGAGTTTCTTTGGAACTTATGTACGGAATTTCAAATCATTGGCTTTTAGGCGAAGGAAAATATTGTGTGGCAATCTGCACCAACCCACACTGGGCCCTGGCACTGGTGGTGGATATGGCCCAAGCACCCTTCTCAATTCTCAATGACCCGTTTCCTCGAATCTCGACGTTATGTCACCTAATAAGTGCCTGTAACCGAGCACTTTGGCATCGCGCGGCGTTGTAGTCGGCTTGGAATCGTTTTACGACTAACTAAAAAGCCTGCCCACTACGTAGCTTGGGCAGAATTTTGGCTGGGACACTTTTTTTCACGATTGTGACTCTATAGATATTTGCTCGAAGTGAATTTTGTATTATGTACTCGTACATTGTACAAAGTACATGAATTGCCAAGCGGGGTGAGCGGCGAAACGGAACTTTTATAATACTTACATTTTTGAACTCGTGATATCTTTGTAATAAAATGTCTGAATTAAATAATTTAAAAAGTTGCATAAAGCTATTGAAACAGTCTTGAATATGATATAATTTATTTTGATAAGGATTAATACCAAGATACAAATTAAGATCCTTTTCCTGCGACGGTATTTCAATTAATTTTTAATAATAAAAGAACAGTTATTACGGCTTAACTATAATAGTTAGATATATGCTGTCGCGATATTTTTTGTAAATTATGGTGTGTTCTATAAAGTTGTAGTACATTATTTTATTCCATCATCAATAGTTTTCGCAGCGTACGCGATATAAAGAATATTTTAGGCATTTTTTTACACCTTGGGTAACATTATTATTGTTTTAATAGGGATCCTTATTTTTTTCTTGCAATTAAAATAGCCTATGTTACTCAGTGATAATGTAGCTTTCTAATGAAAAAAGAATTATTAAAATCGGTCCAGTACTTTTTGAGTTTATTCGTTACATACAAAAATACAAAAATACAAATCTTTCCTCTTTATAATATTAGTGTAGATAGTGTAGATGTAACCATCACAGACAGATCATAGGGTATCTGTAGTTTGGTAACACTTTTCAATTGTTGTTAGTTACTCTGTGGCTATTGTTATCTATGGTACTAAAGTCGTACATTCGTTCGTGGTACATTCATTCAACTACGTTCATTCTTCAGTTCACTTTGCGTTTGACACATCATGAAAGTATTCGTAATTTATTACTGAATTATTTTTCGATATTTTATACGCGATTGTCGAGGCAAACGTTGCACATATTGTTAAAAGTTTATAGCACATCTGTCTGCAAATCCTCAAGCGTCATCTGCACTCGCGTCCGTCGCGTACATTTTGTGCTATTCGCTATCAAAGCCTCCTCTTATTTGGGGCACTTTCATTTTTGTAATTTGTGAATCGTTTGCTCGAAAATGACTGAAAGCTCACCGGATGAGACGAATTCGAAACGAAAGGACTTCATCTGTGGAGTCGTTGAAGGTATAGTTGAAGATTCATCAGTTCTAAGCGCTCTCCAAACTGTACTGTACGTAAATCGTATGATTCTCTAAACTTGTTAGTGAATGACCGATTTGTATGTGATATCCGCAGGTTTTTACGGCCGGCCCTGGACTACGGAACAAAGAAAAGACTTGTTCCAAAAGTGAGTTACTGTTTATTACTCTTATCCAGCGTATGTTGTCTTGTTTACATACAAATTACCCAAGAGATTAACCCATAAATTTTTTTTTCATAGGCTTAAAAAATGGGGTATGGACATGTATGTATACGCTCCAAAAGACGACTACAAACATCGTGCGTACTGGCGAGAGCTGTACACTGTGGAAGAGGCAGAGCATCTAACCTCTCTCATATCGGCTGCCAAAGCTCAAGGCATTATCTTCTGCTATGCCCTGTCACCGGGCCTGGACATAACATATAGCAGTCAGAAAGAGATCACCACTTTGAAACGGAAGTTGGAACAGGTATGTCTATGCTTCTTTGTTTGAGAATTCTGTGACATTTTCTATATTATGTAAAGTAAAGAAAAATATTTAAGTTTGGGTCTCTGTGAAAGCTGTATTAAAATTAGGCATATACTTTGCCTCATGAGATAATTATTTTTTTATTAGTTTGTGGTGAATTTTGTGAAAAATAATCACAAATCCTGTACATGGTGGAAGTTCATACATCATCGAATTCTGTACATGGTGGAAGTTCAATGAACTTCCACAATAAAACATTTTCCACGATAGTTTGCACAAAGTGATGTGACTTCCATGTACGTTATTGTTGATTTATCAAAAACCGCTCAGCCGATTTTGATAAAATTTAAATAAGACCACCTAGGGAGTATACGAGTTTCGAAAGCGAAATATTTTTTTTTTTTAAATTGGTTCATGATTGATGAAAATGTAGTTAGATGAACATTCACAAAAAAGACATACAGACGAACATAGTACCTCCTCCTTTTTGGAAGTCAATAAAAAACAGAACAGCTTAGATGAAAAATAGGCACTCACAGTTAATGTTAGTTCTAGTGGCAACCTTATTCTGTATTCTGTGTGTTGTTGTTTCAGGTGTCTCAGTTTGGTTGTACATGTTTCGCCCTACTCTTTGATGACATTGAGCCGGAAATGAGTGAGGGAGACAAACAGATATTTCAAAGTTTCGCACATGCACAAGTGAGTATCCCCTTAATTAGCAAGTTTTTAAAGACTAAATTGTTAGTCTTAGGAGTAAAATGATAAAGTACCGGGAAGCCTTAAATATGTTATGCCAGCGGCCCAGAGCCACGCTCCGTTACCTTAAGGAGCTGGGCTGGCTCGGGTAGACGCTGGAGGGGGAAATGCACAAAACACCCCGTGCGGGACGTCAGTGCAGGACTTATCGCCCCTACTTCAAATTAGAATTAGAATTAGAAGCCTTAAATAGATGCTGGAGGGGGAAATGCCCAACACCCCATGTGGGATGTCCGTGTAAGACTTATTGCCCCCAAACAGAATAAGAGTAAGAGTATGTAAAGTGTTTGGTAACTGGAAACTAAGTCATCAGTATTGAAGACAAGCAATATTATTTTTCTTTACAATTGTACTGAGTTACGTAACACTGTGTGTTATTACTGTTGTATGTGGTTCAGTGTCTAGTTGCCGACACTGAACATATCAACTGTGGTGTGTTGTGGCGGTGTCCGGTGTCAGACACTCGTTGGCGCGGCATCTTAAGGCTCGTGTGACGTGACCTTTAGAATAATTATTCTAATTAGAATAATTATTCTAAAGGTCGCGTCGCGCAAGTTGGCGGAAATGAAGTTAGCTGCAAGCTGCGTAAAATCCAATCAACGCGCGGCTTTGTGTGAGCTTCAGTCAGGATTGGGTATTGTCATGGAGGAGACTGGAGAGCCCGTGGGCCCCGTTTTTGTTGAAACAATAGGTCACCGATTTTAAGCGGGGGGAGAGGTAAGCTCCGCTGGCTGTAGTTGGCTGACGCCAAAATGACGCAATGACAACAGTTCTTGTAGTGGTGCCAAAAATGTTACTAGCAAAATATTGATATCGATATATTTGACTTGGTTCTACTTTGAATACAATATCGTATCGCAACAACACATCTTTTTAACTATTGACACGACACTGCATCAAAATATATCGTATCGAAACCACACAATCGTATCGTCTCAACAAAGAGCAGCTTGAGAAAATATTATTTCTGTGTAGGTACTTTGCCACAGTTTGGCCGACGTGACTTAAATAAGTATTGTGTATGTACCTAAAACAATAAACTTTGAATACGATACCAGATCAATCCAAAATATCGTATCGAAACAAGCGGATCGATACACTGCGATGCGATCCATTGCAATCCAAAGTATCGATACAAAGCACTTGGATCGAGCATCCCTAGTCGGTTGTCAACTAAAGCGCCGATCGATGGTGAGCGAGGCCGCCCCGCGCAGTCTCTCCACTGGTTAATATGCTCTTTGGGTATTGTGCAGATTGTAGCTAACTTAATTTCCGCCATGTTGTGTGACGCGGCCTAAACCAGTGTTTTGTTCCCAGGTATCGATAACGAACGAGATCCACCAGCACCTGGGCTGCCCGCGGTTCCTCCTGTGCCCGACGCAGTACTGCTCGACGCGCGCCGTGCCTACCGTCATAGCCTCGGAGTACCTCAACACTCTGGGCACCAAGCTGGAACAGTCGATAGATATCATGTGGACTGGTATGTATTGTTACAGCAAGTTCTTTTTTTATTATGTAGAATAGGGGTACATTTGGCCACTAACTCACCTGATGGAAAGCAAAGATGTAATCGAAGATGGAATGTGTAGATCTAGAAGATACCTATTCACTCTTGACTTATAGACATCCAAATTGTAATTGTCAGGAAACAATAACGCAGGCAGGGCATTCCAATCCCTGGCGGTCCGCATTATTAAGGAAGAAGCGAATCGCTTAGTACGAGCAGGTGATACGTCGACTATGTAAGGATGGTATTAATGCGACTTCTGGTTTGTTCTGTTGTGGAAAGGAGATGAAGGAATCAGGTTGTTCTTGTATAATAAAATCGACCAAAATGCCATTATGATATCGTGTGTTTTGTGAAGTAATTGTGTGCATTTAGGTGGAACGAATAAATATACTCCTCCACCTAATTGCACACAATCACTTCACAAAACACACGACACAATTTATTCGCACTAAACATTGCACACTTGCACTAATATTCACTCACACTAGTCATGCAACACTTTACACTAGTCACTGAACACTTGAGATGATTTCGCTTCGAAAATAGAAAAAAAAATACTAAAGAAAGAACGACTCAATAGCGTCGTAAACAAATAGCTTATGTCATAGTTACTAGCGCCCAGACGTAACAACTCTGGGCACCAAGCTGAAGCAGTCGATATACATCATGTGGATTGGTATAGTATGTATCAGTAACAAATGAGACTTATGTGGGATTGCACCCTCTAAGACCCCCTTTGGTGGCCTACCTTTGTGCTGTACTGGAAGCTTTGTGATCTCTAGGGGAACGAACCGGAGCCCTTAGTCCTTTTTATTGACTGAATTTAACATACGACAACGTGGCCACGTTGCATAATGTCTAGAATAATCTAGACTTCTAGATGATGGATGGCTGGAGTCGCATCTCCAACCTCCCGCGAGCCCTGAGGCACTCTTTTAGCAGGCTCTTACTACAGGCAGGGGATACCAATGTCGTATTCTATTACCCCGGAATCGGGGCCAACGAGACCAACTCCTAGGCTTCTGCGTTTCTTCCGGTTTCGCTGTTTCTATCGAGTACGAACATACTAACATTGGACATTGAACATTTTCAACACACCTAGCACAAGCAAGAGCAATCCTTAGACATCATGTGGTCCTGCTAGCATCTTCGGGGTTCGGTGTAATTATGCATCCATTTTAAATCTGAAGTGGAACTCAAGTGAAAAAGATAAATTCCTAAATATCAACAAAATTTTCATTTGTTTCTGGAAAAAAAAAATATGACGGTTGGCATTGAAGTATCATACACATCATCACATTAAACATCATTGACGGTTGGTAATCCTTATAATGCACACGCACGCCTAGGGCGAGTCTAGGTTTGGGACCCAGTAAAGAGTCAATATTAAACGTAAACGTTTGCGGTTTGCTGAACAGTGCCATTTCAAATTCAGGTGGTTGTGCCATATATGATATTTTAAAATTCCGCTTTGTCGTCATAAGTCATAACTGTCGAGTTCAGTGCCCCCAGCACGTGGAACCTCCCATCGCCTATGACTAATCAATGGAAACCGCGTAAACAATGTACGACATTCTTGGGTCACTAACGTCTGTTTCGTAGCTTTGTATAACTGCTACCTACATAATATATCCTTTTGTAGAAAACGGCTGAATTTGAAATTCCCAGCAATGTTGTGTCTAGGTTATCCAGAAACGCTGTACTAAGCCGAGGAGGTGAATCAAATCATTGTTATGTACACCTTTTCAACTTCAACTCCAAATTCGTGAAAAAATTCAGCTGTTTCAAACATTTGATTCCGAGTTGCAATTTGGTATGGAACAGATTTTTTTTTCTCGAATGCGTGGTTGGCCGCAATGATGTTGTTCATATGGGTGGTCTTAATTACCCCCTTTCGGTTTAGTAAAACCCAATCAAGCAGATAACCCTGTATTCACTACCTAGTCGGTGGATGTCTAACGCTACGTTTGCTGGTATGTGGTCTCCATTTGAGAACTTTACGGTCTCATCGACCATCCGTACTTCGAACTATGTGCCCTGCTCACTGCCATTTTAATTCTAATTCACTGCCCCCGACCGCCTAAGCAATAGCAATCGTTTATGACTTCATTTTGAATGAAATGAATGAATGAAATGATTTATTGACACAAATAAATTACAATTTTGCTAATAAACATAAAATATATAGAATTTAACATTAATAACTTAAATGAACTTATTTATTAGCTACTATATTTGTGAGCTATGGATTGCCGAACTAAGCTTTAAGCTTGTGTCTCGGAAAATCCGTGCCCCCTTATAAAGTTGGCTTTACATTATAATAATCGATTTACGTCATTGTGAGAAAAGGAAATTACCTAATTTACTATAAACATAATGTGCTAAAAAATTATTTTAAAATATCAGAAGTCATCGTTTAAAACTTACTTAATGCAAATAACAATAATCATAAAAATCATAAAATCTCTTCAAAACAATTTTTTTCAATTATACAGTAAATAACAATTTTAACTATAACAACAAGGATATAAAATACGTAGGTATTATATATATACATATACTATGCGTATGTGTGTGTGTGTGTGTGTGTTTATCTGATAGTTCGATTACCTCAATACCGAGAGCAAGCTTTCAGTTTCGTTGTAGGAGAGTTTTTGAAGAATGTCTGTCACTGTCTTTTTAAGACAAAATGTATTAAGTTGTTTTAACTCTACTTCTGTTGACAGTTTGTTATAAATGTAACCTCCCAGGAAACAGGAAAATCTGTTTATGAAAAATGTTTTGGCGCTAGGCATACTGAACACCTTGTCTGTGCGGCGTTTGGTATGAGTTTGGCTGTCTGTGGTCAGTGGACATAGCTTGTGCTGTTTTAGAATGATTCTCAACAAATAAAGTTGTCTGACTGTGAGCACAGCAGTGTCGCGGTAAAGGTCGGAAGTAGGGTACCTAAAGGGAAGAAAATTGCTCACCTTAAGGATAGATCTTTGAGCTTTTTCTAGAGCCGACAAATGTGTTTTCGCAGCTCCGCCCCATGCTTCAATACAGTAAATTATCAGCGATTGACATAGAGCGAAGTAAGTAGTTCGCAAAATATTTTTATCAGCAACGTGTCTAATATTCCTGAACACCGCGACCAACTTCCTAACTCTACCGGTTAAGGTTTTTATATGGTTTGCAAAGTTCAGGTGACGGTCGATGACAACACCAAGGTATCGAATTTTGACTTCTCTTTCCAGAGGCTTACAAGAGCAGCTACGTTCCTGAGACTGATCGTGATCGGAGCAAGTGTGAGCAATTACATTTAAGTTAGGGTGGGTAGAAGGTTGAGTTCTTTTTAGGATAGAGAATGGTATTATTTTAGTTTTTTCAGTGTTAAGGCTTAGTAAATTTTGGGTTAACCAGGCATTGACCTTATTGAAGCCTTTCTGAGCGTAATCAAAAGCTTCTTCCCAGGTTTTCCCACGGAAAATGAGGGCTGTGTCATCTGCAAAAGTAATTATTTTGCCATTTTCCAGAGCCAGGTTACACAGTCCGTTAATATACCCCAAAAAATATGTTGGGCCCATAATGCTGCCCTGTGGGACACCGTAATTAACGGTTTCGGTGTCGCTGATTACATCACCAAGTTTGACACATTGTTTCCTACCTGTCAGGCAGTCAGTGAACAAATTGAGCTGAAGACCACGGACTCCGAACTCTTCCATCTGTTTTATTAGCAAAGGAATTGAAACGGTATCAAACGCCTTTGCAATATCGAGAAATATTGCAAGGCATTTCCCACCAGAATCTAACACTTCAGCCACGTGATTCGTGAGTTCACTAACTGCATCCGAAGTCGACCTGTTCTTTCGGAAGCCGAATTGATGATCAGAGAGAAAGTGCCGGTCTTCTAGGTAATTCATCAACCTATTATTCATGACCCTCTCTAGTATTTTAGAAAAAGCTGGCAGGATTGAAATAGGCCGATAGTTGCCAATTATATCCTTTTGACCATTTTTGTGTATCGGAATAATGATAGCTGTTTTGAAAGCCTCCGGAAAGTGACCCGTATTAATGGAAAGATTGCAAATATGAGTCAGTGGTCCAGCCAAAACAAATTTGTTCTCCTTTATAATTCTAGTAGAGATATTGTCTATACCAGCAGTATTACTATTTTTAAGAGAATTGATAATAGTTACTATTTCTGTGAGGTCTGTTTCCGCCAGCGAAAACGAATGTACCGGTCGATTTGGTTCAGTAGAAAATGACACTGTAGACTGGACGGTTTGAGAAGAGTTCACAATATTTAGAGCCAGTGCTTCGCCCACGCCAGCGAAATATTTATTAACTTTGTTTGCTGCTGCCTTCGGATTACATGCAATGGACATAAGATCATTTGAATTAGATTTACGAGGGTTGAGGTTGGCAATTTTATTTATCGCTTTCCACATCTCTTTAGAATTTTTTGCTTTTTCGATCTCAGAGCGTTCGTACTGAGTTTTTATTTTTCGAAGAAGACAGGTCAGGAAATTTCGGTATCTTTTGTAAGTGGTTTCGGCAGTGAGATTATTCGGCTCCTCTTTATATTTTTTGTGTAATTTATCCCGGTTTTTCATGCAACGTATTAAGCCTGGAGTAATCCATGGCTTAATAGGAGCTCTACGTCGAGATATTTTCACCACACTAGTATTTGAAGTGATTATATTTGACACTGTGGATACCAATATATTCGCCGCGGTGTCCGCATCATTAGCTTTTAGAACTGAAGTAAAATCTGTTGATATTAGTTGTTCATTTATTTTTGAATAGTTTAATTTCGAGACATAATTATTGTTTCTAGTGATTGGAGTTTTTCTGTCCAGAGAAAAGAGTAATGTAAAGTGATCTGTAACGCTATTTTCAATGACAAGTGTTTTGGAATTCAGTCTAGATTTTAGTAAAATATGATCAATACAACTGTTTCCACATGTCGAGAGTGTGTGAGCTGGCAGGAGGCCATGTGAGGCTAACATGTTTAAATATTTATTTACCTTTCCGTCCGGAGGGTCTTTTGAAATATTCACATTTATATCACCACAAATTGCTATCGTCTTGTAGTTTTTCAAAGATGACAGCACGCAATCAAGTGAATTTATAAAAGTATTAATATTTTTGAATTGAGGTGGCCGATATATTCCTATAATAGCTAAAGAGTTAGAGGTAGTTGCAACAATACAGTTACCTTCGGAAAAATTAGGTTCAAAAACGTTAAGGTTAAGGGAACTTTTTGAATACAAAACCAGACCGTCATTCTGATTATAGAATTTAGTTGACATACTACAGCTATAATCGTCGAGTTGAGGAACGAGCTTATTACCGGACAGCCAACATTCGCTGAGTATTATAACGTCTGGCACTATTTTGACTCTATGTAAAAGAGTTACAAAGTTGTCGAAATTGCGTGTTATACTCCTTATGTTTTGACTAATTATGTTAAGATTATTTTTGCTATCTGTGACGTGAGAAACACATTCTTCCGGCACACAAACAGCTGATGTCGATGGAGTAAAACTATCTATATTTCTAGTTATATCGTGAACTGTCCTATCCATTATCTAAACTAACGGTTATTGAAAGACGCATGAATAACATGATACTGATTTCCGCAAGAGAAATCATGACCCATATAAAATTAAAGACGACAGCTCGGGTAAAAGTGCATTTAGAAATTCTGAGGTATTCGTATTTAGACAGATTTTTACAAGTTTTTGACGAATTTAGAAAACGTATTTGCTGACCTGACCTATCAACATCTATGTATGAACTTGATAAGTAGATAAATAGTAAATTGGTGAGTGTATTTGGACAAAGATTGAAGTTTGTGTGTAAATGTAGAGTGTGAAATAAAATGGCAATATTGAATTGAAGAGATTCAGTTCCGATTTGTGTGCAAGCGATAGCATCGAATTGGTATAAACAGTTTAAATGCAAAATATCAAACATCTTATTACTATGGAATATCAGATTCAAACAAATTAATATATCTAAATCAAAGCAAAATATTAAATGGTAACTATTAAGTAAAAAAGTTAATAAAATTTTAATGTCAAAATTAGTCATTAGAAAATTTAATACATTAATTAAAAAGGATAGCTGATTTATTAATAACATTAGCATCAATGTAATTGTTAAATTATAAAATATATCTAGTCATTTCTGTGGACGAAGCTTGTTCAGATCCGATCAATTGCTTTGTGCGGATTGCGAAAGCAATCGTTGATTGAACAACTTTGATGGCTAACGTCACATAGGCGGTGCCAAATGACTAAAATGAAGTCATAAACGATTGCTATTACGATTGCTATTGCTTAGGCGGTCGGGGGGCTGGACTGTGTCGGTAACTTTAGTTCGCCTATAATTTCTGATTTGATCGTATAGGAAGACTCCGAGCATAGCCCTCCATAGAATGTTGGGCTAACTTGAGCTTATTCATAAGGCACGCATTGTATAAAATGTGGCTTACGAATACCAACTTTCTTTGTTATAGGTCCCAAAGTGATATCGAAGACTCTGACCACAGAGTGCATAGAGGAGATAACCCAGGTGCTGCGCCGGCCGCCCGTTATCTGGGACAACTTGCACGCCAATGACTACGACCAGAAACGAATATTTTTGGGTAAGTTTGACACTTATAGCCTATGTGTTATTCTGATGTATAAACATTACTATTGCAAAGTTGAATCTCAATCTGTTCAGTAGTTTTTATGTGAAAGAGGAACAAACATCCATACATACAAACTTTCTCGTTTATAATATTAGTAGGATTTATTGCAACATAATAATTATGTAGTATACATATGTATATAATTATAGATACATACAGTTCGTTGTTCTACATTCCTTGTTCATTTGCGATACTAATGGATTGTAAACATCATCAATGTTTGTAAATAATTACCATTATCCGTTAAAGTTTAATTCTGGTTTTTTGACTAAGCGTTGTTGTAGTACTTAACAAAGTTTTTTTCCATATTCTGGATTAATTAACTATTATGCGCGCCGCCGCGGAAAGCTGGCATTTTAGTTCTTGGCGCTAATTTAGCTTTAGTTCTCTAGTCTAATTTAGATCTCGTTGACATTAGGACAGTCATATTTTTTGTTGAGGGTGAACGATATTTTTGGAACAGCATTTATTTTGGTTTTGATAAAAGTCATTGAACAAATGTTGTTAGTTTTGATGTAGGGGAAGGGGGGGCATAACGGGGACGTTAAGGGAAATAAACAGTATAAAATGAATATACAATATTTTTTAATGAAAACGAATGACTACTCTTTGGTCACTTATTAATTTATCATTTGGCACCGAATTTGGTGAAATAACAAATCAAATAATGTTTTTAATTTTACTTTCACAAAACCTTTATGAAAACTCCATCGTGCCCCGGGGTAGGGGCAGTATGGGTTACCCAGTATAGCAGAATGGGGTAGTTGTCATCCAGCCTCGAGCGTTGCATTCTGCCGTCGTCCCTGGAGGAGCTCGATCTAATAACTCTTGCTTCATTCTCTGTCGAGGAAATATTAGCATGGGAGGCAAATAAGTTCCGCCTGCATTGAAACATATCTCGACGGTAATCGTCTTAATCTCGTTCTGCATAAAAAAGTGAGCCCACTTGTTTTCTTCCTTTTTCAGCAATGATTTTGATCTTTGTTTATATTCTATCTGGCGTTAAATTATATTTGGCTTATACTTCCCCAAGCAAAGAATAAGATTTATTTACAGCCACTTTGTTGAACCCCATAGCTCTGCTAAAACTGCATCAATTGCGAGATTCATGCTTTTCACAGACCAACTGCCTCTGGAAATTTTCTTTTTGTATGATCGTACCATTTTATAAACCTAAAACAAACTAAAAAAAATATTAAGATATTATCAAATGAATAGACCAATCAGGGGCATAATTGGGACGGGGCACAACGGGGTACCCCATAGTGCCCCATAGCCATGTCCCCGTTATGCCCCCATGTCTAACAGAATTTAAAATAACAAACAAAAAAATGAATTCAAGGTCAGAGTGATTTTGCTCAAAACATATCAATAGCTGATGCTAGTAGTAAAACACATAAAAAAACCTATAGTAGTAATCTAAGTACTTACCTATTTAGACGCTTTTTGGTAACCACTCAAAATTAGATTAAATGTCGCCGGAAAAAAGAATTGGTCGTCAAAAATAAATGCGTGCACTCTGATCGCCGGTCACTGCCAAGCCGAATGCCGATGCGAAATGCACTCCTAATGGCGAAAACAATACACGGCTAGTGTGCGTAGTTACTTTTTTTTTTTTTTTTTTTTTTTTTTTTTATTTCGAATAGGTTTGCGTTTGACTACACACTGCCTGATGTTAAGCAGATGTGCGGTCTAGGATGTAGCACGCTTACCTAGAAGATACCTATTTACTCGGGATTTGAAGACACTCACGTTGTACTTTAACGGGAAGACAGACCCAGGCAAAGTATTCCACATTCCGGCTGTTCGTATGAGGAATGAGGATTCGAAACGCTTGGTTCTAACGCGCGGAATGTCCACCATAAAAGGGTGACGCTTTGGTCGCGTCCGTCTAGCCGTACGATAGAAGAAAGGGGCAGGGGGGACCAGATTGTGCAACTCCTGGGCGCACTCTCCGAAGTGTATCCGGTAAAAGACCGACAAACACGCTACCTTGCGACGATGCTCAAGACTTTGCAGCTGCGTCTTAGTCAAGGTGTCGTTGTCAATCAGCCTCCTGGCTCGTCTCTCAATCGATTCCAGAGCCTCCAGTTGATATTTGGCAGAGCCATCCCAAAGGTGAGAGCAGTATTCCATGCAAGACCTGACTTGTGCTTTATAAAGACTAAGCAGTTGCTCAGGTGTGAAATACCGTCTCACCTTAGAGAGAACACCAAGTTTTTTGGAGGCTAATTGGGCTTTGGACTCTATGTAAGAGCCAAAGTTAAGAGAAGATGAGAGTGAAACGCCTAATAGTTCCAAGCTGTCAGTTACCGGAACGGAGACACCACGGAAAGCGGGAGACAATTGAAAGGGTCTCTTTTTGGCCGAAAACAGACAGCCCTGAGTCTTTGTGGCATTAAACTTGACCAGGTTAGCATCACCCCAGTCGGATACCGCCTGCAGACTCAAGTTGAGCCGTTCAACCATAGCCTCTCTGTATAACTCGATCTGTGGCCCGCTGGTTCTTGCATCGGACGTGTAGCTCTCCACGACTGTACTGTCATCTGCGTACCCAAAGATCCCGGGCTTAAGCAGATCGTTGATATGCAGTAGGAAGAGTGTCGCAGAGAGCACAGACCCCTGAGGAACACCGGCATTGATAGCCATTTGGTCTGACGAGCAGCCATCAACGACAACTCGTATCGACCGATTCCTCAAGAAATCTGATATCCATGTGCAGAAATCAGCAGGCAGGCCGTAAGATGGAAGCTTGCCAATAAGGGTCTCGTGCCAGACCCTATCAAAAGCTTTGGAAATGTCCAAGGAGACAGCCAACGCCTCCCCGTGCTTCTCCATGACCTCACTCCAGATGTGTGTGGCGTACGCTAGAAGGTCCCCAGTAGACCGGTTTCGGCGAAAGCCGTACTGGCGGTCACTGAGTAAGTCATTCGCTTCCAGGTAGGCCAGGAGCCTGTTATTTAGAACACGTTCCATACTCTTACAGAGTATAGACGTGATCGAAATTGGCCTGTAGTTGGCAGGGTCGGCACGGCTGCCCTTCTTGGGTACAGGTTGCACGTTAGCAAGCTTCCAAGATTTGGGCACTTGACCTGTCTTCAGAGATAGGCGAAAGAGGCGAGTCAGTACAGGCGACAGCTCAGGCGCACAAGTCCTCAATACAATGGCCGGAATACCATCAGGGCCACTGGCTTTGTTCACATCTAGACTGCGGAGAACTTTGAGGACCTCCTTTTGCCGGATGTGTATTTCACTCATTACAGTGTCACAGTTTGGCAAAGTTGGAGGTCTCGCACTACCGGGGTCTAGACGCGAAGACTCAGCAAATTGAGATGCAAATAAATTTGCTTTCTCTACCGCGGTATGGGCCAGTGAACCATTGGGTTTCAGCAACGGAGGCAGTGAGGGGCGGCAGAAGTTCGCTTCAACCGATTTAGCTAGGGACCAGAATGCCTTACTACCCGCAGGGTAAGAAGCAAGCTTGTTTCCTATTCGACTAATGTGGTCAAAGCGAGCCCTCCGCATAACCTTTTTGCAGGACTTCGCAGCCCTATTGTATGCCTTCTTCCTCATACTAACGTCCCTCAACTTACGGTTTCGAGCATCGACCCAAGCCAGGTATGCCTGATGCTTTTGCGCTTCGGCGCGTCCACATTCAGGCCCAAACCAGGGCCGAGCTTTGCTAGACAGAGGCACGTCCGAAAATGGGATGAAGTATTCCATGGCGGTACGAAGCACATCTGTCACGGCATCCGCGCACGCAGAAGGATCATCGGAAGAAAAACAAACAGGCTGCCAAGGATAAGAAGCAAAGAAACACCGCATCTCATCCCAATCTGCTGACTTGTACCGCCACACGCGCCGTGACCCTTTGGGACTGGGGTCTGATGGGGAGTAGACGGATACAGATTTCACCAGACAGTGGTCAGATGTACCTAACGGTGGGGAGATCGCCACTGAATAACGGTCTGGATCGGTAGTCAGCAGAAGGTCCAAGCAGTAGGCCGTGTGCGAGTCAACATCAGGTACCCGTGTGGCGCCTTGAACCATCTGGGTGAGATCAAGTGTCAAGGCAAGCTTGCGCGTCTCAAGCCCAGCATGGTTTGTGTCCAGGTATGGGTGAAGCCACTCTTTATGGTGGCCATTAAAATCCCCCAGGATCACTAATTGGGCCGAAGAGTAGCTGAGCTGAGCAGCATCCGCCGCCTCACTAAGGTATTCGGTGAGTCTGGTCGTCTCCTGGTCTCCGCTATGTGATCGGTATACACAGGCGTAGATAATTTTCTCTACGCCAGTGTCCGCCAAAGCCCAGAGCACGGAAAATGAAGAGTCTTCAAACCTACGAAGGCGCAGAAAGCAAATGTCATCCCGGGCGTACACGCATACACCCGCACGTGGTTTGAAACGGTGCTCCAGGGAGTACCCTGGGTAGGAAAGATACGACACGTCGGATGGACCAGAAATCTGCGTCTCCGTGAGAAACAATAGGTGGGGACGATCTGTCTCGAGATGATGATGGACAGGCGTGAGATTGGAGTGCAGGCCCCGAATATTGCACAGGTGCACTTTAAGTGAGAGGGAGTGCTGCCGCTGTGTACACGTTCTTTTTCTTCTAGTGTTTCTCATGGTTAATGGCGGAGTAAAGTAGGTAGAAAGTCGGAAGTGGAACGAGACGTCACTCTGCAGACTCAGTGGTACAACACAAAAATCACACACATCCACGGTAGACTAGCCTGGAGACCGCGGGGACGCCCGAGCCCCCCCAAGGATGTCCATCGGGCCCTCTCGTCCGGTCGCCAACCGGCACGATGGCGCATCCCTGGGATTTTTCGACAGATGGCGGGGCAGCCTTTCGTGAGTGGCTAGCTCACTACTTGGGCCCCCTACTATCTGCGGTCGGCCAGCGACAAACCGTGCCTCGGATCCCGCTGCCCTCCTCGACTAGTCGGCCGATGCGGAAATCAATGTGTGCACCGTATTCGAATCCCCAGAGGACGCTACTGTTCCGACCCGACTCCCAGAATGGCGTCACCAAACTTCGCGCCGGAACACGAGCTCGAGAGAGTCGCTTGGCGGCGCGGCTTAGTCTGGTGGGTGGTCTCTCGCCGTGGCTATAGCCTACCACCAGTATGGTTGCTGCCTGGTATTTTTGTATGTGTGGGTGGCCCCGTCGTGCCTCGCGACCCCGTTATGCCCCCCCTTCCCCTACAGAATAAGCCCCTAAAAGGATTCTAATTGATTATATTATCAATAACTCTGTATCATAGGTTAAAACCATTAAATACCTAACCAAAAGGAGTCGACACTGCAAAGCGTACCCCTCTGCCAAAAGTACGCGACCATGCTCTTTGTATAAATATATCGGTCTGGTTCCGCTTGTGTTGCGTGAATTTTCAGCTAGTGTTAGTTAATTACATTTGTGTGCGTGTAAACTTGCTTATATTTTGGTTTGTGTGCGTTTCTTCACCCCCCACTGACTTGGCAGACTTCGGTGCTTAGGCGTGTCGACTCCTTTTGGTTAGGTACTTAATAATTAAAACACTTAAAAACACGCTAGAATTATTGTATTCTCAACAGTGCTTGATATGGTCCTTAGATAGCTTACGCTTTTCGCTCTTTCGGTTAGAGAGATACAAAAATACTAATTCGTTTATTATTTATTTGTTTTAGGACCATACTGCGGCAGGTCACCCGAGTTGATCCCTTTACTGCGCGGAGTCTTAACAAATCCGAACTGCGAGTACAACGCTAACATGATTCCAATTTGGACGCTCGCGCACTGGGCCGGCTGCACTTTCGACGCTCCGCAGCACAGTAAGTTGTGTAATCTTATGACTGTAATCGGTAATCATATAGCTGTAATTGTTAAACGTATCGCTCTGAGTGGTAGCTGAGAGAGATGTTTGCGCCAGGGCCGGCTGCACTTTCGACGCTCCGCAGCACAGTAAGTTGTGTAATCTTATGACTGTAATCGGTAATCATATAGCTGTAATTGTTAAACGTATCGCTCTGAGTGGTAGCTGAGAGAGATGTTTGCGCCAGGGCCGGCTGCACTTTCGACGCTCCGCAGCACAGTAAGTTGTGTAATCTTATGACTGTAATCGGTAATCATATAGCTGTAATTGTTAAACGTATCGCTATGAGTGGTAGCTGAGAGAGATGTTTGCGCCAGGGCCGGCTGCACTTTCGACGCTCCGCAGCACAGTAAGTTGTGTAATCTTATGACTGTAATCGGTAATCATATAGCTGTAATTGTTAAACGTATCGCTCTGAGTGGTAGCTGAGAGAGATGTTTGCGCCAGGGCCGGCTGCACTTTCGACGCTCCGCAGCACAGTAAGTTGTGTAATCTTATGACTGTAATCGGTAATCATATAGCTGTAATTGTTAAACGTATCGCTATGAGTGGTAGCTGAGAGAGATGTTTGCGCCAGGGCCGGCTGCACTTTCGACGCTCCGCAGCACAGTAAGTTGTGTAATCTTATGACTGTAATTGGTAATCATATAGCTGTAATTAGTAAACGTATCGCTATGAGTGGTAGCTGAGAGCGATGTTTGTGCCAGGGCCGGCTGCACTTTCGACGCTCCGCAGCACAGTAAATTGTGTAATCTTATGACTGTAATCGGTAATCATATAGCTGTAATTGTTAAACATATCACTATGAGTGGTAGCTGAGAGAGATGTTTGCGCCAGGGCCGGCTGCACTTTCGACGCTCCGCAGCACAGTAAGCTGTGTAATCTTATGACTGTAATCGGTAATCATTTTGCTGTAATTGTTAAACATATCGCTATGAGTGGTAGCTGAGAGAGATGTTTGCGCCAGGGCCGGCTGCACTTTCGAAGCTCCGCAGCACAGTAAGTTGTGTAATCTTATGACTGTAATTGGTAATCATATAGCTGTAATTAGTAAACATATCGCTATGAGTGGTAGCTGAGAGCGATGTTTGTGCCAGGGCCGGCTGCACTTTCGACGCTCCGCAGCACAGTAAATTGTGTAATCTTATGACTGTAATCGGTAATCATATAGCTGTAATTGTTAAACATATCACTATGAGTGGTAGCTGAGAGAGATGTTTGCGCCAGGGCCGGCTGCACTTTCGACGCTCCGCAGCACAGTAAGCTGTGTAATCTTATGACTGTAATCGGTAATCATTTTGCTGTAATTGTTAAACATATCGCTATGAGTGGTAGCTGAGAGAGATGTTTGCGCCAGGGCCGGCTGCACTTTCGACGCTCCGCAGCACAGTAAGCTGTGTAATCTTATGACTGTAATCGGTAATCATTTTGCTGTAATTGTTAAACATATCGCTATGAGTGGTAGCTGAGAGAGATGTTTGCGCCAGGGCCGGCTGCACTTTCGACGCTCCGCAGCACAGTAAGTTGTGTAATCTTATGACTGTAATCGGTAACCATATAGCTGTAATTGTTAAACGTATCGCTATGAGTGGTAGCTGAGAGAGATGTTTGCGCCAGGGCCGGCTGCACTTTCGACGCTCCGCAGCACAGTAAGTTGTGTAATCTTATGACTGTAATCGGTAATGTCATAATCATGTGACTGATGGGTATTCATACCTATTGCTATGAGTGGAATAATGTTACCGAGGACGTTTTTCTTACCCTACTATCTATCCATCAGACATAAGTCGTCCACAGCTAGACAGAAGCCTCCCCTATGGAGCTATGGATCTACAATAAGACTGGAAGTCCTACGCTACGCTTGCCGGTATGTTGTCCATTCGAGAATTTTTCGATCCTGTCGGTCGTCAGTCCTCTGCCATGCCTTCTGCCATTACAACTCTCTAATCTGCTGGGCTATGTTCAAAGACATGATAGCCAAAGAAAGATAGTACTTATAATTACTGTTTTGTTTCAGTGGAAGCGGTATCATGGGATATAAAGTTAGAGCGAGAAAGCGAACAGGGAGTTTGCGACGACGACACTCCTCTATCTCTCGGGAAGCACGTCTATCATCACAGACAAGCTTTAAGGTATTTATACTATACTAGCGGTATAAAAAATAGGAGTTAAATATATTTAGATCAATATGGCTATCCACAGAAAACCTCTGATTTGATCATTTTTTTGTGTATTGCATATTATAGTATCGATTACTTACTTTTTCATTCAATCCCTACAAGTACATCGCGAAATATGGTCCTTAAAAATTAATTTATTTTGTGTTATTAGTTTTTCAAGTTTAAATTTTTTTTATAAGTTTTTATTTAACATGCAATGGATGTACCTATTATGTATGTATTAAATTTGACCAACTTCCCAGTTTCCTATTGAGCTGAAATTTGGCGCGCATAATTATGTATACCGCCGGTCATCAGTCCTCCGCGCTATGTGCCCTGCCCATTGCCATTTCAACTTGCTAATCCGTTGGGCTATGTCGGTAACCTTGGTTCTTCTACGGATCTCCTAATTCCTGATTCGATCCCGCAGAGAGACTCCGAGCATAGCCCTCTCCATAGCTCGTCGTTAACTTGGAGCTTACTGATAAGGCCCATAGTGAGAGACCACGTATAAAAAATAGAAAAAGTCGAAAAGTTCTCGAGTGGAGACCACGTACCGGCAAGCGCAGCGTAAGACGTCCACCCACAAGGTGGACAGATGACCTCATTAAGACCGCAGGATCGCGCTGGATGCAAGCCGCTTCCAACCGGTCTTATTGGAGATCCATAGGGGAGGCCTATGTCTAGCAGTGGACGTCCTTTGGCTGATGGATGGATGGATGGATGTATACCGCGTCACAATGCAATAATATGATACCATGGAGCTGATCTGATGATGGAGTCGATCGTGGCCATAGGAACTCCTGTACTAAACAAGATAGACCCGTCGTGTTTGGGCTCGTTTTACTTGTCTTGATTAGCACGAGGCTGCTACATGATATCCAGGAACTCAAAAGCTTGTATTTAAAAAGCTAATTTTTATAATTTATTTTAAATCGCGGCCGACACCAGACCTACTCCAAATATGATTGAAACCGTTTCGTTAACAAGCGCCCGTCCATGCTTGATCACCAACTAGTCTGTTCGTAGGCGACGACGTTGAGGTTGAAGATTTAGCACACAGACTTTCTGAACATTGGAGACTTGAAGGATTTAGCCAATGGAGAAGAATTCAACGCGCGTACCCCTCTGTCGTGGTATAAAAAATATGTACCTACGCATAAACTTCAGACATTTAATTGCACAATTTTAGACTTAAGCGTCTAAGCAATTAAGGCGAAAATGAATAATCAGCAACTGGGCTGTATTTTTCTCGCTCGCTCCGCTCCTTAAACCCATCACCCGTTAACGTTTCGACTTTATCCCCATATGTTTTAAATCGAAACTTCAGTGAACACCTCCCCGCGTTTCACGTAAAGCTGACAGAATGTAGTGAATGCGATTCGTATTGCTTTTCTAGTCCGGAGATAAAACGTCCCTGTTAGGCGAAGACGTTGGGGTTAAAGATGAAGCACACAGACTTTCTGGAAACTGGAGGCCTTATCTAATCAATTTGAATTTGAAAATTAAATCAAAATATCTGATCTTTTCAGGGAAGCGATCAACGAGTGGCTGCCAGAGTTCTCTATACCAAAAACGGCGCAAGGGCCCGTTATCAAGCCGCAGCCTATCGTAACAGGTAGCTTTTGTATGTATTCTGATCGAAGGAACACGTTTTATTACTATTTAAGGGCGTAATATTCATTTTCAGATCATATTTGACCGACGAACCACTGGAGGAGGTATACAATTCAACGCGTATATTTTTGGCGCATGACTTTTTTCATAGTTGTCTGATTTCATCATTCTTTTTTTATTGGAAAGAGTATACTTCGAAATTGGTCCCATTGAAATTTTAACGAAATCAGCTGAGCCATTTTTGATAAATCAACAATAATGTGAAAAATGCTACATCGATCCGTGCGAAATTTTGGCGAATTCTGTACACGGGTGAAGTCGGTTATGATATTTTTAGCAAACAATAATTTTCATTGTATTGAAGAGTAAACAGCCGAACATTTTATTGCTAATTTTAAAAAAAAAAATGTGGCGTGGCCGTATCGTGAACACGGTGTGTTGTACGTGAATACGTTTACGTAAGCAAAATAACCTCTGGCGATGAAAAATAGACTTTTGAGTCTTTTTTCCTCCACCGGCGGGGCGCTGGTTCCTGGATGATTTCCGGTGTGTTCCCGGGGAAGAGAGAATGCGGGGGAAAAGGAGCTGTTACACTCTGATGCCGGTTGGACGATAACTTTATTAACATAAACTGGTACCTGCCAATCCAGCATGCGGAGGTGCGCGCGGCTATAGTGGATGACCACGCAGTTCCTGGTGAAAGTCCCGTTGCACAAGTGTATCCAAATACAGGAGTGTCCAAACACTACTTGCACATACAGACACTCGTCACTACACGATATCCTAAAGTAGGTAGGTAGGTAATAATATTTTTGGTGAAAGTTTATTTGATTTTGTATGTAGATTGTTATGCGGCCGTGCCGTTGAAGGACATGGAAGAACTAACGTTCTCGCGGTGTGGAGCGCGGGTGCTCGGGCGCACGGCGCGGCGACACATTCGCAAAATCGATGCAAATGTGAATTGGCAGGTTTAAGCCATATTGTGTCAATAAAAAGAACCAACCTCAAAATGGCGGCGCAACCCTCTCCACTCCCCGCGATGCGTCACAGTCCTCACTTGATGTGGAAAATTATTTGATTTTTTAGCTATGCTACGGTGTAATTGAATTTAGGATGGAGATGATAGATCTGAAGCAGCAACACCAAACTGTATCCCTCGATTTTGTTATAATTTTTTTGACTTGCCTCACTATATTGTATTTTTAAAGACGTATTTACGTTCATATAAGTCACATTTTGAATAAAGGTGATCTAATTAGTTTGTATTTTACTTTGTGCTTTTCGGTATGTTGTATTTGTATATCAAAGAAAAGGAACTCCGATAATAGAGAAATATCAACAACAATCAGCCGCAACTTCAAATAGAAAAATATAGAATAAAAATGGGATTCACTTAGGAATTATGCTGCTATAGTTAAACATAGTCTGTTGACGCCAAGCGAATGACGATAGACCAATGGTCCACATTTACAACTGAACGCTACCGTGGCTCGGATGATACGTTGAATTGTAGCTCTCGGTTGTTTTAACCGTTTAGCCACGTCAAAGACCTAACCACCCGGCCTATACAAACTTACGTTTTAATGGTTCACGCAAACAAAATAGTAAACTCTATTTTTGACGTGATAACGTTTTATAAATCAATAAACGACAGCTGCACGGTTTCCTTCTTCAGAGGGCTAAGTGCGAGATTTTCGCTCGAGCTCGATCGCGTTAACGTTTGATGTGATTTGTATGGAAATGGCACAGCGCCATCTTGTGTCACGTACAGAAAACTGAATAGCTAAGTGTGAGTATATTTTACGGTAATGTAACGAGCGCCAACCCGATCGAACACGCGCGCGGCAACGTCTGTGATTGGCTAATTCAAGCGTGTTTGTCAATGTGCTCGCGTGTGTGCACGGCGCGCTCGGTCACCGCGACGTAAAAGTAATTCGATATGATTTGCAAATCTCCCACTTGACACTCAGAGCTGCACGCACGAAAAAGTGTCAAGTTCCACCTGAGCCGAGGGTGCAAGCGTGAGCGCGATACAAGCGATAGAGAGGCACGATCGGCTTGTTTTTTATCTTTGTCTAGTAAAATAATTGTCCATAAACCGACTTTACAGACAACCATATTTTGCATCTAACTTTGATCACTATCGTACTATTCTTACCTGTTTGGAAAGAACATATTTTTATCTTAATTTTTGTCCGATCTCTGACAGTGTGAATTTGTCCGCAGTGCCACCAGTGCCGATAATACCGATCCTGCCGTCGGTGAACACATGCATGTCACTAGTGACAGCCACTAGTGTCACTTGCACCACTAGCACGTGTCATTCTCACGCCATCCCGACCGTGACGCCGAGCCAGCTGCAAGCCATGCACGATACCGACCGACAGCCTGTGGTGAGTCACTCTACACTAGTGTCACTGGAGTGATAGCACACTAGTGTCACTGGAATGATAGGGCACCAGTGTCACTCGCACCCGATATTGACCGACTGTCTGTGGTAAATCACAATATACTAGAGTAACGGGATACTAGTGTCACTGGAGTGATAGGGCATCAGTGTCACTCGCACCCGATATTGACCGACTGTCTGTGGTAAATCACAATATACTAGAGTAACGGGATACTAGTGTCACTGGAGTGATAGTACCCTAGTGTCACTGGAGTGATAGGGCATCAGTGTCACTCGCACCCGATATTGACTGACTGTCTGTGGTAAATCACAATATACTAGAGTAACGGGATACTAGTGTCATTGGAGTGATAGTACCCTAGTGTCACTGGAGTGATAGGGCATCAGTGTCACTCGCACCCGATATTGACCGACTGTCTGTGGTAAATCACAATATACTAGAGTAACGGGATACTAGTGTCACTGGAGTGATAGTACCCTAGTGTCACTGGAGTGATAGGGCATCAGTGTCACTCGCACCCGATATTGACTGACTGTCTGTGGTAAATCACAATATACTAGAGTAACGGGATACTAGTGTCATTGGAGTGATAGTACCCTAGTGTCACTGGAGTGATAGGGCATCAGTGTCACTCGCACCCGATATTGACCGACTGTCTGTGGTAAATCACAATATACTAGAGTAACGGGATACTAGTGTCACTGGAGTGATAGTACCCTAGTGTCACTGGAGTGATAGGGCATCAGTGTCACTCGCACCCGATATTGACCGACTGTCTGTGGTAAATCACAATATACTAGAGTAACGGGATACTAGTGTCACTGGAGTGATAGTACCCTAGTGTCACTGGAGTGATAGGGCATCAGTGTCACTCGCACCCGATATTGACCGACTGTCTGTGGTAAATCACAATATACTAGAGTAACAGGATACTAGTGTCACTGGAGTGATAGTACCCTATAAGTGTCAACATCACCAACACTTTGTGAATCTCTGTGTGTGTCTGGTTGACGACTTTACATGCTATACAATTATGAAACCATTCAACATTAAGCTTTCTAAGACTTAAATTTTCTTACACTGAAACTCTAACACTAAAATTTTTTAACACTGATAATCTAATTGAAATTTTTTAAGACTAAAAATCTAATTGTAGCTTTCTAAGACTGAAAATCTAGTAGATGTTTTCTAAGACTGAAAATGTAATTGAAATTTTCTCTTCCAGGTATCACCAATCGAGACATTCAACCCTGTCTCCAACCCCGTAATGAACTCCCTAGTTTCACCAACCAAAGTGATACTAAACGAGTCCATACCCAACCCTATCATACCAATGGCTAGCTCCAACATGTCTCTACCTTCAGAAATACCCATTTCCACCCTTCCTATACCAATAATGGGTATTAAAGGGTTCGAGGATAAGAAGTGCGACGTGGACAGTGATGCGAGTGAAGCGATCAGTGATAGTGTAGTGTTGAGTGAGAGTTTTGATAAGAAGGACGATGATAATATCGTCGTCGATGATGTGGTGGAAGACCAGAGGAATGGGGATATGAGTGTTGGTGGTAAGTTTGTCTTTTTGTAACTTATTGCTACAATCATATTAAAAAGTAGGTTCTCTATTTGTCGGTATTTATATTACGATTACTCCGTCAATCGGGAACTCTACTTCAAAAAAGAAGGTTCTCAATACGGCTGTATTTTTTTTTATTTTATATGTATGTTGTAGGCCGGATCGTACAACTTGGCGGCTGTAATGTTATACTGAGCGCTACACAAATTGAAAGAAACGCCAAAATGGGTCTGTCTTCCCGCTAAATGGAATACTGCTCTCTACTTTGGGATGGATCTGCCAAATATCAACTGGAGGCTCTGGAATCGATTGAGCGGCGAGCCAGGAGGCTGATTGACAACGACACCTTGACTAAGTCGCAGCTGCAAAGTCTTGAGCATCGACGTAAGGTGGCGAGTTTGTCGGCTTTTTATCGGATTCACTTCGGAGAGTGCGCTCAGGAGTTGCACAATCTGGTCCCCCCTGCCCCTTTCTTCTATTGTACGGCTAGACAGACGCGACCAAAGCGCCACCCTTTTATGGTGGACATTCCGCGCGTTAGAACCAAGCGTTTCGAATCCTCATTCCTCACACGAACAGCCGGAATGTGGAACGCTTTGCCTGGGGCTGTCTTCCCGCTTAAGTACAACGTGGGTGTCTTCAAATCCCGAGTAAATAGGTATCTTTTAGGTAAGCGTGCTACATCCTAGACCGCATATCTGCTCAACATCAGGCAGTATGTAGTCAAACGCAAACCTACAAGGAATAAAAAATAAAAAAAAATAAAAAAATTGACACAAGGCGCCGGCGCACACCCGCTCGCCAGCCAACCTCGTGCATCCCGCGCGCTCCTTACGCCCGAGCTCACTACTTTGCCATTTGTATAGGCATTGTGCACACATGCGCAATAATTAGCGAATCACGGCGAAGTGTCTTCTGCGGCTAACTTCCCATATTTCAATTTGTGTGGCGCTCAGTATAGATACAAGCTGAGGATAGCCCAATTCTGACTAAAGCAAACCAGCCGCGCGAGGATTGGGTTATCCGTAGCTTGTAGCTAACGTCAGAGCCGTTAGGTTTATGCATTTTATGAGATAAGATGTTTGCAGTAATCAATAAAACGACATACTATACTCTATAAAATTTAACTTGATCTCTGCGACAGCTGTCAGAGAAATCACGCCTATGAAGTCCTGAATTTCTTAATAGTACAGACAGTACCTGTCAATGTCATCATTTATGGACATGCCGATTAGTGATGGGCGACGAATGATCGTGACCACAGAATTTTAGATCGAGTTTTAATTATAATATCGATAGTTTATACTGACAATATTTTAAATAAAACTTGATTTATCATTTATTTTATTGTATTTTTTACATGTGTAATTAAATTACACCCAATTATATGTTATATTAGCATCGATAATAGTGAAAAACGTCGATAAATACTGTCGTAACATTATTATGAGTATTTAATTAATATCATAACATTATTTACATGTGTACATACTTGATCTTAAATAATATTAAGTAAATAAAATCTAATTTCTCACCTTCAACTACTCATTCGATTTCATTACAACATTGTTTGTAAATCGATTTTTTCCACCACTATCCCAACTCTATAAATGTCAATCTTCTATGTCAATGTCACTGTCGCAGAGATCAAGTTAAATTTTATAGAGTATAATGTCACGGTAATGATATTTAGCATTATTGTGACTCAGCCCTGTCCTTGAAATATATATCTATAGCGCCACGTGACCACGCAGAATATCTCACGCTAGGGGGGCAGCCCTTCAGTATTTTAATTTCATCTACTAACTCTTTATTTACTTGAGTTTTTTCTAGTTTTTATCTATTATGATGTAAAATTATTATATTTATTCCAAAATAATAATTTAGTTGTGAATGAAAGAGGAAGCTTTCAACAAAAATACATGTGTTTTTAGGGTTCCGTAGTAAAACGAGGAACCCTAAAAACGTAAAACGCTTATACTACATAGTATAAAACAAAGTCGCTTCCCGCTGTCTGTTAGATATCATTACCGTGCTGTCGTCCCAAAATTGCAATTCTTGTCCTGTGCTCGAGAATTTTTAATTGAGATACTGATTTAATCCAATGTGCCCATTATAGACACGCCAAAGACCCTAAGCCCGAGTCGTCCGGGCGCCTTAGACGGTGGAGAGCCTTTGGACGTCGATCCACCGTCCACCGCTGCTACGGAGTCTGATGTCATCATGAACGATGGCATGAGCGAGGTAAACAGTCTGACCACTTATAGACCTAACTCTAAGCCTCTAAGCCCGAGAAGTCCCGGCGCCTTAGACGGTGGATTATAGAGCTAACTAACTCTAAGCCCCAGTCGAGTCGAAAAGTAGATATTTAGTGAACAACGTATGGGTCTAATGACTCATAAGTATGCTCATTCAAAGAAAACACGCTGATAATTTGAAAGCATAGGCTAAACTTAACAGTTTTTCGGATATACCTATGGAATGTAAATCAGCTCCCCGATCACGTCGGGGAAAAATAAAATAACAAAAAAAAGCCCGAGTCGTCCAGGAGCGCCTTAGACGGTGGAGAGCAAAAAAAATATTTGCAAGGAAAGGAAATAGATACATATTTGTCTATGAAACAAAACTATTTTTGAATTAACCGATATGAGGCTAGTTGGAGGAACAGTGGACCCCAAACTCGGCTACGCCGGCCTCTTAGAAGCCCTTTGCAATTATTTCACGTGGGTTGGATTCGCGTGTTGTTATAGACTTATCATACTAACCATTTAAAATATTTACTTTTATGTAATTAAGATTTTCTTCGCGCATACACATAAATTGCATACACATAGTTAGCGTTTTAATATTTCCAGAATGGATCAATGCAAGTGGAGCCAAGCAACAGCCCGATGAGCTCAGACATGATGGTGGAACCCCCGGAACCCACAGATCCTGTCGATGAGTAAGTTTCTACTTGTCATTTAATGAGATACGATATTTTGACGTGACAACGTCTTATAAATTGGTTTGCCGGGTGACACTTCAAGAAACTGCGTTACGCTCCGCTCACGTTATGCGCTCACAATGAGAGCGAGTGAGAGGCACGCGTCATGGTTAGCCCGCCTAAGAGCGAGAGAGACAGACATTTTCATCCTTCTTCCTACTATACGAATGAATATTCACATTAAAATTATTTTACCACTCAAAGTCGTTGTCACGTAAAACTTTCGCCCGTATACCGACTTTACAGGCAACCATTATTTTTTTTTATTTCCAATAAAATTTAAAATTATGGTACAGAGCAGAGTTTCAAATTTAAAAGTTTCAAAAGTTTATACATAACAAAAACTAGTTACAATATTTTATATTTTATTTTATTTTTACATTCTTAGAAACTAACAGCTTTTGTATTACAGCTTATAAACTTAACAATTAAGCTAATTATAAGTTTCTACTAATAGAATATAATCCTACTTAATATTATAAACGCGAAAGTTTGTGAGGATGGATGTATGGATGTTTGTTACTCTTTCACGCAAAAACTACTGAACGGATTGAGATGAAACTTTACAATAATATAGCTTATATATCAGAATAACACATAGGCTATAAATTATAATGATATTGCGTCAAAAATCAAAATATCATGCGGGCGAAGCCGCGGGTAAAAACTAGTTACTTACTAATAATATGTGTTTAAATAATTTATGTAATTCAATTGACATACTCGTGGTCTGTGAATTATCAGTGGGCCCCAAACTAGGCTAAGCCTGTATCTTGGTGGCCCTTAGTTTAGACGGGTTACAGATTTAAAGTTTCGCGCGACTTCATGAGAAAAGAAATTATTGGTGGTAACTAAAAAGAAACAAATATTTCCGGTTACATAAATTTGCGGCTTTGTCTGTTTGTCTGTCTGGAAAAGGCTCTGACAGCGCCATCTATTTCTTTATACATGGTTATTCAGAACTGGTGCTCTAAGCTGAAAGGGGCTAATTCAGACCATCATTACGAACAACTTTTACTATGGGGCCAACCCAAAACTCGAGAAAAAATAATCAGCAATGCAATTTTGTAAGGAATAGCTGATATTTTCTCGAATTTTGGGCTGGCCCCATAGTAAAAGTTGTTAGTAATGATGGTCTGTAATCACTCCTTTTTGGCTTGGTTCAGGGCAAGCAGATAGCCCTGTATACTTGCACTGCCCAATTTGCTACCCAACGGAGCTGAATTTCGGGTTTAGCGCCAGACAACACGCATATTCTAGAACAGGCGTCGGCAAGTATTTTTTTTATCAGGGGTCCGGATACTGTCCAATTTTTTTTTTTTTATTTCGAATAGGTTTGCGTTTGACTACACACTGCCTGATGTTAAGCAGATATGCGGTCCAGGATGTAGCACGCTTACCTTGAAGATACCTATTTAATAAAGATTTGAAGACACCTACATTGTACTTTATCGGAGAGACAGACTCTGGCAAAGCGTTCACGGGGTCAAGAAAAAAACTGATAATTAAATATTGGGTATCTGTTTATTATTTTGGTTTCAAATCAAATTTTGAAAAACACAAGGTCTAAAACTACGCAACTAGCCAGTTTTGTGTAGTTTATTGTCTCGAAAGGAACAACAAATTCAAAATGTATCTTCTAGATATATGTCCGTTAATGTCCAAAGTTATTGTTTTATCGAAAAATATCAAGGAGAAAAATGTTTTACATAATTTACATAATAAATGTTGTCGAGCATAACTTCTTTTTGAGTTTCTTAAATTTTCATAATCTACGTTTTAATTTATAAAAAATATCCGCGGGTCGCCTGTTGCCTACCGTTGTTCTAGGATATTGTTAATATTCATTATTCTGCCCAACTCATGAAACCAATCAACTGCTTCATTTTCTCGAAAGGAAAATATTTTTTTGTGAAAATTAGAAAAATATGAGTTGTGTTACAAAAAGTTTATTTTATTATCGAGAAAATGAAGTAGCTGATATTTCCTTTCTTATAATTTTCAAGTTGATACCGTAATAAAAGTAAGGTAAAGGTCGTTTAGAAAAACATTCGCCGCCCTACCTCAAAATATTTTAAACACTGTTCAACCGTGCAATGTGTACCGCTAAACATTGCTTAAAGCGTGCGTAAAACTTTTGTGGCTAGACGGTCAGTATTTATAAAAGTAGTATAAACAAATATGATTGTCATAGGTCCGTAGACATCGAGGAGCCAACGATAGACGCGAACGCGCTGACAGCGGACGACATCCTGCTGCTATGCGACCTGTTCTACCTGCCATTCGAGCACGGCTCGCGCGGGCTCCGGCTCATGCACGACTATAACTGGCTCGTCACGCACGCCGCCACCATACTGCCCAGACATAGCAAACCTGAGGTAATGTTATAGAAAATCGATATAGTAGGTACATTACTGCAGCAGCCAGCAGCAGATACATTTATGGACGTGCGTGAGTTGATACTTGTGTAATTCAGGGACAACATAGCCTACACTATTGAAAAGGTAGGTAAGCTCCGTTTTATTCTGGGCGCCTGGTACTTTTGTCTTACATTTCTTCTTTTATTTTTCAATATATGCCTATTTTGACTTTGACTTGATTTTTAGGTTTTTTTTTTGCTTAATAGGTCGTAATTCAAAGGTTCCATTAAATTTAGGTCGAAATTGGCTGAGCCATTTTTGAAAAATCAACAATCCAAAAATGTAGGCACCAATTTAAGCGAACTATTGGAATTTTGTACAGTCAAGTTCAATACGGTATTATGGTGGAAATATTATCCTCGGGTTAGTAGCCATCGAGGAGCCAACGATAGACGCGAACGCGCTGACAGCGGACGACATCCTGCTGCTATGCGACCTGTTCTACCTGCCATTCGAGCACGGCTCGCGCGGGCTCCGGCTCATGCACGACTATAACTGGCTCGTCACGCACGCCGCCACCACACTGCCAGGCATAGCAAACCTGAGGTAATATTGCAGAAAATCGATATAGGACTGTCACGCGGTAGGCGCGCATAGTAACTACGGCGAGTTGTTTACATCTAAAGCTCGAGTAGAGTCTGGCTAACGAAAGTTGATACTGAAAAAGCGCGGCAAATTTAAAAAATATCAGTATGGCAGCCCTAAACTGAGAGGGAAACACTTTCTCTCACTCACACGATGTAGCATTGTTACCATACTGCGATTTTGATTCTTCCAAATCTTTGGGGGAATCGCAAAAAAAAACTTTTTTTCAAGCTTTAACTTGTCGTGTAGGAGTTTTATATTCATTACGTTAATTATTTTCTGTTTTTTGACGTTATTATTATGCCAAACTGAGGCTTTGCATTGCTCTCCAAATGATCCAAATGATTTCAACGCGTACCTATCTACTTCATTACGATGAAGATTAGAATAGAATAGAATAGAATGAATAGAATATTTATTTCACAGAAAATAATCATACATAGAACACAGTATACATACCTTAAATTTAAATACAGAGTAAGAGTACACAAAATAACGGATTACTAACTCCAGTACGCTAAATGTTTACATATATATGTATTCTAAGTATACAAGATATTTCGATGAGACCCAAACTAAGCTCATGGCTTGTGACTTGGGGCTCGAGTGCGGAGTAAATAGACAAGTATTTTCTGGGTGCACTAAAAATGCAAGTCGATTAAATACAAATTTAAAAAAAAAAAACGGTATTAAAAAATTACAAAAAGCAAGGGAAAATAAAAACCAGAAAAACATTTAAAAAAAAAAAATAAGGAAATTCAGATCTATCTCTCACTGTAGATGTTGTGAATTATATTCTCGGTTTCATTGTAAGAAAGCTTTAAGAGCCATTCCTTGAGACTTTTTTTTAAAAAACAATCTAGGGAGTTCCGGACTTAGGCCGACCCGTCTGTAAATGTTACAAAACACACATGGGAGTGAGTAAGCTGGACTGCGTTTGGCTAGCAACGAATTGACTCGTGGGACTGGAAACCTGGTCAAGAAAGAACGTTTACTTTTGAAACTCTCGTATTCAGGGTGAACCCTTAGTATTATGCGAAAGGTTTGCGCAGCGCTTAAAATGAACAGTTGCCGAACCCTCAGGACCTTGAACTCCGCGTACAGACTATCTGTGGGGAAACGAAACGGCTTACAGAGTATGACTTTAATTAAAGCTCTTTGCGCTCTCTCCGCTACCATGAACACCGTTTGTCCAGCGCTGCCCCAAACAGGGATGCAGTACTGGATTACAGGCTGGCATAAAACGAAGTAGATCTGTCTCAAGAGAGCCAGAGGAGCACAGTGTCGTAGGTTTTTCATAACGTAAATTAATTTCCGCATTCGAGAAGCTACGTTGATGATGTGCTGTTTGTAGGACAGGTTTTCATCAATGATGACGCCAAGGTATCTTATGTGACTGACACGTTCTAAAGGAATACATGAGCAAGTATTTGGTGATGATTGGGAATGATTAAAGCAATAGTGGAGTTTCAGAGCTAAGTTGGATGGTGGCTGAGCAATGCAAGTTTTAGAAAAGGCGATGAATTTTGTTTTTATGGTGTTTAAGGTCAGTAGATTTCTATCTAGGGATTTTGAAATGACTGACAGACCATCAGACGCTAGTTTGTATACTCGATCCCACGTTTTCTCGTGAAAAATAATCGCTGTGTCGTCTGCGTAAGCGATAATTTCTGCGTTAGGTAGATTAGAGTTCAGAATATCGTTGACGTACAGAAGAAATAGAGTAGGACCGAGTATACTTCCTTGCGGAACACCAAAATTGACAGGCAAACGATCACTGGAATTGTTTCCGACTTTAACATATTGAACACGATTCATCAGATAGCTCCTAAACCAAGCCAGCGCTGTCCCTCTAACACCAAAAGCCACAGATAATTTCTTCAGAAGCAGACCAACCGAAATTGAGTCAAAAGCTTTTGCCAAGTCGAGAAATGCGGCAATGCACCTCGCCCCCCTATCCACATGAGACGACACTACGTTAGCAAGGAGTGAGACTGCATCTTCGGTTGATCTACCCCGTCGAAAGCCAAATTGCTTCTCCGAAACCATATTGTGTTTGTCCAGGTAGTTAACGAGCCTGTTGTTCACTAGCTTTTCCAAGAGTTTTGAGACTATGCTGAGCAGTGCAATAGGCCTGTAGCTATCAGGAATATTTTTTGAGCCACTTTTGTGGATTGGTGACACAGCTGCCACCTTCCACAATTCTGGAAAGGTTCCAGATTCTAAACTTAAATTGAAAATGTGGGTTAATGGTATGAGAAAAGAATTTAAAGATTTTTTAATTAGTTTCACAGAAATAGAGTCTGGCCCCGAGGCACTGTCATTCTTTAAGCTAGCGACTGCTCTGGCGATTTCGAGTTGATCGGTTGGGAAAAAGTAAAGAGTTTGTGCGCAAAGAGATCTCGGTTTGTGAGATTTTATTAAAGTTTCCTCTGTTTCGTGTATTTTAGTTAAAATAACGTCCGCAAGTTTCTTTCCCACGGAGGCAAAGTGCTCATTGCAGCGATTAAGGGGGTTACATTTATCATCACGCTGGAGTAACTCCGAGGAAACGTTTTTTTGTTTGGATACATAACAAATGTCCTTGATTGTTTTCCAGAGTCGTTTTGGATCGTCCTTGGCTTGTTCCAGAAGTTGACCATTGTGATGATCTTTTACATTACGAAGAAGTTTGTTGCAGAAATTTCTATATCTGACATAAATTTTGTGCTTCAGAGTATCATTTGGATTATCTCTAGATTCAACGTGAAGTTTGTCTCTATGACGCATGCACCTTATTAGGCCTGTAGTTATCCATGGCTTGATAGGGGTGCTTTTTTTGCTCAATTTAACATTTTTTGTGTGCCTAGCAATAATGGCACTTACAATATTATTAAAAGAAATGGCCGCGGCGTCAGTACAGTGGCTAGAGGTAACTGGGGACCAGTCCGTAGCGTTTAACTCAGAGACAGCATCATCCAGACTGAACTTCGAGTAGTGTCCAGTATTTTCATTGTGGCTATGAGGCTTACCTGAGACACTTGTTACTACAATGGCGTGGTCTGTTATTGATGCATTGCAGACCAATCCAAGAGCTTTGTTTTTAGATTTGATAAATATGTGGTCCAAGCAGGCATTATTCCTAGTTGGATTTGAAATAGCCGGAAGCAGTCCATGAGAGGCCATCAAGCACATGTAACTAGTGACTTGTTTGTCGGCAGGATCACAAAGATTGATGTTGATGTCGATTACAATAATATAATAAATCATTTTGTTCAGTTTAGTACGTGAAGTGTAAAAGTTTTTAATAGAAGGTAAAATACCCCAATTTAAAGGTAAATCCGCGATGGTAGTAGCACCGTGTGTTGTCATTTAAAAAGTTTGCGAAAAATTCCAGTATCAACTTTCGTTAGCCAGACTCTAGTAACTATGACAATCTCGGCGGCGGCAAGCGAAATACATCTGTGAAAATTTCAACTCTCTAGCTATTATGGTTCATGAGATACAGCCTGGTGACAGATGGACAGCAGAGTCTTAGTAATAAGGTCCCGTTTTTACCCCTTGGGGTACGGAACCCTAAAATCGACAATATATTCCTTTTGCAGACGAGTGAATGGCGCAGACGTCGCAGCCGCTTCGCGTGGTGGATGTCCCGAACTAGGCGGCTCGCGCGGCGGCTGGCGCTCGTACCGAATAGAGAGCTGTACGCAGAGCTGCAGCCTTACGTGTGCGATTTGTGCGCTGTTTTGGGACTTCTCGACGGTTTTCTGAGGTGGCTTGGTGAGTAAATATACACCGCAGAGTACTAGGAATACATGACGTGCTAATAGAGCGGCGGCTGTCGCTCGTACCGAATAGAAAACTGTACGTAGAGCCACAGCCCGGACACTCTGCGTTTCTTCATACAAAATCTGCTGTCTTACGCACACAACACTATATTTATTCACAGACACTACACATACGCACGAACGCTACACGGGTATTTGCAGCGGCCTGTGCAGCCCGCGCGCAGAGTAGTAAATCGTGCCCTGACGCGGGGTGGAAGTGAGGAAGACTCAAACGGGTGGGGGGTAACGAGTGGCCGTTCTATACGTAGTATTATTATATCTTCTTTGGTAGAGCAGCTGCAGCCTTATGTCTACGATTTGTGCGCTGTATTAGAACTACTAGATGGATTTCTCCGGTGGCTTGGTAAGTGAATATACAGTACAAACCTTCCAGAATTCCAGAAGGTATCTTGCTGAGTCCTTGTAGGACGTCCACCCACAAGGTGGACGGGTGACCTCATTAAGACCGCAGAATTGCGCTGGATGCAAGCCGCTTCCAACCGGTCTTATTGGAGATCCATAGGGGAGGCCTATGTCCAGCAGTGGACGTCCTTTGGCTGATGGATGGATGGATGATGGATAATCTTGCTGAGAACCTAAAATACACCTCACGAGTACCAGGAATACATAAGGTGCTGGTAGATGGCGGTTCGTGCTACGTCTGGTGCTCGTGTACCGAATAGAGAGCTGTACGCAGAGCTCTAGCCTTTTGTTCGATTTTTGCGCTGGATTTTATTAAAATTTCAACTTTTACTAAAAATAGATTTTTGCTCAATAAACTTTTCTTGTTCCTTCCAGAACTCGGAAAATTCCCACAAAACATAGCAGCAAATACACAAGGAACATACACATGTAAGTGTAATATTATTTTGTCAAATAAATAAACATGACTAAAAAAAGGTAAAGTAATATACAAGTTTAAAATTAGATACATTTCCCTAAAAGCAGTTTCGAGTGTCGATTTTGACAGTCACTCGGGTTGATAATAGGCTTTACGACTGGGTAAAAATCATTATTATAATTAGTCCGTGAGTTAGATTATCAAAAAATATTGAACACGTATTTTTTCTTTTGTCAATAAAACAACAAATGGTAAAGATAAACCTTGTCAAAGTTTTGGAGTGGGGGTCGTGACGTCACGTCGACATTGTGTCGTACATTTGTATGACACTCGTGATGTCACGCGGAATTTTAACTGGCTATATCTTCATCGATTGTTGTATAATTGACAAACGAAAAAATACGTGTCTAATTTTTTTTAATAATCTATCTGACGGATTTATTATATTTTTCATCACATCTATTCGAAAAGGACTACTTGGTTCGCCTTTAAGTGCGCCCAAATGAGGTGTTTTCTATAAGGAACTTATAAGTGCGACGGAATGATCTTTGCCGCGCACTTTTTTAATTTGGAACAAATTTGTGCGACGGAATGATCTTTGCCGCGCACTTTTTGAATTTGGAAGTATTTGTAATGTTAATGTTCAGCGCCAAGAAAATGAATGAAATATATAAAAAAACAAATGAAAACTTATATTTACATTATATATAAGTTTTCATTTGTTTTATTATTAGATACCATTTAATTTCAATTTAGTTGTTGCTCTACGTTTTATTAAATAATAATATTATAGTATAATATGAGGCGCCTTTTGTTTACTCATAGAGGAGATGAAAAGTAGAGTGTACCACTCGGGCGCAAAATATATTTTAGGCTCGGGCGACGTACTTCGAATCCCTCACTTCGCTCTGGATTCAAAAAAGCGCCCTCGCCGTAAAAATATTATTTTGCTCCCTTATGATACAATCTACTATTTTTAGTCGTCATGCCAACTCATATTATTTCTTACAGAACAAAATACTGTCAGATTTGTTTCCAAATGATATGTTTATACTTCTCATACAGGGTTCTCAAAAGGCTGGCGAGAGGCGTTCGAGAGTGGGGCACAAGAGCCCTGGGTGTTCCGAGGAGGACTGACTGCGGATTTACGGCGATTGTTGCCAGTGGAGTGTAGTGGAGACGCCATGAGGCCCGTGGGGTTACCACCTGTACCTCCGCTACTTCTACGCCCTTACACTAGCGCGGACGAACGTGCGGTAAATAACAATATACTTACTAGTATTTTTCTGTAGGTGTTACCATTATAATGATACAGAACCTCCGCGAGTGTTGCCAGTTGATTGACAGCAAATTTTTGGAGATTGTTATAGGCCGCGCCAAACAAGTTGAACGATGTGAAGTTAGCTACAAGCTCCGAAATAACCAATCAACGTGCGGCTTTATGTGAGCTTCAGTCAGGATTAAATATTGTGCAGCTTGTAGCTAACTTTACATCTACCAACTTGTATGGCGCGGACTATACCACCTACACTTCCGCTACTTCTACGCCCTTACACTAGCGCAGACGAACGCGCTATAAGTAAAATTGTTGTTTTCAATGTTCCAATATTTAATTTACAATGGCTTAAAAAAAGAAAAAAAAATGGTCAAATGACATCTAATATCTAATTAATGTTTTACCTTAACAATCACAAACTCGAAGGAAAACCCACCCAATTAAGATTATTCTATGTCTTGACATTCTATGACATTGTGATTCAATTATTACTGATAGTCCGGTCAATTTAGACATTCGAAGTTACATAAAGTCCCAACTAGCTGAATTTCTGTGAAATTGTTCAAAACATAATTATAAACAATGTCTAGAAGTTCCCCATTATTTCCCTGTAAGGAAAAAAATTATTCATGGTCAAAGGCCAAAAAAATGAGTTTTTCGCGATTTTCAGCAAAACGGTAAGTTTTATCATAAAAGTACCTCAGACAAAAATTGTAGATCATAAAATGATCTATAAAAAATGTATCAATACTTTTTTTCTTACGAGCCACCGTTTCTGAGATATAACGATTCAAAAAGTTATTAAAGTTGTTATCGTCATAATATGCACACGTTTCCACGCCACCTATGAGAAAGTGTACTTAGCGCGTTTTCTTCTCCTGCTTCTTCTTCATCTTCATTTTGGATGCAAGTGAAGTTTTGACGAAGTTTCAACTAATTGTAATTCTAAATTTATTACATCGTTGTATTCAATTTTTATGTATACATATATAATTTGACGTGTAAATTGTTATTTTATCAATAATTAACTTATGACTTAAAAATGTGTGCCATGAATCCATAAACCATATGTAATTGTGGAAAAAATGGCAGTAACAATGAGTTGTATATTTCGGTGCAGGTGTGTGAAATCTGCCACCAGACGTGTCGCGACGGCTCCGACTGCAGCGACCTGTTTCCCCCCGACCTGCAGACCTTACCCGCCGACAGGTATTTATTTTTATGCAGGCGTGCAATATCTGCGACCAGGGGCTCTACTTTTGACCTTCGAACGTCTATGGAACTTTGACAGATAGGAAAATTGACAGTTCGATAACCATTCGCCATGTTTGTTTTTTGCACAGGGCTATTACAACTATACTCTATAAAATTTAACTTGATATCTGCGACAGCTGTCAGAAAAATCACGCCTATGAAGTCCTGAATTTCTCAATAGTACAGACAGTACCTGTCAATGTCATACTTTGTGGGCATGCCGATTAGTGATGGGCGACGAATGATAGTGACCACAGAGTTTTAGATAGAGTTTTAATAAAAATATCGATAGTTTATACTGGCGATATTTTAAATAAAACTTAATTTATCATTAATTTTATTGTATATTTTAATTTCATAACATTTTTTACATGTGTAATACAATTAAACCCAATTATATGTTACATTAGCATCGATAATAGTGAAAAACGTCGATAAATACTATCATTACATCTTAAATAATAGTAAGTAAATAAAATCCAATTTCTCACCTTCAACTACTCATTCGATTTCATTACAACATTGTTTGAAAATCGATTTTTTCCACCACTATCTCAACTCTAAAAATGTCAATCTTCTATGTCAATGTCACTGTCGCAGAGATCAAGTTAAATTTTATAGAGTATAGAGAGATAGCACTGTTGTCGCTTGAGGCAATTCTCAACCACAAAAATGTATGGAAAATCTGGCTCAGCGCTGTCAAACTGTCACTACTGACACTACTGAGAGAAAAACACGGCAAGTAGCCACTGAATCGAGATACTTATTATGTCTTTTTTTAACTCATGCCATATTATATCATTGCATCTCGTTCTTTCTTTTCTCGATCGACCACGTTATCCCTTTGGTAACTCAGTGGTTTTCTGTTTCCCTTTGGTATCACAGTGGTTTTCTGTTTTTTTTTTAATTTAACTACAAATAATTATAGTATACCGTTTTAATATAGTTTACCGTTTATATAATATACAATAAATATAGTTTACCGTTTTTTTCTTAAATAGCCGTGTCCAATGCTAGAGTGCTGCGTGAAATGGATAATTTAAAATAAATATCCTGGTAAAAGTAGTCTGTAAAGGTCTGTATACGTCCGAAGTTCACAAATAGATCTCTAGACGAGTCGCGACGCATCGGACTGCACACAAAAGAACCCGTTGGATCCGCGCCTTTTGAGCACTAGAGCAATGAGCTAAAATTTTTTCGATGTTTTGTTAGTGAAAGTTAGATTTGAAAGCGATATCAAATACGAGTAAATTATACCACTCAACATAGAAATAGCGCGAGCGTAGCGAGCGCGACAATTTTCGATGTATTTTTCAACAAAGCGCCGATTTTAAGTGAAGAAACTGGGCAAAAAGATAGACATGGGCCCAGAGGTGTCGTTTACGATCTATTTAATTTAGTAAAATTATAGATTTTTTTCGCATTATCGACTATTTTTTACTTTGACTTAGCCTTGAATCCAAGGGGCCCTGGGCTGAAGCCCAAAAAGCCATATGGTAGGTCTGGCCCTGATCATTGATGTAATATTTTATTCCCAGACTTGTGATGCCGTTCCTGACGCTAAGTCCCGAGCTGTGCATGTTGTTGGAGGACGATGATGACCACGTGCCCATCAACCACGAGCACAGCGAAGGCACCAGTGGAGACAGGATCAATGGTAATTAGGGTTATGAACATACTAACAACTGAATGAATTCCAGCGTTAGTGAATCCAACCTGTAATAGGTTAAATGACTAAAAAATGTAATTAGTCCGTCATATTTATAATCTAATATCAAAAAATAATAGACACGCATTTTTTCTTTCATAAATTAAACAAAAAATGATGAAGAGCCGTTTAGCCAATTAGCCCGTTAAAGTTCCGGGTAAAGTCATGACTATACTCTATAAAATTTAACTTGATCACTGCGACAGCTGTTAGAAAAATCACGCCTATGAAGTCCTGAATTTCTTAATAGTACAGACAGTACCTGTCAATGGCATACTTTATGGGCATGCCGATTAGTGATGGGCGACGAATGATCGTGACCACAGAGTTTTAGATAGTTTTATTTAAAATATCGATAGTTTATACTAACGACATTTTAAATAAAACTTAATTTATGATTAATTTTGTTGTATATTTTAATATCATAACATTTTTTACAAGTGTAATTAAATTAAACCCAATTATATGTTACATTAGCATCGATAATAGTGAAAACCGTCGATAAATACTATCGTTACATTATTATGAGTATTTAATCATAACATTATTTACATGTGTACATACTTGATCTTAAATAATAGTAAGTAAATGAAATCCAATTTCTCACCTTCAACTACTCATTTGATTTCATTACAACATTGTTTGAAAATCGATTTTTCCCACCACTATCCCAACTCAAAAATGTCAATCTTCTATGTCAATGTCACTGTCGCAGAGATCAAGTTATATTTTATAGAGTATAACTATATTTTTCACAGTGACGTCAAGAGTACCCACTCCCGAACTTTGTCAATTTTTATCTTTGTCATTTATTGTTTGATTGATAAAAGAAAAAAAATTGTATTCCATATTTTTTGATATTCTAACAAATGGATTAATTATAATAATGATTTTTTTACTCAGTCGTCATACCTATTGAGCAGGCGTCCTTAAATCGGCCCACAGTCCCCAAATGTGCGACCAATAACAGAGGCCGCTAAGATTAAATGACGGCCTTCAACGAGCCGATTTTAACTAGTCTTATTGGAGATCTGTAGGAGAGGTCTATGTCCATTAGTGGACGTCGAAAGGCTGAAACGACGACGGCGAACAATACAATTTCATACTCGTGAAGGTTAAACTCTAGAGTCAGCGTGCATTATTGATTTTTTTAGGATTTTTTGCAATTTATTGCTAAAAAGATAGTTATCATAAGAAAAAAATTGTTTTCATAAGAAAACTATTAGATTATATAGAAAAAATAGTTTCTATAAAAAAATGTTTTCATATTAAAACTATTTTTTCGGCAATAAATAGCTTCTATAAAATTATTACCGCTGTAATGATGAATTATAATTGGTTTATTTTGGATTAAACTGTTAATTTGGCGATTTTTATCGTAATTTTGGTTAAATTAACATTTTCATGTAAACGTAATATTATATTGTTTCATTATTATTATATACTACGGGACTAATCGCGCTCTAAAAATACGAGATAAATAAATAAATACCTCCTCATCCCGACGTTTCGGCCGAGTTGCATCGACCGTGGTCACGTAATAATAATGAGTTCAAATCGCGAAAGTTTAAAAACAACATATATTGTTTCAGTCAATCAATTAATTAATTTGCCATAGGAACATAATGTAAACACTCAACAATAGTCTATGTTTGCGTAGTTTACTTAAACTTTGCGTTTGCGTGTGGCTTCATACATTTTGATTAGTTTTTCCTCGTTTCCGCCGTTGTACAAAAATATATAGAGCCATACGAAAACATCTGTAGTTTCAACTTGTAAACTAGGACTAACCCCTCTGTTCATTGCCGCAAAACGAGTTTTCGTAAGTCCGAAGTGAGGAGTTCAGCAACAAATCGCAAACAACCCAAGAAAAAACTTTGCGCGTTGACTCTAGCGTTGGTCTTTACCCGCCGATACAAAAGCATTTGTTACATTGTGTTATTTTTATTCCCAGGCACATGTCCCAGGATAGTGGGGTACGCTTGCGCGGTCCTAAACAGTGCAGAGTTCTACAGGAAGCAGGAAGTGGCCTGGATACCAGAGATGTGCCAGAAATATCCCGCGCAATTGCTGGAGAGGGATGACCTTTCACCCGCTGCTAAGGTAAAAAAGAAAACTATTTTGCAGATCTAATAGTCATAATCATGTATACCTACCAGCAGGCCTAGAGTCGATTGAGTTAAATTAAAAAGAAACAAATCTATGCTTTAGTATAATAATAATAATCATCTATTATCATAATGTAACGCAGTAGGTGCACGCCCGTTGTAGGTATGTAGTAACTATGATGTAATCTGCGATGTTTACGTGATCACGCTTCTGGGGTGCTCTTTTGTTTCGCGTTTTTTCGGTGCCTTTTGTTTCCCGGTCTTTTGTATTCGGTTTTAATGGTGTTTTTTTTTTGTATCGAAGGACAATGGCCCTTCCAGAACTTTTCAACCTGCTACTCTGTTAACAATAGCGCTTATTAGATCGAGCAATGTCGCGACTCGTATAGTAAATTCGAGACTGTAATGACGGATATGAATACGCCGGCTGACCCTTTGGAGACTCAGTTTTTCGTTTACCGTCGAAGCGAAAACATCTCGTGTTCAAGTGCGATACCAGTGATTCTGAAGTGACTCGTTTGTGTGAATATCAGTGCCAGTGTGAAGTGTTTGTGCGAACAGTTGCGTCGTGCGTATGGTGATTTTGTGCAATAAAGTGCAAAGTGATTAATCGGCGTTTTAACTGATTATCGAAGAACCCATCTCGTAACAATAATAACATCATACGTGGTGCACAAACTGTGTACGCCAGAAGAAAATTCATTGGAATACTATTATTGACTAATCAATCTATGACATTGTAATCAATCAATTTAAACATTTATTTTTGTAGTATTAGTTTGATTTGATATAATAATAATAAATAGAGCTGTCAGTAACGTTGCACGCCTTGAATATGCAAGTTTGTATTGAGCCACGATTATATATTTATATGTACCACCAATGTAACATGCAAACTGCAATAAAATAATCTGCCAAGTACTGAGCGCCACACAAATTGAATGATGGGAAGTTAGCCGCAGATGACACTTCGCCGTGATTCGCTAATTATTGCGCATGTGTGCACAATGCCTATACAAATGGCGAAGTGGTGAGCTCGGGCGTAGGGAGCGCGCGGGAGGCATGAGGTTGGCGGGCGGGTGTGCCCCGGCGTTTCGTCTCTCTGACTCCCGCGCGTACCTATATTTCGGCTTTTGCGCAGAACGCTGCGCATAACTTCCCATCTGTCCATAAAGAACATGCTTAGCTCAGCGTGTCGATACTGGGCCGTATAGCGGATAGCGTCAGCCGGCGGAATCTGCAGAGTCGCGACCCAGATTCATCGTCAACCATCTAGGCGAGGCATCGGCACATATATGCACGGTCATCAAATTAGTCATACTTCAAGACCAATTAGATGTAAGAGACTGTTGTATAAATAGAAGTTAAGCATGTAATAAAATCAATCACAATCTAACGGTTGTTTGATTCACACCAAGAGGGGTGCAGTGGCGAGAACCTTCGGGCGGCTGCACTCGGAGTCTAGAGGGGTGCAGTGGCGAGTACCTTCGGGCGGCTGCACTCGGAGTCGAGAGTCTACCATCGCCAGCAGTCAGGTCGTCTAGACGACCGGCCGTCGGACCTTCGAGGATCCAGACGGAGCCCATTCAGAGGCCTGCAGCGCAGGGGACGACGCCGTACCCAGCATATGTTCCGCTGGGCGGGCGGGTTACCTATACCTGTTCCTTCCACTGTGGCAAGAGCTACCTAGTACCGTCACCTTCTGTGATCGTGGCTTGAGTCTGAGTCACGGCAGTGGAATAATCGTGCCTACCCTTTATTCCTTCCCACTCCGCCTGGTGCCGATAGGTCTCACGGTCCAGGTATCCCGTACCTATCTATACAAGTATTTATTAACTTCATATGGTAGGTTAGGGACGTTAGGGAGGTAGGGACACGTAGGGAATATTAGGGAGGTAGGAGTACAGAGTAGGTCCCCGCGACGACCGAACGGCCGATGGAATAATCCATGTCCTAGCTTCGCTTGCTATCACAGTATAGCCAGGCGTTACGGCGACGGTAGTGGACTTCCACGGTTGCGTCGGTGGGTTAGTCAGGCGTCGCACGAACCTAACCATTGGTTGTGAGGCGGCTGTACTAACCGACATTCCGTCAGGCTTTAGCTAATCGTTGCAGAGATTGGCTAGCGCCTGAACACCATCCTTCAATTTGTGTGGGACGAACGCGCACGAAGGGTTCCGTACTGTAAGGGAGCCCTCCTTAAATATTTATTTTATTTATTATTCAAATAAGTATGCAGCGAAATATTCACAGAATATTTAACCTACCAGCAGGCCTAGAGTCGATTGAGTTAAATTAAAAAGAAACAAATCTATGCTTTAGTATAATAATAATAATAATCATCTATTATCATAATGTAACGCAGTAGGTGCACGCCCGTTGTAGGTATGTAGTAACTATGATGTAATCTGCGATGTTTACGTGATCACGCTTCTGGGGTGCTCTATTGTTTCGCGTTTTTTCGGTGCCTTTTGTTTCCCGGTCTTTTGTATTCGGTTTTAATGGTGTTTTTTTTGTATCGAAGGACAATGGCCCTTCCAGAACTTTTCAACCTGCTACTCTGTTAACAATAGCGCTTATTAGATCGAGCAATGTCGCGACTCGTCTAGTAAATTCGAGACTGTAATGACGGATATGAATACGCCGGCTGACCCTTTGGAGACTCAGTTTTTCGTTTACCGTCGAAGCGAAAACATCTCGTGTTCAAGTGCGATACCAGTGATTCTGAAGTGACTCGTTTGTGTGAATATCAGTGCCAGTGTGAAGTGTTTGTGCGAACAGTTGCGTCGTGCGTATGGTGATTTTGTGCAATAAAGTGCAAAGTGATTAATCGGCGTTTTAACTGATTATCGAAGAACCCATCTCGTAACAATAATAACATCATACGTGGTGCACAAACTGTGTACGCCAGAAGAAAATTCATTGGAATACTATTATTGACTAATCAATCTATGACATTGTAATCAATCAATTTAAACATTTATTTTTGTAGTATTAGTTTGATTTGATATAATAATAATAAATAGAGCTGTCAGTAACGTTGCACGCCTTGAATATGCAAGTTTGTATTGAGCCACGATTATATATTTATATGTACCACCAATGTAACATGCAAACTGCAATAAAATAATCTGCCAAGTACTGAGCGCCACACAAATTGAAGGATGGGAAGTTAGCCGTAGATGACACTTCGCCGTGATTCGCTAATTATTGCGCATGTGTGCACAATGCCTATACAAATGGCGAAGTAGTGAGCTTGGGCGTAGGGAGCGCGCGGGGGGCATGAGGTTGGCGGGCGGGTGTGCGCCGGCGTTTCGTCTCTGCTCCCGCGCGTACCTATATATCGGCTTTTGCGCAGAACGCTCCGCATAACTTCCCATCCTTCAATTTGTGTGGGACGAACGCGCACGAAGGGTTCCGTACTGTAAGGGAGCCCTCCTTAAATATTTATTTTATTTATTATTCAAATAAGTATGCAGCTAAATATTCTGTGAATATTTCAAGCATCTAACTGTTACCATTTTTAATATGGAGCGAAAAACAGCGGGGAGCCCCCTTAAATATTATTTTTGTTCTATTTTTTAGTATTTTTTGTTCTATAACAACGGCAACAGAAATACATCATCTGTGAAAATTTCAGCTTTCTCGCTACGAGTATAACGGTTCATGAGCGGAGTCTTAGTAATAGGGTCCCGTTTCTACCCTTTGGGTACGGAACCCTAAACATTGACTTTTACTTTGCCAAGCGCAAGCTGCCTAAGTTTGTACCCATGTGCAATTTATATACGTGTATGTACCACCCGGTCACAATATCTGTGCACCTGACCTCGTGACGTCATGTAGTCTAAACTTAACAATAAATATTAAAAAACAAAACAACAACAAAGCGAAAATATCAAAATGATCGGGATGTGTATCGGCAACGAAGAAGCTAACCGTACTGTCGCACCGGGGAGTGCGCGGAGAGGTGACAGGGGAAGCGGGAGAGGCGCCGCATTCCAGCGAGGTGCACATATATTCTGACCGGGTTGTATATGAACTGTACGACCGTGCACGAACTGTGTACACTCGTGTTTACTTGCACGCAAGAGAAGTCAATGTGTTCAGAGGAATATAAAATATCGTCGCTTTGGTGGTGAACAAAGGTCAAACCACATTTTTAGTTAAATTAGTTACATAGATAATTACCAATTATTATATTAAAACGATCCTGCGGTCCTAACAAGGTCATCCGTCCACCTTGTGGGTGGACGTCCTACGCTGCGCTTGCCGGTACGTGGTCTCCACTCGAGAACTTCAAGCAAGCCGCTATCAACCGGTACTATTGGAAATCATTAGAGGAGGCCTATGTCCAGCAGTGGACGTCCTATGGCTGAAATGATTATGATGATGATATTAAAACGGGGATTCAATAAGGCTATTTTCCTTAAAAGACTCTAATTTTCATCAAAATCGGACCAATGGTTTAGAAGATATTAAAAAAAAAAACATTTTGTAGTTGACCCTTGTCCCTTAATTGCTCATTATCTCAAAACTCGATTTTGTGGGTTAGCTCTCTTCACCAATAAAGCGACGATATTATCTGTTACGTTTTCACAGTCATGCTTAAATGATTGTCGTGATTAGCGCCTACGCTTACGAGTGATCATTACGGTTTGAACAAACCGTGTGTTTTTGTTCTGCAGGAGTGCGTGCGGCATTTCCACCAGTTCTCAACTGTGGAGCGCGCGCCTCCGCGCGTGACGCGCACTCACCCAGCTCTGGTAGTGTGCAGCGTGCCGCCACCGCGGGACCCGCACAGACTTCTTACTTGTCTTCTTGCTGCACTAAGGGCTCATGGTAAATATACATTCACATCTTACCATTGTAATATTATAGCAAGGCCACAAAAAAACAACGGTGCCGTGGGGTGCTGGCAAAGCAGAATAGCACCCCCCTCTAGTACTAGATGTTGCAAGAGCTGACTAAGGTACAGCAAAACCGACCAATTAATAGTAAATAAATAATAAATATTGGGGGACATCTTACACACGGCCTCTGACCCCAAACTAAGCAAAGCTTGTGATATGGCTGCCAGAGACTGATATACTACATATACATACATAAATATTTGCCCTGGGTGGGGATCGAACCCACGCCTTTTTGATCCAGAAGTTAGGGTCACTAACCACTGAGCCACCGAGACAGTCATATTGGATTGGAATGAATTGGATGACAAAAGAAATAAATTTAATATGAATTTTGGAAAATCAAAAATCTTCGAAGAACTATACAGGTCTTCGAAGATTCTTTTCCTCAACTAGTGTACCAGTTATTTATTTTAACAAACCATATACTGCTGTCCCAGAAATAATATTAAATGCGTATAGCATTATTTGTTCCGAAAATGATCTAAGCTCGATATAGTTTTGCATTATCTCTTTTCTTCTGAGTCAAACCTTACTTCTATATTCTTTCTTTTTTTTTACACAGCAGTCAGTGGTGTCCACGCTTGCATCAACTCTACGGACTCGTATCTCCATCAGTTCTACTGCAAGCTAGGATTCGCCGAGATCCACCGCAGCGACACCCGGGTTTACTTGGCTCGCACGTTCTAGCACCCGCTGTGGGCTAGGATGCGCACTAAGCTTGCACGCTCGTGCACAAACTGTGTACAATCAGGCGCAAACTGTGTACGCTCGTGCAAGAACTGTGTACAATCAAGCACAAGTTACGTACGCTCGCCTGTACGCATGTGCAGTTTACATACATGTATGTGTATAAACTGTGTACGGTCGTGCATGAATTGTGTACAAACGTGCACGAACTGTGTACACTCGTGTATGCTCGCACGAAAACAAGCCTATGCTTGTGTTCGAAGGAAACTTGCTAGAGGAAGAATGAGAGGGCGGGGCGTCAAAGTGAGGTAGCTATATTGAAAAAACATAAAAAATAAGTTAAATTAGAAAAAATAGGAAGTTATAGAGTAAATAGTGAAAATCAGAAAAAAATTATGCTAAGTAATGAATACAATACAATTAATCTTATTTATGTGGTGGTATAATTTTTGTACACATATTTAATGTATTATTTTTTTTTTATTATCACTATGATATTGCAGTACTATGGAGTCTGATTCAAAGTTGATTTATAAACATTTCTAGATATATTAATAACATTTTTTGAGCGATAGTTTCGAGTAATTTATTTTAAGTTTTTGGTCATTTTATAACGGTTATGTATTCAAAATTATGATAAAAATAAAGCATCTACCATACAGACGCGACTCGGGTCAGTCAGAAAAGCAAATATTTGCAAAGAAAAGCAAGGCAGATTGTCAAATATTTAAAAAAAATGATTTCCGTTACTATAAAAAAAGTTGTTACGCTCGCTGTGCTCACACATTATTTACATCTACTGTTAGCTATCCCACAACATAATTATTATGCATTTCGAAATACAATGTCGCGTTTGTATGGGGAAGGCTTCTTATTTATTTGATCGCATTTATTGATCTGAACTATATCACAAATAATAAATGATTGATAAGAATAATAATGAGCAATAATTAACGAATTAAAATTAGTGGATGAATATATAATTAAAACCTGTGAGAAAGACTATTTTTGAGTCGCTTAATTGGTTGTCGTCGGTTTATACACGATACTTAGATGTGGTAACGTCATAAGAAAACATTGTTAAATCAACAACTGAAACAAACCGAACGCTAAGGGCGATCGTGCCTCTCTATCGCTCTCGCTTGCACGGTCGGTTAACTTTTTTGTGCGTGCAGCCGGCGTTCATCGATTTTTAAGACGTTACCACGTCATAAGCAATTGGATTATCCGTATTTCCTTGAAGGTTTAAAGGTATAATCCGCGCCATACAAATCAGCGGATGGGAAATTAAGCGCAGAACGCTGCGCAAAAGGCAAATTATAGGTATGCGCGGGAGCCAGACGAGACGCACGCCAACTTCATGCCTCCCGCGCGCTCCTTACGCCCGTGCTTACCACAACACCACGCGGCGTCAGCAATGTGCACACATGCGCAATAATTAGCGAATCACGGCGAAGTGTCATCTGCGGCTAACTTCTCATCCGCCGAGTTGTGTGGCGATAACTTTACTATACTCTATAAAATTTAACTTGATCTCTGCGACAGCTGTCAGAAAAATCACGCCTATGAAGTCCTGAATTTCTTAATAGTACAGACAGTATGTCATACTTTATGGGCATGCCGATTAGTGATGGGCGACGAATGATCGTGACCACAGAGTTTTAGATAGAGTTTTAATTAAAATATCGATAGTTTATACTGACGATATTTTAAATAAAACTTAATTTATCATTAATTTTATTGTATATTTTAATATCATAACATTTTTTACATGTGTAATTAAATTAAACCCAATTATATGTTACATTAGCATCGATAATAGTGAAAAGCATCGATAAATACTATCGTTACATTATTATGAGTATTTAATTAATATCATAACATTATTTACATGTGTACATACTTGATCTTAAATAATAGTAAGTAAATAAAATCTAATTTCTCACCTTCAACTACTCATTCGATTTAATTACAACATTGTTTGAAAATCGATTTTTTCCACCACTATCTCAACTCTAAAAATGTCAATGTCACTGTCGCAGAGATCAAGTTAAATTTTATGGAGTATAGGGATTGTTAACAATTTTTCGGAATTGCTTTTATTTCGAACTTCGAACTCTTGTTTACTATAAAAAATATTTTATTTAAAAATATTAGTATTTTCGATGAGAAAATTGTACTAATATTAATATAACACTTGGTTTCATTTTATTTATTTGACACGAGCTGTACTACGTTGGAATTCCATACAATGTAAGGAATACGTACTTTCGCACATATTCACACTTTTCTCACTATTACAGTGTGTAATTATATGCTTTAGGTAAAATTTTACGTACAAAATAATGTAATTAAAATATGCACCGCTATATTTTGTAACCTTTTTCATTATTCACTATTATATAGTTTTTACATATAAGCTTGTAGAATTGAGAAGCGGGAGTGAAGTCGATTCTGTGACATTTTCTAAACTATGAAAGTCTAATATTGTCGCCTCTCTTTTCTTCTATATTGTAATGAAAAGAGACGCACAATTTTTGTCTATTGTTAGTTTAGAATAGTCGTACAGAATCGATATCAGTAGGTTTCATGGAGTGAGTGGTGTGGCTAATTGCAAAATTTAATGATAAAGGCGTGATTCCACCGGTGTTGCCAGCTAATGCACACACACTGTTGACCACAAATGTTTCTCTCGATGGAAACGGATTTAAACATTAACAACTCAAATTCGCCCATTGTTGAAGTTTCTAAACATGTCAACAAATGTGACGAACATATTTTTCTGTGGAACCGCACTCTAACATTAACCGAAAAAATAACCGAAGTTAAGTTTGCCACGGTTAGTTTTCGTGTGAACGACCGCGGGTGGTATTTCAAACTGAGCGCTACCGTGGCTCGGATGACACTTAATTGTGGGTTCGGTTGTTTTAACTGTATAGCCATGTGAAATACATTCGGGCGGCTAAAAAAACTGACTTCTCTATTCCATGATCTGGAAGAAATCGCTTTTAGCGATAAGACCGCCTTTTGTGAATTTCATGACCTTGTTTCTTCTATTACTTGTTCTTATTTGTTGGTGTCTATGAAGTGTTGTATTGTATTGAATTTATAGGTGATCCGCAGACGAACCAAAGTTACTGACATAGCCCAGCGGATTAGCTAATTAAAGTGGCAATGTGCAGGACACATAGTTCGAAGATCGGATTGCCGATGGGGCCGTAAGGTTCTCAAATGGAGACCACGGACCGGCAAGCGCAGCGTAGGATATTATATTGTCAGTCCACCGACTAGGTGGACTGACAATATAATAAAGATCGCAGGAACGCGCTGGATGCAGGCCGCTTCCAACCGGTCATATTGGAAATCCATGGGGGAGGCCTATGTCCAGCAGTGGACGTCCTACAGCTGATAGATAAATAGATTGAATTATTCACTACCCGCACTTGGTTTCGCGTAAAAGTATGCTTAAAAAGTTTTGCAAATAGTCACATCGTATAGTGCGTGCCACCAAAGATGAGACTTGACGAGCGACAGTGGTGGGGGATCTTGCGCAGGAACAGTCATGTACAAACTAATTATCCAGAATTTGTATATTTATTACAAACCAAAGTGGTTTCTCAAGTCTCATCTTTAGTGGCATGTAGTATAATAGACTAGGATACTAGTGATATATCACCAATGCATTGTCCTAGTCAAACGTAAGATTGGTAAAGACTGACTTGATGGACTCGATCGTGATGCTAGGAACCTTATCTACTAACTAATTTTATTACATATTTTATGATTTTAGTTCTTAGTCAATGTAATATTGAAAGTGTCGAAAGAATGTACTGTAACACGGTTATTTAATCCTGAGTCGTTGGGTCATGAAATGCAGCCGTATTGTGCACGTGTTCTAAAGTTTGGCTTGGCTTTTCTTCCTGCTCGCTCTAGTAGCGCGAGTAAAAGGCGCCAGCAGGAGAAAAAAACGAATCCGAATGTCTTTACGCGTACACAATACCACCCCTGCACGGGTAGCATGGCAAGGGAAAAAATATTTTATCCACTTAAAGTGAGCGTCGCCCGGATCTTGCCCGGATCACGGACGTCGTCACTCACATTACAGAACTCTAGCTCACTCGGAGCGTAGAGGTCATTTAATGTCACATATGTACATTTTGAACATTATAAAATAATAAAGTGACCAATATGATTTCGTACATATTATTAGGTTTTGTCGAACTAGCGTTATTCGCACTAGCGAATGTCGATGTCAAGTAGTGCACTCTAGAAAATCTGACCCGTTGTTATTATTTTGACAGCTCTGTTGCAATGGCGACCCCAAAGCCATGATTGGAGTTTGTAACATTTCGGCCAGACAACCCTCAGTTATCGCAAGGAGGTGGCAGTACCGTGCGAGAAGTTTCAAACTATTTGGTACAATGCTGCCACACACTTTTAATGTCAGTTGTCATTGCCAATCCATACTTCATTTCCTTTTCGAGGGGATATTATAATAGTGGAAAGACAATTTTTCCTTTGCCATGCTACCCACGCTGGATGAGAAATTTGCGCTCTGTAAGTCTTAACAAGAGCAAGCGAGATAGCCTGGCAGGTAAATCGCACGCTCACTGACTAAAGTCTGGCTAACGAAAGTTGATACTGGAATTTTTCGCAAACTTTTTAAATGACAACACACGGTGCTACTACCATCGTGGATTTAACTTTAAATTGGGATATTTTACCTTGTATAACTTTTTCAAACTTCATGTACTAAACTAAACAAAATTATTCATTATATTATTATAATCTTCATCGTAACGAAGTAGATAGGTACGCGTTGAAATCATTTGGATCATTTGGAGAGCAATGCGAATCCTCAATTTGGCATAATAATAAAGTAAAAAAACAAAAAATAATTAACGTAATGAATATAAAACTCCTACACGACAAGTTAAAGCTTGAAAAAAGATTTTTTGCGATTCCTCCAAAGATTTGGAAGAATCAAAATCGCAGTATGGTAACAATGCTACATCGTGTGAGTGAGAGAAAGTGTTTCCCCTCTCAGTTTAGGGCTGCCATACTGATATTTTTTAAATTTGCCGCGCTTTGTCAGTATCAACTTTCGTTAGCCAGACTCTACGAACCCACACGCTCGTTCGTCACTACGGTGCGCCCCTGCGACCGTTGTACCGAACTCCGAGGCGCGTAGGTATGATTCGGGTTCCGGCCGTTTATATGAAGAGAGAATATTGCATAGATACCATTACCGTGTCTGTAGTTAGGTAGCTACTATCTATAGTAATCGCTAAATATTTGGGCTGTTCCATACATTTTGTCGAGAGTCCATGGACTTTTTATATGGTACTGCTGATTTTTTACCGTGATTGCGGGGTTGGTACCATAGTATTTTTTTATTATTATGAATATATCCATCTCTTAAAATCCTTGCGCTTTCCAAACAACATCTTACAGGATTATCTGCGAGATGATTAAGATTTATTTTCTTTTTCTATTCATTATGAACAACTTTTACTATGGGGCCAACCCAAAAATCGACAAAAAGAAATCTATTGGTCTATACAAATTTGCAACTCGGAATAGACAAAAAGTATGAAACAGCTGGTTTTTTTCTCTAATTTCGGGGTGGCCCCTAGTAAAAGTTCATATTGTTTGCCTGATTCACCTCCTTTCGACTTAGTACACTAGTTCTGGATAACCCTGTATTGAATAATACCGCATCTGAACTATCTAGAATCCTAGAGAATCCTTTATTTTAGCATTTGACAATTTTATATTATTAATCCAATTGGAAAGTTGTGAAAAGTGTAGTATTTAAGATAGATAGTTTCATAAGGTCTTCCTTCGTGGAGTATTGTTATAATACACAATTTTGTTTCTTATAACCTGTTGTTTTTTATATGTAAGAGTAAACTTTAGGTAGAACTGTATTTTCTAAATATTTAGCACATAGTCAAGAGTGTTTCCATGATGTGGCAGAAAAAAGGATTTAGCCACGGGAGAAGTCTTTAAGAGTAATCTTATTCTTATTCGATGTGGGTCTGGGGCAATTATCTCTAGAGTCACAATCGGGCAAAAAAGTGTCCGAGCCAAAACCCTGCTCAAGCTACGTAGCGGGCAGGCTTTTTAGATAGTCGTAAGGCGATTGCAAGCCGACTACAACGCCGCGCAATGTCAAAGTCTCGGTTACAAATACTAATTAGGTCACATAACGTCGAGATTCGAGAAAACGGGTCATTGTGAATAATATAATGTAAATATCTAAGCCGGTATGTATGACGGCGCTCGGACATTATTTTACTTCTTTCACTTAGGGACTGTGGCTTTGTAGATATTCGCTCGAAGATGTGGGGGCGATAAGTCCTGCAATGACGTCCCGCATGGGGTGTTTAATGCATCCCCTCCTTCAGCGTCTACCCGAGCCAGACCAGCTCCTTAAAATAACGGAGCGTGGCTCTGGGCCTCTGGAATAACTGCTCCAGTTTAACAACAATATCGCACGTGAAAAATTATGTCGGCTTTACGTAGTGCGCGGGAAGGAACCCCAACAAACAGTCAAGTTTTAACCTAATCAAATGGTAATAAAGTCGAAATCTTAATGGGTGACGGGTTCATAGGACGGAGCGAGCGTGAGCAGTGCAGCCCACTGTTGTTGATAGTCCAATTTCACCTTGATTGCTTAGACGCGATGAGCGCGTTTAAGGCTTCTCCGAGATCTAAATCCAAGGCTTAAATAACGGCCTGTAGACCGTTAAAATATGGTAGATATTCAATTTTATAAATCGAGCAAAAATAAATGGTCTTTATATTTCGCCTTAAAAAAAGTTTCAGAAAAGATCTCGTTTTATATTAAAGTCTTTATTGATAAAAAAAACCTTAAATCAATATTTCCTTGAATAATCTTTTATTGTTCTCATTTTATTACTTGTTTAAAAAAAATGTAAAATGCTAGCTATATAATAAGCTCGATTATAGAGGCGGCCCCATACGTAAAAAGCGTTCTCTCTGTCGAATGCAAAGTGAAAAAGAAACAGAACTATGCTATTTAGCTATTATAATTACGATGGCGCCTCTGTGATCGGGCTTATTATACCATTATATCACAATTATGTTTTAAGAAATAATTTACAGCACTATTTTGTTTCTCAGACAGTTTTTTATTTGGTTCAGTAAAGGCTCCTTTACACATCGGTATAGCAGACGGGCGGGCATCTGTATTGTACTGGTTATATAAGAAGGGCTCACACAGGTCCGGTCGCGGTACTGCCGTACCGCCCTTTACCGCTCGTACCGCTCGTACCGCTCTACCGCTCGTACCGCCTGTGTTTGATGGAGCCTTTATAGCTAACTGAACTACGAGTACTGCAGGTATACAGGGTTATTCCTAATCAATTAGCATCCTTTTAGGGGCTTATTCTGGACATCAAAACTAACAACTTTTGTTCTGCGACTTTTGTCAAAACTCAAAAAAAATCAGCTGTTCCATACATTTGGTCGCGGATGAACGATATTTTTCTATGGAACACACAGATATACCAGAGGGATAATGTGGTCGATCGAGAAAAGAAAGAAAGAGATGCAATGGAAAATTTCTCGATTCAGTAGCTAGTTACCGTGATTTTTCTCTCAGTAGTGTCAAAGTCTAATTAATATTTGACAGCCATGGGCAAGATTTTCCATACATTTTTGCCTCAAGCGACAACAGCGCTATCTCTCTAGTTGTAATAGCTCTGTGATGGAACACCATTTTTTTTTTGTTTTTGAAAAAAGTTGCAGAACAAAAGTTGTTAGTTTTGATGTACAGAATAAGCCCCTAAAAGGATGCTAATTTATTAGAAATAACCCTGTATACTAAATTATTATTCTCTAAACTAAACATTGAAGTGATTATCAGTTTGGCCAATATAATAAAACAGTTTAACGAAAATATGTATTTCAAATATAGGTCATCATTAAATCTATAGGTACTTTTTTTTAGCAAAATTCTATGATGTCATTATATGTTGTATAGTGTATTTTTTTTTCAACTTTAAAGTATTAAATATGTAAGTTTGAGGGCCGCAATTTTGACATCAGCATCAGTTGCATTTTCTGCTTCGGTCAATAACGCGGCCAAATGCCATTGAACTAACGCAGTCATAGAAAAACAGTGGCCAATTTTGATGTTCCTTTGTAATTTGTATTATAATCGCTTTATAAATAGATATTTTGTAACAATTTGCTCAGATTGCTGTATAGTAATAATGATGTATCACTACGTTTTAGTGATGTGCCGATTTAAGGGTCCCCATGGACGGCGTCCATTATATCCAATGTTTTCAATTTAGCGACTATGTCGCTAAAAAATAATTTGCAATTGAAACACTAAACTTGTCGATTTATCTACATAAGTACACTGTATTTTTTATTCTTTAAACGATGACAGTGTAACATATAGAGTCAAAACATGACTTCACTAAATTAGCAACATTGGACGCTATCCATTCGCAAGCATGGTCAGTGGGCCTTCTCTAATATTCCTAGAGATGTACTATTATCATTAGTGATGTACCACAATTATAACCTAATATGAGTGATGCTTGCGGTCTGTTTGGACTGAATCTTATTTTGTACTGTATTCTACATGAACTAAATTGAAAATCACCTTTTCCCAAAATGTCTGATTTTCTAATTGTCATCGTTTATGAATGAACCATTTTTGAAATGTCTGACGGAACAGGTACAATCAGAAACAATACCTTTCGAAACATTTCGAGATCCGTCAAACTTAAAGGTAGTTTATCTCCGTAACTGTCAATTCTAGACCATTACAGGCTTCACAAAAGTGACAGAACTCGACGATATCTACATTTCGCATAATATTATTTTACATTATACTTAATAATTATTTGCCATATGAACTCTGAATTTGCTCGGGAACATGTTATAAAGCAAGTAAAATGTCAAACTACATAGCCGTGGCTCTTTTCTCTTAGCTCATTGATATAAATATGCTCGTAGGAACATGCGACTAAAGTGAAAAAACCACCATAGAGATTAGTTTTTATTTTGAGGCTGCTACATAGGATTATTTATTGCATAGTGCACACCCAAACTCTCATCTCATGTCAATGTCATCTAAATGCTAAAATATCTTGGCAGCACTTGTATAGACCAGCCAATGAGAGAATGCAATCCTGAAATCTGAATAATGACATAGACGAACATATTATATGTTTGTACTGTACTGTACTGTATCAGCCTTTGAATAGTCCACTGCAGGACGTAGGCCTACACACGAAGGATGATTGGGCCATATCAACCACGCTGGCCCAGTGCGGGTTGATGGATTCACATTTGCCATTGAATTTCTTCCACGGACATATGCAGGTTGCCTCACGATATTTTCCTTCACCGAAAGCCAGTGGTGTGAAATTCCGTACATAAATTCCAAAGAACTCATTGGTACGGGACCGGGATTTGAACCCACGACTAGACTACCTCTAGACCACCTCTGCTTTAAAAATTTTATTGAATAAAAAAAAATTCTGTCTTATGAACTACTACTTACTACTAAATACAAGTACTAGCAAGTGCATCCATACGACGTCCTCTCACAAGGTGGACGGATGACCAATTAGTAAGCTGTATTTCTATTTTTCATTACAGTTTTCATATTTATTTTCATTAGTAGAACATATCAAAACAACTCACAATGAGAAGGGGCATTATTATTTGCGAAACATATCTGATTTAAATGTTTTCATGCTATAATGTTTCTGATTGTACTTCAGATTGACATTTTACATTTTGACATTCTAGAAAATAGCCATTTTGAAAATCAGTCATTTTGGGAAAAGTTGATTTTAAAATTAGTTCATACTGAGCACAGTACAAAATAAGATTCAGTCCAAACAGACCGCAAGCGTGCAGGCCATCGGCAAAAAATGAATAAAAAATTATAGATGAATCTTGTTTTTTTACTAACTTATACATCATAAAACATAAATATAATAATAATGTTAAGTACTTGAAGGATAAGTGATTAAATCTATCTAAAAATAAATATTACATATTTTATAATAATAAGTTTAGTCGATCGGTACTGATTTCGTATTAGTGCTGGAGAGCTCCAAAAGCTTTTGCTTTATTTCGCTTATCTGAAAAAGGAAAATATTTTATTACTATTGTAATCGCATTATAAAGAGATATTTTGTAACTATTTGCCTAAAAATGTGGTCGAGGAGGACGACGGCTGGCACGTGCGTCAACTCGTGAACGGGTGCTGCTTGAGGGGGCAGGACTGCTCGGTGCATAGACGTAACGTAGTTTAGTAAAATATATTGTCTTCTTAGGAAAAAGTCGAAACATTGTTAATAAAAGGTACAGGCCCCGGAGTCTGTAGAGTATAAAACATAAATAAAAAAAAAAAAAAAAAAAAAAAAACTATTTGCCTAAATTCCTCGACAGTAATAGTGATGTATCACTGCCGCTAGTGATGAATCACTACGTTTCAGTGATGTACCGCTTTATATTATTATGATCTGGATTATCTGGACACGTCATTATAGGCCGAAGCAAAGATCTAGGCGGTTGAGGTGTTAGCTTCAAGCTGCTGATAACCCAATCCTGAATGAGGATGTTTCTGAAGAAGTCTATACTTAGGTATGCATTTCATTATTACCTTTTGAATTTCACTCATGAGCACTTTCTGCTCAGTCCGTGGCGTCAGGCCTTCCTTATTCAAATCTATCGCCTCCAAATTTTCAAACAGTTGTTTTATCTTCAACGCTAAATGCACGTCATTGTTGCTTTTCCTCGGCACCGTTGGCTTGCATTTTCTTATTAGATTTCTTTTGTATTTATCTGGAAGGTCTTTTTCGATATCCTCTCTGGTGAGGAGGGTCATGAATTCCGGGTTGGTGTCGTAGGGGAAAGTGGTGGGGTCTAGTCGGAAAGTGCGGTCGGCGGTGCGTTGCTGCTGGCGGTAGGTTGTACGCCAGTTGCTTAGGAGTTGCATATTTCTGAAATAGTCATGTAAGTTCGTATAGGCCGAGTGGATTACATTACATTGCAAATGATGCAATGGACTAATAGTAGTAGGTATCACAGAAAATATGAATATGAGTACTGACACAACTAGAGATAGAAAATCTCTAGTTGTGTCAGTAGGTACTTTCTTTTTCTGCCTACAACTCACCCAGAAAAAGTGAGTGTATTTCAAGTTTTTTGTGATGGGCAAAGCAGATTCTTGGGTTAGACACCGCCCCTCTATGGTGTAGTCACTAAAGCCACATTCTTACGCGCCGTCGTACGTACCCGGAATCGTAAAAATATCAGCCGTTCTATAATTAAAAAAAAACATTGCATACATTCATCTCAGAGCAAATAAAAAAATCAAGAGAGAATGTTGTGAACAAACAAGTGAGGCCGACCAAAACTACGTCTCGCCGTGTAAAGACAATCAGACACACATCAACGTACAAGGAAACTACGCCTTAGTTTGTCAGTCGAACTATGGCGGCGCAGCAGTGATGCTCTCACTCATGTATAAAAAACCGGCTTCACTTGAGTGTTCAACGACGTTCCCTCTTGATTTTTTTATTTGCTCTGAGACATTCATTTGATAAATAGCGAATTAACTTTTTCAATGGAATGGAACAGCCGATTAATTTCGCGATTTCGTTGTTGGCACCATAGTAAACGTTGTTTTTTAATAATGATCTCAATATTTCGCCTTAGTGTTGTAACATAGATTAATGAAGGTATCGCTCCGCTACACGCGAGACCTTCGTTCTTCTATGTGTTAGATTGTTTTTATTCAAAAGTGTCTGTAACACCCATTTGTCGAAATAAATAGACAAATTTTTTTAACGCGAATAAATCCGCGCTTGACCACCTACTCGCCTGACGGTAAGCGACGTGTGTCATAACAATGTGTTCGAAGATGAAGCACGCAGACATAAAAGATACCGTCCTATTCACTCTACGCCATAATATGACCCTGCGTGAACTTTTAAACAAACTATGAAGGCGTCGTAGTTATATTAGCAATTTAGAATATTTCTTTTTCACTTTAGGCATTCGATAGCTTTTAACGTTTCTATTAAAACGATACCTTCATAATAGGGTCTATATTTATAAACAAAAATCCAATATACAAACTTTCTATGCTGCAGAATCTTGTCCCTAGTCGCTAGCAGATCCTTATGTTTCTTTATCGCCAGATCTTTCAAATAAGATCGCTTAATTTTCTCTGTCTGCGCCATAAAGCTATCCGCACGCGGGGGCTTCACGTATCTATTGCTCTGATAGTACGTCGGCAGAGTTTTATGACGGCTTTTGGCCAGTTTAGGACACTTCCCTTTGATTTTACCGAAGTATTCTTCCTCTGAATCTAATTCTATAGAATCTTTTTCATTCATCTGAACGGTTAAATTAGTCTGTTTGAGTTTTTCCTCGTGTAAGACGGAGTTATAGCTTAGTACATCTTGGGTAGCGTCGTAATTCCCAGTGGCACTTCCAGCTTCAGATATTTCGGATTGCGATCTCACGAAAATGCTTTCTATGTATTTGTCGTGGAGGTAGGTGATGACTTTTGATACTCCCGCGTTTATGACCTCTCTTGGCGGGTACATGAGCGGATTTCCGTTCAATTGAAGTACTTTTAAGGTGTTTACTGTGCCGAGTTCGTCCGGCAAAGAGGTCAATCGGTTATTTTGAAGCAGTAGATGGGTTAAGGCTGGATGTTTTTTAATAGATTTTGGGAGATCGGTAAGCTGGTTGTCTCGGAGGTCGAGGTACATGAGCGATTGTAACGACGGGAAAAAGTCTTCGGGTAAGTATTTGATTTTATTATATTGTAAGTAGAGGACCTGAAAATATATTTTAGTTTATTTTGATATTAATTTTGTTTTTCATACTCATAAGTAATAAACAAATGTGTTTTATTGTTTGTTTAAAATGTAGAAAGTGGCGCCACTACCGTATTGTTCAAATTATATTGGCCTACAAAAGTAGTTTTAACAGTTGACCACTTCAGCTGTAAGTCAGTTACTGTAACTGGTCAATCAATCAGTCAGTAAGCAACATGTAGTTATCTGATAGAGATCGCTGTCAGCGATAAGACCGCCATTTATGGCGATATTACTTTCTGTTTTACCTAATTGTTAATCTTAGTACACACAATAAACATCTATATCAGTCTGTACTAGCTATTTTCTCATAACTCATTAGTTTCACTTACACAAATCATTTTATTTTTGATTTCTGGTATTGCTTCAAGTGCTTGCGAAGAACAATCACATACACTTTCGTCGTCCAGTTCTTCATCATAGATATTCAAACGGTATACTGAGTCAGATGCCTCCGACATAGTTTATTTAATCAGTTTATAATATTTCTTCAAATACACAGAACTAGGCCGCTTGATCAATAAACATACAAAACTACGAAGGAAATATTTCAAAACAGGGCGCGGGCGCGCTAATTTTAATTTTGACATTTGTATTGGTTGGTTTGTCAATAGACCATAAACAAGCCAATAAACTTTTTTTGTGGTTTCCGGTTGACACGATAATAAAGCATCTCCTAGACAGTTGCGCTATGGACCGGGCGCGGCTGCGGCCTAAACATTAACAGTCAAAAACATTTGCGACTGGTAATTCTGAATGGTTACGAGTTGAGTAGTGCTGCCTAAGTACATCGAAAAAAGAACCATTCATCTGAAAAAAGGTCAAATTCGCAGAGAAAATTCCCATTAAATGTGTAATAATAATAAAACAAAAAGGATTATGTATGTTTATAATTATCTTTCTAATTACTTTAAAAAATAAATAGCGAAACATTAAATGAATTGATTTGTATCTAGCTATCGAAAGTTCAATTCGGTTAATTGAATTGAACTGAAATCATGCATCGTGATCACGTCACTATCTCAGTTACAAGATGGCGAACGTTCGGGATAGTGACACATCTTTGTGGCTCCATAATAAACTCGGCACGTCGAATGATTCGTGGATTACTGGCTCGATTTGTACACAGTTAAATGCAGAAGTTTTGAAAAATATCAAGGATTGTTTTCCAGACCTACAAACACAAGTGAAATTGAAATTATTGCTAAGTTTCTTTCATATCCCGCGCAGAAATGTTGAGGAGGTAACTTTTCACTTTGATGTTCTATGGTTTTGCGTAACTGTTTTGTAATTTTTGTCTCATTCTTTGCGTATGCTTCTCTGCAAGTTGAAACGAGATAACAAAATACACATGTACTCGGAACTCTTATTTGTTGTCATTTTAGAATTTACAATACATGTAATTTATTTATTTCGTTTACTTCCGAGATAACATTTCAATACTCAATCGACAATATAACAATGCCATTTTAAATATTTATCTGTCTCATGCTCATTTACTAATGGTTTATTGCCACATTAATTTGTATCAATAATTGCATTAAGCATTATGCAGCATTCCAGTTCAAAACAATGATCTTTCAAGCCAGTTTTACATTATCACATACTCTTAAATAGCTAGAAATGCGTAAAATTAATAGGTAAGTAATTTTTATACATTACACTAACCTATTTAGCATGCTCTATTCTCAATACTAAAAATACTAGAGAACTACAATAGCATGAGCCTTGACCATTATTTACAAATATTTTGTTATACTTTCATTAAATAGGCTTGAATATAATGTAGTAGTTGTCAAGCAATAGCAGATAAATGTGGTGCAATTTATTGTTATTATAAGGTGCGTTCGGATAGCCTACTGATGGCAAAATTAACAGTTAAAAATGCCAACAACAATCACATTCAGCATTTGTTTTAAGAATGTGTGATCAAAAGTGGCATTTTAAACTATTTTGTTTACTGTTTAGATAGTTCAATAACAGTTAAAAATGCCATCGTGAACTGCCACTTTTGACCCACCTGCGGATGTGGGTTCTTTGAGATTGTTTGAGTCTGAGGTTTAGCGTTTTTTTGGGTAGTGAGCAAAATAAGCATTATTGGCGAAATGGGCGAAATTCCCAAACCAAATGGTTTACATCAATGCTAATTTTGTAAATGCTAAAAATGCCATCGAACCCATCTCAAATGCACCTTGACATGAAATTTATATGTATGACTGCACTGATTTTCAAATTGACATGTTTTATGTATCTGTATTAGCATTGACCAGGCTAGCTTGGCTTCTGAAAGCATCAACGTGAAGATTTGTATGAAAGTGTATTGTTTTTTTGCTTGTGTTATGTTACAGGGTATAAGCCAAATCAAATTTCTTGGCAGCTATTATGTTAGCTACAAACTGCATGTAACCCAATCCTGATAGAAGCTTGGGAATCCTGCGCGAAGATTAAGTTAATTATTATTATAATACTATGGGACAAATTGTGGACTAGAATTATGATATAACCCTTTACAACCGGCTCAAAGCAATTGTGAAAATTAGCACAAAATCCATATTGATTTTGTAAATGCAACCGGTCTTATAAGATCAAGCTAGATAAGTAGATTTTTTTTTTTTTTTTTAGTCAATTTTAAAGAGCTTTTTCGTTTTCTTGAACGAATATGTCGCTCTGATTACATTTCCTCTTACTATTTATACTCTATGACTTAGTTTAAACAGCATTCTGGCTGAGTCCGACAGTGGATCAGCCAGAATGCTATTGCAGTGTCCTATGTTATACATAAATTGTATTTTAGAAGAAATATTTCTGCGTACAGTTTCATTCTGTGCACACTCCATTATAATGTGATATATATCATAAATAACCGCGCGGTTGTATGAGACTCGTTGCGTTCACAAAATCAATATGGTTATCGCGTCTATTTTTTTTGTCGATTTCACGCCTATTTTCCGTTGTAAAGGGATAAATAAATACCTCATCATCCCGACATTTCGACCAAGTTGCATAGATCATGGTTATGGGTAGAAGATTGAGTTATCCACAGCTTGTAGCTAACATCACAGTCGCCAAGGAAGTTGATTCAACCTGTCCTTACAAGTAAATTGGTTTTCATCCACTGCCATTTGATTTGCCGTTCAATTCAATTCAATTCTTGTTTGTGGCTTCTGTGAGGGTGTTTCACAATTTCGCTAATGTCTAGTGTAGTACTGCCATCAAACGTAGAGAATTTGTACGGTGTCTAATGAAATACTGTATTTAATTAGTCCACAGTTTTTAGGATTTTATACCTTTCACCTCTGAAACAAACACAGTATAATCTATATAAACTAATAGGACAAACACAAACACATAAAATATACTAATCTACAATATAATTAGTGGTTAAGGCCGCAGGTGATCTGTAATTTTCCATACAAACGTATTACGCTGTTTTCTTTCTGGAAAATGCTTTTAGAGCTACAATTTTTTGTCATAAAATTAAATTTAGATGTTTAGACTACCCTGTCTTTTTTTTTTCTTGATAAATTAATTATAAAGCAAAATATGACCCTTCAAAATCACAAAAAAAAATCACCATTATTACCGACGACTTTAGAGACCTACCAGAAGAGACTAAATAATATCTAACAAAATATAAAATGACACGGTCATAAAAAATATATTTTTTTAAATCTTGACATAAAAAAAAACTTGATCGATATAGTTTTTAAAGAAAAAAACAGCGTAATACGAAACGTTGTCTCGACAAGTTTTTTGTAGGTATAAATCGCTCTGAGCTGCAATTGTCCCTATCGCACGATACGGGGGTAGGGTTGAGGTGAGGGAGGTTCAACTCTATATGCACACAAGCACTAGGGACGTAGTAATAGTCGATATTTTTTATCGATACTCTAGTGATGTTCATCGATGTCGATATTAATTATGAATATTAGTTATTGTTTTAAATTTTGCAATTTTAACGTTGTTTCTTTGTTACTTTTGAAACATCCTCATTAAACAATCTTTAAAAAAATCTCATGTAATATAATGTATAAGATTCGCAATTGTTGTGGTCTCCAAAAACATGGTTGGTAGCATGTTTTATGTCATCTCAAATTTAGTACTTTTTCATTGTGATTTACACCTTAGAATATCAATAAAAGTCAGAACCGTAAGGCTTGATCATTGCTGTTTTTTTCATAATACTGGAATCGCCATCTCCAATGAGTTTATTGTATTTTACTCCATGCATTTCTATACTTTTCGCAAAACCCTCTGCAATTATATCAGCTTCCACAGCATTAGCGCTGCCAGTCCAGTTTTTATAACATTTGTGTTTGGTAACTGCTATATTTAACTTTTGACATCTTAAACAAATACTGCAGTATATATTCCGAACGCCAAGAAACAGATTTTTTTAGTCCTCAGCCCTACTATACATGCAGTACCAGAGGCAGAACTAAACCCACTTTTATATGAGCGTTTAGCCCAAGAGCCATCTGCCACGACACTTATTACAGGACAGCCTGTCTTCTTTTTGTCACTTCACCATTTAAAATGGCAAGAGCTGCTATCATCTATTCTATGGCATATTCTTCAATCACTAGTGCCAGACCATGCTCGGATTTTGTATAAGTCAATGCAAAAAGTAATGGACGGATTGAGATGAAACTTTGCAGTAATAATAGTGTAGACATCAAAATAACACATACATGTTGCGTGAATTTTCTTAAATTCTATTCTTACCTCCTACTCATCCTGTCCTTCTAATATTATAAACGCGAATGTTTGTGACAATGTATGGATGTTTGTTACTCTTTCACGCAGCAACAAAGCAAATTGTTGATTTTGTAGTAGATAACTAGATTCAAAGATTGAAGTCAAACATGGGCTATACTTTTTATGGGGGAAAATAAAAGGTTTCTATGGGACAACACAAAAATCATTATTTACGTGGGCGGAACCGCGGTCAAAAGTTAGTTTATTATAATTATTTCTTATATTATTTATTATATCGTAAAAAATCAAGAACTTTTCAGCGGTCTTCAGACCAGGTGGTGTTTCTAAATGGCCGATGAATGTTTAACGCTGTGCTTGTCAGTGCATGGTCTCCATTAGAGAACTTTGTCCCCTCGGAACTGTGTAATAACTTTTATTGTTCTACTTGTCCCAAAATACATAATCATAATACAATCTGAGGTTACTGTCACACGTAGGTATTCAGATAAAAATAACAGAAATGACGGTTGTTTATGACATTAGGTGTATTTTTAGGAATATTCGGCGCTTCAAATATTAAATTAGAGTATTTTAGGTAGGAGTTATAAACACAATGGTAGATGTAATTTGATCTAGTGTGAAACATTTTCAAATATTGTCAAGACGAGAATTTGGCGCCTATCAGATCTCATGTAGAGTCAATTTTCTGGTTTAAGATATTTATTTTCTCGAAGAATTACATAAAATTCACGAAAAAAAAACTTGCTAGATTAAATAGCAAGTGTCGAAACACAACTTATTAATACACAGGCTTAACATTTTTTTTACGAAAATACAGAACTCATAAAACTTCAAAGTAATAAATAAACATTTTTGATTTTAGATTTACATTTGAGATAATTAAACTAAATTGAATTATTTATTTGAACGACATGTATTTTGTTCTATATTATAACTAGCTGACCCGGCGAACTTCATTCCGCCTAACAGTAGATTAACGGAGCCTAAGTTACTCCTTATTACATCAGCCAACTGCCAATAAAAGTTCTGTCAAAATCGGTCCAGCCATTTCAAAAATTAGCCGAAACAAACAGACAGACAAAAAGTGTTATTTTGGTGTATGTACCATATATATATTCTATTCTATATATTATATTCATATGCATGTAGTTAAAAACGGTTATTTCAATATTACAAACAGACACTCCAGTTTTGTTTATTTGTATAGATGTTATAAAGACTTTACCTGCCTACACTATGTTGGTTAAAAAATTAGACTCCATCTCTCCGATAAAGTACAGTGATCAACAAGTACATAGTAAGATTTGTGATGGAAAAAGCAATTTTCGGAGTTAGTGATAGACCTTGAAATGACATATAGAGTAATTAATGAAACAAAGTATTATTGAAATAGAATTTGTAAATTATAATAAATAGTATGTAATATAAAATACTCAGTATGTATCTCCAGTCGCAATATTTTTTTTTTCAAAGTCCGTTCACAAGCCAGGTCATATCCGTAAAACAAAGAATCGAGTACGAAATCGTAGCCAAGTCAAACACAATGATAAATAGCGAGAACTTGTGCTGTACTTACTGTACAGCACAAAAACACCAAATATCATGAAATCAATCCAAAACTGACAAAAATAGCAAAGCGCTATCCGGCAGTGTAGACATCGCGGCGCGGTGAGGCAGGGGCACGGGCGGAGCGGTATACTCTTAGTACGCACACAAATGCAAATTATACACACATTGACATTCTCGCTTGCTTGGGCGCATCGCGACAGCAATAGTCTAGCCCAAATACCTATTTCTCAAATTCCTCGGCTCTAGGATATCGTCTTAATACTATTTACAACTTAATTTTACATTCAGATTTGCCGTTTACTGTGAATGTAAGAATGTGATTATGTATGTACAACAGGTTTGGTTGTTTGCAAGTTAAACTACACACAATAACAATATAAAAACCAGAGAAGCAAATGATACACATAGAATACCAACTAAATTCATACAGTATTTTATTACAGAATTAATATTACACATAGTAAATTTTTATTTTTTTATTTTCAGGATAAAATTAGCCTATGTCACTTTCTATCTTGCAAACTTTGTCCATACCAAAAATCAAGTCCATTCATTGCTCCATTGCTGTGTGAAAGAGGAACAAACCAACAAATACATTTTCGGATTTATAATATTAGTAAAGATTATCACAGTACAGATACATAAACAAGTCATGTTATCATGATTTTTGGGATGATTTCTGGGAGAATAAATTTATAAAATACTTTTTTGGCCATATTATGCACCCATATAATCTTTTTAAATAAAATCAAAAGTCATCATATAAACTTTAGATGACCATAATAGTAATTTAAAAAAAAACATTTACTAAAATAAACAAATTGAAATAAATGGAACACAAGGAAATACAGATTTAGTACAATGCTAATAAATAAACTATGATACAGGAAGTGATGAAGGAAACAATGTTACCTAGTTTAATATTTATTCAGCTGTATTGTATTAGGTACAAACACATTGGAACAATATTTGTTTCTTTAACTACAAGAAAGTTCATAATGTTCATTCATTTGCTGCACTTATACTCTGATATTCTTTTTTACATAAATAATTGTACTATGAAATTTACTATAGATTAATTATTGACTGAGCGAACAAAGTGAGAGAGGTCTCCGTTTTAACTCGACTACTTTGCTTTCGTCCGTCCGGATGTTGGTTCTCCTCTGCAGGTCGCATTTTTCAACGAATCACGACGAAACTTGGTACACATGTTTTTATACATAACTAGTTTTTACCCGCGGCTTCGCCTGCATGATATTTTGATTTTTGATGCAATATCATTATAATTTATAGCCTATGTGTTATTCTGATATATAAGCTATGTTATTGTAAAGTTTCATCTCAATCCATTCAGTAGTTTTTGTGTGAAAGAGTAACAAACATCCATACATCCATCCATCCATCCATCCATCCATCCATCCATCCATCCATCCATCCATCCATCCATCCATCCTCACAAACTTTTGCATTTATAATATTAGTAGGATGTATTTTTATGTCGTCGGCCATTTTTGATTTGTGAGTGTTTCCCTCAAAAAGGGGGGAAACTTGCTGTCACGCTACTTATAAGCCGATATTTGGTAAGATCATTTATTATATAAATCCTATAGGCATCGCCACACAAGTCGACGGATGAGAAGTTAGCCGCAGATGACACTTCGCCGTGATTCGATAATTATTACGCATGTGTGCACAATGCCTACACAAGTGGCGAAGTAGTGAGCACGGGCGTAGGGAGCGCGCGGGAGGCATGAGGTTGGCGGGCGGGTGTGTCTCGTCTTTGCATCGACATGGCATTTTTTCTGTTTACTTTAACCTCCTGAGACCCACGGTATCACCGGTGATACCTTGCGGAAAAAAAATATTTCTGCTTTTTCAAAGGATTTAGGTATATACTATGGATCAATTTAGATACTTAATGATATTGTCTTTCATTTAAATACGGCAAAGAATTATTTTTTAGCTATTTCCTACTAAGTTTCTTGTACTGAAAATTGAGTTTTTTGAAAACAGTGACCTACCCATGGACAATATGAATTATTTTTTATTTTCGTTGGCTTTTGCCCACTTTGTTGTTTTAATCGAATAGCTAAAAAGTTAATCATTCGTCATACATAAAAAACGAATTAAAAAAATATCATTTTTTAAGAAAAATTTTATTTATTTATTTTTCATATCACCGGTGATACCTTGGGCACTTACGACTTTAAAATTGACATTTTTAATATTTAGATTATGATCGAAATTTTAATTTTCTGGTAATCTTTATTATCTCCAAGAGTAGTAATTAGCAATAATACATCGAGAAGAAGTCTGCTACTGAGTCACGAAGGTCTAGCTGAAGGTTTGAGGACTCAAGGCTGGCCATGTAGTATGAAGATTTGGTATAGAAGCTTCTAGGCGTTTTTTCCCCCAAATCTTGTGGTAGGCAGAGGAATTATGAATTTTTAGCTTAGAAACGCTCTAGAAACTCTTTTACTACCACTTTGGGTCAAGGTTCCCTATTGGTATAATGATTTTTTAGTAAGATGACTACATAAATAATTTTCCCAAAAAAAATTACTAATTATGTATTTTAGTACAACAGAATAAAAATAAATAGAAGATAGCATGTATTCTGTGAATAGTATGAGCTTGACAAAGCAGTAGAAGAACAAAAAACTTTACATAGGTCTGATAACACAGAAATTTGCTAAATTAAAGGTGTCTGAGGGTCAGTCAATTCAAGTAGCACCCATGAACAATAATTCATGTCTAGGGAGTTTCCTGCAGCTGGAACCTAAGTAATCATTATATACTTAATGTTTCACAATCAGTAGTTATCTACATTTTCATTTACTATAGCATAGAGTTGTATAATTCATACATTACGCCACTTACAAAATGTACCAAAATATGTACTAATTATGTGATAGTGACCACTTAGTGGCATCTAGCTAAGCTCCATCAGCTCCAATGTAATATATTTCCATATTTATATGTTATCTTGAACTGTTTCTATGGTTTTTATCCACTAGAAATAATATTGAAAAAAAAAATTCAACCGATAGTGATCTGATTGAGACCCAAGGTATCACCGGTGATACCTCCTATTTTGGCGATTTGGGTGGGGGAGGATTTTTTTTACTATTTTTCCCATAATCCTGATACTCAAAATAGCACCTAAACTAAAAATCAGATAAGTCAAATGATTTTTTATTCTCTGGGTCTCAGGAGGTTAACTTGATTTGTAATTAATTTTAGGAATAATTCTGTTATAACTTTATTATATAAGTGCTTCGGTAGTAAATGGCAAATAGAAGGAACGAATTAATCTGTAACACCATGTATATGTACTCTGTTTTAGTGGAATAAATATTTTATATCATCTCTGGCTCCCGCGCATACCCACCTATATTTTGCCTTTTGCGCTGCGTTTTGCGTATAACTTCCCATCCGCCGACTTGTGTGGCGCGGATTATAACAAGATTTGCGAGTATGAATCAAATCGGTCAAGAGCGAGTTGTGATATAGGCTTATCGGCCTATGAAGATTCAGTTAAAGATATGTGTCACGAGGGTCGGAGAACTACTAGTAAAATAATGGTGTTGTATTGTTGCAGTGGCGCAATGAGCTTGAGGAGATCATCGAAGTGGCGGCCGTGGACTCAGACCTCTGGGTGGCCATGCTGGCTGAAGTGCTTAAGACATTCCCCTCTCAGGGCACGCTCAATACAGAGATAGCAGAGTTCGATGAGACCAGGTAACTTTCAGCCATAGGATGTCCAATGCGGGACGTAACCCTCCCTCATTTATCTCCAACTCAAAACTGACTGCCCCAGTGGCTCAATGGTTTTTGGTTAGTGACCCTGAATACTGGGTCAAAGAGGTGTAGGTTCGATTCCCACTCAAGGCAAGCATTTATGTGAGGAACATGGGTGTTTGCTCTGTGTCTGGTTATTATTAATAATTATCTATCTATAGTCCGACCGCTTAACTCAGTCCTTGCCTGTGCGATACAAGAGCGCGGGGGTAGACGACAAAGAGGGACTGAGACAGTTGCGGGCGCCGGGGACCCGCTGCCCGCACCTGTCTCAGTCCCCTTTGACGTCACCCCCGGCGCCAGTTAAGCGGTAGGATTACAAGTATGCATTTAAAAATATATGTATATTTAGTATATCAACCTGGCAACCATATGACTTAGTTTGGGGTCAGATACCGTGATATTTATTATTTTGTTATTAATGAGTTTGATGAGACCAGGTATCATTCTTCAGATATAGGACGTCCAATACTGGACACAACCCTCCCCCATATATCTCCTATGAGACCATAGTCTAGTTGGATGAGACTAGGTTCTTTAGCCATTGTGGCCACTGCTGCCCCCCTACCGCCTAAGCAATAGCAATCGTAATAGCAATCGTTTATGACTTCATTTTAGTCATTTGGCACCGCCTATGTGACGTTAGCCATCAATTGCTTTGCGCGGATTGCGAAAGCAATCGTTGAATGAACAACTTTGATGGCTAACGTCACATAGACGGTGCCAAATGACTAAAATGAAGTCATAAACGATTGCTATTACGATTGCTATTGCTTTAGGCGGTAGGGGGGCTAGACATAGCCCTATAGATCTCCAATAAGACCGGTTGAAAGCAACATAATCATGCAATCTCAATGAGCTCATGTGTCCCACTTGTAGATGGACATTTATACTAGGCTGATAGTAAATATGTACATATTTATATGTGCATCAGGATACATAAATGAACGAAAAGATCTTTTCAAGCATAGACAAGACGCAGCAAATTAGCCTCTATTCACGTGTGGTTACAGGCCAATATTCAGCGACATGATCGGCGAGCTGCGGCGCGCGCTGGCCAAACACTCGGACCTCGGTCTGCTGCCCCTCGAGTGCCTCTACTTGAACAAGAATGCCTTAGTTTCTGTGGTAAGAATCGTTCATTATAACATTGATTTTTATTAACGAATTGATAGTGCTTATAAGCCGGATATACACATGCCAGCAGCCCGCTCCTTGCACATGCCAACTTTAACCCGGGAGGTAAGCGCAAAAAATGCAACTACTTTCTAACAGCTGATTTTTTGGTATTAGCAAAGAAGATATAATAATACTACGTATTAGGTAGTCATGGTGGTGTACAACAATACCCTGGATTCAGTCAGCTGAGTTTGGTGAGGATACCAGTTACAAGTTTATTAAAAATAAATGAGTATCTTGCATACTCCTTTCAAAAGCTGAAAATTGACGTGCGGGTAGAAAATTAACTAATAAATAGTTTAACTGCAGCAAGTTACCTTAACAAGTAACAAGGCCTGTCAGGATTTAAAGTAGCGCCACTTTAAAGCCTGACTAAAAAGCTCCGTTACATTTGTTTTGGTTGATTGACTGTGGTTAAACTCTTTTTAATTTACACCAATTTTCAGCTTTTAGAAGTAGTTGCAAGATACTCATTTATATTTTTGAAAATTCAGACGGGTATTCTCAGCAAACGCTAAGCATCCCAGCTGACTGAATCCGGGGTATTGTTGCACACCACCGTGACTACTTAATACCCAAAAAATCAGCTTTTAGAAAGTAGTTGCATTTTTTGCGCTTACCTCCCGGGCTACTACTGGTATGTAAACGTACGCGGGGGCATTCAAGTATGCCAGTTATGTTTATTCCCGGCTGTAGTGTGGTTTCAGAAATGTCTCCTTACTGGTCACTAAAGTGCAGAAATGTTTACTGTTCAGAAAAGGCGATTTAGTCGGTTGTGTCCATTGCGTGCTATTTCCGGCTTTTTACGCGCGTTTGTATCTGGACGAAAGTTTGGGGTTCATAGACGTATACTTGTATGTATAGTATTGTATAATTGATAAATCTCAAGTTTTATCATATACATATCTGGCACACTTAAATGCGTACACGTACATACCAGTAGCTGGCACGTATGGGTGATCGCAAGTGGCATTTTTAAAACTAGGCTCTGTGCCTCGGATTCCATGTTGATTTGTAGTCCGGTTAACTGTTTAGTTTAAGTATTCTCTTTCCATAATACTATTAAAATTGACTACAGACAGCTTAATTACTGACAACATACGAGGGGTGATCCAATAGTAATGATAATCAATAACAAACACAATGAATAAAATAAAAAAAAAAATTTATTTCTCAACATAGTCTGCTAGCAAGTCTATACATTTAGTCCATCTCTTTTCTAAACCTAAAATTCCCTTAGAAAAAAATCTTTATCTTGACTCAAAAAAGTCCTCAACCGCGGCCATCACGTCGCTATCATCGTCAAATTTCTTGCCTCGGAGATGTTCCTTGAGTCGTGGAAAGAGATAAAAGTCACTGGGGGCTAGATCTGGTGAATAGGGGGGGGTGATCCACCAGCTCAAAGCCCGCTTCCTGAATGGCAGCCATGGCAATTGCAGCTTTGTGAACCGGTGCGTTGTCTTGATGGAACAGCACTCCAGCCCGCAGTTTGCCTCGCCTTTTCTCCTTAATAGCCTCCCGCAATCTTCTTATTTGTTCTGCATAGTAGGAGCCTGTAATAGTGGCCCCCTTTTCCAAGTAGTCCACCATGATTATTCCTTCAGCGTCCCAAAAAACAGACGCCATAACCTTCCCTGCTGAGCTTGACACTTTGAATTTCTTCGGCGTCGGTTCATCGGATCGTTTCCATGTCATCGATTGTTGTTTTGTTTCAGGATCAAAATGGTGGATCCAGGTCTCGTCCATGGTCACAAAACGTGACAAAAAATTATCCTTGTCTGCCTGGAAATTTTCGAGATTTGCTCTTGACATGTCGACTCGTTTCTTCTTTTGCTCGTCGTTTAACATTTTCGGTACCCAACGCGCGGAGACCTTTCTCATATGCAATTCGTTCGCAAGGATTCTTTGAATGCTGCCATATGAGATCCCTGTGACCTCAGCTACATGCCTGATAGTCACTCTTCGATCTTCCAATACAACTTCTTCAACTTTTTTCACATTTTCTTCAGTGAGGGACGTCGATGGGCGACCTTCGCGGTGTTCGTCTTCCGTCGATGTTCTTCCCAGCTTAAACTCCTTAGCCCAGCGTGCAACTGTGGAATATGGAGGAGAAGAGTCCCCTAATGTTTCCACCAAGTCGCTATGTATGTCTTTGGTAGACATTTTTTTTCAAGCAGAGGTATTTAATGACAGCTCTGATTTCGTGTTTTTCCATTTTGATGTTCACTCCTTGACAGTCCGTATTCAAATGAATGTAGCTCCCGGGAATCGTGGCCTATTTATATGATTTTCTTTTCCTGAACTAGTTGGTAATTGAGCAAGTGACTGATATTTTTTTTGTATTTTTGTGTGCAGTAGAAATAACTGATTATCATTACTTTTGGATCACCCCTCGTAACTAGCCATCTGACACTAACATCACTGTAAATTATATAGGTATAGTAGCCGGCAAACAACTTGAACATTAAACCATAGCTACCTCTCTTTTGTTTTCTCTGCTAACGAAAGGGAGAGAGTGATATTTTTTGGTTCAACTTACGTGCCGGTACCTATACTAGCTATTGCCCGCGGCTCCGCCCGCGTGGTATTTTGACTTTTGTGCTATCCCACAGGAACCTTTTATTTTTTCGAGATAAAAAGTACCCTATGTCACTTTCCGGCCATTGAACTATATCCATGCCAAAAATCAAGTCAATCCGTTGCTCCGTTGCTGCGTGAAAGAGGAACAACCCAACAAACTTTTTATAATATTAGTATGATTACAATTTTTTAAACTTTTTTTTTTTTTTTTTTTTTCAAATAGGTTTGCGTTTGACTACACACTGCCTGATGTAAAGCAGATATGCGGTCTAGGATGTAGCACGCTTACCTAGAAGATACCTATTTACTCGAGATTTGAAGACACCTACATTGTACTTTAACGGAAAGACAGACTTAGGCAAAGCGTTCCACATTCTGGCAGTTGCCTTGCCTTGTATGACTGACATGTTATAAATGGCCAATAAATGATCTGAATCTAAGTTTATCGTTTATATATCAGGTAGGGCAACAGCCCGCTCCCGTGAAGCATTTCACATTGAAACGGAAGCCGAAGTCGGTAGCACTACGTAGCGAATTGCTGGCCAAAGCTACAGAAGCGGCTGCCAGTCAGAAGAAAGCGCAGGCTCCCACAGTGCCCGTGCGCAGCCGCGGCATGCCTCGGAAGATGACCGATACCAGTGAGTAGTTTTTCAATAAATTCTAATGGCAACACAGTGTGAGCGCAAGATTTTGTTTTCTGTGTTGATTGAATGGATGATCGAATGAAGTTGTCTATTATTATCGGTCATTAGTGCTTTCATTCGAGGTTTGATTTGAATTCATCTTTCTCGAGACTGCGCCTGCACCGCTTGTGCGCACTGACAACTTATAAAATCGACGTAAATTCTAATCCGTTTGAATTCGGGACATACATAATTACATTTTTTCACTAGTATAACGACGTTGCACAAAAGTGGTCGACTAAAGGTTCGCATACATTATGCCGGGTCGCGTCGCAGCGCTTAGGCACACTTTAGATGCAGTTGAAGCTATAGTCGTATTAATTATATTGGAATTTGAAATATTGTTTCGTATGTGCAGCTCCCCTGAAGGGTCTCCCGTCGCGGTGGTCGCTGGGTCTGGGCGCGACGGGCGGCGGGCCGCGGGCGGCGACGCGCGCGCCGCGCCCCGGCATCAAGCTGCTCGACATCACGGAGCAGCCCGCCACGCACGCGCAGATCAAGAAGCGCAGGAAGCTCGGTCAGTATCGCACACTACACGACTCTCGATCTGTATCGAAGCTCGGTCAGTATTGCACAATATACGACCCTGAAGAGACTCGGGTCACAGGAAGCTCGGTCAGTATCGGACACTATACGACCCTGAAAGGACTCTGTCACAGGAAGCTCGGTCAGTGTCGCACACTACACAATCCTGAAAGGACTTTGTCACAGGAAGCTCGGTCAGTGTCGTACACTACACGACCCTGAAAGGACTCTGTCACAGGAAGCTCGGTCAGTGTCGCACACTACACGACCCTGAAAGGACTCTGTCACAGGAAGCTCGGTCAGTGTCGCACACTATAAAACCCTGAAAGAACTCGGTCACAGGAAGCTCGGTCAGTGTTGCACACTACACGACACTGAAAGGACTCTGTCACAGGAAGTTCGGTCAGTGTCGCACACTACACGACCCTGAAAGGACTCTGTCACAGGAAGCTCGGTCAGTGTCGCACACTATATAACCCTGAAAGAACTCGGTCACAGGAAGCTCGGTCAGTGTCGCACACTACACGACACTGAAAGGACTCTGTCACAGGAAGCTCGGTCAGTGTCGTACACTACACGACCCTGAAAGGACTCTGTCACAGGAAGCTCGGTCAGTGTCGCACACTACACGACCCTGAAAGGAGTCTGTCACAGGAAGCTCGGTCAGTGTCGCACACTATAAAACCCTGAAAGAACTCGGTCACAGGAAGCTCGGTCAGTGTTGCACACTACACGACACTGAAAGGACTCTGTCACAGGAAGTTCGGTCAGTGTCGCACACTACACGACCCTGAAAGGACTCTGTCACAGGAAGCTCGGTCAGTGTCGCACACTATAAAACCCTGAAAGAACTCGGTCACAGGAAGCTCGGTCAGTGTCGCACACTACACGACACTGAAAGGACTCTGTCACAGGAAGCTCGGTAAAAGCCGGTCTACATCTACAGTTTATATCGGTCACATACAGCATCCCTGAAAGTACTCGTAAGTGGATGTATTGATCGTCTGCAGTCTTAATCAAAAACTCAATGTTTGGAATCGCATTCTATGCTATCTCGCTCAATATTCTCCATATCTCTGCCATTTATATCTCCAATAATCGCTCTCACGCGGTCTCAAATTACGAGATCGAGTGTAAGCCTCAGGTAGTACGTGGTACAAATGCAAACCTAAATAAAAAAATACTGAACATTTAGTCTAAGTGCAACCGGAATTGCACGAATTTATTGTTCAAAAAAAATTATGTAATAAATACATAACATAACCAACATTTCTTTCCCAAACAGATTTCAAATAAAGATCATTTTCTTTGTCATATTTTGCATTGATCATTTAAATTCTAACAAAAAAAAAATATTTCATAAACTACAACTATTTGTCATTAATTTTCACGACAATGAAAAAAAACTCAAAAAATAAAACGCCTAAAATCTGTGAGTCCCTAGCCATGGCCTATACGAACTTACTTACTTACGACAATGATTGTTTGAAAAATAACTGTAATAAAATTGTTATTGTACAGAGATGGAGGAAGGGAAAAAGCCGGCAGCAGCCGCGCCGCCGTCGCCGCCGCCCGCAGACTTCAAGCCCGCAGCTGCTACTCCACCAGCCAAGGAAGAACCGCCACAACCCACCCGTGAGTACTTATTTTAATTTATTATTATTCTTGAAAAATTTAAGGCTTCATTTTTTTTTTTATTTTTTTTTTATTAATTTTTCACCAAACTGGGCTTACACACTAAAACTTACATTAAACAAAATACATTAATAAAACGACATGCATAATGTATATGCCCTTCTAGGAGTGAACACAGCATGCACAACAGAATTAGTACTGAATAACTGAAACTATAAAACAATGACAAATTAAATTTTTATAAATTTAGCTTAAAATAAATGTTAAACGTCGCTTAAAATATGACACGCAGGGATTAAAAATATCTAAATCTTGGCAGATATTGTTGTACAATGAACACATGCGATACAAAGAAGAGTGTTGGCCGTAGTTTGTGCGAGCATGTGGCAAGCTAAACGTTCTTCTATTGTCGAGACGGCTAGAAGAACGAGGAACAGAAAAACATATATATTATATGTTAATGTTAACGTTCCTAAAGTATGCGTCGTAGAAAGTGAAGACGGGCGCCGTGAGTCGCCTTGACCCGCTTGATTCAAAACTTAGTAGTGGTTCCTTTTTTATGCTTTGGGTACGGAACCCTAAAAACTGTGTGGATCAAACTCTAAATGTGATTTTTGACGTGAAGTTTTTAAAATTGGAATATAGGGATGCAAGTATATAGGTATCTTCTAGGTAAGGGTCCTACACCCTAGTCCGCACATCTGCTCAACATCAGGCAGTGTGTAGTCAAACGCAAACCTAATCGAAATATAAAAAAAGTAAAAAAAAAACTAATGATAATAAAATCGGGGGATACAGTTTGGTGTTGCAGCTTCAGATCTATCATCTCTATCATAAATTCAATTACACCACAGAATTCATTACGCCAAGTGAGGTGTAGTGGAGGGAGAACCGCCGCCATTTTGAGGCCACTTTGCTTACGTAAACGTATTCACGTACAACACACGGCCGTGTTCATGACACTGCCCACATTCTTCTTCTTCTTTTGTTTGGCCTCGCATTGTTGTGCATTTGCCAGTGTCAAGTAGTGTTAAGTTTTAATATTTTTTGATATTTTATCAAAATAGTCACTGTCGTAGTCACATCATAGTCCAATAAAGTCCCGGTCAAGTCCAAGTCATACCTCAGTAAAGCAGTGGAGACTTTACTAGAGGCGTCTATGGAGTTTTGGTAACAACACGGAACGACCTGATACGTCACATTATATCACTTGCCTACACTCATGCACGTAAATCAGCTCATAATCAACGAAATACCACAACTTTCACTAATTATCACTGATAAAACACAAGTTTAACAAAATAATACAATGAGGCGACTTGACTTTTCCGCGTTCCCGCCAAAACTGGCCCACATTCTTTAAAAGCATTTTGGTGCGTGCATTATCTCTCTTGATTTGTTATTACTAAAGAATGGCAATAGGAGTATAGTAAAATCACGCGTAGTTGAGCGCGATATCTGTCTAAAAAACCTTATTGTTAAATACCGGCCGCCTAAAAAGTGAGTGGTACAATGTAGTGTGTATTTCAGCTGCGGCAGTGGAAGCTACGGCCGCGCCACCGTCGCCGCCGCCCGCGGCCGCGGCCGCGGCTGCGGAGGCGCCACTACCGCAACAACAGCACCAACAGATCACTATACTGCAACAGGTTTGTCATGTAGTACTAGCACTAGTAGTTTTCCAAGTAGTAGACCTCGGTCTCTTTGACTGAATCTTCTCTTTGACTGAATCTTCTCTTTGATTGAATCTTCTCTTTGACTGAATCTTCTCTTTGATTGAATCTTCTCTTTGACTGAATCTTCTCATTGACTGAATCTTCTCATTGACTGAATCTTCTCTTTGACTGAATCTTCTCATTGACTGAATCTTCTCTTTGACTGAATCTTCTCATTGACTGAATCTTCTCTTTGACTGAATCTTCTCATTGACTGAATCTTCTCTTTGACTGAATCTTCACATATTTCGATTTGCTCTTGATCGATTTGGTTTGTACTCGCTAATCTTGTCTTGCCAAATATTTTTCCAAGTCAACAATCGCCGACGACAAATAAAAATCCACTACTATACAGGGTTATTTCTTATCAATTAGCATCCTTTTAGGGGCTTATTCTGTACATCAAAACTAACAACTTTTGTCAAAACTCAAAAAACAGCTGTTCCATACATTTTGTTGAGGGTAAATGATATTTTTCAACATATTTATTTTTGGAACAACTTTTTTTGAGTTTTGACAAAATTTGCAGAACAAAAGTTGTTAGTTTTGATGCATAGAATAAGCCCCTAAAAGGATGTTAATTGATTAGGAATAACCCTGTATAGTACCTACCTGCGTACCAAGTTTCGTCGAGATTCGATGAAAAATGCTACCTGTAGAAGAAATCGAACTTCTGTACAGACAGAAAAATATTCTAGAAAGGGGGAGGGACCAGTTCTTACTGAGATCACTTAACAGCGGCGCAGGGATTGTATTTTGCGAAGCTTGTATAAATAAATAAATAAAATTCTTTATATCGGGCTACGGAGCCCATACAAAACAATACAAATTAATTCAGATCCAAACAATAATAGATATAATATAGATTATAAGTGGTATTCTACTTAGTTTTAACATTTATTATGTTTAATTTAAATATGTTGTATTTTTGCGAAGCTTGTATAAATAAATAAATAAAATTCTTTATATCGGGCTACGGAGCCCATACAAAACAATACAAATTAATTCAGATCCAAACAATAATAGATATAATATAGATTATAAGTGGTATTCTACTTAGTTTTGACATTTATTATGTTTAATTTAAATATGTTGTATTTTTGTCACAATAAAAGGATGTCTATGTCTATATCTATAATAGGTACAAAGATATCCTACTAAAATTATAAACGCGAAAGTTTGTGAGGATGGATGGATGTTTGTTACTCTTTCACGCAAAAACTACTGTACGGATTGAGATGAAACTTTGCAATAATATAGCTTATATATCAGAATAACACATAGGCTATAAATTATAATGATATTGCGTCCAAAATCAAAACATCAAGCCGCGGGTAACAACTAGTTAAATAATAAATTCATACGTTTCTATTTTATGGACCGAATTACACTTCTTGGCGGCTTTAGTATTAAACACTGTCATGTTACTTAGTTTTATGCTAATAAAGAATTGAATTGAAGTTACAATATGCGTGAAACCCAAAGTGGAGCTGTTAAGTAATTCAGTCAGGATTAAGTTATTCACAGCTTGTACTTAACATCACAACCGTTAAGAAGTTTAGCCTATACTCTATAAAATTTAACTTAATCTCTGCGACAGCTGTCAGAAAAATCACCCCTATGAAGTTCTGAATTTCTTAATAGTACAGACAGTACCTGTCTATGTCATACTTTATGGGCATGCCGATTAGTGATGGGCGACGAATGATCGTGACCACAGAGTTTTAGATAGAGTTTTAATTAAAATTTTGGTAGTTTATACTGATTATATTTTAAGTAAAACTTAATTTATCATTAATTTTATTGTATATTTTAATATAATAACATTTTTTACATGTGTAATTAAATTAAACCCAATTATATGTTACATTAGAATCGATAATAGTGAAAAACGTCGACAAATACTATCGTTACATTATTATGAGTATTTAATTAATATCATAACATTATTTACATGTGTACATACTTGATCTTAAATAATAGTAAGTAAATAAAATCCAATTTCTCACCTTCAACTACTCATTCGATTTCATTACAACATTGTTTGAAAATCGATTTTTTCCACCACTATCTCAACTCTAGATATGTCAATATGTAACTGCAGAGATCAAGTTAAATTTTATAGAGTATAATAGCTAACTTCACAAACACTAAAAAGTTTGATTCGTCCTGTATTCAATGTCACCATGATTATCAGTGCTTAATAAGATTATTTTTTGCAAAAATTAGCATGACCGACTTCACCCGTGTACAGAATTCGCGAATATTTCGCACGGATCGATGTAGCATTTTTCACATTATTGTTGATTTATCAAAAATCGCTCAGCCGATTTCGATAAAATTTAAATGGGACCAATTTCGAAGTATACTCTTTCCAATAAAAAAATAATTATTGAAATCGGACTACTATGAAAAAAGTTATGCGTGGTTATACATAAAAAAATATATATACGCGTCGAATTGTATACCTCCTCCGGTGGTTCGTCGGTCGAAAACTTTCTGATGAACACAGGCCACCCTTTGATTTTGCCATTAAATTACTTTTTTATCATTATACTTGAAGTTTTGGTGATGTTATATGACTATTGATTGTTCGCAGAGTCCCGGAGGCAAACCGATCGTGGTGTCTCGAACACCCAAACTGGTGGTGGCGGGCGGCGGCAAGCCGGTCCTCGTGTCACCTGGACTGCTCAACACAACACAAGCTCTCATCCTACAGCCTGGGGGAAAACTTGCCTTCTTACAGAATATCAAACCGGTATTGTATTTCATCAAATACAAATATATTTCAGCCCCTATCGGTTCATTGTTGAACTTGGAGTCTCTTTTATTACACCATTCTTAATGCTTCTGCGTCAACTGCGCAGAGACACTGTACTGTACTGTACCAGCCTTTTAATAGTCCACTGCAGGACGTAGGCCTACCCACGAAGGGTGATTGGGCTATATCCACCACTCTGGCCCAGTGCGGGTTGGTGGATACACACCAACACTAAATTAGTGTAACAAGCGGCGGTCTCATCGCTTGAAGTAATGTTTCCAGACAACGTAAGACAGATTTTTCATAACCAATAATGAATATGTATCTCCTAAACTGGTGAGTGTTTCACTCTATAATTCGCCATAAGTGCAATATAGGTCTATTATATTGGTACATTCCAGAATTCTACAAACCAGTAATATAAATAATTATTGTATATCTCAAGTCTTTTTACACTATAATCAGTCAAAAATAAAAATCCACTACTATCCTACTTCCTACTAATATTATAAACGCGAAAGTTTGTGAGGATGGATGGATGGATGGATGGATGGATGTATGGATGTTTGTTACTCTTTCACGCAAAAACTACTGAACGGATTGAGATGAAACTTCGCAATAATATAGCTTATATATCAGAATAACACATAGGCTATAAATTATAATGATATTGCGTCAAAAATCAAAATATCATGCGGGCGAAGACGCGGGTTAAAACTATATAACTACTAGCCGTGGTGGTCAAGAGGTAGTGCCACCCGCCTTACAATCGTGAGGTCGTGGGTTCGAATCCCCGGTCCCGTACCAATGATTTCTTTGGAATTTATGTACGGATTTTCACACCACTGGCTTTTCGGTGAAGGAAAACATCGTGAGGCAACCTGCATACGTCCTTAGAAGAAATTCGATGGCGTATCTGAATCCACCAACCCGCACTGGGCCAGCGTGGTGGATATGGCCCAATCACCCTTCGTGGGTAGGCCTACGTCCTGCAGTGGACTATTAAAAAGGCTGGTACAGTACAGTACTATTAACTACTATACTATACTGTACAATTGTACGAGTCACATAGTAGGAGAGTACTAGGCACCCATAACTAACTGGTGACAGTCGGCGGCAAGCCGGTCCTGAGGGCTAAGTGCGAGATTTTCGCTCGAACTCGCTCGCGTTAACGTTTGATGTGATTTCTATGGAAATGGCACAGCGCCATCTTGTGTCACGTACAGAAAACTGAATAGCTAAGTGTAAGTATTTTTTACGGTAATGTAACGAGCCCCAACCCAATCGGACACGCGCGCGGCAACGTCTGTGATTGGCTAATTCAAGCGTGTGTGTCAATGTGCTCGCGTGTGTGCACGGCGCGCTCGGTCTACGCGACGTAAAAGTAATTCGATTTGATTTGTAATTCTCCCACTTGACACTCTGGTGTCTGCCTGCGTCTACTCAATTGTTCTCTATATCCTCTTCTCTTTCATGCCATTATTTTTGCAAGCCCCATCTAGTGGTCCCCCATTTCTCGGTTACCACTGTCTTGGGCCCCTTAATAATCCGTCTAGCCATTATTAACGTCATTAATAAATTGTTTTATTCAGATGGCGGGTACTGTGGTGCAGGCGGGCGGGGTGCCGGTGCAAACTCTACAGACGCCATTGCAACAATTACCGCAAACTGTACGTATACTTTATTACTACTACATATTAAGTTATATTTTTCATTATATAAACTATATCAAGATGTCACATGTATAAACTGGGAGCCACCGACAGCCCACTGTCGTGGTTGCCTGCAGGAGAATGAAACGGTAGAGCATGTTTTGTGGCACGGCAAGGCCACGGCAGAAACTAGAATCGCTTGCGGGTTGCATGACGCTAATATTGATTTGTCGTCAGCATCGATATCTTCATCGTCATCTAATGTACCATCCAAGCCACTGGAGCAGTTATGCCAGCGGCCCAGAGCCACGCTCCGTTATTTTATGGAGCTGGGCTGGCTCGGGTAGACGCTGGAGGGGGAAATGCACAAAACACCCCATGCGGGACGTCAGTGCAGGACTTATCGCCCCCATTTCGAATTAGAATTACATCACGATGTTTGTATTAAATTCCACTCAATAATTTAGGTGATGGTCGGTGGCTTTTATGTGTGTTCCTAGGAGTCAAAACATTTACAAAGTTCCATAAAATCGTTAATTCTTTACGTCCACGGGGTTATCTTTATAAATATTGCTATAGTTACTGCTTTGATAGCCTACTTTACCTACTAGAGCCTACTGTGGTAAATACTGTGTTAGTTAAAAGAAAACTCAGGATTATTGGTAAAACATGCACAACATACACACACATTGAAGGGACTACAAAAAAAAGTGGACAACTTATTCTGTGGAATGAACTCTGAACTCACAAAAAAGCAGCTCTGTGCCATACAAAAAGTTCGTTAATAGCAGATTTAATTTTTGAATCAAAACCAAATTTTATATTTGCTTTAACTAAAAGTACAGGTAGCGGCACGTAAGTCTAGCGGTGACCGTTATTGCGCATAAGTAAAAAAATGGGTATCACAGGGGGCTAGAGGGACGAAGGGTGCGCGTGCGGCGCGCTGGTTGGCTCGCTGCTCGTACTCCGCCCCCGCCCCGACGCCACGCGCCGCGGACTGACCGACTGTACACTCGCGTTCTAAACTATATTGTTTTTGCCGTTCATTGTTATTGTTTTTTGATAAGTTTGAGTTCGTTTGTTATCATTGGTTTTTATTGGTAAATTATAGTAGATATTAAATATTCTTAGAAAAACACAGTTTTAAACAAACAGGCACGAAGAATGGTGTATGGTGTGCATTTTTTCCTACCCTATATAAACTCAATAACAGTCACATGAAATTTTTTTAATAGAAGTCATTTTTTTCATTTCCTAATTTAAATAAAATAGTAAAACAGCCACAACAAGTTATGTAAAACTTTAACATTAACTACGAGTATTTATTAATATTTACGAGCGCGACATTTCGTAATATCGTCCACGTGTGATACACTTACTATTTAATAAATAAATAACTTTATTTCAGACCACACAGTAAATCATTAAAATCAGTAAATAAATCTGATTTCCAAACATAAATAAAACCTGTGTATACCAAAAGAATTGCAAACAAACCAGTCTTCACTATTTCTCAAATAATACCTACAGAAAACCTACCACCGATATTTTTCTATTAGGTACCAAACAACGTTATCAGCTAAAACAAAAAGACTTGTGGCTGAGAAGTGAAACCAATCTTGACGGATCGGCTATGCGCTTGTGGCGACGTGGTTTGTTTACCCTTTCACAAAAGATGAACGGTTATGATTTATTAAAATATGTTCTTAAAATTATTTAGTTATATTATTTAAAGTTATAATTGTATTATGTGCGCGACTGTACACATGCGCAAGACATCCCTTCCTCAGCTTTCAATTCCTTCGCTCAGCGCTAGAGTTATATGCCACAACTTGTAACAGTGAGTGTAAATGAATTGAATATGTCATCAAATCAAATGGAATTATTTGCAGGTACAAATGGCCGCGCCGATGCAACAAGTCCAACCAGTCCAGACCGTGCAGCAAGTGCAACAAGTCCCCCAGCCGGTCGTGCAACAGATCCAGCAGCCCGTGCAGCCCGTGCAACAAGTGCAACAGACCGTGCCGCTGCAGCACGTGTCCGTGCAGAGCCAGCCGCAGCAAGTCGCGCAACAGACGCCGCTTCTGCCGCGTAGGGGGCTCTCGCTCACGGTAAGTCCACGTTTTTCTAAACAAATAAGTATTAAGGGACATCTTACATTTGCCCTGATGCCGGGCACTTAGGATCTCGGCTCGAGAATTCCCGGGAAATCGTTAGGCTTTGTTCCCGGGAAATCAAGATCGAGAAAAGTCGAGAACTCGAGAAATCATGTACCTACATGGAAATGAAATCGCCGTTTTGTTTTGTTGCGTGGCAGCGCGGGCCAAAGTGCAGCGGCACCCTTTGATCTCGCTGCAACCGCTAGTAAAGAAAGAGTTCTTACTTTTTGAACAAACTGGGAAGAGGTCACCAAATTTAGAATCGATGTACAAAGCATTGCTTTCAGTTAAGCCTACTTCAACTGAAAATCAAAGAGTGTTTTCAATTTCAGGAAATATAGTTAGTATAATAAGAAACCGGCTGTCTGATAAAGCTATAAATGCTTTAGTTTTTCTAAAGGCATATTTTATCAGACAGAGTAAGCTAACCTAATTGTTATGTATCTGTCTGTATGTTCAGTTCCTCAGCGTCAGATGTTCCATTGATCTTGCAAAGTTTTCATTTGTTTTTATTCTAATTAACATGCCATAAATGGTGCTTTGATTATAATTTAATTATAATTTACATTTATTTTCTACCTGAATTTAAGATGTTTTATTTCATGTTATTTTTTTTTGTTTTACAGAAGCTATTTTTATTTACGAGTTGATTTTTTTTTTCTAAATAACCAGCCAAAAATGGTGCTGTGATTGTAATTTAATTACAAGTTAAGATATTAACGTTTTCTTTCATGTTGAATTTTTGTTTAGTTTAATATAAGCTACTTTTGTTTATAAGTTCTAAATAACCAGCCAAAAATGGTGCAGTCATTATAAGTATGAGTCTGAATAATATTATTTCTGAATTTTTTTCAAAAAAGTTATTTAGCTTATTCATAGGATTGATGTTTTTAATTTGATACTTTCATTTGAGAGGAAAACCACTGAATTTGTTGACTTTATTGGAACCAACCGAATAATATGAGAAGACGTACGTAAATGTCAATTTCTCGACAACCCGAGAAGCCTCGAGAAATTAGCCTCGAGAATTCTCGAGACCCGAGAAATTGAACCCTACGGGCACTAGAATACGGCATCGGTATCCCCTGCCTGTAGTAAGAGGTCACTAAAAGGGGACCTCTGGACTCCAACTGTACTGGGTATTCCAAACCTTGGCGGTCCTCATTATGAAGGAAGAAGCGAATCGCTTAGTACGAGCAGGTGGTACGTCGACTATGTAGGCATGGTATTAAACGATATCCGGCTTGTCCTGTTGTAAAAAGAAAATGAAGGAATTAGGTCGTGGAGTTCGAGCGCACACTCGCCGAAATGGAGCTTATCAAAAATTTCCAAACCGATAATTGTATGATGTAAGCTTATCATTTAAAAATATATACAAAATCGTACATATTCCTTATTTCCGAAACTTGAAAATTTATTTGTCAAAACTTAAAAAACACTTCAAATAACTATTAAAATTAGACCTACTTAAATTAAAAACTCGTACTAAAAAAAACTTACACTAAAATAAAAATAAAACTAATCTAAAAGACCTGCGGCAGAGGGTAACGTGGCCAGAATGCTGGCGGCGTTGCCTCGCTGAATAGTAATACTAATTTTTTGGCCAAAGTAGATGCCAGCATTCTGGTCACGTGTCACCTCTACCAGCCGCCTAGCCAGGTCCTTATACAATACTAGCTGCCCGGCGACGCGTTGCTGTGGCTAAATAAATTAAAATTGCGACTATAATTTGAGATTTAAACTATCCTATCTCTCAAGTTGGATCGAACTGCACATGGTGTGCGAATTTTATTATAATCGGTTAAGTGGTTTAGGAGTCCATTGAGGACAAACATTGTGACACGAGATTTATATATATTAAGATAAGATGAGAGCGTCCAGCCCCCACGAACCTAAAGTCTCAACCCCAAACGGCACAAAATGATACATTCTGTTCAACGACTCATATTTGTGCCATTTGAGGTTTTCAGCTTTAGCTGCAGCAAAACTTGTAAATCACAATTCCCAAACTAAAAACCAACTGATTTACCTTTAATATGAAAAAAAGTATTGAATGTGCTCTTTTTTGTTACAGAGAGAACAAATGCTTGAGGCACAGGACATGTTCAGAAACGCGAATCGCGTCACGAGACCGGAGAAGGCGCTTATATTGGGCTTCATGGCCGGCTCTAGAGGTAAACTACAGTTTTGTGCATTCAATTATTACCGACATTTTAAGCTTTCGATAGCTCTACTTACAGAATCGAGATGTTTTTGACTGGACTATATATACCTACTTTATTTCTTTACATTTTCTATGAAAATATAACAAGGAACGAACAATTATTCTTCATTGGCTTAGTTTACCAAATCGGAAACAAAATACAAATATGTGGTAAATTGAATGTAAGATTGCTTTTTAATAAAGTCAAGTAGAATTTAGAAAGGGCATAAAATCATGGAAATTGTATGATGAAACTACAATGTCTGACTTCTGTTACTATTATAATAGTACAGTAATAACAACTTACCGCTTTTAAACTTCGATCACCCTTCGCAGTTCTTACGGCTACAGGTAACCCTGTATTCAAATACCGTTTAATTTTCAGATAACCCCTGTCCAAATCTGGGCAACATCGTAACAATAAAGCTGTCAGAAAACCTCGAAAACGTCCTCCAATCAGACGATACCTACCTCACAATGGTCTCAGAAATGCATTTCCAAATGAACTACAACAACGGCCAATGGACACGACTCAAGAAATACAAGCCTTACGACGGAAACGTCACTTTAAATATGGAACCCACGGCCAAACTAGTGCGGACGGCCAACCAACAGACTATAGTGTCGCTGGCCAATCAGAACTGCAGTTAAGGTTAGTTGTTGTTAGGCTTTACAATGGTCAATCGATAGACATTATAAATAAACAACAAATTTTAAATATGGAACCCACGGCCAAAACTAGCAAGGACGGCCAATCAAAAACAGTAAAGGTTACTTGTTAGACTTTGCAGGTGAATCGATAGACAATAGCAATAAACGTCAAATTGCAAACATTTTATACTTGGAACCCACGGCCAAAACTAGTAAAGACGGCAAACCAACAAGAGTTTAGGAGACTTGTTAGACTTTTCAGGTGAATCGGTAGAAGTTAAAAGATAAGTTAAGAATCGGACACCCTTTGAAGTTTGAAAACCAGTGGCCAAATAATGATGATGGTCAATCAGCAATTTACTATGACATCCAGGACTGCTGATAAAATGAGTTTTTCTTTTTATGAATAGTGAAGCAATTTTTTTCTAAAATAATATCAACATTGGCGTATTGTTTTGGTTTGAACCTAGCGGTGATTTGTATTAGACCGGGCCTGACGGGTCACGGATAATGGTATAATGCACTGTTTATAAACTGCTTCACAAAATGTATAAATAACGTTTCAAATTCATGCCCCGTCCGGATCACGTACACGCCCCGTCCCGGACACGGATCGTGTAATGTGTAATATGAACTATATGAGCTTTTTGAAAAAAACGTTACATTTCAAATCTGCTCCATCCGTCCGTCCGGGGCCATTTTACGACCCTGCCCGGACACGGCCCGGTCTAATATAAATCATCCCTTATTGTATGGAATATTATCTGAGTTATAGGCCGAACCAAACTTCTTGGCGGCTGTGAAGTTAGCTACTAGCTGCAGGTAACCCAATCCTCGAGTAGCTGTTAAGTGAGCTTTCAGTCAGGATTGGTTTATGAATGAATGAATGAACACTTTATTGTTAACATTAAAATACAATACTGAAAAATACACAGAAAGGAAAAAAAAGCGACATAAACTAGTCCACAAAGCGCGGCCTTATTGCTTATAGAAATCTCTTCCAGGCAAACCTTTTCATCTAGAGAGGATTTAAAAAAAATAGAAAAAAACGGAGTGAGTAGCAAAAGAGAGTAGATAAAAAATACTTATTACAAATCATAAATACTTATATAACGAGCTATCCGTAACGGGTTATCCGTATCTAACATCACAGCCTAGAATCAAAGAAAGAAGTTTGGTTCAGCCTTAAGAGCTCCTGACTTTTTATTTTATTCGTAGATATTAATAGTTTCAATAAGTACCTCCGATTAAACGAATATTAAAATCTAAAATCATACAAATATATAACACGAACTATTTAAATTTAAAGTAGATATAGTATCAACGCAATAATTTAGCTATTAAAGGGCTGTAATTTTACTGGATTTTTACACAATTTTAAAGTATTTTTACATGCAAAGCTAGTAGCGTAATCATCATGTATAATTAGTTAAGTAAAGCAATGTACTGAACAACAATTGTTTAAAAACTCGGTATCAGAAACAAAATCGAGTGCTTCCACTCTGCCCCACCAAAGCGCCCCACTGGTGGGGCAGATTCCACTCCATCATTTTTTGGAGTGGAATCTGCCCCACTCGTCTCATCTTGGTGGGGCAAATTCCACTCACTTTTTAGACCAGTGGAATCTGCCCCACCAGGGGTGTCGCGCGATTTTAAATTAAATTGGTAATGCCATGAAGTGCAAATTTTACTACAAAATTTTAATCATTATAGCGCCCCACCAAATGAACAGATAAGTGGAGACATTTAATGCAAAATAATTAAGAAGATTGTAAACTAAAACCACATTTACTTAAAGTCATAAATTACGGATTGTATGCAGTTATAGTATTTATGTAGCAAATATTTTCGAAGCCATCATAAAGCAAAAGAAAATTATAAATTGAATATTGTCATTCATCGTAATAATCTTATGAGAATTAATTATGTTTTCTACATTAATACGTTATCCCAACTTATGTTTGTAGTATACATATTGGAGAACTGATGCCGACATTAAATGTACAAGTAGTACTAGTAACCCGTAATTATAAAAGCAATAAGAAAAAATACTACATCATACAATTATTAGGAATTCATTCAAGATATTTTGACATTAGACTAGTCAAAATAGTAGTATTCAAACTATGACGACATTGATGATTAATGTCGAAATCGCTCAAATTGTTATAACGTTTTACTAAAATGATGTTTTAGAAAATTAAATTGTGCATAACTACTGTATTGTACTGGTACTAAGTAAATATGTTATTTTTTTAAATTAAAATTATGTCGACGACTTTATATTTAGAAAGCCAAATATGTCATTTTATTTAGTGCTGGCGTCAGCTCTCCACCCAGTAAACAACGTAAGGAAAACTGAAAATAAGGATGGAAAAACGGTACGTAAGTTAAAAACTATTACATCTTCACAGAAAGAAATTTTTACAGTCGCTATTAAAAGTGATTATCTACAACTTAGCTACTAATATTTACTAGTGATCAATTTAGTGAGTGATTTTTTTATTTAATCATGTCTAAAACTTGATTATTGTTTTTAAAGATTGAAACAGATAGCGCGCAGCATAAAGACCGTTCAGGTAAGTAAAAATCATCACAGGATAGTTGACTACACAGATTTCCGCACCACAGCACATAATTGACTAAAATTCTAAGTTGACTAAATATTTAAAATGCCAAACTTTTTTTTGGAATCAATTGTTTTCAATATCGTATCATAAGAAAGAAAAGCCCTACCTAACGCATAGTTAGGTGCAGTAAAATTTGCACTTCATGGCATTACCAATTTAATTTAAAATCGCGCGACACCCCTGGTGGGGCAGATTCCACTGGTCTAAAAAGTGAGTGGAATTTGCCCCACCAAGATGAGACGAGTGGGGCAGATTCCACTCCAAAAAATGATGGAGTGGAATCTGCCCCACCAGTGGGGCGCTTTGGTGGGGCAAAGTGGAAGCACTCACAAAATCTACGAGTCAGTCTACCCGTGACCACGGTCGATACAACTCGGTCAAAACGTCGGGATGATGAGGTATTTATTTATCTCGTAATTTTAGTGCGCGATTAGTCCCGTGGTACATAATAATAAAATCTACGTGTTTCCGAAACAAACAAAAAAATGTTTCAGAGACAATTATTTTGTTTCTGTAAACACTACCGTATGGAACATGGAAACAAATCAGTTCCTGGGAGTAAACATTATGTAGATGTTTACCGAAACATACGGATAAAGACGTAATGTGTACAGAAACAAAATAAGTGTATCTGAAACATTATTTTTTGTTTCAGAAACACGTTTTTGTTTCTGACGCAGAGTTCATAAACAATTGTTGCTAAGTGATTACATGGCTTAAAACTAACGTAGTTCTAATATTTTCTAAAACTTCTAAACAAGGGACGAAAAGGCAACGAAACTTTGTGACTTCGGCAAAAATGGTTCTGCAAAATTGAAACTCTATATTTTAGTAGATACAGACTGTTTTACAAACAGTGGGGGACTAACTGCGAAATCGAGAAAAAAATGTTCGTTGTTATCAATGTAGCCGTATTATCTATAAAAAAAACTGTTCCATGGAAAAGGTTAATTTACTCTAGACAAAATATGTCATAACTATGTTAGATACATCAAACACACACTCTCTGAACCCATTCTAAGCAAAGCTTGAAAATATGGCTGGCAGAGACTGTACCTGCATATTTTTAAATACATACTTATAATTGTTAATTGTTGTTTATAAATGTAATAACTGAGCAAACACCTATGTTAATTACAAAAATGGTTACTCTGGGTGGGTACAAAATCAAACAATCAAACCCGGCGTGGGTTTGATTCCCACCCTTAAAATATTAATACAATTATTCGGCGGCAACTTGTCCATACAAAAACAGTAAATTGTTAGCTGCCTCTAAATATAATCCGATTTTAAGTGTTTTTTATGTAATCAGCATTTCAATCACATGTTTTTATACGTATTAGTTTTTACAGTTTTTATTTTATAAGCTTTTAAAAAGATATATTTTTACGCAGAACTTTGGCTGAAAAGTATACTTAAACTACTAACTTTTCTGAAAAAAAAAATAAGACGTACTAGCGTGCAATATTTCTTACTCAAGTGATTGACATTAAAAACATAAAATTTTGTTATAATTTGGGGTAAAAAGAGTTTTATCAAAATGTATCTCGAATTTTCTCGATATTACAGAAAACGCGAAAATACTGGTCGGTTCAGAATCCTCATAAGCCACAGGAGTTTCGAAAAACTGGGCCACCGAGGCAGTAAAAAAAATTATGGAGCATCAGATTCCTTTTCGCGATTTCGCATTTGGCCGTAGTAAAAAACTGACAGCGACTCGGGAGTTGATAAAACAAGCTGTAGCTAATCTCACAGCCGCCAAGATGTTTAATTCGGCCCATAACTAACATATAGAGTTAAAAGGTTTTGTATGTGTCTCTGCCGTTACTTCATTCGTGAGTTTTTTTTATCGGTTCCTTCCAAACTTTAATTTTATAGATATCTTTCGCTTAGAAAAAAAAACGAAGTGATCTCTGAAAGTAGTGTGTGAAAATAAAAAAATGCTTTGGATTAATGGTTCTGTGCCAAATGTAGCAAAAGGTATGATTGTCTATTATTTTTAATTAATTGTCGAGTGCCTAGTTTTATTTTTTAATTTAGAGTAGTGGTATAAATCCTTTTTTTTGTAGTATGAGATGTATTATGCGTTGTAAGCTTTTAGTAAAGTAATTATTTTGTTTCTTGTTCCATTTATATATCAATTAAAAAAGGTTGCCTTTTTTGGCCTGTAAGATGCTAAATAAATCTGATAATATATTTATACTACACCTGCTCGGAAAGTACCTTGATACTTTATCAAATTTACGGTAGAAAGTACGTCATTGCATATCGAACAAATATGCGGCGAGAAAACGCATCTGAGCGGGAGAGAAAAGTGTATGAAAATCCATTTCTTACGTGGTTTTTCTTTTTTAATTTTGGGTAAGACTATGCGCTGGTAACCTAAATATCAAAAGCCAAAAAGTTTTTACAGTGAGTTTTTATCTCCAAGTTCGCAAAATGACACTGGCCACTAGCTGTGTGTTGGATGGTGTCAAACAATTTTAATAAAAAACATGAGAAAATTGCAGACGCCATTGCCGCCATTTTCAATTTGTGTGTTGTTTGAGGATTCAGTTTTCGTAGAAAAGTAAAATAAAACTATCAAAATGATAAGTAGTGATAGTGATTTAGTTTTTTATTTTCCACGTAGGTGTAGTATAAAGCACTATGTATCACTCGAGAGAAAGTGCGATTCCCGATCTCGGGTGTTTTAAAGCCCTCGCCTACGGCTCGGGCTTCAAACGACACCCTCGACGGTAATCGGTCACTTTCTCCTCTCGGTGAACAATGTACTATAGATTTACTTGCTACCATTGAACACAGAAGGACTCTAGTTGCTTTAGTATGAAGCGTCCCGCATACAACTGCGGCAGCCAATCAAAACCCGAAATGTTTAAATCAAGACCTGTGATTGGTTGATGACTAGTTAGCATCCGCTGGTCGCAGTTGTGTATTGGATGCCTGAAATGAGCTGTGTTCAAAACTCCTAAAAAATCATATTTGTTGTATGGCAGCACCCATTAAATATTTATTTTATTTTGTTTTAATGCATTTGTTGTTATAGCGGCAACAGAAATGCATCATCTGTGAAAATTTCAGCTCTCTAGCTATCACGGATACAACCTGGTGACAGACAGACAGACGGACATCGGAGTCTTAGTTATAGGGTCCCGTTTTTACCCTTTGGGCACGGAACCCTAAAAAAGTGTTTTCCACATCTAACGTAAAGACTTCGTTGCAACAATGATTGAGTTGAATTGCCAAATAATCTTAAAGATATCGAAAGAGAAAACTGTTTCATAAAACAACTAAAAATAATCTTTTTATCGAAATGCTATTACACATTAGACGATTTTTAACGATAATTTAGAAAACATAATAATAAATCGTTCCAATACAAATAATAAAATTGCCATACCCTTATAGGGTCATATGTATCACTATACAAAACATGTTAACTATACTCTATAAAATTTAACTTGATCTCTGCGACAGCTTTTAGAAAAATCACGCCTATGAAATCCTGAATTTCTTAATAGTACAGACAGTACCTGTCAATGTCATACTTTATGGACATGCCGATTAGTGATGGGCGACGAATAATCGTGACCACAGAGTTTTAGATAGAGTTTTAATTAAAATATCGATAGTTTATACTGATGATATTTTAAATAAAACTTGATTTATCATTAATTTTATTGTATATTTTAAATCATAACATTTTTTACATGTGTAATTAAATTAAATCCAATTATATGTTACATTAGCATCGATAATAGTGAAAAACGTCGATAAATACTATCGTTACATTATTATGAGTATTAAATTAATATCATAACATTATTTGCATGTGTACATACTTGATCTTAAATAATAGTAAGTAAATAAAATCCAATTTCTCACCTTCAACTACTCATTCGATTTCATTACAACATTGTTTGAAAATCGATTTTTTTCCACCACTATCCCAACTCTAAAAATGTCAATCTTCTACTGTCGCAGAGATCAAGTTAAATTTTATAGAGTATAAGAACCGCATGTAAATTTCATATGTTGCAATAAATGATTTGACTTTGACTATTGAGTAAGATTCGCTTTTGATGCTCCAGTTGAGTACTAGAATCCTTCTGGTTTTTTGTGTCCGAAACTGACACGCTTATTTCCATATAAATGTTTTTGATGTTATGGACATGAAGAAAAATAGATAAGTTCAAAACTGTGCCTTATGCTCGCTGCATAATCAGAAATAGCAATACAGAAACAGCCAATTTTATCATATATTTAAAAAAAGTGTTCTTACACTTACCTTTTTATTACCATACGATTTAGCGTTTTAGAGGATGATTTCTTTGATTTTCCGAAAGGACATTTTGTACCATAACGTAAGAAATAGTCTTAGTACCTTGCCACACTAGACGGAAATTGAAATTGGGTGTAAATTGTATCTTGTACCTTGAAACGAGCAATTCTTGTATGTTTATACAAAATTCGGATTCCGAAGTCTCGTAACGATTTTGATGTATTTAGATAGAGCTTTTATAATAAGCGGTATTTTTCAGACAAAGCAAATTTCCTTTTTTGTTCCCAGGTGGAACTCGGTCGCTCTCTACTAATATAATATAGTGAACCAACATTAATAACGCGGCATAATTTTTATTTAGTGTGACAAGGCACTAAAGCCTTGAAATTCAATCTAGCTCTTATAGAAGTGTGAGTAAAGATAAGATCTAATAAAATTTTAAAAAATCTTTTAACTATAATTATAGCAGCAAAAATAAACAAGATGTGAAGTTAAGTTGTGTGCAAGGAAAAGTACCTCCAATAGAATCGTTGCAAATCAAAATAGTGACGCAATTGGTGGCTTTTTTTTTGCATCTGCCCATTTCACCTATAGCTCGAAACATACTATCGGACGCGGCTTACGGACGCGATTGACAGCCGCGACTTAGCAATGTGCACAGTCTTAAAACATCCGGTCTGCCAGATCGCTGTCGGACGTCCGAAAGCTCAAGGTCGTCCGACGGTGACGTCCGCGACTTATGTCCGATAAGTGTGCACGGCTCAGTGTACTTTTATAATCTAGGGCGCGGCTGTCAGTCGCGTCCGTAACCCGCGTCCGATAGTATGCTTCGAGCTTATTACATGTCGATTCGAAATGCGAATCGATTCACGCCTAATGTGGCCAAATGCGAATGTCTGTCGAATAAAAAGTTATCTCGCTACATTAAGGCCTGTTTACACTTTGATTAGTGAATAGTGCAAGTGTTGAGTGATTAGTAGTAAACACTTGTGGACACCGATTTATTAGTGCGAGTGTGTGACCAATCACTTACCACTTGCACTTCACTAATCAAAGTGTAAAAAACACCTAAAAAGTGTAGACTAAAATGTTTATAAGATTAGTTGGATTTAAACCTGCAACATTCTAAAAGTATTTTATACTCTACAACGAGCTACAAGATTAATATGAATGAAACTACAATTATTATTGTAAATCAACAACAGCAATACATAGATAAATACGGTCTTTAGCTGTACATTGGTATAGCTTTAGGGTCATCGTGCATTAGACTCACTTCATCAACACGATTTTAATAAAACTTTGACCAAACAATACTAGCCACCAGAGATGAGACTTGACACGTATTTCGACATGCGCAGTGATGATTTATAAGTAATTAATTACTTATATCTGTATTGTATAACAATGTTTATAACAGCAGAAGACGCGTAAAGCCTATGATTTACTTTACACGATGTCATTAAACTTATATTTACTGCGGTCTGCCTTATATTTGTCATTTTTAGCGGACCAAGGTAATCTCTGCTACTAAGTTGATAGGTATGAGAGTAATGTATGCAGACGTCATATTTTCCCTACTACGTCACTGTTTCAAATATAAACCATTGAAGTGACAAAGTAAATAAATAAATAAATAAATAGATCTTTATTGTACACAGAAACATAGTACAGAAACTACACAATATACAATATGCAAAGTGTGATGTTTTTCAATATTTTGTATCCACGTTATTGTGAAAATGAGCAATTAACATTCCGCAATATAACGCCTGACTCGATCAACTACTGTTGACTAGCCGTTGGTGTTCAGTGTACCTAGTGCGCGATGACCACACTACTACTATAAAACACCAATAAATGTAACTTAATCATTAGCAGTGTTCATAATGTGCCTCGTTATGTGTTGTATTATTTCGCCGGTTACATTTTCGTTGAAAATAAATTTACTTAGAACATAAGGACTATTTTAAAATGCTGTACAGGCTGAATCAAACTTCTAGGCGGCTGTGAAGTAAGCTGCAAACTGCGCAAAACCCAATCGTCAATAATTTTGATTCGACCTATAATGTTGTGTATAATATAATTAATATTAATCCTATGCAACCAACAACAAGCAAAATAAGTAGCTAGCATAATTAAAACTTATAAATGCTTAAAATAATACCGTTTTTTTATTTTAAAATAATTATGTAGCTTTGTAAATAATTTTAGTGATTTTTATAGCGTAGTTCTAGTGATTTAGCGCTGATTGAAATTTGTATAATTTTTGAAGTAACGTTAAGGTTTTTTTATTGTATGTTTATAAATGATTACATAATTCATAATAATATTATAGAACTTTTTTAAATGTGGGTTTTGACGACGCCCCGTGCTGTTCACGGTGCCTTTCTATATATAAGCTGGAATTTATAAAATATATATAAATATGTTGTGAAAATAGCTGGCTTTGTCGTTAAAATAATACTGAAATGTTTAATAATTCATTCTTCAAGCTTCCATTACTTATGACATGTTAACACTGGATTAATAATATAATTAAATACTGTATTATAGTATAGCAAATCAAACTTTTTGTTCTTTTTTCTTTATTTTTTAATAGTACTCATTAATAGTTAAATCCTAGCATATTTACTACAAAATTAAAAGCAATGATTTTTTTATTACTATTTTCTATTACGGGATTGATCCCATAGTAAGTTCATAATGATGAGAACGACGACCCCCTTTCGGCTTCTGGAGCATTCCCTACATCCCGCATATGATTATGATTTTCTTAGAAGTCAAGATAAATTATGTGCAAAATGGGGCTAAAACCCTGAAAATATGTCACTGCAATTTTAGTAGTACCATGGGCACAGAATTTTTTCCCGTAGTCCTACCAAGCAGTCAAGGTCTAGTAGGACTACGGAAACTTTCGTGCCCGTGGCCCTACTAGTACTACATCTGGTAGAACCACGGGCAACAAACGGATTGAATTATTATCATGTACAACGTGTAACGGAAAGGCTGTATACATAAAAAGTGGGTTGATACTATACCTTATATAGACGCTGTATTCGGAATTCCGAGCCAAAATAACAACATTCACTTTTAAAAAAAATTAAATATGACTGATAGAAAAATCTTTTGCACGTAAACAAACATGTCACAACAAGGAGGTGTGGTCTGATTTTGATGGGCAAGGTCGTGTTATTGACCTCACAGCTGTTTATTGTGATAGTGCTGTGCAAATGTGAATTAGTCATAAAAATGACTAGTTTTTCAAAAAAAGATTAAAAATCAGCAAACGAACTTACACGGCTAAACATGCCCCCATCTAGTTTGTTACCGTTATCTGATTTGGTACTTTCAGTATGTATACAGTGTTTCCGTTACACGTTGTATAGGCCGAATCAAACTTGTTGGCGGCTGTGAAGTTAGCTTCAAGCTGCGGGTAATCCAATCCTCACGCAGCTGTTAGTCAGGATTGGGTTTTGCTCAGCTTGTAATTAACTTCACAACTGCTTTGAATATTCGGCCTATATCACATTTATGTTTATAAAATCCATAATAAGACCTCAAAGAGTTATTGGGAAATGTAAGCACTTCAGAAATTTGAAGCTTGCGTAGGAGGCGAGCTAGCTCAGTTGGTTAGAGCGTCGGGCTAGTGATCCGAAGGGGCAAGGTTCAAATCCTGCGTTCGCTTCAGATTTTTGAAATGCTTATCACAAAGATAACTCTTTGAGATAAAAATCTAGTGTGGAAAGCACTTAAAATAAACATCATACCATAATAAGACTTTGAATATTCTAAAAAAACGCGTCGGGCGTCGTCCGAATTCGCGCTACGTATTTTAAAATAGAGTTTATAGGTTATGATTAATATTAATTCTTAACCAAACTTTTCTGAAGTTCAATCTTTTATTGTCTAATTTTTAAACAATATTTTGTTTATAGTTGTTGCAAACCACGATCGCACTGTGGCCTTTATATGTGGTATTCATGTTGAGTATGTGACAAAAAAACCGTCTTGGCGTTACGGTGAAATAACAATAACATTTTAATCAGCAGCCAAGGTACCGACTGTACTTGGTAGACGCGAATAGTAATAAAAACCGAATTAGTGTCTACCAAGTATCAAACACTTTTAGTTGTACTAGCGACGACAGAGCAGTGTTACCAACGTAACAAAATTAGTAAAATGGCACACGGGCGACCTCTACTACGGCGCATCTCTTTTTGCTTCTATATGCAGTATGCACATTGCGTTGGTGTGTGTGGTGCTGGAACGATCAGTCCTACACACACATTAAATACATAATCATATGCCTAAGCATACACAACAGCTTAAATACCATCGACTTGGCTTTTTTTTGTTAAATACACATGCCTTGTGTGTGTTTGTGTGCGCGTGTGCGGTATGGTTTGTAACAAGTATAACAATGTCGATCATATTTGGTGTTACCTTAACACCGATGCGTGGTCAATATATTTTCCATATTTTTTCTGATTTACCTATTAGATTACAGAGCGTTGTTTTGTTCATACATAGACGAGCTGACCGTATATTTATTTTTTTCAGATTTTCGTTACATTTTCGGGATAGTTTTGAAATGTGGATTATCTGGATCTGTACTATACCTTGCCTTTAACAGTCCACTCTTGAACATAGGTCTTCCCACAAACTGCTATACTCATCACGCTAGTTCTGTGTGCGTGTTGGCGGATTGACATACGCCATCATCGACTGACAACCGCACTTTGAAGTGTTTTTATAAAACTCTGTGAAAAATTCGAATTGGCCTAATGGCTCTTTGTTGTCGATCTAATCATGGAGACTTGTATCCACACATCATACCTGTAACCATTGACAGTCTCAAAAGACTGGCATTGAATAGTTACAGGCATTGACAGTCTCAATGCCTCTAACCATTGTTACACAACCGGGGCCACAATCAGCCACACATTGGCTATGTTGGCTATATAAATGACTATCTTGGATCTAAAACACCAATGTGTCCACACATTGTGTGTTGGAACCAAGACTATAATTTGTAGCCCACATAGCCAAAGTGTGGCCCTGGCATAATACGAGTTTGGGCAGTTACTATTAGAGCCCTCGCCCAATGCGACTTTTTGTGACGCGACTGTAACGATGCCGCGCGACAGCATCGCTACAGTCGCGATGCAGTCGCTAGCTGTGTGCCCTCGCGCACATAACCACGATTCAGTCGCGATGCGAACGCGCGACCGATCGACCGATATCGAAACAAAAAAGTATAGACATTTTACTATACAAAAGGTGAAAACTGAATCGCGACAGACGCGCGACGGTGCAATCGCGCGATTACGAAACGCGCGTCAGTCGCGCTACAATAAGTTTCCGAGGGCGATAATGGATCATTCCAATTAGATAATTGGATTTCCAATTTAAATATTCGGGTCAGTTCGTCTATTCTAATAGGTACGTATTTTATTTTCGCCAACAATTACATGTTAGGTCCAATTAATTTCCTATTCGATTATAATTATAGTTATAGAAAATATCCAGAAGCGTGCGTGCTTTTTATGTTTAAATATAGAAATAATTATTTTTACTTTTTTTAGTGCGTAGCTGTAATTCTTTTAGTTTTGTAGAAACCGAACTTTTCTTAGTATTCCCTAGTTTAAGTTTGTTGTATGTTAGCGTGTTTTTTTTCTCTAAACATATTTTAATGTTCACTTTGTATATAGTAGATAGTACAAAAAATATTAAATGAAAACGTTAAAAATATTCAGGGGTTTTAATTGAAAAGTCCCTTAATCAAGTTACAGTAAGTACCTAAGTTACTGTTATGACCAGTACTCTTATGCCCTATTATGAGATTAGTCATATTAGTTAGCACACCTAATACGAAATCTGAACATTTTCGGTAGTTCCACAATCCTATTATCTACTTCCGACTAATACTTATTATGTATGGATGTTTGTTCCAAAAAAACTACTGAACGGATTGAGATGAAACTTTGCAATAGTAATACTTATACGGCAGAATAACACATAGGCTATAATTTATAAATATATTAATATATATATAAATTTATAAATATATACAGGGTTATTTCTAAACAATTGAGCCCCTAAAGTTCTGTTTCTTTTTTACTTTAGGCATTCAATAGAGAGAACGCTTTTTACGCTGCTATTTAATTTACGCTGGCGCCTCTGTAATCGGGCTTATTATGTACATCAAAACTAACAAGTTTTGTTCTGCGACTTTTGTCATAACAAAAAATATCGTTCGACCATAAGAAAATATCGTTCACCCGCGACAAAATGTAAGGAAAAGCTTTTTTTTTGAGTTTTGACAAAAATCGCAGCACAAAAGTTGTTAGTTTTGATGTACAGAATAAGTTCCTAAAATGATGCTAATTGATTAGAAATAACCCTGTATATGTATAATTATATTTTTGATTTAAGTTGATTTTTCGAAACTACGAAAAAGTTTGGCTCAACAGTGACAGCCTGCCGGCTTTTATGTTTCCTGAGCATGGAGCTTAGCTCTGTTCCTGAGAGATATAATATGAGGCAGAGTTCATTCATCCATCAGCCAAAGGACGTCCACTGCTGGACATAGGCCTCCCCTATGGATCTCCAATAAGACCGGTTGATAGCGGCTTGCATCCAGCGCGATCCTGCGGTCTTAATGAGGTCATCTGTCCACCTTGTAGGTGGACGTGCTACGCTGCGCTTGCCGGTACGTGGTCTCCACTCGAGAACTTTTCGACTCCACCGGTCATCAGTCCTCCGCGCTATGTGCCCTGCCCATTGCCATTTCAACTTGCTAATCCGTTGGGCTATGTCGGTAACTTTGGTTCTTCTACGGATCTCCTCATTCCTGATTCGATCCCGCAGAGAGACTCCGAGCATAGCCCTCTCCAAAGCTCGTTGGGCTACTTGGAGCTTACTAACAAGGCCCATAGTGAGAGACCACGTTTCTGTGCCACTCTCAACACACTGGTCGAAAACTTTCGACTTGAGGCGCTGAGGTATGACGGACGAAAAGACGCTACGCAATTTTTGAGAGTTCATTGGTATCTCCTAAATCTGAGTGTTCCATCTTCGACCACAACGCCGCTTACCATCAGGCGAGTTGATTAGATAGATAAACTTTATGATTATGATCATATAATACAGAAAAGAGATACACTAAAACATGCAGCCGGCGCGGCGGCCTTATCGCTGATAGTGTTTCATCTAGGAGTTGGTGGTCAAGCGCGGACTCATTCACAATAAAAAATTATATAAAGTGAAACAAAAATGTATGACCAAATAAATAAATCGAAGCCATAAGAAAGCGACTAGTTTTAATGAACAATCTCATACTAAGACCAGGGGCCTTATTGTGTAAGCGCTCTGACGTTCGGTTTCACTTTTCCTCCCGCTCGCTCTCGTGCCGTGAGTAACTGGCGCGAGCGAGAGAAAAAGCGAAGTCAAACGTCAGAGTCACACAATAAGGCCCCTGGTAAGTATATTTACAAATAAGTATTGTAACAGCCTTTTAATAGTCCACTGCAGGACGTAGGGGTGGGCCACCCACGAAGGGTGATTGGGCCATATCCACCACGCTGGCCCAGTGCGGGTTGGTGGATTCACATACGCCATCGGATTTCTTCGATGGACGTATGCAGGTTTCCTCACGATATTTTCCTTCACCGAAAAGCCAATAGTGTTAAATTCCGAAGAACTCATTGGTACGGGACCGGGATTTAAACCCACGACCTTACGATTGTAAAGCGGGTGTCACTACCACTAGACCACCATGGCTATCTATAAATAAGTACCTAATACGAATTATAATGGGCATTGAAATATTTTTATTAGAAAAAGTTTTCCTTACGCATTGAGTACCTAACTAATTACATTATTGAAACGTGTTTCGAGCCGCGCTGTCGTCCAACTGCTGTTTGTAAGAGTTCACTATGGGCAGGCAGCGCGATATCACTGCAACAATCAGATCAGAATGATATACCTACGTAGCTATAATTAATAAATAGATATTTTGGGACATCTTACACACTAGATAGGTACTTAATTTCTAGGCGATGGATTCTCTAATAACTAAGATTCTATCATATCCTACTTTTTCCAGGAGAAAGTATACCTACCAGTGCAAAAGTACTGCGCTCGTCAGTCTACGATATCATTTTCAGTCGTGGATGTGGACGATCTGAAATATGAATATTGTTTCTAAACTTTTTAGAGCTGGAAATCGTGATAGGCGTCCGGCAAGCCCTCGTGTTTTTCGAATTCCTTGTTCAGCCTCCTCCTGAAAGACCTACCAGGTGCCGTCGATGACGCTGAGATCTATATGTATGCTGACGACGTGGTTGCGGTGGTCACGGCGTCGTCGAAGAGTCAGCTGCAATGTAAGATAAACTGTCGTTCAACGCTTGGATGAGTGGTTTAGGTCAAACGGGCAGGCGCTGAATAGGGATAAAACATGTTTTATGACGTTCAACCTCAACGGCAGGGCTGCCTGCAAGTATTCTGTGGTCTTAAGCGATGCTACACTTCAGCAAGTCAATGATGCGAGGTTGCTGGGCTTTAGTATCGATAGCGCACTGACGTGGGAGACGCACATTGACGGGGTATGCTCCAAGTTGAGTCGCTCGTGCTTTGCTCTTCGGCGGCTCGCGTGCACTGCCACCCGCGATGTTGTGCGCTTGTGTTACTTCGCTACTACGGTGCACAGCAACCTAACTTACGGGCTAGAACTGTGGGGCCGTGTCGCAGATATTAACAGAGCGTTCGTCATGCAGAAACGAGCGGTAAGAGCTCTTTTTGGTGCTTCGGATGACGTCTCCTGCGTAGGATTTTTCAAGGAGTTACGGATACTACCTTTGCCGTGTGAGGTAATCTATTATACTAACTAGCTTAATTTACCCATACTCACTTGTCTTCATTTAAAAAGAGAGGAGTCAACATCACCCGTGATTTAAGGAGTAACAAGAGACATAATCAGCTGGTGACGCCCACTCACAAGCTCGCGAGGTCGGAGGGGTCGGTCTACGTACGAGTATCAGGCCCCGCGATTTATAACAGAATACCCGGTCAAGTGCGTGAGGCACCTTCCGCCGCGTCATTTAAAACTAAATTAAGAAATTGGCTCCAAAATGAATTATTCTACGACGTCAAAGATTTTTTGAAATTACCAGAAATTGTATCGGAATAACTTTTTAATAGATATAATAATATCTAATTTATATTATATTTTAAAATGAGATTGACTGTATTCAATTTTAACTGTTGATTCAATATTTTTGTCATTAGTACTTATTAAGATCTAAATGTAACACAGTTCAACAATAAATGTTCTTTGACTTTGTATCGTTTTGCTGTAATTTTGTAATCTATATGTTTTTTGTAATTAGTAATTTGACATGTATCTATGGTGGTATAAATAAAATATTTGTATTTGTATTAACTAAGATATGAATTTCTTAAAACTATGTTGCCCCGAAATTTTGCTGCAAAAAATGCGTTTCAGTCCGGAATGCTGTAATGCCTTGAAACTATTGCTTGGCGGTTGAATAACTGGCAAAGTTGTAGTACCTACAAACCTACTTTCCGCTTCCCTTGGCAAACTCGGCAATAAAGCCCTTTCGGAGCGACGAGGTCTCTGGTGCATGATGTTAGTAAATGGTGGTAGCAAGCTATCATTCTCTCAGTATCTTCCTGCTCTAAGATTATAGGAAGTAGAAGCTAACTTGCAGCCCAAGTCACGCGACGCTCTCATGCGCTCGTAGTATACCATTCTCTCTGTATTCCATCATTACCTATACAACAAGACGACTTAGAAGGCAACTTCCGAGCTGTACTGCGCGTCACAGGAGGCGCCCTCATGCGTCAACCGACACAGTGACTCAAGGATCAGCTCCAGCACCACGTAGCTCAGCGCGTACCAGATGCAGATTGTCGCTAGCGTGGTGTGTATTCTCTACTTACTATATATTACAGTTACCCAAGTAGAAGACGACTTCGGACCCGAATAGCGCGAGGCAGGCGGCGCGGCGACCTCGTGCGTGAATTGAAACTGGTAGAAGCATGACGTTCGCTCAGCACCCACCAACTCTATCTTTACACACCAATGTAGAAGACGACTCCTTACCCGAATAAGACACGAGGCAGGTGGCGTTCAGCGACATGACATGTCCATCCATATCATAGCGTTCACTCTAATCTTTATGATTAGGTAAACTTACCGAAATAAAAGACGACTTCTGAGATGAATAGCGCGACACAGGAGGCGCCCTCGTGCGCCAGCCGGCACAGCAGCTCGAGGATAGAAAGGCAAAGCCCCAGCACAACGTAACTTAGCGCGTACCAGATGTAAATCGTTGCTAACATTGCGTTCTCCTGCGAATACAAGTAAATCATCAGATTTCTGACTAGAAAAATATGATACATAACTTTGATCTCGAGTAGAAAAGAAAATTATTTTGTTTGTAAATGCTGTAAGTACTTTGGTTCTGTAATTTTGAAGCAATTTAATTAGACGCTTATAAATGTAACACAGTAGGCGACCGTTGTAGGTATGTAGTAACTATGACGTAATCTGCGGTGTTTACGTGATCCGGTTCTGGGAAGCTCTATTGTTCTGCGGTTTTTTTATTGGTGCCTTTTGTATTCGGTTTTATGGCTTTATGACTCGAGCGGGATCAGTCTTTGTATTTCGTCTATTGTTTAGTTTATTTGTTGGGTCTTTACGTATTTGAAAAACAATAGGGATTCTCGAACTTTCAAGTTGTTTACTTGTTAACACAATAGCGTTAATTAAGATCGAGTAATGTTGCGAAATATCTCGTAGGATCGAGACTGTAGGAAATAACGGATATAAATACGCCGGCCGACCCTTGGGGATCAGTTATTCGTTTACCGTCGAAACGATAACACCTCGGGTTAGAGTGCGATACCAGTGATTGTGAAGTGACTAGTTTGTGTGAATATCAGTGCCAGTGTGAAGTGTTTGTGCGAACCAGTTGTGTTGTGTGTTTTTTGTGAAGTGATTGTGTGCAATAAAGTGCAATCGGCGTTTTAACTGATTATCCAAGAACCCATTTCGTAACACAAATATTGTATGCTATAAAGATTTATCCTAGATCCTATCATAAGAAAATAACAAACACCTCGTTTTTAAATTAATCTTACTCGGGCGTTCGTAAGGTAGGTAAGAATAGTGGAAGACCGCCTGTAAAGAAGAATTAGTAGAATTTTATTAGAGTTCTGACCATGACAGCTGCAGCGATCAGCAGCACGTTGGCTAGCTGGAAAAGCAGCGTGAGCACGTGCCGCGCGCACTCTACGTATTGCTTCATATTGCAGCACGCGCTGCCCAGCGGGTCAAACGTCGCCATGTCTGCCACGCATACCACCTGCACGATATAATTTAGCTCGTTAGCTAGCTAAGAGTAGAAGAGTAAGCATAGGCCGCGCGTACCTACTCTACATACATAGGGTTATCAGTTTACCCTGTACAAGCAGGAAGGGGACTATTATCAAGAACAAGATTTACTAAGGAGCTAAACTGGAATTCGAGAAAAAAATTGCTATTTCATACAAAATCCGATTCCGTATGCAAGTTGTCCCCTAATATTTATTTATTTACTCTAATTTCTGGATAATATTGGTTTGAATTGGTTCTTTTTGGCTTACTATAGGTATAGCTATAGGTATGATACGATGGCAGCAGCGGTGAAGTAGCCCGTACAGCTGGAGCGTGTCATATATGCTTAGATGTGTATCAAGTCAGTTCCAGTGAAACTTTTATCAAAGTCGTCTAAGCACGTTGTGGGTGGAAGTTCATCGCCACGATTACCTACCGCTCCGTGATCGGGATATTTGTAAATATTTGTTAAATGCCCTCACTGTCACTAACTTGCTGATCAGCTGGGCCAGTTATAAACCAAACTAAAACTACAATAAGGGGCAATTCATACGGGACGGACCGGGCCGGACAGAGCTCATTCCATACATTTATACAGTGTATAGTGTAATCACTGCCTCGGTGGCTCAGTGGTTAGTGACCCTAACTTCCGAGTCAAAGAGGCGTGGGTTAGATCCCTACCCAGGGCAAATATTTATGTGATGAACATAGGTGTTTGCTCTGTGTCTGGGTGTTATTTAGTTACTATGTATTTAAAAATATGTATATGTAGTATATCAGTCTCTGGCAGCCATATCACAAGCTTTGCTTAGTTTGGGGTCAGAGGCCGTGTGTAAGATGTCCCAAAATATTTATTTATTTCTTATTTATTTAATCCGTTCCAATTTACACTATATGGACGGAACAAGACGGACTAAAGATATTCTTTAAAGTAAATAAGTAGGTACTTAACTTTAGAAGGTACTTAACATTAATGTAGCTAGAGATTTTCTCTAGAGGGGGCAGCTGCCTAAAATATAATGTAGGTATTACCTACCATACTGAGTACAGACATCAGAGTCGCCGTGCTTCTCGGAGAAAGGCAGCAGCAAGAACCATCTTCGCAAGACGATACCAATATTGACTTATCCATTATACTGAAGGTACGAGTGTGGTTTATGCTTTTCAATGGGTTTATGTCAATGGTTTATGTCGTAGGCAGAGATCATTAAAGGCACAGACTACTATAGGATAGGTACTATTAAAGGAAATGTATTAATTTATTTCTATAACTATGAACCAAAATAAGAAAATATATAACTCCATCTCGCTCTAGACACAAAGTATAGAGCATTTCTGTGGAGAATTTATATTTATTTGATTCCTTTCTCTTTGATGGTTCACGATATCCTTTTTAAAGATCCAAAATTGAACTACCTACTGCTTGTTGAAAAAGAGCTCTGCGACGAAAAGAAGCAAATAGATCATAATGAGCAAAGAGGATACTGTAGGTACCTACTTATCTACGTAGGATTTACAGATATCTGTGAAGTAGGTACCTGTTTCATTGGTAGGTACCATAAAGTCCCTGAGTTAAGCCGGAAACATACTATCGGACGCGACTGACAGCCGCGACTTAGCAGTGTGCACGTCTTAAAACATCCGGCGCGCCAGATCGCTCTCGGACGTCCGAACGCTCAAGGCCGTCCGAAGAAGACGTCCGCGACTGATGTCCGATAGTGTGCACGGCTCGGTGTACTTACATAGTCTAGATACCTATCAGTCGCGGCTGTCAGTCGAGTCCGTCAGCCGCGTCCGATAGTATGTTTCCAGCTTTATACACTGAGCTGAATTACATCCTCTTTGGTGACTGATAGAACGTCATAGAAAATTCTTGCGAAGTTTTCCATAAAAATTAGAAATCTCACAGAGAAATCTTCACAAGATCTTTACGGATCCACAATGTCTAACAAATTCAAAACTATTTCTTTAATACTGTACACGTGCATCCTGATGGTACAGTGCTATGGAGAAGATTTGACTGAAGATTATGAAGCAGGTAAAAGTTGGGTGAGAACCCTTTTAAGTAAGTTCATATAGGCTGGATGGCGAGCCCTGGTGTCAGAGTTTTTAAAATACCGTTCTAATAATAATCTTACTTGCCTATCAAATTTTTCCATGTAGGTAAAGTTCATAGTGTCCAGTGCCTATTATATTTTCGATCTCTGATAATGCCCTGTTTCCATATAAAACCGTTATTTTGCAGTAGGTATGCTACCTACGTAAGTAGGTATTCGCTGAGTAAATCATCTGTTTGCTATGCCTAGTGCAATTTTTATTGTTGACAAAAAATTGTTATTATAGTGCCCCAAGAAAAATCTACGCTCAAGAATGCTGAACTCGAAGATATTGAAGACTTCGACATGGAAAATGCCATCCAAAACATAGAGTCACTAGCGGTAATAGCAGAACAGGTGACAAAAATCAACGATATAATACCTGAAGAGGACGCTGAAAACTTCTACGACTACATGATACAAGCTATAGATAGAGTGCAAAACGTTCTAGGACATTCGGACAACATTTACAAATTTATAAAAGCAAATGGCGTATTGCGAGTTCTATCCAATAATTTAGTGAACACTCATTACAAATTAAGAACAAAACTCTTACTGCTACTCAAAGATATATTTAATATTGCTCCAACTACAGCAGATACATTACTCCCTCTCAATATAGTTGATAGACTTATAGATATTTTCGAAAACGATAATAATCTAGCTTTGAAAGCTCACGCTCTTGATATCCTATACAAATGGTTACCTAACAACATCCAAGTTCAACTAAGAGTAATGAAGATTTCAGGTCTAGAAACCTTCTACAAGCAGATCGATAAGCTAGATATCGGTGTTGTGACTACACTTATGGATCTCTTTAATAAGATTCTTAAAGAACATTTGATTATTAAGAATAGAGAAAAGGTAACAGATGATGTCGACAAAATAAAGATGTATCAAAGTATTGGTATCTTAGAACGTATGTCTACTCCAAAAACGTGTAGTGGGTTGCTTAATATTTTTGAAATTCTGTGGACATATAATAAAAACGAAAACGATAATATAAAGTTGATTCTGGATCTAATGATAAATATCAAGCCGTTTTGCCTTAATTTTTATAAAAAGAAAGCTAAGGCTGCAGAGTTATTTGAAGCTATGCGGGAATTCGCAAATAATGAAGATCGGAAAGAGTATTTTGGAAAGATGAGTGTGAATGTAACTGATATTGCGAGAGTTCTTGAAGAGTACTTGACAAAGGAGGAACGTGTAGAAGTGAAGGATGAGTTTTAATAGAGAATCTAGGATTCTTTAATTCCCTTATTAATGATTAATGTAGCTATTAAAAGTTTGTTTGTTTATTTGTTGTTATTATTTAATAGACACCAGGGTTAGCTGTTGCTAAAACTTATAATAATTTTGCTAACGACTGTTACCAGTCTGCTGTGAATCAACCAAAGATACCATAAGATATCTATCTATACCTTTTTGTTGACAACTGGGAAACATCCGGTTGTGTGGACTAACATCCCATAACATCAGTGGTTGCTCTCTATGCTTCAAAAGTCACCGAGATCGTTGTTTATGTTATAGTCATAATTATAGTTTGATATTCCAATCGTTCATCAACATTGTAAATCGTAGTTGTAAGCAAAGTTGCTTACAACGACGGTGGGAACGCAGCGCCCATGTCTTGTCCGGGCTCGTTTGGATGGATTGATTTGTCTCCTTATCCTACCCCCTAGAGATCTATAGTTACCAAGATAACATAATGTATAGCAAAAATCCTTCAACAGAATCACTTTGTTACAATGTTTTATAGCATGTTATTGGTGCAGCCCATCTGCACGTCGCAGTGGCATCTTTTGACTGAAAAAACTTCACTCTATTTGAAAGCATTCTGTCCCATTTACACATGTTAATATTTATATTCTCGCTCCTTCTCACACTCTTTGCTATCTCGATCGGAATCCTTCGTATAGTACATAGCTTCGTAGGTTATTAGCTGAATTTCTAATCCCCAAACATAACACGACCCTCCGCTATCTGACCGCATTGACATCCTATCCCCTTTCATAGTGGCTTTAATTCAAACGGTCAGCATTCAAAACATATTTTATCGAAAGTTACTCGTAACCAAAATCATGATTATCAAAATGTCCAATTGGTCAGCAAAAATATACAAGGCTTCGCAAGCTACTAGGTATATTGGAAATTGTTTTACTAGTAGATACAGTCTGCGACCCGCACTGCGATGCACTAGCAATTTGTAACGAATCTTGATGAAACTTGATGCACAGGCCTTACTTAGATATATATTTTTTTTACATCAATTACTTTCATTCGGTGACCTAGGTGCTAAGCATAGTTTTCTTAATTTTGACCTATTATATAATTGAGCTAACCAAATTGTTACTTTGCTGATCTTTGTTTCTCTCTAGTGTAGACGGCGGTATACCAGTCGTTTGCTGACCACAACGTTTCGAGAACAGATTATCAGTAAACCATTTCAAAGGTCTCCATTCAACCTACAGCGTAGAGGACATTGGGGTGAAGTAGCGACACTATTGTGTGCGTATCTATTTCAATTGAAAAGATTAATGGCTTTTGTATGTAATATTGGTATCTAAAGTTTGGTTTCAAAGCTGATTTAGTGCAAGAGGGTGCCACATTTTTAAGATTCACTATCAAAAAGAGGAAAGTAAGGAACCCTAAATATTACGTGACTACATTTATTTTTTAGTATATCATTGCACTCAGTTATGAACAACTTGTACCATGGAACTTACCACAAAATTGCGAATAAAAAATTTGCCATGTTTGGACAAAATAAAAAGAAATTCCGGAAAATACAGATTGAAAAAAAAAGTAACAAAGAAGAATTCTTACCCACTATACTGAAAGTGCTGGTCTTTTTAGGATTCCGTAGTAAAACGAGGAACCCTTATAACTTCGTTGTGTCTGTCCTAATATTACAAAGCCGTATAACTACTACATTTATAAACCAAATGCATGAGAGACTGTGATAGCTTTAGTACAGATCTCAATTTTAAATATGTAAAATTTTGAAAACACGGTGTAGCTACATACTTAAAAGTGATAATACAATTTTTTTTCGACTCTACCCCTTCGTATGGGATATCGTTGAATAGGGTTTTTTAAAAAAAATATGTAGGTATGATATAGTTTACGTTAAGGTACGTTTTTGTCATGTGTACTATTTGTTAGATATAGCTCGCCCGAAAGTGAAAGGAATCGAAGAGTGGCCCCTTGACAAAGAAGATATAATAATACTACGTATAGAACGGCCACTCGTTACCCCCCACCCGTTTGAGTCTTCCTCACTTCCACCCCGCGTCAGGACTCGTCAAATTCACTCTGCGCGCGGGTTGCACAGGCCGGTGATTTCGACTACAAAAAATACAGACTTACAATGGGGAAGACGTGTGCTGTTTATGGCTGTTCTACAAAAAATCGCGACAAGATATCATTTCATTATTTCCCTAAAGATAAAATAATGTACCTTATTTACTTTTAGTAGGTAGATAATATTGTTATAAAAATTATGTCATTCAAATTTAGTCCCTTTCTCTTGATAACTTGTTTCAAATAAAATAAATCGCTTACTTTTAGTTACAGTGCTGTCAAATTATTATGAATTCATTATACTTTATAAGCACTAGAATGATATTCATTTTTGTAAATTTATTTCGCATCTAGCTCACTTCCGCATGAAAGTATGGCGGATCGGTCGTAAAGTACGCCAAGATAATTCTGCGCCAATTCTGCGGCCAAAATTGGGAACTAATTCAATGCTGATAGAGAATTCGTAATGCTACCAACATAACGTACATAGCGCCGCTACTCGCGCGCATAATCTCTCGTTCGCTCGTCGTGCTGACCACAGATAGAGTTGCCATGGGCGTGAAAATACTAGTTATCATCGTAACGCAACTGTTACAGAATATCGGTATCGATATGCAATGTATTGTTTCGCGTTAACACATACATACCTAGTAGATAAGTGCTAATTTGTATTTGTATATTTTCTGTAAATAAACGAACATTGAGTTAATATGTACAGTCCTATAATTTGTAGTTATTTTTTCTACATAAATACTAATACTAAATATTTTTTCATACATAAAGAATTAGATTTTGTTAATCTCACAATAAATGACAAAGATAAACCTTGTCAAAGTTCGGGAGTAGGGAGTTATACTTTTCTTTTTTATTTTTGCTTTTCGCGGAGATGATTTACATAAGACAAAATGTTTAGAACGTGCGTTGTACGGGCCCACGTCCGCGCCCGTCCAGAGCCCGCCCTGTCCTTAATCATACCTCAACGAGCTATATCATTAACAATTTTTAAATCATTGTTTTGAATAAATATTTAGTGCTACTTAATTGACATCAGAAAAAAATCGTGTCAAACATTATTTAATAATTATCTATCTAACGGACTAATTATATTTTTTTGTCATCAAGACCTACCTTTTACAAAAAAACTTCTAGACATTCTCAAAAAATCTTTTTACTAAGATTTTTCCCAAAATATCAATATTTATTGAAAAAACGACCTCTGCAAATATGCCTAAAATTCTGATATAATATTCTAAAAAGTCGACAGAGACACCGAAAAAATACCGTTTAAAATTCTGGATTCTCATCACACTGGTCACTGGCACAAGACATGTACTGTACGTAGTATTATTATATCTTCTTTGATACATGTTAAGCTACTAAGAATATTGTGATAAACTTTTAGAACCTCCTTTTTTGCGTCAAGGGTTAAAAATATTTTTTTGCAATTATTCGGAAACATTGCCAGAAACAGTTATAAAAACCAGCAACGATCCCGCAACCGCTATTTAACCAGTGAGGGGCCTCACTAGCGTAGGTGTATGAAATATGAAATTAGGGACTTCCCTCAAGTTCCCTCAGTTGGCCATCGGTCGGTGCGTTTAGCGCGTGATTTACTTAATCGTTAATTACTAGGTATATCTTTTGTTTAAATTATGGGAGGATTTTACAAATATACATAATCGTGTGTGTGCGTGTTAATATTACTGGATACTTCAACAATATGTGAGAAAATTAAGGGAATTTCGTAACAGTGCCGTGTTTTGGTTATGTTCTACGTAGGTAAATGAGTGATTTCACCGAAATAAGTGTATGTACGATTGTATGTGAAACCTGCAGCGGCTAGTACATCGTATCAGTACTCACAAAACTTCTTGGTAAGTCAGAATTACAATTCATACGGTCGACATGGGTCGTTGACAACCATAGGCGTTCTACACACAAATACCCGTGTAGCGTTCGTGCGTATGTGTAGTGTCTGTGAGTAAAATGTACTGTTGTGTGCGTAAGACAGCAGATTTTGTATGAAGAATCGCGGAGTGTCCGGGCTGTGCCCTTGAGTCTTCTTGGAGGTTTCTTTACGATGTTTTTCTTTACCGAATAGCCAGTGGTGTGAAAATCCGTACATAAATTCCAAAGAACTCATCGGTACAGGACCGGGATCGGAACTGACGACCTCATTCCACCACCGATTATAAGGCGGGTCTCACTAAGTACCACTAGACGACGATGTCATGGAAAAAACTTTATACTACGCAATTGAATTGAAATTTATCAACATTTAAAGATACAATTAACAATTCATTTCCGTTACCGCAACTTATTCAAACCATTTTAGTGATGATCAATAGATCGATAGTTATTACCGCAGTGACAAATCATGCGCCATGGGTGGCCGCCATTTTGGTCCACGCTGCGCTTTCCCCCGCTTCCTTCCGTGCGGGAAGTGGCATCGTTAGCGTTGCATCAATTGACTAACTTTTATTATTTGGTGCAAGGAACATGGATTGGATGCTTTGTACATATGGAAGGAAAGGAATAATAATAAATATTTTTTTTTTATTTGCCTGAAAAAATAATAAGTAGGTATACACAAACATTTCAGAACCCTTTAGTTTTTCACACAGATTTCTAGCTAGTATACCTAAGCGTCAGGTATACTAGCTAGAAATCTGTGTTACAAAAGTCAGTTATGGTAATTATTTGTACCAACTTATTATATGTATATTAGTAGAAAATAAGTCATGGCCTCAAAAAAGTACATTTAAAACTGGGCCCGATATTAAACATAAATTCCATAAAAAAACAGGCAAAATTAAAAAAATAACATTAGGCACACAACATGTTTGAAACTTTCAATAAAAGACAACATCAAACGCTTTTACTATGGGACCAGCCCCGAAACAGCAAAAAACTGCTGTATAACTTTACATGTTCATAGATTCTCGACACATATTGAACCGCTGATTCTTTTGGCCATTTCGGGGTCGGTCCCGTAGTAAAAAATGTTGTCTAATAGGTAATGATGATGCCTCTGAAAAGTCTGAAAATGTTTGCGCTATCCAGAGCAATACCCGTATCTTTAGTTGTTATTTTGACTGAAAATAAATGCTTCGTCTCCGGTTAAAAGATTCTTTCCAAGAATGTGGAACTGATATCAATTTCCACCTTCTTTTTGCTCTTAAGCAAAGTCCTCAAAAACTTGTGACAAAACGTTGCGTGGGAGAAAAACCAAGGTGTAAAAGTCAAACATTGCAATCAAAGCTCGACTAAACAAACACAAAAATCAAATCAAATCGATCATGTCGGTAAAAAAGGTCACATTCATGTGCCGTCAAGCTTCATACCAACCTGCCGGAACGAATTTCATGAATACAGACCTGCAACTGAGTAGGTACGAGTACTATAGACTTTTTCTTTTTTTTTGACACTTGCGTGAGAATTAAATCGTAACCTTTTTGCGCAGTTGAATGAAATTGTATTTTTTGCGCAATATGAATGGGTATTATTCGTAATGACCACGGTAAATAATCCTATTTGTATTGTTGGTATCTATAGCTGCTCAATTGGAGTCAGTAGTGGCTTGGATAGCCATTCATTTTGCAATCTTAGGATACTGTACTGTACGTACAAACTTTTTTTATAGTCCACTGCAGGACGTAGCCATACCCACGAAGGGTGATTGAGCCTTGAGCCATATCCACCACCCTGGCCTGTGCGTGTTGGTGGATTCACATGCCCCATCGAATTTATTCTACGAACGTATGCACTATGCAAGCTTGCCTCACGATTTTTTACCTCACCGAAAAGTCAGTGGTGCAGAATTTCGTACATAAATTCCAAATAATTCATTGGTACCGGGATTTGAACCCACGATCTCACGATATAAAGCCGGGTATCATGACCACTAAACCACCACTGCTTACCATTATCTTATATTAGGGTAGACTGGAGACAAAACGTATCTACTCTTCATCCTTATGATCTATTGATGCCTCTACAGCAATGGTAGAGAACTTGAAAAATTCAAGTCTTCCTCAAGACTTGAAGTTTAAGAAAGTATTCAAAGTATTACGAAATTATACCACTTATGAACATTCTAAAAAATTGAATAAACTTCCAGAAGTGATAATGATATTGGGTGCCAAACATGACTGTTATGACCAAACTATTTATATTTTTTTATCCTTACATGTTAGCTGATCTAATCTACCTCATATCTTTAAAGGAAAAGGAGCCTAAACCAAAAAATAGTTGGAAAAATTAATAAAATAATTTGTATCGTGTGGTCACCGTACAAATCGGCATCAAGTAGAGTTCAGGTAGCCCGCACAGGACCCTCGATCGTAGGCGTGACACCTGACTGCGTTCCCAGGACGGACGCCTTTGTCCTCTCAGATGCTAATTTATTGTCACACCGTTTAATTTACTTTTGAAAACGTTATACGTACGTTTAGCACAAAATGTGTTGAAAAAACTTTCGCTACGTATTCGATAGCAAATGTATGGAGATTCTAGGAGTAAATTCCAAATTCACATTTACATATTTTTAAACGGTTTTTAGGTGATCGTTATTACCTGTAGGATATCTACTGTTGGACTTACGCCTTTCCAATGCAGTTCCAATATCCTCTAGCCTAGTGGGTGGGGGTGACATTTAGAACTGAGAGCTACCGTTGTTCGGATGAGTCGTTAAATTGTAGGTCCCAGTAGTTTTAACCGTTTAGCCATGTCAATGGCCTTCAAGCAGCTTTAAAACTCTGACACCAGGGCTAGCCCCCTGCCCATACGAACTTAGTTAAATTACCTAGCTGGTAGACGTCCGTCGTTCTATAGACAAAATTAAATCCTATGGTAAGCTTCCCCGTGCCTGACATAAGCAAAAAAACCGGACAAGTGCGAGTCAGGCTCGCACATCGAGGGTTCCGTACAAATCCAGAAAATTTCACACAATTGGGAAGAATGTTGTTAAAATCTCTATGATATACCATCGACAAGAAAGTTTTTGTTTTTCACTTTTCTCTTCATACATCGAAAATTTCACATTGTTAACAATATAATTAAAAACCTGTTTTAGCATGTGCCAATGAAGTTATTTTATATGATACCTTACATGATACAATTTGAATTTTGAATCCATATTTTGTGAATTTTGAGGCCCTATTTTTTGTGATTTAAATAAAAATGTACAGTTTTCAGATTTATTCCTATACTCGTATGTGTACTCTGAGACAATGCTTCTCGCCAAATTTCATGCTCTATGTCAACGGGAAGTACCCTGTAGGTTTTGATTTTTGTGAGTGTCGAAATATGCGGTTTTTTAAGACATAAACGGCTCTAACTTTTTTTATCTATTACTGAGAAGTTTTTCTTTTACACAACTGCAGGAGACCATAAATATACGTATACAGTTTAAATTTCAACTCGATATAAAGATATCGAAATCACGCGTTCCCGAGATAAAGAGTCTTGACATACACACAGACGAACAGACGGACAACAAAGTGATCCTATGAGGGTTCCGTTTTTTCCGTTTGAGGTACGGAACCCTAAAAAGGGCTATAAGTTAATGCAAATTTCAAAACCATCACTTAGTAGAGACGATATTCAAACCTACCAAGGTTTTGCGCACTCAAACTTACTTTGCTGGCTTTACTGCTGTTATTTTTTTGAGATATTCTCGTATCGATTTAGGATCTAGTTGGACTGTAGCCAGACGCTGTCTAGACTCTAGACACACTCTATGAGGCATCTAGGTTAATAACTACCGATACCTAAGTTTGTATAGGCGGGGTGGCCCTCGTGTCATTTTTTAAGCCGCCTCACAGCCTCTGCCATGGCTAAACGGTTAAATCCACCGGGACCTACAAATTAACGTGTCATCCGAGCCACGGTAGCGCTCACTGGTAAATGTCATCAGCTGTCTCGCATCCAAAGACGGACCGTGCTGAACGTTGCTTAACTTCGATGATATCGAACACCTGGTCAGTCTAGGGCGCTACTCTACTATAAGTAAGTTTGTATAGTTCGAGTGGTTGGCCCTGGTGTACGGTTTTAAGTAGCCTGAAGGCCTCTACCATGGCTAAACGTTTGATACACTCAGGATCTACAAGTACATAGGTATGTACAGTACAAGTATCATCTGCAATATGTATTATTTTAAATATTACATTACCTACTTATAACAATAATTTTAGGTCATAGGTCACTCACTCACGCTTATACATACCTACCTATATAGTTAGTAAATATGTATACTTACATGAAGGTTTTCATCTATGACTGTAAGCTTTTGTCTTATGTAGGTAAGTAAATATAATGTAAAAATCAACCCTGAACATATTATTCTCTTTTTTTTTCGGCAGCCGTAAAAAGATAACAGAGCACAGTTTTTTCTACTTTTGAATCAAAAATAACAACCAATTTTTGAATCATCCCCAACCATATTCTAAAATTTCATCCATTCACAAAATGTTCAAACAACGAATGTTTACAGTCAAGTCATTAATTTCGATATATTCTCCTAAAGGGTCCCATTCATGTCTCCACCTGCTACTTGGCTTAGAAAAGTTATTTTCGGGTTAGGCGCAAAATAGTCAATTCTCGAAATGACAAGCCGAGTTGCAAAATGACTAATTAATAAAGAAGGCAAATTCTGTAGTAATTGAATTCTCAAAGTGGCTAATTTTCGATACAGCAAACCTTTTTAAACACCTTTATAAATGAACCTGTTTTCTAAAAAGTAAATTCTTAAAAAATTTCAATTCATAATCTAAATCAAAATAGTCAATCCCTCAATAGCTTAACCTTCTCTCTCTGACATTTTATAAAATTATTATTAAAACTTAATTGTGTAATGAAATATACCCATTTTGAGAAAAAATGTTTAAACTATATTCAAAACTGGGCCTTTTGCGATTTGGGTGCCATTTTGATAACTTAACTCCTCTAGCCTCTACGACTAAATAATTTTTTCGTGTCAAAGTGTTAGATTCTGCCCATAAATTGTATCTATTGAGCGAATTTGTTAAATCCGTAGGCGGGTTATCGAATATAATAAATTCTGATGTGTGTCCAAAGAATTAACGTAAGTTTTTTGACTTTAATGGCCAGTGCACAAGGTAGAACAGTTTTTAGGCTTTTTTAGCTTGTTTGTATTTTAGTAGGCGGTTTTAGTTTGGCGTGGGAATCGTAAGCTGACAAACATGTAGAGACACAAAGGCTGTTGATAAAAACTTTCGCTAAGGGAGATCGGAATTTCAAATATCGTACCTAGTATGGTAAAATTCGAAACTATACTCAAGAAAAAAAATAGTATCGTCATGTCGCTATGATTAACTACCCAATAACTTAGTTTTAATGGATATTGTATTGTATCGACTTTCTCTGAAAATGAATAATCTTTTTTTTATTGGTAAATTACTAACCAAGACTCCAGGGCCTCTGCTTTTGTTAACTAAAATTTACAATTATTTGATTTTACTGTACAAAGAGAGTCAATAGAGATGGTTTTTTTAATGAATATTCTCAAACTCATCTTCAAGCTTAAGCCAATTATAATTAAACCCCGTGCAGGGTTTTAAACTGTTGTAAGCATATACCTAGTTGAAAAGTTTAGGAGTTGCTCGTGGATAACTTTTTTAGTAATATAGGTATCCTATATAATTACCGACTTCCAAAATGGAGGATGTAGGTACTATGTTCGTCTGTATTTTTGTGTATGTAAATGTACATCGATATTTTGAAATCAAATTAAAAATTTAAAAAATAAATATAAAATAATAAATTAAAATTCAAATTATTTGAATTCCGAACACGGACTTCCACCGTAAGTAGGTGTTGTGATTTATTCCGAAAAATAATTGTTCAATCGATATTTTTTTCCAAAGATTTGGTGACCCAAAATTCTTACAAACTTGTCAACGCCGAACCACGCTGTGCGCAGTTGCATCTTATTCAGCCAAATTATAAGTAATTTGCCATAAAAGGAATCCAAAACGCCCCGCTGTGGCCTCGGAAGGACATCCGAAATGTCTTCAATACATTCTAAATGTAAATATTTATATCTAGGGCAATTTATGTCGTGGGAACTGGGCTCATTTGGTAAAAACTTCTTATACCGGTGTTGATGTGCTGCGGGTACTTTTAATTTATTACTGTATATATTCTATCTATCTGTGTGACTAAAGCTGGCTGAAGAAAGAAAGAGGGCATTTTGATTATTAGACTGTTTTTGTGTACCTACGAGCAATAAGTTTCTCCGCTGTTTTCGGGCCTTTTGTTTTCTGTTGTTGTTACATCTTTGAGGTTTTTTCAAAAAACTATAATTAAACGCTTGTCTTAGACCTGCCCAGACTAGCCGACAAAGAAATTACCACTTCATGCAGTTGATAGAATATTTATTACAGGGACGTTATAAAAACACACAGGGACAAAAAATATTAGGACACTAGACTTACTCTGGGTACTTAGGTTCATAGGTTTATAGTTCATGTTAGCACCGAGTTTCTTGTCGACGTTTTTTTGGCGCTATGACCAGAAATGTGTCTTGCCTTCTTATACTACGGTCTCCATCCTTCCCTGTCCTAGTTCAGTGCCTGTTTTCCAGCCGATTTCCACCAGGTCTTCAGTTACCTACTTTATCTTTCAAATTAATTTAATGACAGACATCTCACATGCATGCAACTCTCTCCGAAGATTGCCTGGAAGAGATCGCTTTTAGCGACAAGGTCGCCAATTATTGCACTAGCTTTAAGCTTTTTTGTCTCCTTTATTTTTGTATTGATGATTGTTTGCATTGTTGTGTTGATGTGAACAGTAAAAATTGCAATCCTCCAGCAATCGTTTAAGTTCCGAACCAGCGAAGTCCATAATATTAAGGAACAGATAAAACAATAATTTACATTGCCCTTAGACTACTTAATCCTAATAAACATATAGCTATAAAATAAAAATTACTTCTCAATAAAAATTTCTGCAAACTCCATTCAAAACGCAAGTGTCCTTTCTACTGCGTCAAGACGAGTCAAAACATTGTTAGAGAACAAATTGTTCTTTTTCTAAATTCTATTGACACCGGAAGTTCACACTTAGCTTCCACATCAAGTTGCATAAGCATTGAATCGATCTTTACATTGAATTGAATGAATGTTGAATGATTGATCGATGTAACTGACTTTGTAAGGTAACTCTGATTTGCTACTTTTTTTTTGTACTTTTTTATGACCTCTTATGATGTTTGTACTACCAAATGCTTTAGGCTTTTGAGTAATCTTATCGATGGTCAAAATCCATTTGAAATCAATAATTACCTACCTACTTTACAAACAGCAAAACAACTGAAAATTTGTACCTGCAGCATGCACTTATCTTATATTGATACTACCGCTTCGTATAAAAATTAGAATTATAATTATAAAAATTAAAACTTATACGTAAATCATGCAAGTACCTAAGTGTTATAAAAATACTAGCTGTTGCCCGCGGCTTCGCTCGCATGGTATTTTTTTTATTGTACTATCCCACAGGAATATTTTATATTTCTGGGATAATAAGTAGCCTATGTAACTTTCCGTCTTTCAAACACATATCCATGCCAAAAATCAAGTGAATCCGTTGCTCCGTTGCTGCATAAAAAAGGAACAAACCAATAAACCAACTTACCAACCAACAACCAACCACTTTCGAATTTATAATATTAGTAAAGACTAGGATGTCTTCTCTGTTCTTTCAGTATTCTTTAACATTATAATTATTAGTCCTGTACACTACACGGAGGGCGCTGGTAGCCAGTAGTTTAATTACTAGCACAGGCACCAGCCTGACCCATAATCTATCTAAGTAATTATGTTTGATTCTGGATTTTCTACAATTACCTCTAGTATTTTGTAAGTTTCAATTTATTATATTATATATAACTAACGGTCCGCCTTGGCTACGCACGGGTGTATTATACAAATAAACCTTCCTCTTGAATTACTCTAATCTTAATAGATAGAGTAATTTAAGAGGAAGGTTTATTTAAAAAAACCCGCATCACAATCCGTTGCGTAGTTTTAAAGATATAAGCATACAGGGATACATACCAGCGGATGTAGCAGATGGGATGATGACTACGTCGAAAATAAAACTTTAAAATATGAAAACACAAAACTGGACTTTATTCGCGATCCGTTAAGTTACAGTAGCAAAAAATATTGTTACAGACAACGCGCGTCGTGTGCGTGGAGGAGCGCAGCGACAACTCCTGTACTCCCACCTATGGGGTTGCAAATTTGTCTCCACGCGCACCTCGCCTGGTACCTTTGACAAAAATAAACTAAGAAAAATCACACTCTTTTTATAGTCGGTTAAGATCAGTCGCGCGCGTCGATCTCTTACATTCTCCCACCTTAGTGATGGGTCGGCATCACTCATTCACAATAGGTATCCGTGCGACACGAGTGGCTGATCTTAAAAAGGTGCCCTTTTGCTTAGTGGAGGCTGACGATGAGCCGGCAATGGCAATGGGCAGGTCACCCATTCTGGGTAGGTACTTCTGGTTTGCATTTTGGTATTCTGCACAACATGTTAGAGAGTTTCTATTACTGAAGTTATACAAACACTAATTTGACCCCCCAACACAAAACCTCTGATAAATGTGTTTGACCACATCTACACAGTTGTTCGTATAAGAGCACTTGGACTGTACACACACAAACACACACACACATACATACACACAAACACACACACAAACACACACACACACACACACACACACACACACACACACACACACACACACACACACACACACACACACAATAGCGCGCATTTATATTATTAGGTACTGTAGGTTTCATTCATTCGAAATTTCCAGTGTATATCTTTTCTGCATGTGTCAAACAAATAAATATCTTTTGTCTTTCTGAATTTTCAAAAACTTGTATAATACCAGTTGTTTATTTGCATTGTAATCTTTTTGTGGCATAATATGAGAAGCCATTGGCTCCTGACATACAGTCTCTGACTAGTTTGGGAGTAATAAATAAATAAATGAGACGTCACAGCCTTAGTTACTGGTTTCAATCTTGTAGTCCAGTATTTTTGTTTCACTTCACCACCGTCTCTTGGTGAATGAGTGAAACGATGATGATAATGATTCAATTCAGTCACGTGACTGCGCCCGTCCAATATTGTAGGATCTCTTGTTTCAGACAAAATTCCAGGAGCAGAATTATTGCGGCCTCCAACTCGCATGACTCATCCGCGTCAGAGTAAGTATTATTTGTCTTAGGTACATCTATTGTTTTTAATTTCTATTTATTTCTTTATCAAATTATATGCGCTTGAGATTGTTTCAGAAAAAGTTTGCATATGTATAAGACGGACAGGGAAGCGTCTTCGTTTTATACTATGTAGTGATGATGATAGTGTTTTTTTGTAATACTGGTGTCAAAAAATCATTTATTTATCTGTTTGGTCGGTATAGTTGGTTTATTTTTTGCTGTTAATGTATTTTCCTAAACTTTTAATCTATAACTCAATACCTTACCTAACCTAATAAACTTACATCGACAACTTATTGTAGGTACATAGGTACAATAAGTTGTCGATGTAAGTAATTTTACTAGTTCTACAGATAAGTATTTTATAAATTCCAAATAACAAAACAAGGGATATAAAATTAAAATAAAAATACAACTCAATTGAAGCCAAAATCTTTACTTAGATACCTAAGGGTTACGATCTAAGCACTCAGAGCAAATAAAAAAATCAAGAGGGAACGTCGTTGAACAGTCAAGTGAGGCCGGTTTTTTATACATGTGTGAGTGCGTCGCTGTTGTGCCGCCATAGTTCGACTGTCAAGCCAAGGCGTAGTTTCCTTGTACTTTGATGGGTGTGTAAATTGTCTGTACACGGCGAGGCGTAGTTTTGGTCGGCCTCACTGGTTTGTTCACGACGTGCTGTCTTGATTTTTTTATTTTGTCTGAGTCTAAGCAATGAAAGAATCAAACAATACCCTACCTGTCAAATTGCAAGGCAGGCTCTAGGACTACCTATAGTTTTGTAGAGGCCTTTCGTGCCTTTCAGTCTAGGGCGCGAATTCAGTTCCAGCGAATTATCCACACGTTTTATCATGCGAGCTTTACATTATTTATGTTTAGTTAAACCTAAAAAATTTCAACGCTATTTTTAGGTACATTTTTCTTTATTTTTACAACAATATATTCAATTACACGTACATTAATAGAATTTTCAGTATTTAAGTAATTATCTTAGTATTTTTACTATTGCACTATTAAACTGCAAGATTATAAAGATGACTCTACTTTCTAATATTTTTATGAACATTAAAACAAGTACAACATTATTTTCACATTGTTTTATTTAAACCAGCTTAAAATAATATTTTCCACTATCTGTACAAAAACTTTATAAACTTCATATTACTTGGTGCTAATATTTTTATTACTCTATCAGGTTTCACACGTATGTTTATCCCGTAAAAAAATATACGGAACCTACTTTAACTACGTATAAATACAATTTATTTCATTTACCTACGTATACAATTGTCGTATTTACAAAAAGGACTAAAATTGTTTTAGCACAGTTTGTACAATATATTTTTACTTCATAATTTTTTTCGTCTACAAAATAAAGCTCCACTTTTTCAGTTTCAAAATCAGTAACCATACAAGTATGGAAATCCATGTGGAACGGCTGAAAGCGGTACAAACACTGGCATCATTCTTTCAGCTTGCAAAAAATGCGTCCTCGTGTGCTTTTTCAGGTGATCCCGTCGCCCAAACTTCTTCCCACACGTGGGACAAGGAAACGGCCTAACCCCAGAATGGATCCTCTTATGCCTTGTCAGTTCTTCGTTTCTTGTAAAGGTTTTCCCACAGTTTTCTTCATCACATTTGTATGGCCGTTCTCCAGTGTGAATTCGAATATGACCTTTCAATTGTCCGTTGTTTGAAAATCCGACTTGACAATGAGGACACTTATATTTCTTCGGCCGCTGCTTTCGAGCATTCAGGAGCTTGGCTTCGTTTTCTTGTTGGATTATTCTCGCATATTCTAACTCCATTGCGTAGCCTTGAGCTAGTGATTCGAGGAGGAGAGGGTCCGTCGGTGGCACACCAAGAGCTTGCGCGATGTCAGCCGTTGGAAGATAATCTGGATAGCTTGGAGCAAATATTGGCGGTAGGGGAGAGTAATTTTCGTTTGGTTTGAAGTCTTCTTTTGTCTTCTCTTTCATCAGTGTTGGCTCTGAATGGAGAAGTCTGTCACAGCATTGGGTCAAACTTGCAACTGGAGAATCGATCGTCATTTTCTTATCTTCCTCGTTGTCAGCAGTTGTTGTAGAAACAGTCGCATCTTGGTGAAGGTTAGCGTCAGTCTTTCTGAAGGTGCCGCGAATTTTCCGAAGACGACTCTCCCTTTTTTTCTCATCTAACTTCTTTTTCTTCGTCTTCAGGTCTTCAATACTAGTTTGCTCACTTATAACAGCGTCTTTTTTGGAATCACTCGCGTCCCAAGGCCTGAAGATCCTTGAGTAACTTTGAGGGAACATTTTCGGGGGGATGTAGTCACGCGCGTTCGAAGTCATCGACTGCGACCCTTTTTCATTTCGACAACTTTTATATACATTCGTTTAACAATAAATTTAATAAAAGCACCCAAAGCAGAGGGACGTTGAATGGACGAAAGAGACGAAATTTTTTTCAATTGTTGCACACTTTAGCGTGGCTTGAGTTTTTGCGCGTATTTTGAGTTGAGCTTCGCGGCATTTTCAATTCTGTGTGCGGGTATTTAGGGGTCGGTATTGTTTGTGTTGTCTTTGGGTCGTTGTGCTTTTTTTTTCGTGCGGGCTGTCATAGTGTCTAAGATAGGGGTGTATATTGTTATTTATGTTGATTTTTGTGCGCGGCCGTGGGGCGGGGCGGAGGCCGGGCGCTCCGCTCGAGTGGCCGCGGCCGCAGCTGCAGGCTTGTTTGTTTTAATGGTTTGTGCATTGTTGCGAGAGCCGTCGATTTATGTTACATGGACACGCATGCTTGGGGTACATAGTGCGGTTACTGTTCCTTTATGGGAGAGTTGGCAATTTTATTTCCCGGCTGTCTTTGGGGATTGGAAACTTAGATTTATTATACTATTTAATGACGAGAAGAAAAATGTAAAGCGTCGTAATTCTTCCCTATAATTAAGCGCTACTTTTAATTGTGAACTTCAACGATTCCAAAGTGGACGGAAAAACATGGCTCCAAAAAATAATTTATTTACCATGCAGGGCTACGCAGATACTACGCTCTCCACATCTTGATATAAAATAATGTAAAGAATTAGCCCTGAAGTCACAAAGGAAACATTACCTTTCAATCCTCAATAGTAATGAATAGAAAATAACAAATAGGTAAAAGTTTAGAGACCTACCAGGGTCGGGGGATGATCTAATTGCTTTTTATGTAGCAGTAGTTTATGTATTCTTAAGATAAGTACGATATATAGTATTTTATTTTGTTTGTAGTTAACAAAAGCAATTGCCACTAGAAGAAGAAAGTACAAGTGAAAGTCAAAGAGGGCTTTACAAAATTGTTTTGTCACTTAATTTTCTTTTTAACATTGTTTATGTCATTTTGTATTCCATATTATTAATCTAAAGATATTTTTTCACACACGCAGATTAAAACTCACTTGTACGAACCAGGAAACCGATCGAACAATAAAATCAAACAACCAATTCAAACGGGCCAAATCAATCAAAATCCGCAGACATTGCTCAAAAACATTCCCTCGATCGTATAAAATCTCAATAAAAAGCAGAAATTCGAAATATCACGCAAAATGGATAGGATGGGATCAATCTAAACAAATCAAGTTAGATAACAATGGCCTTGATTGGGGCTTTGCTGATTTTTTCAGTGAATATCTATCAGATCCACAGAGCTCGTGAGAAATGTCATTTCAATCTATCGGGGACTTCATTTCGCTCAACACTATAAAAATCACATCTATACGTAACGCCAAAGACCTAAGTGATGAAGTATGAAGGTTATGTACCAGAAGGAAAATATTTTATCAACTTTTTTCTAAAAACGATGGTCATAAATATGTTCAGCTGAAAGGTACAGATTGAACGAAATAAGCAACTACATTTTGTAATATATCACCATCATTGACTTGGGTGTTTAATTGTCAGGTACCTACTTACTTAAGTACCTACTTTCATTTCGTCAATATCCAAACTCCTGCTCACTCCAGGACCTGTACGACGCGTCCTCTAACGGGGTGACAGAGGCAAGGCACTGGGAAAAGGCCTTATAAAAGTATAAGTATTTATTTTTGGATCAACTACACGAAGAAGAAGAAATACATCATCAACAGCCTGCTTCGATCCACTGTGCTCTACTGAGTAGTCTCTGTGGTAGATATATTGTCTCATCTCCCTTCTGCCATTTCCTCTGTCTCAGACTAATCTTATCCACGCATTATTCATGACCCACGATGGGTCTGATGTCGTCAAACCATCGACATCGGACTGTTGGTCTATCTATGGAACTCTCCAATAAATCACTAATTTATTCGTAGGTGGACGTCCTACTGTACGCTTGCTGTTACGTGGTCTTCACTCGAGAACTTTTCGACTCCATGTATCGGTCATCAGTCCCAGTTATGTGCCCTGCCTACTGCTTCTTCGTCTTGCCAAGCGGCTGGGCTATGTCGGTAACGATCTGTCGATCTCGCAGAGAGACTCCGAGCATAGCCTTCTCCATAACTCTCACCTTGCAAAACTCAGTGTTATGTCATTGAGTTTTGCAAGGTAAACATAATGTTTCGTAAATATGCAATGTTGAGTATTTGCTGCATATAAGTTTATTTTTACACGCCAGATAAAGAGAAGGTCTCTCTTTAGATCTCTATGATCTGGACAAACACGGGATTGGCGGAAAATGTCAGAATTTGCTCGGGGGTGATGGATTGCCAGTTTTATTACAAGTGATTTTGCGACAAACTATTATTTTTTTAAACTTTTCCTCATAGAATTAGAACTAAACTTCTATGATTTTTCTGCTGATCAACATTTTGCAGCATTGAGTTGTTATCTGTCCGCATAGCTGCAGCTATGCGGACAGATTTTTGTAAGACGTGGCGTCTCAGCTTTTTAATGTGGTTTCACCAGGTCAGCACGCGAAATTCAATTTTTTTGGGGTTTGTTGCTTTTACTGGTATACTGCTGACTGCTGCTGCTGAGTTTACGAGGTACAAACACCTAAAAACCAAAATAGTGGTCAGTCTATGCAAAAGAGTGCATCAACTTAATCAAAGAGAAAGAAAAAATCGAAGAGAGAGAGGGTGTGAGGTTAAAATCAGTTGATGTACTTTCGCGCATATAATATACTCACCACTAATTTAAACTCTGACACCAGGGCTAGCCACCCGGCCTATACGAACTTACTTACTTACCACTAATTTGGTTATTAGGTGAAGGTACGTAGATATGTAAACACTACATTTTCATGGCCGCTAAATGATTTTTCGTAAACTAAAAATGAGTACCTAAGTACTTAGTTTATCTGTAAATTGCAAGAAACTCAAAAAAATTTAACGCGGTGACTGAGACAATCAATCTTAAAGAGCGATTAGGTCATATCTCTCACGGTAAACCTTTTTTCGGTTCTGTGCAGGTTGCCTCACGATGTTTTTCTTCAATTTAAAAACTAATAGTATGAAAATTCGAATACAAATCTATGACACGGGCATAACCGGATCTCTCATTTATGGCGTTTTGGGCCCTTTTCAGCCCAGGGCCCCGTAGATTCCAGGAGCCCCCAGTTAAGTCAAAGTAAAAAATAGACGGTAATATTTTTTTTAATAAACGTAAGGTTGCAGCCCCGCGAATTCTGCGATTAATAAAACCCATTCAATTCATTTAGACCAAGTCTTAGTACTAGGTACTAGGGCCCTAAGTAGTATTAGCCCAGGGCTCTCTAAACTCACGGTCTGGCCCTGGACGCAGGGTCGGTATTTAATTTACGTACCTACCTACCTACGCACTCTCGGAGTTTCTAAGTAAGTTCATCTATATGAACTTACTTAGAAACTCCGAGAGTGCGTAGGAACTGAACTGAACGCTGCTATAGCTCGAATGATACAATGACTGGTCTATACCAGTTAATTAGCCCTGGTTTCAGAGTTTCTGAGCCGCCTCAAAGACTCTGATATGGTTAATTGTGTCCCAATATAACGTGTCATTCGAGCTATAGCAGCGTTCAGTTGTAAATGTCTCCCGCGGTCACCCATCCGAAGATTGACCGTGCCGAACGTTGCTTAACTTCGTTGATCGCTAAAACACCTAATGTAACTACGCTATGAGCTGACTTATTATGTACTAGTTTTTACCCGTGGCTTCGCCCGCATGATATTTTGATTTTTGACGCAATATCATTATAATTTATAGCCTATGTGTTATTCTGATATATAAGCTATATTATTGCAAAGTTTCATCTCAATCCGTTTAGTAGTTTTTGCGTGAAAGAGTAACAAACATCCATACATCCATCCTACCAAACTTTAGCGTTTATAATATTAGTAGGATAGTAGAATGTTCATAGAACTGGTACCTATTTAAATCCACGACCTTGACTTGAGACTTGAGTTTGTGCAAAACGAAAACCGTCGTAGCGTTACGGTGAACTAATAATAAGATTTTAATCAGCAGCCAAGGTACCGACTACTTTTTTTTTTGTTTGGTAGACGCGAGTACTGATGAAAACCGAATTGGTGTCTACCAAGTACCAAACACTTTTAGTTGTATTGAGCAAGACAGAGCATTACTGTCAACGTAAAATGACCAACAGATACCTATCTGAACTCTGTGAAAATGGCACACGGGCGACCTCAGCTACGACGCTTTCTTTTTTGCACCAACTCTAGCCCATCACAACCTCTTAATATTTTTACGGCTTGTAAACATTTTGCTTTACTTTCTTTGAACTTAAAAGGAACGTTAAAAATAAAATAGTCTAAAAAGGCACCGTTGGAATTACTTCAAAGGCCCTCGGCACGAGACAAGACGAAGCGATGTCTTTATATCAATATCAAAAGATGCGATCCATCAGATCACAAGGTTTCTGTTAGACGCCTTCCTGTTTTGTGGGTTTTGGCGGGAGCGGGTGATCGATTAATGTTGTTCAGATAGAATACTTGAAATATAATATTTATAGTCCGGATCAGGAATGAGGAGATCCGCAGATGAACCTATAATACCTATTGGAGGACTAGCTCCGTAGACAATGGTTCAAAGGCTCTGGTTTTGTTCATGCGTTGGTTCAAACGCTCTGGTTTTGTTCATGCGTTGGTTCATGCGCTCTGGTTTTGTTCAGTTTTTTCAGCGTGCTCGTACTGCTCGTGCTGGACATTTGTCAGATATTATTTATCATTCATAATCGCCAAATTTTTTTCTTCGTAATACAAAATAAACTTGAATCATCTTTATATAAATTCTTTGTTTTATTTTGTTTTAGAAAACAAAGTTCTTGTTGAAAAACCCTATACAGGGTTATTTCTAATCAATTAGCATCCTTTCAGGGGCTTATTCTGTACATCAAAACTAACAACTTTTGTTCTGCGACTTTTGTCAAAACTCAAAAAAGTCAGCTGTTGCATACATTTTGTCGAGGCTAAACGATATTTTTCTATGGAACAGCAACTTTTTTGAGAATGAATAAGAGTCGTAGAACAAATTTAGTTAGTTTTGATGTACAGAATAAGCCACTGAAAGGATGCTAATTGATTAGAAATAACCCTGTATATGATTAATTTGTTCAGTAAGTAAACAAAAAAACACGCATCCAGTAACTGTTCTGCCTTCTTAGGTAGAGCTTAGAGATTCGTAGTAAGCTAGGCACATCAGTTTTCCAAATAACATTCATCCTTTCTTCTCTACAATTTATGGCAGTGTGTTTTTTCATAACACAACTGGGGCATGCTAACGAGTGTTTCAACGAAACGACAATCAGATTCTAGTTTCCAACCGAACGATCGGAATAATTCAGGCTTTAGTGAGCCTTTGTGTATTCTGAAGCAGCAATTGAAATAACCATAGATAGATAGATAAACTCTTTATTGCACACCAAGAAATAAATACAAAGAAGAAACAAATAAACATAAACAGTGTAACAATGGGCGGCCTTATCGCTGATAGCGATCTCTGCCAGGCAACCTTAAGATGGAAAGGACAGAAAGCGTATAAATAATGGACGGGGTGCGCATTAAATAAAATATAAATTAGATTATACATCATAAGCATACATACTAATAAAAAATGATATAAATACTTAAAATACCTAAAAATAAAGAAAACAATAAATAAATAAAAAAAGAATAATGATAAAAGAAACCTATGACAAAATAATAAACTAATACATTATATAAATTAATACTACTTACATAAAACAACATAAATAACAACAACAACAGTTACAAAGTTAAAGAATCAACATTTTCTGCAGGTAATGGTTTTTAACCTGATCTTTAAATATGTTATTGGATTATATGGAGTTACTACATTGTTGGAAGTGGAAAGAGCTCAGCGCGCAGTACTCAAAGTAATGCTTAAACTTCCGTATCGCTACCCCACGGATGACTTATATACTGTGGCAGGAGTGCTGCGCGTTCGCCAACTATATATCCATAAGGTGACTCTGATGGTGCACCGCAAAATGCATGCCAGGTACAATCAGGCTACTACCAGCACAGATCCCACTGAAGTCAAGAGGAGACCGCCCCGCGCCACTGAACCACGAACTAAGACGGCTTTCGCGCAACGTTTGCCAAGTTTCAGATTTCCATTCATATACAACAAAATCAGCAATATTTGTGCTATACGCCATTTAACATTTAGTGAGTGCAAAAAAACCGTGTCTAAATACCTACAACAGTTAACATACGCTGATACAGAAAGACTCCTGGACGTACTCAAATGATTACATTGCACACATACACACACACACACATGCACACACATGCACACACACACACACACACACACACACACACACACACACACACACACACACACACACACACACATATGCATACACACTACGCACATTGTAACTGTACTAATAACTATTTGTGTATTTATATAACTCTTAATTACGGTTTTTCGGCTATCTGTATTTATAAACTAAAATCGCACCAAATATTACATGGTAATCGTCATATAAATGTAGTCCCCGCGATACAGGCTTTGCTTAGTGCAGGGACTACAAGCATAACATTTTGAAATTTATTTTGTATAGTGCACTTGTTAATGTACGTTTAAGTTCAATGTAAATGTTTTATGATAATAAATTATTTTGTAATTTTTTTTTTGTAATTTTTGTTAATTGATTGAGCTTTTCTGATAGTAACGGGCAAGGCATTCCATAACTGGACTGCCTGAAACGCAAACGACCTGCCGTAAAAAGTTTCACACCGTGCGGTAGGGGTCATAAGGGAAAGGTTATCCTTGGATCGAAGGGGAAGGGAATGTGCATCATGCCAGAAGGAAAAAGAGTGATTAAGATAGCATGGAGTAGAAGGGTTGAAGAGGATGTTATAAAGAAGATTAAGGATATGAATTGATTGCTGCGTAAATATGAATGATAAATCAGTACTATAGTACCTACCGATTTATAGTTAATATAATGAATGATAAAAAGTTACATTTCAAGTCAACAAAGTCTTACATTTTTAATCATATAGAATTATAGATTACCAATAGAACCCACAGCTTCGCAAAACTTGAATTCTATCTACATTTTATGACATATTTATGGAGTTATCTGCGATTTCATGAATGAACTGCTCCGAGGCGTCAGCCAGTCTACGCGGCAGTCAATGGTAGAGCACAATAAGGGCTCGGACACACTGGATTTATGGCACGTTTTGTTCTTGCCTGGTTATGAGGTTTCGCCACCACGGACGGACCACACAGGGATCGCGAATGTGATACAGGATGGTTGATAAAAGCATGTCAATTTATTTAATTTACGGGCTAAAGTGCCTTTATTAATTAGGTACAACAAAATACAATACTAATCTAAAATTAATTTATTGTTATCAAGAGACACAACAGATCAAATTTCAGATCATATTTTTTTACCCAGTCAACATCCCTCTTCTATGGTTTGACAAGTTCTTCATGATAAAGAAAAGAGTTCAAGTGCCACTTAAAATGAAACTTAATTTTGATTGACATCAGTAACATTTGCTTCAAAAGTAAAAACGTTACCGTTTTCCACATTCATTTTTACTTCATTTCTGAACATCCTGTAACTCTACTAACTCTTATTCACAGAACTTGCTCAATTTACGACAACCATGATAATCACGACCACAAATACTTTACATCAAAAACTAAAAATATCGCAAAAAAGAATGAAGTTGTCATCTTCAAGTAAAAGGTCTTCACGGTAGAGATTTATACGCATTTTTATAAGCATTTATAAAGATTGTAGAGCAAACCGTGGAGTATTGGTATTGAATGTGCTCTCAATCAATTGTGGTTAGGTTCTTGGATTTTATTGTGAACGAAAGGGCATTTAGTCTTTATTAGATTTGTGAATGGAGATTGCAAAAAGAGTCGTCGATAGGTAGAGTAGGAACGAATTAAAAAAGCCTATGGTTATTTTATTTTTAACCGACTTCAAAGAAGGAGTCTAGTTTGTTCGGCTTCTTTTATTTTGTATCGATGTTTAACGATTACTCCGCCAATAATTATGAACCGATTTTGATGATTACTTTTTTGTTTGGTATATCATACTTCAGAGGTGGTCTTATTTAAATTTAATTGAAATAAGTTGAGTGTTTTTTGAAAAATCAACAATAAAAAATGAAGTGTGTGGAAGGAAATTCAAGCCGGTTGTACTATTAATGGATAAAAATAATTATTTCACCAGTTTTTTTTTTAGTTCTGAATTTCCTTAAAAGATCATCTGGGAGTTCATCTTGAAGATATTATGCAAAAATTACCGTATTTAATAAAATAATTCCAGGCAAGTAGTAATTTTGATTTCAGTAGTAATTAATGATCAAGTACGCTTAATAAACCTTACGAGTTTCAGGTTTCACATTGGCTGTTTCAAATGCCCGGGTTTGTTAAGCAGCGGCCCAAGTTTACTGGTAGGCCATAGAGAAGTTCAAAAGTACAATGAAAACGATACTAGGTACTACTACAGCCGTGGTGGTCTAGTGGTCTAGTGCCACCCGCCTTACAATCGTGAAGTTAAATCCCGGTCCCGTATCAATGAGTTCTTCGGAATTTATGTACGGAATTATAACACATTGGCTTTTCGCTGAAGAAAAACATCGTGAGACAACCTGCATACGTCCGTAGAAGAAATTCGATGGCGTATATGAATCCACCATCCCGCAATGGGCCACGTGGTGGATCACCCTTCGTGGTTAGGCCTACGTCTTGCAGTAGACTATTAAAAAGGCTGGTACTACTACTACACAAGTGAAAAAATCGCCTATGAAAGCGGCCCCAGCCTTTACAAATCCTTGTCGATAAATTAAACTAAAAGCTCACCCTACCGAAAAAGTTTTAATTTCCCAAAATCGTCACCGCAACATGGCCATCGGAATCGAACCCCATACTGGGGCCACGTGGGGTGGAGTCACAAACCCCTAGCCAAGGGGTGCGTAGGGTTATATGGAATTATTATTATTTAGAATTAAGTGGGACGGAAAGTTACAGATTAGTTCTTATGCTGTTTTATGTAGTTTCATTTATTTCGGGAAGTCATTTTTGTAGGCATGTCATTATTGAATTGCAAATTGCACTTTAAAACAAAATTACTCAAATAAAGAGTACTTTTTAATTTAGGTTTTTACATTGAATTGAAATCTTGTAACTTGAAACTGTAGATATTCTAGCACACGTCATTTCAATTAATTGCTGAGGAAATATATTAGGTACCTACCTACTCCGTACTAAGTAATTTCTTTTAAAAAAAAAGTAAAATTAAAAATCGACAAATATAAACTGAGTCCCTGAGATTTTAAATTGATCATTCGGAGTGTTGATTTATAATTTTATGTTTTATTAGTAAGAAATTTCAGTAGCTTTTGTGGTCTAGTGGTTACGACACCGGCTTTAAAATCGTGAATTCATGAGTGCAAATCCCGGTCCCGTACCAATGAGTTCTTTGGAATTTGTGTACGGAATTTCACACCTCTGGCTTTTCGGTGAAGGAAAACATCGTGAGGCAACCTGCATACGTCCGTAGAAGAAATTCGATGGCGTATGTGAATCCACCAACCCGCACTGGGCCAGCGTGGTGGATCTAGTCCAATCACTCTTCGAGGGTGGGCCTACGTCTTGCAAAGGCTGGTACAGTAAGAAATCAGGACCTAACATTTTTTATCGGGAGAGTAGACGGGGAAAGGCTATATAAATATGCTCAAAATTAACTCTTTATCCAGTTCCCTTCATCAATATGGATTTAGAACTAAAAACTATTTTTCATACCAATGGTTGCATTACACAATTTCAGTTCTACAACTCCAACACTCGCTTAAGGTCTTCAAACTTGCAAACATTGAAACCCGTCCATCAAATCAGCACGGTCCACCGCGCACCTTTTTATCCATCCGTCTCAATACCCATTTACACTACAAAACAGATATTTGGAGCGGTTTCGCTTTAACGAATTATTTAACAACATACATGTCAACTTCACTCCATTGTCACATTGCAGACTTATCTTTGCCGAAGCGCCTAAAGGTGCCGATTTCTTTTCACCGCCCGACAAAGCTACCGCGCCCCGCCCTGTCGGCTTTTCTCTAACGCTTTCCTATAGGTTTACGTATTTTTTTGTGGGTTTATGACACTTCAAATGCGTGATTGTGACTTAAATTAAAAGCTGTCGGTACAAGGTTGATGTGGCGAATTTTTGTTGGTTATTGTGAATACACAGAATACAGGTGCTTGCATTGTAGGCTTGTTGATGGAGTGACGAAAAGCGATTAGTTGTGCTGAGAGGCTTGTAGGTTATTCTAAATAATGTCTTATTCTGATTGGAGGATTTTATGCTTCTTTGCGAAATAATTATGTACTTTCCAGTGTACATATAGAATATATTAGTTTTTAGGGTTCCGTACCTCAAAAGGAAAAAACGGCACCCTGTCCGTCTGTGTGTATGTCAAGACTCTTTATCTCGGGAACGCGTAAAGATATCGAAGTGAAATTTAAACTGTATACGTATATCTATGATTTCTTGCAGTTGTGTAAAAGAAAAACTTCTCAGTTATTGTTTAAAAAAGTTAGAGCCGTTTATATCGTAAATACCGCATATTTTGCACTCACAAAAATCAAAACCTACAGGGTCCCGATGACATAGAACTACTCGTATGAAATTTAGCGAGAAGCGTTGTCTCAGAGTACACATATAGGAATAAATCTAAAAACTGTAGGTACATTTTCATTTAAATCACAAAGAATAGGGCCTCAAAATTCACAAAATTTTGGTTCAAAATTCAAAGTGAGTAAATCGTATCATGCAAGGTATCATATAAAAGAACTTCATTAGCACATGCTAAAACAGGTTTTTAATTATTTTAACAACGTGTTTGTACGGAACCCTCGTTGTGCAAGCCTGGCTCGCACTTGTGCGGTTTTTTTATGACTAAGATGACACAGAGAACTCAGACTCAGATTTATTAGTAAAAATCGACATTGGGCCAAAAATACGAATTTAAGCTAAAAGTGGCAGTGGGCAGGCGACACTGTGCTGTCAACAGATAGAAGATATCTTAGAAAAGCTGTAGCTTGTTTTAATGTTCAGGTTTCGTAGGCCGACATTTCGGCCGAGTTGCATCGACCTCTTTAGTCTACCCGTGACCTCGGTCGATGCAACTCGGCCGAAACGTCATGATGATGAGGTATTTATTTATCTCGTAATTTTAGTGCGCGATTAGTCCCGTAGTATATAATAATAACCTTGTCATAGTTTGAGAGTGGGGGCTCGTGACGTCACGCGGAACTTTAACGGGCTAAATCTTCATTAATTTTTGTTGAATTGATAAAAGAAAAAATATCTGTCTAATCTCAGAGCAAATAAAAAAATCAAGAGGGAACGTCGTTGAACAGTCAAGTGAGGCCGGTTTTTTATACATGTGTGAGTGCGTCGGTGTTGCACCGCCATAGTTCGACTGACAAGCCAAGGCGTAGTTTCATAGTTACTTGGATGTGTGTGTAATTGTCTGTACTCGGCGAGGCGTAGTTTTGGTTGGCTTCACTTGTTTGTTCACAACATTCTCTCTTGATTGTTTTATTTGCTCTGAGCTGTCTAATATATTTTTTTAATAATCTATTTGACGGTCTAATTATATTTTTTTAGTACACAAGCTTATCACAAAAATGAACACTCTTTGAGATAATACTAGTGTAGAAAGCACTATAAAATAAAATCAATATTCACAAATGAAATACTACTTGCGTTGTATTTTTAGCCGGCTTCCAAAAAGGAGGTTCTATGTTCGTCTGTATTTTTTCTGTGTATGTTCATCGATATTTTCGCCAATTATAAAAAATATAATTCGAAAAGGGTATCGGGGTAATCCCATTAAAATTTTATCGAAATCGGCTGAGTTGTTTTTGAACCATCAACAATAATGTAAAAATTGTATACATAAATTCGAGCGAACAGTTGAGTCACGGGGGATGGACGTTTTTTGTGTATTCATCAATATTCGCCAACATGGTGAACCGATGGAAGTCGGTTTTGACAATTTTTGCGAATAATTATTGTTTGCAAAAAATAACATGACCGTCTTCACCTGTGTACAGAATTCGCGAATATTTCGCACAGATGGATGTAGCATTTTCACATTATTGTTGATTTATTAAAAACGGCTCCGCCGATTTCGATAAAATTTAAATGGGACCAATTTCTAAGTGCGTATTATACGCGTCAAATTGAGTATCTCCTCCGGTTGGTTCGTCGGTCAAAAACAATTATTATTTACCGATTATGAGATGAAAACATCCAGCTAAAATACAACTTAGAAAAGCCAATCAATTTACTATAGGTACTTACCTAACTCGATATTCAAAGATATCTAACTTTGGTAGTGTGCGCCATTACGTCGTCAAGTTCGTTTGATCTGTATTCCAAGTTAGATTACGAGTCAACATCCAAAGCCAAGTTTATTTCAAGTTATATAACTTTTGAATGAAGTTACGTTATTTGTTTGTGCCTATAAATATACGTAGATATATAAGTATATAACTACAGTTTATTATGTTTACCTATTAGTTTAGTTAAGTTGCAAACACACAAGTTTTTTTTTTTTTTTTCAAAAATTAGCATGACCGACTTCACTCGTGTACAGAATTCGCGAATATTTCGTAAGGATCGATGTAGGATTTTTCACATTATTGTTGATTTACTAAAAATGGCTGAGCCGATTTCGATAAAATTTAAATGGAACTAATTTCGAAGTATACTCTTTCCAATAAAAAAATAATTATTGAAATCGGACTACTACGAAAAAAGTTATGCGTGGTTATATACATAAAAAAATATACGCGTCGAATTGTATACCTCCTCCGGCTCCTCCGGTGGTTCGTCGGTCAAAAACAAACCGTAAGCGTGTGGATTCTTGACCAATTTTCTGTTTGAGATCAGCTCTAAATCTCTAAAACGCAAATGAGAAAAAAAAGAGAGTAATGATCTAGTTATTTTATTACAGACATTTTTTTCACACATTTTATATGCTTAGTGTAACTCGTGCTAGGTGCCTAGGTAAGTACTATTTTGTAAGTAGATATTGTAAGTGCTGAAAAAAGTTTGTAGATTTTAACGGAATACCGATTAAACTAGTTATTACGTTTTACCTATCCTATTAAATTCAATCGATCCATCAACACAGCATATAATCAGCCAAAATATTAGTATATTTGCCCACCGAAAGAAACCCTTGCTCTAAGCAATTGGTGACAAATTGAGATGGATTAGCCAGATATTTATTTTTTTATGAATAAACCTCAGAGCAAATAAAAAAATCAAGTGAAAACGTCGTTGAACAGTCAAATTGCAAGAAAAATAAAAAAACATGAATTTTGATTTCCGATTCAAAATGTTGCATTAATTAAAAATTGTCATTAACAGTTGTCAGATGGTGAGATGAACTTCACCGGGTCAGCTAGTACTATATACATATTTTATCAAAACACCGGGATCTCTGCACTTTAAGACATACATACATTATTTATTTTTAACACTTAACAAGATTTCTAATAACTAAAGACTTTACGATAGGATACATTTTAAAATGTAAACGATAACTACGATATGTTTTCGCATAGATATTATAATAAATACCTAAAGAAAGTATATCCCATAGAAGTCTCGCTAGGGGTAGTGTCGCACCCGTGGTAGAGCACGCTCCACTGCACCGCGGACGGGTGTCATTTGTTATCTCTCTATATATTGTCGGTGCCGGTTGCGGTGACTTCCACGGGCAGATGATTCTTTTTTCTTCAACGATGTATAGAAAAAATCACAAAGTTCGCGAATCGCACCTCTTTTGCCTCTCCAACATTTATACATCTAACTTTTATTTAACATTTATACATCTTTGCCTGCCTCGGTGTCTCAGTGGTTAGTGTTTATTTATTTATTTATTTATTGCAACATATGTAATAATTTGTACATGCGGTTCTTAAATTACATGTTTACATAATATTGTCAAATACATATGACCCTTTAAGGGTATGGCAAACTATTTATTATATTAGGACTGTTCATTATCATTATAAAATTAAAAATAAATTGTCATAACAAAATCAAAAATAAATCTACACAAAATTAAAATTAAATTAACATTACAAAATCAAAATTATATCTACATAGTCATAGCAAAATTACGCAGTCGGTCACATTATTAAAATTATAAATCATTAGGAAAGAGGAGGACGCTATTATTATTATTTCCAAAAAATAAATATCAGCTGTGTGTTACATCGTCATTTTCATTTAAATAATCCGCGAGTGAATAATACGCTTTGTCAAGAAGATTTTTTTTTAGTTTTCTAATAAATAAATTGTCGTTACAAGTTTTAATATGTTCAGGTAGCTTGTTATATATATTTGTGGACATCACTAAAGTACTAGAGGCGTGCATCTTCAGTCGGGACTTCGGTGGCACCAACCGGTTGCTATATATACGTGTACTTTGGCTATCAGTTATGGCTTGCTCGGTTATAAACAAGTGCTCATTATTTCTAACAAATTTACAAATTTCCAAAATATATATGCATGGTAAAGTTAAAATTTTATATTTTATAAAGTATGGTTTGCAACTGTCCATTTGATCAATATTCGCTAGTATTCGGATAAGTTTTTTTTGTGCGATAAACAAGTCATGTGCAGCGCTGCTGTTTCCCCACAAAATAACACCGTAACTTAACCTTGAGTGTGCATTGGCAAAGTAGGTCATTAATGCAGTTCTGAAATCTGTAGTCTTTTTTACTTCACGGAGTGCGTACCTGAGGGATAATAGTTTAGATCTAGTTTTTCTAATGTGTGGTTGCCAACTTACATGGGTGTCAATTACTTTACCTAGTAGGGAAAATTCATTAACTATTTCTAATTTAGTTCCTTGAAAAATGAAATGAAAAGAAAGTGGTGGCTTTTGATAAGGATGGAAACATAATATTTTGGTCTTCGATAAATTTATTTCAAGGTTATGGTCGTGCAACCAGTTTGTTATCCGTTCGAGTAAATCTGTAAGTTTTGAGTTAATATTCAAATTACTTTTTGTGGAAGTTAGTAGAGAGATATCGTCCGCAAAACATACACATGGTTCGGTAATATTTTTAGGGAGATCATTAATGTAGATTAAAAACAGGAGACATCCGAGGACACTACCTTGAGGGATTGAGGCCTTTATATCAATAGGGTCTGAGCGGATATTTTCAATCATTTTATTTTTATAATTATAACGGGTGATCTCCACAAGTTGTTTTCTATTTTTTAGATAAGATTTAAACCATTGGTGGGCCAAGCCGCGGATACCTATATCGTATAATTTGTCTAAAAGAATTTTGTACTGAACCCGGTCATACGCTTTTGACATATCGAGTAAAATACCTACTGCATACTTTTTTGCGTCCACAATGTTAAGCACTTCCTGCATATATTTATACACTGCCAAGGTCGTTGACCTTTTTTTACGGAACCCGTTTTGGCAATCGTCAAATATCCCATATTTTTCACAAAAGGAGTATACGTCATTCATCGCTTTTTCAAAAATTTTTGATGCTGATGGCAATAGCGCTATTGGGCGATAATTGCCGGCATCAGTTTTTGAGTTCTTTTTATGAATAGGTTTTATTATGGCGTTTTTTAGCTGGTCGGGGAAAGTTCCTTCATTAAAAGATTGGTTAATCAATAAATAAAATGGCAATGTTAATTCATCCGCGCATTGTCTAAGCAGGCTCGGCGGGACAGTGTCGTTGACTTCTGGATCAAAGAGGCGTAGGTTCGATCCCTCACCCAGGGCAAGCATTTATCTGATGAACCTATTGATGAATATCTATTTAGGTACCTTCTATATAAGTATGTATTTAAAAATATGTAAATGTAGTATTCATATTCATATACTTTATTTGCTACTAAGTGTTTTACAATTAGGTCTTATAATTATTTTAAAGCTCTTAAGACTTAGTTGCCCTTGTCGGGCATTGCAAATACAGGGCGCTCTCTATAGTATGACATAGATAATATTAGCTCTTATAAATAAACTTATACAGGGTTAGTTCTAATCAATTAGCACCCTTTTAGCAACTTATTCTGTGCATCAAAACTAAGAACTTTGGTTCTACGACTTTTGTCAGAACCCAAAAAAAATTGTAAAAATTTATGGAACACCTGAATTTTTTTTTAGTTTTAAAAAGTTGTTAGTTTTGATGTACAGAATAAGCCCCTAAAAGGATGCTAATTAATTAGAAATAACCCTGTATATATATTATAGTATATTAGTCTCTGGCAGCCATATGACAAGCTTTGCTTAGTTTGGGGTCAGAGACCGTGTGTAAGATGTCCCCTAGAAATTATATTTATTTATTAACTATGTATTATAATTTTATGTACTGCTGTACCTGCTCCTCCCATAAGATCTTATTATTTCCTTCGATAAAAAGTCTAGCACTCTTCGGCCTTTTGAACTATATCCATGCCGAAAATTAAGTCGATCCTTTGCTGCGTGAAAGAGTAATAAACTAACCGAGGCCTACAAACTAACATACACACTTTCAGATGTATTAATACATATAAGTAAAAATAATCCAACTACTACATGAGCTCTATGAACACTAAGACAGACTTCTGTTAGACTTTATCCAGTTTTTTAACCGTCAGCCAAGTCAAACTATTTTACATATTTGCATATTGAGTTGCCAAGTCAAACTATTTTTATAATTTTTCATATTGCATACTGATTTCAAAATGAAAAACATTCTTACTATGACTGTTGTGAATATTCTGTACAATAGGTACCATCACAAACATCAATATGAACATAAAAAACCGGACAAGTGCGAGTCAGGCTCGCACATCGAGGGTTCCGTATAAATCCAGAAAATTTCACAAAATTGGGAATCAAGTTGTTAAAATCTCTATATCTACTATAACCATCGACAAAAGTTCTTTTTTTCACTTTTCTCGTCATACGTCGAAAATTACACATTGTTAAAATAATCAAAAATCTGTTTTAGCATGTGCTAATGAAGTTCTTTTAAATGATATCTTACATGATACGATTTACTTCAAGAGTACATTTTGAATTTTGAGGTCCTATTTTTTGTGATTTAAATAAAAATGTGCAAATTTCAGATTTATTTCTATATGTGTACTCTGAGACAATGCTTCTCGTCAAATTTCATAGTTCTATGTCAACGGGAAGTACCCTGTAGGTTTTGATTTTTGTGAGTGTCGAAATATGCGGTTTTTTACGACATAAACGGCTCTAACTTTTTTAAACGATAACTGAGAAGTTTTTCCTTTACACATCTGCAAGATACTATAGATATACGTATACAATTTAGATTTCAACTCGATATCTATACGCGTTCCCGAGATAAAGAGTCTTGACATACACACAGACGGACAGACGGACAACAAAGTGATCCTATAAGGGTTCCGTTTTTTCCTTTTGAGGTACGGAACCCTAAAAATGCAAAGTTGATGATCGCAAACTACTATAAATGTAGATTCATTTATGATTACGAGTATGTAGAAGACCATAAGATAGCTTTGTTTTAAATTTCCTTTTCTGTAGGTTTATATAAAAATAATAGCTCTACATAATCACTAGTGCGCTCTGTGCGCCTAACATATTTTATAAAATAAACTGTTCAGAGTCTTGAAGCTATTTTCATGAAATTATAAGGCAAAGACAGTATTGTGTCAGCGTTGCGTGGTGCCGATATTATAAATTTATTTATACTGACATTAATAGTGCTAACTCTCTACATGTCTCTACTACGGCTGTAGAAAAAAACAAATAAGCTACGTGTCCTTAAAACTAAATAGGTTCGCGTTTGATCACATTCTGGCAGATTCTAAGACTAGATTAAGACTTTAAAAACAACATCAAGGACGCACAAATTAGGTAAGTACGCTTTTTCTAAATTACCTATAGGTACTTGATGCCTACTGATCTGATTTTTTTATTATCGATGTAATAATTCCTTAGTATATCGTAAACACAGAATCAGGTAGAGAATAGATAACGAAAAGTCTTCAAAAAGTAAAACGTACTTACTTACTTATCAATTTTTACGGGAATTCGGTGATAGCCTATTTCAAAAAATTTTGTGATAGGTGACTACCTTCGTTTTACCTACAGAGTTACTGAAAAAAACCCTTTTAGGACAGAAAATTGCTTTTCGTTTTAAAAATGTTAGAATAAATCGTTTAGAGCAGAGTTTAATTAGCATAAATTATTGCGCAGATATTATGTGATATTTTTAATTGTCTCGCAAAATCTCTTCTTAAGAACCCTCACTTGATTTTGACAAGGTTGACAAGGTGATTTTGACGAAGTGACAAGGTTACTTTTTATCCCGGAAAAATAAAAGGTTCCTATGAAATAACGCAAAAATCAATACGTCACGCGGTCGAGGCCGCAAACCATAGCTAGTATCTAATAAACTGTCTAGTGTACGCTTATTTTTTACACCCAAATCCTTGATCTGAAGCGGCCTCGCGTCGCATCATTACCCTCCAATAGCCCACCTCTGTCCTATTCACCACCGCTTATGATATAAAACCACGCGGAATTCATATGTGGTAACCTGGTAACAATAACAGATTGTGCTTTTCGCAGCTGTCCTACAAAAAATACTTTAGAACAAGGATGACACGGGCCGGCCGTATGATGGAATCGCCATTCTTGGTGACAGTTTTTAGACTGCTTTTCTATCAGTTATGACAAGTCTAATTGTCTAGATGGGGTGTTCTGCTGTAAAACATCACGGAGTAGATGAACTCTTGACTTAGAATCAATACTTAAGTATTACCCAATAGCATAGTTCAATGAAATTCAATGACGGGACGACCTATATTCTGCAAGACAGGTAAGTAATGAAATGAAATGTTTAGGTACCTACCTACCTAGTTTTAGGATTAGCACTTTTTAATTAGTAATGTGTACGATGTTTGTGACAATAACTGTTTTTTTGTTTTTGAATAGGCTAAGTTGTCTGAAGTCTACAGAGGCAACTTTTATTTGAACTTTTACTATTTGTGGCTAAAATTAGCTCAGTAATGTATCCAAAAACTTCTTCTAGTGAAATCTTTACTTAATCGTAAGATACTAGGTACGTAAGATACGTCTAAGTACCTACTCTAGGTCGTGGACTTAGCATTTTTCTGTTTTTATTATTATTGATAGTAAAACCTAGGTACATTTTGATCACTTTTATTGCAATTACCTACACTAAATCGCTCATTGATAAAATATCTTCTAAAAATATAAAGAAATTAGTTTCTATTTCGGTAACGGTATTAAATCTCGAACACCTGTTCAAGTATAACCTATTGACTCTAATATTGAGTGACAACCACTCAACAAAGCTTAACAAAACAATAACAAACAAAATAATCGGCTTAGCAAACAAATATACCAATGAAAGTGAAAAACAAACACTCCAATGAAAGTGTCAGAAATATCGCATAATACGACTTAAACCAATTTACCAAAAAAAAAGTTTTGAACGAAATTCTTTGTTAGTCACCACATTATTAACGCACCTTTTATCTTCTCTATGTTTGAGTCATAAAGTCTATTTCCCCTTAAATTTAAATAAATATAAAATGGCAAGAACCTTCGATCTCGTTGACGTATACGATTGAATAGATCCCTTTGTACTTACAATCACAATGGCTAATACACTCATGATCTTTTCAACAATGTCATCTATAGTAAGTACTTAGACTTTAAACAACAATTACGTTTAAAAACTATCTTTTATTCTTATTTTAACTGAAATAAGGTTCGAAATAAAAGTCAAGCTATGTTTCGGAGCGCGCGACATAACTTTGTTGGGAGGTAAGTAATTGAAATTTTGACTTTAGTAAAGTCGTGTGACGGGGCGATATTGCGTGGCGAATCGCAATGTGTTTTAATCGACAACTCAGCTTGAGGTGGGAAAGTATCACTTATCTGGTGACATTTTCATTGTAATTGGTAGAGTTATTGTGGCGAAACCGTTACCTTTTTGGGTAGTGTGTGGTTGAGAAAAATATTAATTAGAACTATATTTATTAAAAAAAAAATGTTAAATATAACTTCTTATGAAATAGATGGTTTAATAAATTAGACATAAACATAAATGTCAAAGTGCTCTTCGTTAATAAAATACATGAATAAGTGATTTTGTATTCTTTAGTAGGAAATATTTTGTTTGTTTCTCACTCTAAAAATAAACTTATAATAAATCTTCATCTGTCTTATAGATTTAAAATAAAAACATCGGTCAGAAGCATAGCTTACATTCACTAATTAAATATTACAATTAACATGACGCGAATGTATATACATTGTTATAAATCTGTGTTACAATGTATATATTGTATGCAAAAACATTATCTTTTTCTTAACATTCACTAACATTCACTTAGTCTCATTATCGGCTATACTTAAATATAATTTATTTAGAAAATATCCTACTTGGTACACCAAAGACATTATTACAGATCTTAAACTAAAACATAATTTACATAAAATACGGAAACATAGTAAGGACTGTCATATATATAGGTTTTTAAAGCCTTAAGAGTAAATATAAAACATAGAGCCGACGTAGCACATGAAAATTATATCTTTCAAGTTCAAGAAGATCTATCAAAAAATCCTTCTAATTTCTGGAAATATGTATCAGATCAGATCATCCACAAGACGTAGAACATCAAATAAACAAGCTAAAATCTAAATGCTCCGCTGGTCCCGATAATGTTCCTACATACATATTGAAAGCTTTTAAACAGCAATTTGAATACCACTAACCCATATTTTTAACCAGTCACTCAAAACGGCTATTTATGCTAAGATCTGGAAGGTTTCACGCGTGGTACCAATTTCGAAAACTGGAAATAAATCTATAGCCCAAAATTTTATCTGCATTACCAATCGTAATTTTATCTGCATTAGCAAACGTTTTTGAAGGGATACTTTACGTTAAATTATACAAACAAATGGAACCTTATCTCAGTGACGCTCAGCATGCATCCCGCAAAGGCCGATCTGTTAATATACGAATTTGCTCACTTTAGTCGATAGTATATCAGAAAAACTGGATAATAGCACTCAAGTCAATGTCGTATACCTAGATTTCAAAAAAGCAAAGTTTTTAGTAAACTTCGAAGTTCTGCTTGACCATCTAGAAGAAATAGGTTTTTTTCCAAAACTTCTGAAATTCGTAGCAGACTCCCAATCCCACAGAAGTCAATTTGTTCGGTTGGGATGTTTTGATTTCAAACCCTATTCTACACGATCCGGGATTAGCCAAGGATCTTCTTTAGGACCTCTTTACTTCACAGGTCTCTTGAACAATCTGAGCCAATGTCTTAAATATTCCAAATGTCTTCTTTATGCCGATGGTTTGCTATGATATTAAGACTTCTGGAGATTGCCTCAATCTACAAGAAGATCTATCGGCTATATACAGGGTTATTTCTAATCAATTAACATCCTCTTAGGGGCTTATTCTGTACATCAACACTAACAACTTTTGTTCTGCGATTTTATCAAAACTAAAAAAAAATAATGTTGTTTTATAGAAAAATATCGTTCACCCGCGACAAAATGTATGGAACAGCAGATTTTTTTTTGAGTTTTAACAAATGTACTAGAACAAAAGTTGTTAGTATTGATGTACAGAATAAGCCCTTACAAAGATGCTAATTGATTGGAAATAACCATGTATAATTGGAGCATAGAAAATAAATTGCCTCTTAATGTAGATAAATACTATATTATGAGCTACACTAGATCATCCTGTCTTGTATCGTTTCCATACACGATTAACAACTGAGCTATCAATAGAACACAGTCAATTAGAGATCTAGGTATATTATTTGACCCCAAACTGAACTTTCATGATCATATTTTAAACCTTACGAAATAATGTTTTAAACGATTGGGATTCGTAACTAGGAACTGTCGGAAAGTTACAAACCCCAACGCAATTAAACTTCTCTATCTAGGCTCACGCCACCTTCAAGCTAGCTGCAAGTATTTTTCTCTACAATATATTAATATCAATCCTATACTACGGGACTCATCACGCAATGAAAATAAGAAACAAAATATGAAATACCTCTTCTTTAGACATTTCGACTGAATTTTATCCCTCGTGATGACGTGGTTTGTATAGAAATTTTCTTCAAGACACAACTCAACGACAATATCTGTTAAGTATTTAGATACATTTTTTTTTACAAATAAAGTCACATCAAACAACGCTGCGGTAAGTATTTATTGTTGCCCACATCTGTTCCGACCACACCCATGCGTTCATCCATTGAAATTAATAGTTATCTTCGCACCCCATTTCAAAGTTAATGCGCGCGGATAACTGCGGTTGCAGTGGTGAGAACTTGGAAAACAATATTTTCATGCAATCAAAAATGGAGGTTTACATTTCAGTTTTAACACGACTTATACTATGGTTTGAATAAAACTTCAATATCTCCGAATCGTATTTATTAGTTGCGGAATACCGTTTCAATAAAAATCAGAACTAACTGAGAATAATTATTCTTTTGCAAAAAATGGCATGACCGACTTCGACCGTGTATAGAATTCGCGAATATTTCACACAGTTCGATGAAGCATTTTCCACATTATTGTTGATTTTTCAAAAATAGCTCAATGGATTTCGATAAAATTTAAATGGGACCAATTTTAAAGAATACTCTTTTCAATAAAAAAAAATTATCGAAATCAGACTACTACGTAAAAAGTTATGTGGTTATACATAAATAAAATTTACGCGTCGAATTGAGTACCTCCGTTTCATCGGTCAAAAAATGAGAACCACTTCAATATGTAGATCTCTCTGATATTATGTAATGTTTTGCCTATGTACCGAATTAGTTATTTTTTTGTTACTTAATAAATTAATATCTGTCTGTAAGTAATTACGTAAAAGATGTTTGCGAGTTCGCACAATACGAATCTGTGAAGTCGGTTATTATTTTAAAAAAAAGTATAAGTTATGTACCTATCAAGAACCTATCAGCTAACTTCTTATCCAAAAAGACAGACATAGACAGGAGTCTGTCCTGTCACAGGACAGACAGAGACAAAGGTTGGAAGACAGATATATCTGTGGTCGGAAGCGACTTGTATACTCGTACACCGTATCATATTACATATTTTTTAATAATAAATCAATTCATAATTCATATAATATTTACTATCCATAATTCCAAAATTGAAAAGTTGGAAGCGGCTTGTATCCACTTCACGTAAGTAATGTATGCAGTAGTAAATTTGAAAAGAATTTAAAATACATTTTTACACTGCCGCCATCTGTCTCAAACTTCGATCAAGAATACACTGATCGAAGTTCTCAAACATTTATTTCAAAATCAATTCAAAACTAAGCCGTACCTTGCATAGACACGGATTGTCATAATTTAAAACATGACTGCTACCCTACAACAGATGGCGTTGTTTCATTATCTAGAAATAGTGTTATTCCAATTAGACTTAAGTAGCCAATTAGATAATATAACCAATTAGAAATTAACCAATAATTAATCATTTCAACTTATTACTAATTAATAAATTGTGTTTCGTACTTTATTGATGCAAACAAAAAGCACGATATCTAAGTAATGAGGAAACTAAAATCTCATATAAAACTAGGAACAATTGAGCATACCTACAGTCATTTAAATTGTATAAACAGTAGGCGTACGTTTTGTTTCTATACTCAATAATTAATTAGAGTAAAACGCAATTTTTAAAACGTACTTATTTGTCACTTGCTCAAAGTCGCAAATGACTTAATTATTTTCCTACAAGTCAAAGTCTATACGCATCTTAGGAGATTTACTACGAGCGTAGCACTCTGTAGCGTCGTCGGCGTCGTCGTAGCACGCAAAAGGGCCCTAAGTGCTACAGCGCGCGCCTCTACGGATCGCTATACTACCGTAGACACCGTAGTAATGCCCTGAAAGAAGAATGGTACGAGTAAGAGTCAGTAACTTAGAGTATTGATAACTATAGAGCGCGCACAACGAAGTGGGAACAGTATTCACAAGTGAGAACAAAACGACGCTCCCGCCGCGAGCGCTTGTAGTCGTAGATGAGTACTAGGAAAGTGCGTTTCTCGAGGGATTTTTTTCAAATTTACGTATTAAAATGGTGAAACGTGAAGTTCGACCTTATAAAAACAATACTAGAAAACACACAAAATTGAAATACAGTATCACATTTCACACGTCGATTATTATACTTATTTTTATAAAAACTAATCCGTGATCGCGGAGGTGAAGGTGACGTGAGAGACGGGGACGCGCAGGCCCGCCTGCGCACCGCCACAGGCACCGCACTCCCGCCGCGTGATTTAGAGATGGGACGTGACCAAAGGTAGTCGATATAATGTTTGATAGAACTACTGCACAATATTGTAACAGATTTTTGTGACTTTAACACATTCACTGCTGAATGAATGAACATTCACACAGTGAATGTGTTAACATATAATTTTAATTTTATAGTGTTTTGTACATATATTTTCTAATATTTTTAATGCATAAGTATTAGGTATAGCGTTAAATTAAAGAAATTACATAATTATGTAATGTTACGATATCTCGTCTACAATGGCAAATTGATTTTGAAGATTTTAGTGGGTATCGAGTGGAATAAAATTAAATTAAAAAAAGTGACAGTGTGAGATACATTTTTGTAATAAGTATTAGGGCACCTGAAGGCCTCTGAGATGGCTAAACGGGACCTACAATTTATCGTGTCGTCAGAGCCACGGTAGCGCTCAGTTGGAAAATGCTACCCACGGTTACACATACAAATACTGACTGACTGAAAATACAGGGTCCTACATATCTTCTTCTATATATATATAAAAATGAAACCCGTTTTCTGTTGTCACGACATAACATGAAAACGGCTTGACCGATTTGGCTTATTTTTTTTTTGTAGTTTTCTAATACTCTGTACAAGGTACTTACGGAAAGCGAAACGAAGTTCGCCGGATCCGCTAGTATATTATAAAATATGTAAAGGATAAACCTACTCAAAATACTGAACAACTTTCCTAAAAAAGGGTTAAAATATAAAAAAAATATCGATTGTTTTCTTATTTTTCAGATTTCCAAAAGACCGAAAACGGATTATCGCTATAAAACAAACATATGGAATAAAGTTTGCTCAGTACACTGATTGATTTGGTTCCTTAATGAATTCCTTAAAATAAATACCTACTTATACTTATAGATGTTATCGCACGAAATATTATTTGTACTTGTTTGTACCGCGCTGAACCTGCATCTATCGACAACAAAATGAGTTTGCGTTGCCCGCGTGCCCATCCCTAAGAATCGCCAACATAGATATATAAGTAGCTATACTTCATCTGCCTACGACGCGCACTGGGCGTCTAGTGCGGTGCTAGCGCTCTATACTTTAGTTATTTATTCTCTAAGTCAGTCAAGAGCTAGTCGAGATATAGGCTTATGAATAGAAAGATGCGTAGTCTACTGTTAGGTGAACTACAAGTATATTACGTTACTACTTGCAATACATTCTGGCAAGTTACAATCTAACGCGTCTCAGGGGATTACTACGGCAGTAGTGCTCCGTAGCGTCGTAGCACTTGGGAGCCCTTCTACGTGCTACGAAGTGCTACGAGTGGCTTACTAGGAACTGTGAGAAACCACAGAGTAGACTTTAGTTAGAACCGTATCTTCTTAAGACTATCCATTTTTTTTTGACCGACTTCAAGAAAAAGCGGTGGTAGGTTCCCAACACGACTGGTTTTTGTGTGTGTGTTTCATATTCTTTTTCTAGATGAACCGATTTTGTATTTCTTTAATACTTTTTAAACTGGTGGATGGCAGTTCTATGTATTATAGTTTTTAAATTTCTTCGATAGTGAATATTTAATTGATACCAACATGAAGATTAAAAAAAAAGGTTTAAAAAAAATGTAAATTTAAATCACTGGCGCCAATACGATAAGAATGACAAATTTGTAAAAGTGCCATCATCATCATCATCCATGTACTTCATCTCACTATTGCGTATAATAGAGATCTCTCTTACTATGCTACATGCCTCTCATTTGAAACACTAGATGAATGAAATGAATGAAAATGAATCAATTGTATTATGACATTTTATTACCTTATTATTATATACTACGGGACTAATCGCGCACTAAAATTACGAGATAAATAAATACCTCCATCATCCCGACGTCTCGACCGAGTTGCATCGATCGTGGTCACAGGTAGATTGTCAGTCTACCCCGACTTTGTATGTTGTATGCACTACCATATTTCTAACAAATAAATGGTCTTGAATCTTGATTGGGTATGGACAGTTTATAATACTGTCCAAATTCGCTCACAATGTTCGCACGACTGTAAGAACATAATAAATGTGCAATAAACTCAAATCAAATTTAAAAACCTTGATATTGTAAATTGATACCCGCGAGTAGCATTCTAAATCCAAAACCTTAAAGTGAACGTGTTAAATCGATATTGAAACTAGATATGCCATGCGTCAGGCGATGGAAAACGTTACAAGTGAAACTAGTCTTCGGTGATGTGTGACGATAGGCACACTGACCCTTTTGCCATAGTAATGATATCTAACTAATGATAAAAGATCTAAAATCATGCATGCCTCGAGGTTGGACTTAGCATGAATATGTCGAAGACCAATCTCGTGACGAATAGCACAGAAAACAAGATCGATGTAGAGGAGATCGAGATTGAGTATGTCCAAAGCTACCTTTATCTCGTCCAAATAGTCTCTTTCCAAGCTCGTCAGGAAATGGAAGTTGCTTGGCGCACCGATAGCGCTTGGAAGAGTTATTGGTCGAAGAAAGACCTCATGAAAGGTAACCTCCCACTATCACTAAAGAAAAAGCTTACCCACCATCAAGAGACCCCTCGGTAGGCCCAAAAAAGATGGCGGGACGAGCTTGATTCCCACTGCAGTGGATGGAACACCAAAGCTCTCGACCGGGAAAAATGGAAAGAGGGAAGGGAGGCCTTTGCCCTGCAGTGAGACGATAACGGCTAAAAATAAAATAAATGATATCTAACAGTATTCCGTCTTCATACCGGTCGGAACGCGAATCATACCTACGCGCCTCGGAGTTCAATATGCTCTAAGTATGCTAGTCAGCCGTGGCGCGCCCCGTAGTGATAATCGAACGTGTAGATTTCTAACTAGTAAGTGTGCAATTTACGTTTTTAGGGTTCTTCGTTTTACTGCGGGAATCTAAAAAGATCAAAAACTACAATATATATTTTCATTGAACGTTTCCTCTTTAATTCACAACGAATAATTTTTTTTGGAATAAATAATTTTATAATTTTACATCATCATACTTACTTTAATATTATAAATCTGAAAAGTTTGTTGGTTTGTTCCTTTTTCACGCAGCAACGGAGCAACGGATCGACTTGAATTTTGGCATGCATATAGTTCAAGGGCCGGAAAGTGACATAGGCTACTTTTTAGGCCGAAAAAATAAAAGGTTCCTGTGGGATATCAAACATCAAATTCCACGCGGGCGGAGCCGCGGGCAAAAGCTAGTAATAGATAATAACTAGAAAGAAACTCAAGTAGGTAAAGAGTAAATAGATGAAATTAAAATACTGAAGGCGGGCAGCCCTAGCGCGTGATACGTTCTGCGTGCCGTGTCGCTGTTGGTTTATATTTCAAGGACAGGGCCGAGTCACAATACTGTTAGATACCATTACCGTGCTTTTGTCATAGGCGAGCGATCGACAGCAATACCAGCGCGACGCGATGTAGTTCCATACATCCAATTCAACTAACTATAAACACCACACATCACACAAGCGTGGTCTCTCACTATATATGGGCCTTATTAGTATACTCCAAGCAGCACAACAAGCTATGGAGAGGGCTATGCTCGGAATTGCTCTACAAATATAAAATGAGGAGAAATGAAAGAACAAAAATTTACCGACATAGCCCAGCGGATGGGCAAGTTGAAATGGCAGTGGGCAGGGCACATAGCGCGGAGCCCAGAAGAGAAATCTGCTGTTCTGTGGCACGGAGGACTGATGACCCATGGGATCGAAAAGTTCTCGAGTGGAGACCACGTACCGGTGAATGCAACGTAAGACGTCCACCTACAAGGTGGACAAATGACCTCATCAAGACCACAGGTTCGCGCTGGATGCAAGCCGCTTCTAACCGATCTTATTGGAGATATATAGGGGAGGCCTACGTCCAGTAGTGTATTATAGTAGGAACTCTTTACTTTGTCAACTGACTCTATTGTATGTTTTTGTTCTTTTTAAAATAGTCATATCATGTCATCTGCTAACAGCTCATTGTAATATTTTATTAAAACTTTCATATCCAATATAAATCGTATTTGATCTCATAAAACTAACTTTAACATAGTGGACGTCCGGAGCGGCTGAAACGATGACGACGACGATGATCACCCGCAGCCTTTGTGATCCCACAAGTAGCTGCTCTTGTTGTGCCCAGTGTGTGTGAGATGGTCCTTACGACTTAAATTTTATCTAAATAAGTTGAGCCATTTTTGAAAAATAAAACGAAATTTAAAAAATGTCTACGTCGATGCGAGGGAACTATTCGAATTTTGTACACGATTGAAGCCGGTTGTGCCATTTTTTGCGAAAAAATAATTATGAAAAATGCAATGTCATTGTCAAACTCCTGTAGCGCTACAGGACACATTGACGCTTACAACTCTAATTAATTATAATTAACATATCGTAAAGAAATGTTCTTTCTGTCGTGCTGGTACTCATTTGAGTTGGTGCCTACACTTTGTAACACTTTGTTCATTACGAGCTCTGAAGAAAACTAAATCACGTGTCATCAAGGAGTGAATATTTTCTTTGCGTGTGAAGTCTCAATGAAGTCGACTTCATTGGTTATAATGTGGTTATAATACATTTATAATACAAATATTGGCAAATAGCTCAGCATTTCAATTTTAATATCGGAAGTATTTGCAACCTATCGTTCTTTATAACATCTTTAAAAATATATTATTTCGTTTACAGTGTATAAGTTCAGTCATCAAAAATGAAAACAAAGCCAAAATGTAAACTGGGCTTTACAAAAGGGCCTTAAATGCCTTGTACGATGAACAGATTGTTTAGAATCTACCTACTGTCTGTCAAAATGTATGTACCAGTTATTAAATAATAAACATATCAGTCACAAGTGTAGATGCAAGCAGCTATGAATGCAGATAAGCTTTTATTTAACTTGCAATGGATGCACCTATGTATGCACCTTAAATATTATGTTAAGTTCGGGTGGAACCTTGCAAGTTTCTTCCCGGATTCCGATTGAACTGTAATTTTGCACTCATATGTATATCGCGTGACAAAATAATATGATATCATGGAGCTGATCTGATGATGGAGTCGGAAGGTTGCCATAGGAACTCCTGTACTAGACAAGATGGACCCGTCGTGTATGGGCTCGTTTTAATTGTCTTAGATAACACTCTGCTGCTACTTGATCCAGGATCTCAAAAGCTTGTATTTAAAAAGTTATCTTGTTATAATAATTTATTTATTCACGTAACCTGTTCGGTTCAATAAAACCTGAATAAACTAAGTAGGGAGTTACTAAGTAGTAGAACGGTTGTTCTGTAGTAAGCCAATCGGTATTTGGCCAATGTGGTTACATTGGCCAAATACCGTATAAAATAAGTCTCGAAGATACTCGAGAATCGTTTTCATAAACTATATTTTATACAATTTTTCAGGCGACTAAAATACATCAGCAAAACCTAAAAATTCAATTCAGTTTAATCAATTGATGAACCAAAATGTAGCACTACAAACGTCGTATGCAAAAGAAAAGTTCATAATGCAAAAGATGCATGTTTGTTTGCATTGATAAGTGCTACGATTTTGCATGAAAGAATCTAGGATCTTTCTGCACAGAGTGTGTGTGAAGATCATGTCAAATGTGTTGCAAGAAAATAAAAAGATGTATTAAGAATAAACTCCTACCAGCACCCTTAGCAGATCTTCAAAGTCTGAAAAGTAAATTAAACTTAAACACAACGGGCACAATATTAAACCTATTGAAAAATGCTCTAAAAAGAAATGGTTCCGAGATCAAAGATCTAAATGTGAAGGACATCGTTGTTGAAAACTTAAAAATAAAGTATTCGATAAAAGGATCTAAAGAAAAAATTCTAAAGAACATGATTCATGATTATGAGAAAGGAAAATTATCACTGTCGCAAATACATACTTCTAAATTAGATGTTAATAATCTAGATAAAAAACAAATACACAAGATGATGAGCGATTATAAAGAAGCACAAAAGAAGAAATATTCAAACCTGAAAGCTAAGGATCTGAAAAATAAGTTCACGGTTAACAAGTCTCAAGAAAAAGTTTTAGATAAAATGGTAGACGATTTGAAAAACGGCAAAGTATCTGCTGCTGTGTTATCGAAAGTAGGTAAAATTGATGCAGAAAATCTCGAACAAAGCCAACTAGATGCAATGCTACAAAAGTACCAGAATCGACCTTCTTTTGTGGCTAAAAAGTTTGCTATCAAAGGCTCTAAAGATAGGTTATTACAACATTTTATGCACGATTATGAAAGAGGCAAACTATCTGCAACTAAATTTGCAAGTAAATCTGGCTTAAATTTCAGTAAATTGGACAAAAAACAATTAATTGATATACTGGATAAGTACGACGCAGAGCAACGAATGAAACCTTTATTCGATGTCTCTACGAGCAGAATCCAGGATATTTTCAAAGGTTTGAGTTCTTCAATTATTGCACAGGCTAAAAGAAAAATTTCAGACGTAATGATAAGACGTTGAAAAAATTGTTCAAGTATTGAGAAATGTTAAAAATTGTTGAATAAATTGTGCAATAAAGTTTTATTTAATCCACAGTTTTTGTAAAGCTACGAGTAGATATCGGAAATCCGGGTCTCTACTAATCTACCTATATTAACTACTGTAGACTTATTAACTTCTTATTATACCTGACTTGAGACATACTATACCTGAGACTAAATCAAAATTAGTCAAAATCGAGGAATAAGATAGAAAATTTTCTTGAAATAATCTTAAATCTTGATATCAACAAAATGGAACAGGTATTGTTCCGTTAAAATATAAATCCTAAATTGTTGTTGTTATCAATGAAAGTTTAGAAAAGATTCGTTTATCCCCCGTGGCTCTACTGCTTAGCAAAACTGGTAGTGCTAAAGGATTTGACTATTTCATGTCCATAGTCAATAATTTAATTTAAGTCAAAAAATTTCTGTAGCTGTTTAAGTCTATATACAATCTAATTACCCGTGAACTTGCTCAGTACCCGAGGTACTGAATTTAGGATTTATATTTTATTAAAGATAAATATCAATTATCCTAATTACAGACATCGGAAATACACCCTCTTCCTTGATGAATATGTATCTAGAAGTATAACCTATAACTACAATTATTAAATTATCCTAGTGATCTATCGACGTTTATCCTTATCAAAGAATATTAAACATTTTAAATAGAAATCTCAAATGTCCATTACAAATACTAAGCCTCTTTATAGAGATTCATTAGATCAAATCCTGTGACAAATGAATGAGAAATAGTCGCCGCCGTGTCTGCTCTTCCGTCAGTGTTAAAACAATGCTTACAACGCCACTCAACTACCTCCACTTAATCAAAGAATTATCGTCCTTATTACTCAATACATAAAGTTTTCAAGTAAGAAAATGGATGTGGTTGTTAATTTTCCACTGTGTACATGGAAAATTAGTCTCTAAAACAAAGAAATAAAGACTTAAGTAGATAAATAATGTGAGGCTTTCGATATTCCAGGGCGCGCAGTCGCCCGGTCCGCCAGTCGGGTAGGTGGCGCCACCGGGCTCGGTTCTCATTCAGCTGGACCGCACGGACGTCCACATCCATTCCATAATTAAAAAAACTACCAAAATCCCGCCTTCCATTTTCAAATCGCACCCCGGATTAGATTTCCATTAAATTTCTGAACGATAGTGATTTCTATTTTTTTTCGTGAATCGATTAATCAGAAACGAGTTTTGATATTTTTGTATCGATTAATTTAATGTGAGTATTTTGATGGGTGTCGGCGAACATTTATCGTGTCGTGTGTAAGTTAGTTACGTAACTGTTCTGGATCGATACGCGGGTGTATAAATAGAGGTCGGGAACAGCTGGCCACCCGCCAGCCGCCAGTATGCAGCCTACGGTAAGAGAACAACCTTTGCCATTTACCTGTACCTAAGCTTTTTTGAACGATTTTTTATAGGAACTGAATGGAATAGAATACTACTAGAGCCTAGTACTATTGTCGTAGAGATATTCTGCTACGAGCTACGCTACTTACGTAGGGAATTTTCAGTGGGATAATTCGGTAAGTCGACAGTCTACGGTACCTCTTTCTGTCCTGTACTCTCCTGTACGAAATCGGCAAGCCCTTCGTGTCGTCTCTTTTACTTATGAAAGAATAATGACTGATATTTTAAGGGACGAAGATTAACCCAAATGCTAAATGGAGCCAAAAGAATTGACAAGGGTAGAAAGACAAAAAATATCGCGGTAACTCGGTACATCAATTAGTAGAAATATGCGATAGGTACTCATACTATAAACTTATAAATACACGAAATATATCACCTACAGGAATCCGGGCATCGATATTGTAATATTGTACGTCATTTTAAGTAGGCTAAAATATTTTAAATCCTGCTAAGATTTCTTCTTTACAGAGCTTTTAGAAACTAGTTTTTAAATAACTCTAATTTAAAATTTAGATACAAATGTTTATCTACATTTGATGTAATTATACAGGGTTATTTCTAATCAATTAGCAGCCTTTTATGGGCATATTCTGTACATTAAAACTAACAACTTTTGTTCTACGACTTTTGTCAGAACTCAAAAAAAGGTGTTCCATAGAAAAATATCGTTCACCCGCGACCAAATGTATGGAACAGCTGATTTTTTTTAGTTTTGACAAAGTCGCAGACTGACACAAGTTTTGATGTAGAGAATAAGACCCTAAAAGGATACTAATTGATTAGAAATAACCCTATATATTAAGTATTTTTGTGAAATAAATGATTGATTGTAAATAGTTCCGTTTATTACACCACACACATATAAGTAGGTACATACCGCAAACTACAACACCGGTATGTAGGTATAGCAGTCCTACCCAGTGATAATAAACTGTGTAATAAAATATATATTGATTCGTTGATTTGAAATTCAAATTTAGAATCCAACTGTCCCGCTTATGTCAGTTATCTTCAAATACTGACCTTTGAAGCCTATTTCTTTTAGTAATAATAATCGTTATCATCCTCATCCACAGCATTTTCAAGCTCAATGCTGGGCAAAGCCTTCCATCTCCAATGACTACCCTTACCCTCCGAGAATGCTTAAACATATATAACTACCTAATATACTCGTAGGTACTTACATAATCACAGACTTAAGTGTTGTCGTATCCCGGTACCCCAGTATTAGGACAAAATAAATGTGCCATCATCTGTTTCTTAACTTTTTTTCGTTAGTTGGATAACAGAACTACATGGTGCTATGGTTCAACTTACTACTGTAAATGACGACACATGAAGCCCGATTACAGAGGCGCCAGCGTAAATTAATTAGCAACGTAAAAAGCGTTCTCTCTATCGAATGCCTAAAGTGAAAAAGAAATAGAACTATGCTATTTAGCTAATATAGTTACGATGGCGCCTCTGTAATCGGGCTTCTGGTCCAACTAAGACAGCACAGTTGGACTGCCCCTTCATTATCATCCCTTAGGGCCTATACGTAGCCTATACCTAAACTTTCAGTGTGAAGTTTTTAGTAAATTTCCAATAAGACCGATTAGAAGCATAAACATATTAGACGTAGCCCAGCGTGTTACAATTGGCAGTGAGAAGGGCACTTAGCGCGTAGCGCAAAGTTCTCTAATGGAGACCACGTATCGGCAAGCGCAGTAATGACAACCGTCAAAGTATACAAAGTTGAAACGCGCTGAATGCATATGAGTTCATGGATATCATGAATAATGATTTAAGTGATATGGATGTGATGCTCATAACCATTTCACTGAATCAATTCGGAAGGTACCTGTTTGTGACACGTGTAGAATAAATTCGTAATAAAAAGAAACACTAGTATTTACTTTAATCTAGCTAAAACTATGGCAAAACCAGTTTTTATACAGTACCTGTTTTGCCAAATGTTATGGTAAGAAATTCAAATGACCGTCGACAGGATTTGTACTGGCGATTATTTAGGTGAATGTCCCCATTGATTTACGTATTAGGTTCAATGACATATCCACTTGATTAGGAAGAGAGAATTAAATTTTAATTGATGCTAATTCCACACTACAATGTTCACGATCTCTGATGGGTTAGTCCAGGTTTACACGTAAATTGAAACTACAGTTGTTTCCGTGTGGCTCTACATACATTTTTGTATAGCGCCCCTAGCGGAAACGAGGAAGAACTAACCAAAATGTATGAAGCCACACGCGAACGCTAACGTTCAAGTAAACCATACAAACCTGGGCTAAGGGCTCTGTTACAAAATTACTCATCATAATATCAACCGTAGGACGTACCTACATTCCTGGCAGAGCTATTCCCTTAGACAGAGGTTTCTCAACTATAGGTCACGACCCACGGGTGGGTCGCGAGCGAATATTAACTGTGTGTTGTCTGTAGAACGACACACCAACCGACTAAATATCGAAATACGTTCGACTTATTAAACTCTACTGCGATTCAAAGTAGAGTTGAAGTTGATGTCAAAATTGTAATACTGTATCAGCCTTTTTTAACAGTCCACTGCAGGACGTAGGCGGGTAGGCCGTTTTTAAGAAAGGGTGTTTGGGCCATATCCACCATGCTGGCCCAGTGCGGGTTGGTGGATTCACATACGCCATCGAATTTCTTCTACTGACATTTGCAGGTTGCCTCACGATGTTTTCCTTCACCGAAAAGCAGTGTTAAATTCAGTACAAAAATTCCAAAGAACTCATTGGTACGGGACCGGGATTTGAACCCACGACTCACGATTGTAAGGCGGGTGTCAATACCACTAGACCACCACGGCTTTTAAAAAATTGTAATGGCGAAACATAAATATTATTTAAAAAGTCCTTTGTTCATATTGGTAACGGTTAAAATTTCCTAGATGGGTTCAGAGTTTGTAAACTTGAATTAGATGGGTACAAGACCCGACCACTTTCCGTTAACTTTTGGGAACCACTGCCCTTGAGTTTTCTAATAAAACCGTTCGGAAGCAGGCCGCATCAGATGAAGGACGTCCGCTACCAGACACACCTAGGACTTCCCTATAGATGTCCAATAAGACCTCAGGAGCTAGTTGTATCCAACCATTCCTAAAGTCTTAATTGGGTCGTCTTTTAAACTTTTTAGCAGGGCTATCTGCTTGCCCTGTATTAAGCCGAAAGAGGGTATTTAAAACTATCATTATGAACAACTTTTACTATGGGGCCAACCAACGAGGTTCGAGATAATTATTTTTTGCAAAAAATAGTATGACCGACTTCACCCGTGTACAGAATCATTACATAGTATAAAACAAATTCGCTTTCCGCTGTCTGTCCCCGACTGTCTGTCCCATGTATGCTTATATCTTTAAAACTACGCAACGGATTTTGATGCAGTTTGTTTTAATAGATAGAATAATTCAAGAGAAATGTTTATATGTATAATACACCTGTGCGAAGCCGGGGCGCATCGCTAGAACGCAAATATTATGCACGGATCGATGTAGCATTTTTCACATTATTGTTGATTTATCAAAAATGGCTCAGCCGATTTCGATAAAATTTAAATGGAACCAATTTCAAAGTATACTCTTTCCAATAAAAAAGAATTATTGAAATAGGACTACTATGAAAAAAGTTATGCGTGGTTATACATAAAAAAATATATACACGCGTCAAATTGTATACCTCATCCGGTGGTTCGCCGGTCAAAAAATCGAAATTACAACGGTTTCGACAAAACGGATGAAATGAAATTGCTAATTTTTTTCTCGAATTCCCGGTTGGCCTTAGTAAAAGTGGTTTATAATGTTGGTCTGAATCACCTCCTTTCGACTCGGTACACCAGTTCTGAATAACCCTGTTTATTTAGAACAATAAGTAAGTCACTGTATCATTGATAGTAGTATTTCCGGAAAATCCTTCACGATGTAAGCGTGTGAAGTACAATGTCAGTGAAAGCCAGCTAACTGCGGGCCAAGTGTCGGTTCAAAGGCTACGCTATCGGATTACTGACGTTTGACTTGTGACCAACAGTTTTGGACTTAGGACTTAAATGCTACTATCTGCTAGAGATTTAACATTTCTCATTTTATTTAACTATCCTGTATGTACGTTTTTATTCAGTCTCAAATTGAAGCCTATTTAATAATAACTAGCGACTCGCCTCGGCTTCGCACAGGTGTATTATACCTTCATATAAACCCTCTTGAATCACTCTATCTATTAAAAAAACCGTATTAAAATTCGTTGCGTAGTTTTAAAGATATAAGCATATTTAGGGACAGATAGACAGGGCAACGACTTTGTTTTATACTATGTAGTGATAGTGATATTTCAAAATTTTTGAGAGTGAGATTTTTTGGGTGACTATTTCTTAAAATTGGCATAATATAATGTATATATTAACTACACTAAATTAACTAAAGAATTATATGGAGAGATAATATATATGTATGGAGAGATAATTTAATATCTCTCCATAAGTAATTATTTAGTTAATTTAGTGTAGTTTATACTTTTAATACACGAATATGCATATGCCAACCTTCGAAGGACAATTGGCCATAACCTAATGTAAGGGCTCAGCCGCCTCGGTGGTGAACATTGCCATCTGAATAGTCCTCCAGACGTATCTAATCTACGTCGTTAGACAAGTTTTGCTACGATATTTTTCAGCGCCAAAAAGTAATTGATATGAAAATTTGTACATTTCAAAGCACTAATATATAGGTACAAATTACTAAGCATGCTAAGCTTAATACCTACAGATTGCATATTATTTTAATCTCTTTGGCTCTTTTACGAATCCCGTGTAAATTACGCCTGAAGACGTCAATATGAGACCCTTCAACGAACAAGAGCCTTTCACAAACTAAAGAGCCGAGAGTTGAACCTGATCTTTTTACCGAGAGCAATAATGGTGTTGACACAAGCCAAGGCGACGCAGCGGGCTGTGATAAAGATATAACACTGGTTTTCCACCAGGAGAGCGCGAACCACCAAGATAGATATAAGAATACATTATAGTAAAACATATTTTTTGAATCTTGCTTTATAACACAAGTTTTCCATCAGGTGTAAGGCAACTATCAAGAGAGAGAGATGAGAGTTTAGTAAAACATTAATCTGAAATTTGCCATTGGATCAATTTTACTTCTCTTTCTGGTGCGCTTTTTATTAAACTAAATCAATTAAATGAAACAAAATATAATCACTGCATCATTATGATCTACGAGTATGTAGCAAATGGTCGCTAAAATTAATGTTACGGTCTGTATTTAAGTGCGTGACTACAAGCGGCTCTTATAGCTCGGTACAAATCTTGGGCCATAAAATAATTGCTACAGTACAAAAGTCAGTAGGTTTTAGGAGACCTAAACACGACTACAAGTACGTTTAGGTCGGATAGCCCGGGTGGACCAATTAAAATATGCTAATTTCTGTTGGGCGAGTTTTGTCCATCGCTTTGCTGCCTCCCACATCTCAGTGGTGAAGTAGTAGCTTTACATTAATTTGGGGTAATGGTAATGCTACACCCTCGCTAGCCTTGCTCCAGACATGCGGCCAGACTGGATGTCTGATCCAGTTACGTACTATGGCCTAGATTGGGACTGCGTAATCTAAGGCAACTGAGAATTGGAACTTCATCTTCGTCGAGACGAGGCGTAACAAATGCTTTCTGCTAATATTTGGCTAATACTTACTCTACGGCACAGGGGATGATTTCTTGAAATTCAAAAAAGACTAGCATCGTGCATGACTCGGAATTTCGGGATGACACGAACGTGCGGCATACATACAATAAGTAAGTACTTATTGGCTACATACTTCGGTTAGTTAACGACCTCACAATTTCTTTGTGTCTACCGTCTCATCATCTTCGTGGTATTAATTATAAAAAAAATCGTAGGAGTTGTTGGCACTTTATGGCCCCATCGACCATCCATTCTACGAACTATGTGGCTTTTCTCAGCGGTGTAGCTATCGTGAGGCCAGGTGGTGGAGTGTTCCAGGGCCCCGGAACTCAGGAGGAAGGGGGGGACCTAACCTCTCTTCCAAACTTAAGCAAAGAGGGCCCGACCGCCTAACCTAAGATCCCGATTTTTCTATGCACCTTTGCTCACTGCCACTCCAACTCGGGTTATGCCGGTAACTTTGACCCATTTACGGACGGTGTCGTCTTAGCATCCATAAATATCTTCACCTACCCAAAATGATCCTAAACAAACAATTAACTTGGGTCAGAGGTGAACGGCAAAACCAACGAGTCTTATTTATCCTATGCCCAGTGGTGGGTAATCAATAGCTGATTATGATGATCATCATTATCAGCCGTAGGACGTCCGCTGCTGGACATAAGCCAATATGTAATTCCAAAAAGCCCGGTTGGAAGCATCCTACATTCAGCGCGTTCCTGCGGTCTTGTAAGACATCGTTGATTATGATGATGTTATCTAGTTATACTCCTGTTAGCCTTGTTCCAGTTTGTGCCCAGACTAGATGTCTAGCTCTACGATAACATAATAGTTTGCTGTTATACCTACGAGTACTTAAAGTTTGTGGGTTAATGCGTTGGAACGCTCGAAATTTATCCTCGAGACTAGACGACACGGTTATTTTAAAGATGAATAGTATCGTAATGGTGTTCGAGCAAAGTGTTTTGAAATAGGTAGGTATAGTGTTAAGGAATTTCCTTAACACTATACCTACCAATACTATAATATTTTTTTTCCAAACAATCGCATGACCGACTTCAACCGTGTACAGAATTCGCGAATATTTTGCACGGATCGATGTAGCATTTTTCACATTTCGAAATTAAAATTTTATAAAATTTAAATGGGTCCACTACGTAAAAAGTTATGCGTGGTTATACATAAAAAGTTATGCGTGCTTATACATAAAAAAACGCGTCGAGTTGAGTGCCTCCTCCGTTTCATCGGTCAAAGATACAGCTTGAAAGTTGCCACTAGACTTTAGATTTTTTTAATCTAAGAAATAAAGGCATCCTTGATGAATTTCTTTTTTAAAAGACAAGTGCTTATATGAAATACCTACAGCAAAATATAAAATTATGCTACTTCTACTTACATGGTATAATGTACCTACATGTAATTGTATACATATTACACGGTACACGGATTCTCCTTCAGTTAAATAAATTAAAATATCTAGATCAGTCTACAGGGAACAAAATCATTGTTTTCTAAAGTACTCTCAATTAATTTACTTTTATTTACACAAAAAACTTAACAAACATCATAACTTAAATAAATTATTCTATCTAAATTAAAATAATTAATAAAATGCTTATCACATAAGTGATAAGGGATACATATAAATGTATCCCCTTTATCTCACTCTCATGTTTATGTACAAATTATTTTTACGAGAATAAAAAAACAGAATTACGACGTGAAACGTTTAACGCGCCAGTCTCGCCTATAAATGTTGCCCTTTTCCTTCCACTTGCGGTATTCCCTCGACGCAAAGCAGCTGTAGCTTTAACACCTCGTTACTGAGACATTATGTTAGGTTTTACATAACGTCGCCTCAGTTTTTGTTTGTCCTAACGACCATGCACCAAATTTTTCAGGAGACGTTATTGTTAGTTTAAAAATCAGATAATGAAGAAATCATAAAACAATTTAGCGATATAGGAACCAAATAGTAAGTATTCATGAAATGTCAAAGCATTTTAATAAAACAAGTTCAAATGTGTTATTTATGGTTTGTTTGTGGAGATAGGCCAAATCTGTTCCAAAAAAAAATCGTGACAGGGATATTGGCACAAACACATGGTGATAGGGCTCGAACGTGTAGAGAGATTTTAGTTCTTGAGTGTTCAAGTGACCATCATGACTCGCATACAGCATGTTCAACATTTTATCAGTGAATTTAAATAACTTGATCTGTAGAAAATGAGGTAGGCAGGTATTTAAGTAATTTTACAATTAATGTCGTGAAATAATTAGTGTAAAATTTTTAATGTTATATTTTATTTCATATATTATTAACTGACTGCTAAAAATTCTACTGTCTTCTTTGTGGTTTGTAAAGTAGGTACTCTCATAATTATTTAAACGGCGGAGATGATGATGATAATAATCATAAATTGTTTTTAGTAGTTTACTTCGCGCTCATTGATCCTAAACTGTAAATAAAATCATTTGAGGTACTTAATTAAACCTGTATAATTATGATAATAAAATCATTACCTATTATAAAAGCTTGCACACAATAAAAATGAGTAAGATAGGTTACGAAATAAAACCAAAAGCTTTGTGCACTAATATTAATAGAGTAAAGTAGTGTTACTAATCATTTTTTTTTCTAATTTTATGTTATTCTAATTCTATACGGACAAAAAATAAAAATAAAAACTCGTTTTGTTTTAAATTAAAAAATAAATATTACTGCTGATATTATCTACATCACCTATATGCTGTCAGACTTTGATCAGATTATAGAAATATATTAAAATATAATTATCTGTATGTCTTACTTTTCTAAATTCAGTTTAAGTTAAACTGAATTACTCACACAACTGTGCTTTTTTATTGTCAGAGACATTGTAATTAGATTTTTTTTAAATATAAATACACCAAATCAATGTAATTTACTACAGAAACACACACGCGCGGTAAGTTTTTGCACAAAATGAACTTCATAAAAAAAGGTTGGAGTGGCGTCATGGAGTGCGACCTTCGCTGTGATTGGTAGATCGGAGGAGTTGTGGCGAACAAAGAGTTTTCAATACGGATGTTGGCGCCAGCTACATATTTTGGCTAAACAAAGACTCAAAATTGATTTCGATTTGGAGATAGAATATTTTAATTTTACAAAATGTGCAATTTTTAACAAAAAATTGAAATATGTGATTACACCATTAGACGTGTAAATTTTTTATCTCTATTATGATATCAAAAAGTAATTTTTGATAAAAGTGGTCGATAGCCATTCAAAGACTGAGGCGACGATAAGTAGAAATTATTTTCTTTAACACAAATGCCCATTTAGTTAGCTGAAATATTAAAGAATATAGAATTTACATTTCAATCACAAGTGTTTCAAAAATAAAAGTATAAGACGTGGAGGGGCGTCCTTGATTAGACGATCTCTGCCTTGTTCTACTGTTGGATCGTGAGAAGCAAATAGTGTTGCCAAGGAAAATGAAGCAGAGGTACAACTCAATGAAAAGATGATACATTCTTCATTCATACGCTCTTTTTCAAACGACATCAAGCGCGCTACTCAATTAAGCTCGAAACATACTATCGGACGCGGCTTACGGACGCGACTGGCAGCCGCGACTTAGACTATGAAAATACACTGAGCCGTGCGCACTATCGGACATAAGTCGCGGACGTCACCTTCGGACGACCTTGAGCGTTCGGACGTCCGAGAGCGATCTGGCACACCGGATGTTATAAGACTGTGCACATTGCTAAGTCGCGGCTGTCAGTCGCGTCCGTCAGTCGCGTCCGATAGTATGGTTCCGGCTTTATAGAGCTGTCACGTCATTAGCCATGTTTGCTGACTTACAAAAATCGAATTTTGACTAACAATATTTTAAGTGCCATTTTGGTTCTCATTACAAACAAAATAAAAATTACCTGTTCAGAAAAACTTTTATGCGTTTTTGCTTTATTTACTTTTCACTTCCTGTGGGTCAAACTTCTATTGTGCGTGTTGGTCTTTTCAGGGTCAAAGTGAATAGGTGTCTACGTCTGCGTGCTTCAACGTCGACCACACCTTCTCTTACCATGTGAAGAGATGTTGGTCAGACGCATATTCAACCAACCAAAAAAGTAAACTCAACGACTTAATTGCTAGTAGATTTTGCCCGCGGTTTCGCTCGCGTAAAATTTCAATTTTTGTGTTATACCATAGAAACCTTTCCGAATAAAAAGTATCCTACGTCACTCTCCAACCTTTGAATAACGATTATGTCAAAAATGAAGTCTATCCGTTGCTCTGTTGCTGAGTGAAAGAGTAATAAACCAAAAAACTCACTTTCGAATGTATAATATTATACACATAAGAATTTAATAAGCTATTATAAAAATACAACTTTTTAAAATACAAGCTTTTGAAATCCTGGATATAATGTAGCAGCAGAGTGCCAGCCAAGACAAGTAAAACGAGCCCAAACACGACGGGTCTATGTTATTCAGTACAGGAGTTCCTATTTCCCATGCTCAGAGCAAATAAAAAAATCAAGAGAGAATGTTGTGAACATACAAGTGAAGCCAACTGAAACTACGCCTCGCCTTGTACAGACAACTACACATCCACGTAAAACGAAAGTACGTCTTGACTTGTCAGTCGAGCAGGACACGGCGCAACACCGACGCACTCACAAATGTATAAAAAACCGGCCTCACTTGACTGGTCAACGACGTTCTCTCTTGATTTTTTTATTTGCTCTGAGTTCCCATGTTATCATATTATTGCATTGTCACTCGATATACCTATGCGTGCAAAATTTCATCTCAATCGGAAACCGGGAAGTTGATCATCCATAAGCTTGTAAAAAAGCTGTATCTCTGTCCTTTTATAATTGCAATTCTGTAGGCTGAAATCTCTCCCGTTTGATTCAAGACACGATCTCTCCCAATGGAACGAAAACATGGGGGCTTTGTCTTGAATGTTCCAGAACAATTTGTACGTTGCCGCCGGGCTGGGATTTCAAATCGAGAATTTACCAAAAGTATTCGTACTCTTGCGTATTTAATTTGTGTTATATGTTACCTTTGGTTATAATCGTGAGGTTTTTGTTGAAAGGAAGGTACCTATTTTGTATCGTATTATTGAAATATTTCTTCTTCTTCTTCTATCTGTCTTCTTTCTTAAGTAGGAAGTAATTTTCGTGAGCTTGGTATCGTTGCCTGCTGGGAGCATGCCCAAGACAGACAAGAGTGGCGACTATTAATTTGTGAGGCCAAGACACAATTTAGGTCGCTGTGCCAACGTAGTTATTGCAATCTAAATTACACTCATTTTATCTATGTCTCGGTCGTTTAATAGCGATCACCGAAGTTAGCAACGTTCGGCTCGGCACTCGGTCAGTTTTCGGATGGGTAACTGCGGCTGCCATTACAACTGAGCGCTGCCGTGACGCAGATGATACATTAAATTGTGAATCCCGCTTATTTTAACTATTTGTCCGTGTTCATTTTCACAAACTTTCCTACGTACATCATCTAAAGACTAAATAAAATACCGAACCGAACCGCTCAAACCATATTAATAACAAGCTCAAACAACATTCTCTCCATAGCATTTTCATGATTACGTTCTCCAATGCACCCCTCTTAGATCACCCTTTATAACTCTTTCAACCTCCCCCTCCTCCCCTCACCCCCCAAGTTGCATAAAATGCGGCTAATTCCGCCGTGAATGTGCCAAACTGCTCTCTCGACCCTGTTTCCTCTATGACGTCACGGCAATAAGCACAGACAATATAAATGCAGTAAAACTGCTCTACATTTCGTGAAAATTTCATAAGGAGCTCCAAAGTAAGGCAATCCGATTTAGAATTATTAGATTTTCGAATTTAAATAGTTTTAGGGACAAGGTATTGTTTATTTTATCCGATTTTTCCATGAATGTTTTACTTATCACTACAAAGTCTCTTCCCTGCCTGTCTGTCCCTAATATCTTTAATACTACGCAACAGATTTTGATGCGGTTTTTTTGATAGATAGAGTGATTAGAGAAAGAAAGAAAGAAAGTTTATTTACTAGAAAACTTACAATGAAACACACAAGTTACAAAGATGTTCAATACCATAGTTATGAGATTTAGCAGAGTGAATTCATGGTAAGGCAAGTATACAGTGGTGCAGTGAACCCCAAACTAAGCACGTGGCTTGTGTCTTGGGGCCCGAGTGCGATTTAACAGAAAGAATATATACCCAATGTGTTTTAAAATTTGGTAAAAGGAAATTAAATTAAAAAGGAAACAAATAATTGCTATAAATCTTATGAAACGAAATCTTAAAATGTATTTAAATTATTTTATCACGGAAACGACAGAAATGTCTTGCATGATAAATACATTCTTTAAACCTAAAAGTTGTATGAACGTCCGTACGTGCATGTATGTGTGTGTGTGTGTGTGAATGTGTGTGTGTGTATGTGTGGTTACAAAGGTTTATATGATTGTATAATAAACCTGTGCGAAGCCGGGGCGAGTCGCTATTTAAGTAATAAAATAAATGTGTTAACTTTAACACAAATTAAACTTACACATGCATGACACACAATGCCGATAAACAGAAGACAAGTATTGCTACGAATTTTAGGCGCTTTCGTATCATTTTTCCACTAAAAATTCAAATTTCGTATCAGTTAGATTATCATTCTATTCTCTACAAATCGCTTAAATACATCCCTACATAGTAGACGTACAACCTGCTCGTCCTAATTTAATCGCTTCTTCCTTCATAATGCGGACCGCCAAGGATTGGAATCCCTGCCTCCGTCATTGTTTCCTGACAATTACAATCTGGATATCTTCAAGTCAAGAGTGAATAGGTATCTTCTAGGTCTACATGCTCCATCTTCGGCTACAACTTCGCTTTCCATCAGACGAGTTGGTGGCCAAATGTAGCCCTATTATGCATGAAAAAGCTCTTTCAAGCATCGACTAGGCATTTTTCTTTTATGCGACAATGTTTGGAAATGCCTTACTGCGTGTGTAGAGCTTGACGTCACGTGTGACGTCACCAATGCGGGCTCAAAGCGGTCAAACAGCGTGTGAAGTCATCGCACGCTGAGAACGGGGAACACGTCGATATTTAATGGGGTCGTGTGTCGATATTTTTCATTCAAAAGGGGTTATGTGATAGGTTGGGTAGGAAACTTAATTAAGGCATTCAAAACATCGATGGTAAAATGCTAGATCGATATAATTAGAAATGAACTTAGTTGAATTAAGCTGAAACATTTTTAAGGATTTTCAACAAAACTTTTTCTGGTCAGTAAAGCTCGAAACATACTATCGGACGCGGCTTACGGACGCGACTGATAGGTATATCTAGACTATGAAAGTACATTGGACCGTGCACTCTATCGGACATAAGTCGCGGACGTCACCTTCGGACGACCTTGAGCATTCGGACGTCCGAGAGCGATCTGGCACACCTATTTAAGACTGTGCACATTGTATGTCGCGGCTGTCAGCCGCGTCTGATAGTATGTTTCCGGCTTAAGTCTGTGCATTTATAAAATTCGTTTTATTCCGCTATGTTTATACTGACCGCAGTTACCTTTATCTTTATGGGCATTTGGGTAAGTGGCGAAATGCTTGTTTGCAATAAGCCTTTCAAGTAAGCCGTGGGGTGCCGGCAGAGTAGAATAGCACCCCCCTCTAGTACCAGGTGTCGTAAGAGCCGACTGAGGTACAGCGGAACCGACTAATGGCGGTATAACCATTCGACTAAAACGTAGCTAAAATGGCACAGGGCGGGGATGGGGAGCAGCATCCCTGCCGCGAAGCTACGTTTCTGCGATCGCCACCACGCTTGCCCAGCGCGGCGATTATGGGCAAATACCCCCAAAACATGGAAAAAACAAATAGACCAGGCCCCCAGTCCCCAGCAGCTCTGCTAGCCCAGGGCTACGGTAGCGGCCCCGGTAACGGCGGAGAAGGGGGTGCTAAGAATCGCTGGCAGACGCCCGGCTACCACTCCCGCAAACGACGACTGGCCCTGGTAACACACAACGTGCGCACTATGAGGACTGACGAGAGGATTGCTGAGCTGGAAGAAGAGTTGAGTAGGTTGCGTTGGGATATTGTGGGGTTGTCTGAAGTCCGTAGAGAGGGGGAGGACACGATAACTCTTAAATCCGGCAACCTGCTCTACTACCGGGAAGGCGACCAGCGGTCCCAAGGTGGTGTCGGTTTTCTCGTGCACAAGTCCCTCGCTAACAACGTTATCACCATCGAAAGTGTGTCGAGCAGGGTTGTATATCTAATACTCAGAATATCCAAGAGGTATTCGCTGAAGGTCATTCAGGTATACGCACCGACCTCGTCACACCCAGATGACGAAGTGGAGACTATGTATGAAGACGTAAGTCAGGCCATACATACGTCTAAGACCCACTTTACTGTTGTTATGGGGGACTTCAACGCAAAGTTGGGCAAAAGAAGCGATGAGGAGCTGAGAGTGGGGCAATTTGGACATGGACAACGGAACCCCAGGGGCCAGAGGCTGGCTGACTTTCTGGAGAGAGAGGAACTCTTCATGATGAACTCTTTCTTTCAGAAGCCGCCTCACAGGAAGTGGACCTGGATGAGCCCCGATGGTTCCACCAAAAATGAGATAGACTTCATCATGACCACTGAGAAACGGATATTTAATGATGTCTCCGTGATCCACAGAGTGAAAACCGGTAGCGATCACAGAATCGTAAGAGGCACATTGGATATTAACGTTAAACTCGAAAGGTCACGCCTGATGAAGTCTACGCTCCGGCCCACTCGTGCCCATATCCAGAACCCCGAGAGCTTTCAGCTCGAGCTCTCAAATCGCTTTGCTTGCCTGGAGAACTTTGCGTCGGTGGACGAGATTAACAACGGGCTTGTAGAAACTGTCCAGACGGTGGGTGCTAAATTTTTCAGACCCCGTCGTACAAATAGACCTCAAAAATTTTCCGATCAAACTCTAAATCTTATGGCCGAACGACGCTTACAGAGACTGCAGTCTTCCGATGATGCAAAGTCATATAGGCAGCTCAATAGAGAAATTTCAAAATCCGTACGGCGCGACATTCGTCTCTTTAATACTAAACATATTAAAGAGACAATAGAGCAGAACAAAGGCTCCAAAGTGTTCGCGAGGAATTCGTCTATTGGGCAAAGCCAGTTGACAAAGCTGAAGAGAGAAGATGGCAGTGTAGCGTCGACCAAGGCAGAGGTATTAGAGGAGATCGAAAGGTTCTATGGACAGCTATACGCTTCGGTCGCTAAGCCTGTTAGCAGCGCGGCCAAAGATCCAAGAGCCAAGCTGACCCGACACTTCACCGAAGATATCCCGGACATCAGCCTGTACGAGATTAGAATGGCCCTGAATCAGCTTAAGAACAACAAGGCGCCGGGTGATGACGGTATCACATCAGAGCTGCTGAGAGCGGGTAGAATACCGGTACTAAAAGTCCTCCAGAAGCTTTTCAACACCGTCGTCCTCGAGGGCATCACGCCAGAAGCATGGAACAGAAGCGTGGTGGTGTTGTTTTTCAAGAAAGGTGACAGTACCTTATTGAAGAACTACAGACCCATCTCACTTCTGAGCCATGTTTATAAGCTGTTTTCAAGGGTCATTACGAACCGTCTCGAGCGCAGGCTTGATGACTTTCAGCCTTGCGAACAAGCCGGTTTCCGAAAAGGCTTTAGCACCATGGACCACATACATACGCTGCGGCAGGTTATACAGAAGACCGAAGAGTATAATCTGCCACTTTGCTTAGCGTTTGTGGACTATGAAAAAGCCTTTGATTCGGTCGAGACATGGGCTGTGCTCGAGTCTCTCCAACGATGCCGTATTGACTATCGGTACATCGAAGTGTTGAAGTGCTTGTATAATAACGCCACTATGTCAGTCCGAGTACAGGAAGAGAGCTCCAAGGCGATCCCTTTAAAAAGAGGCGTAAGACAGGGAGACGTAATTTCTCCGAAACTGTTTACGACTACTTTGGAGAACGCCTTCAAGCTCCTGGAATGGAAAGGATTCGGCATCAATATCAATGGCGAATACCTCACTCACCTTCGGTTTGCCGACGATATAGTAGTCATGGCAAAATCGATGGAAGAGCTCAGCACGATGCTCGAAGGCCTCAATCGGGTTTCTCAACAGGTGGGTCTTAAGATGAACATGGACAAGACGAAAGTCATGTGTAATTACCATGTTTTACCCACCCCGATTTATGTTGGAAACTCGGTTCTTGAAGTCGTTGACTCGTACGTCTACCTAGGAAAAGTAGTCCAGTTAGGTAGGTCCGACTTCAACAAAGAGGCAAATCGCCGAATCCAACTCGGCTGGGCAGCGTTCAGAAAATTGCGTAGCGTCTTCTCGTCCGACATACCTCAGTGCCTCAAGTCGAAAGTTTTCGACCAGTGTGTGTTGCCAGTGATGACTTATGGCACAGAAACGTGGTCTCTCACTATGGGCCTTATTAGTAAGCTCCAAGTAGCCCAACGAGCTATGGAGAGGGCTATGCTCGGAGTCTCTCTGCGGGATCGAATCAGGAATGAGGAGATCCGTAGAAGAACCAAAGTTACCGACATAGCCCAACGGATTAGCAAGTTGAAATGGCAATGGGCAGGGCACATAGCGCGGAGGGCTGATGACCGGTGGAGTCGAAAAGTTCTCGAGTGGAGACCACGTACCGGCAAGCGCAGCGTAGGACGTCCACCCACAAGGTGGACGGATGACCTCATTAAGACCGCAGGATCGCGCTGGATGCAAGCCGCTTCCAACCGGTCTTATTGGAGATCCACAGGGGAGGCCTATGTCCAGCAGTGGACGTCCTTTGGCTGATGGATGGATGGATGAATAAGCCTTTCAAGTGGCTTGAAGCTTTAAGCCCTAAATGCACAGACTCTACCAAATCAGAGAAGGGCGGAGCAGGCGGAGCGTTTTAGTCCATAAACTTATTGTAAAAAACTTATTGTAAAATATTTTCACCTTTCGTGCGTACTACGTCCTGCAGTAGACTATTTAAAAAGGCTGATACAGTAAAAATATATTTTATATTTACCTATCGGAGAACTAAACACATATGCCTGTACCTCTCAGTTCTGTGTTTTGTTTATTTTTCAGGAATTTACATTTTTATGCTCTGTCTTCAAGAACAACAACGCTTCACTCAGCTCTATGTAGAAAATAAGATCTTTGTAACCACAATTGCTACGATTAAATACTTTACCTTTTTTGCTCCTCCCTAGTGGAGCCTGGGTCTTAACTCCCCCTCGACCATTCCAACTCTTAGTGAATTTAATTGTGAGGTAAATTCAAGACAATTATCTCTAGCGACCCTTCTCACGTAGGTACGTCATCCAAAATTAAAAATATACAGCTGGCATTGCCCAGTGGTAATAAGTTCCTGTGTAATATACGTATGTTTATCGGATTACAGCTATGTGCGAGGTAGGTCAACTTAATACGTTATATTTTAATTAGGAGTTCTGACTGTTAACGTGGGTAACTATTACAAAAATTCGTGCCACACTCTACGAGTATTACGTGAATTATTTATTAAAGCAGAGATATTTGCGTTCACTTTTCTGCTCATATACTTTTCGTCATCGTACACGTTGTGGTCTAATGAAATTCTATTTTTATAAATGTACAAAATAAAGTCACCCTTCATTTTTTTCCTCGTTCAAAGGTTCTTGAATTACATATTATAAAAATGAGATGCTTCGAAGTTTAGCTCAAAATATGAACCCGAAAAAAAACACATTTTTTCTCTATTTTCAACTTTATTCCAACGTCTAGTTATTATACATCATATAGGCGGGATGGTTAGGTTGGCGTCAGTTTTAAGTAGCCTGCGGCCTTTGACATCATAAATGGTTTAAAACAACATGAGCCCACCATTTCACATGCTATCCGAGCCACGGTAGCGTTCCGTTGTAAATACCTTCGCGGTCACCCATCCGAAGACTGAGAGCACGGAACATTGTATAGCTTCGGTAATCACAAGAAATAAAATTAATGAGTCTAATAAATACCTAGACATGTATTTAAAATCAATGACTCAAGATTTGAATCCTGTTTGTGGCAGATTTAACTTGATATTTGAAGCTATTGTATTATGTATGAAGTGAAAAAAACTAGACGTTCGGCGCCGCGAATCCTAGCCAGTCCGGCTATTTTAGATATTTAGATCGTTATCGTAGCTGTAATAGTATCGCATTAAAAATTGATTGCACAATATTATGACTGGATATCGAGCAACATGGGCAAGGCCATGACTTGTTACTGGGTAATTTTACTTAATTTTACTCGCTACTTGCTAATTTAGCGAGAAAGTTACGGGTACTTTCTGGCTCTATTTTTATGGTTCCGTACCTCAAAAGGAAAGAACGGTACCCTTATAGGATCACTTTGTTGTCCGTCTGTCCGTCTGTGTGTATGTCAAGACTCTATATCTCGGGGACGCGTAAAGATATCGAGTTGAAATTTAAACTGTATACGTATATCTATGATTTCTTACAGTTGTGTAAAGGAAAAACTTCTCAGTTATCATATAAAGAAGTTAGAGCCGTTTATGTCGTAAAAAACCGCATATTTCGACACTCACAAAAATCAAAACCTACAGGGTACTTCCCGTTGACATATAACTATGAAATTTGGCGAAAAGCATTGTCTCAGAGTAAACATATAGGAATAAATCTGAAAATTGAACATTTTTATTTAAATTACAAAAAATAGGGCATCAAAATTCACAAAATATCGGTTTAAAATTCAAAGTGCGTAAATCGTATCATGTAAGGTATCATATAAAAGAGCTTCATTAACACATGCTAAAACAGGTTTTTAATTATTTTAACAATTTTCGATGAATGACGAGAAAAGTAAAAAAGATTTCGATAAAATTTAAATGGGACCAATTTCGAAGTATAGTCGTTCCAATAAAAAAAAGAACTATTGAATAGTACTCGTCGAATTGTATACCTCATCTGGTGGTTCCTTGGTCAAAAATGTGAAAAAATGTTAGTGAAGTGAGCATGTTAATGAATTAATATTATGTACCTAATATTTTTTGTAATATTAGGTTCTATTAATTTCAATAATGTTATCTTATCTTATAACATTCAACGACTATTCTAAACTACATAATATATGCATGTACAAAATATAAATCCTAAAGACAAAATAAAAATAGCGTCTAAAAATCGAAGCAAAGTATGTGGCCGTGTGGTAGGGTGCCTAGAGCAATTGACAAGTTTTCATATTTCACAAGTTTATGAAATTCCAAAACCATTTCGAGATATCGGGATGCTGATCATTATGCTTATTTTTCCAAAAATTTTAGTGCAGTAACTGCTAAGATATTAGATAAAAAGTCTCACCCAAGCCGTTTCGGGATTCATACTAAAAGTTCAGTTGCCTATGATAAAAAAAATACTAGCAATATAAAAAGACAGTGTTGCCACATAAAATGTAGTTTAAAAATAAAATGTCAGTGTCATTTTCAAATTACTTATTTTGCTTTAGCCCGAGAGGTAAACGCAAAAAATGCAAATACTTGTCAAAAGCTGAATTATTGGTACATAGTTATCAAAATGGTGTACATCAATACCCTGGAGTCAGTCAGCTGGGTTCCCTAGCATTTGGTGGAAGAATCCGTTTGAATTTTAAAAGTATCTTGGAACTATTACTACTTATTATTCTTCTTCTTTTAAGTGGTGCTAATTTAAAGCCTGTATGGCAGACCCTGTTACATATTTCAGGTGATTGGCAGTTGTTAAACTTGTTTTATATTTTTCTTCCCATAGTATACCGCGGTACATAGTGGACTTTTTGCACTGACCTCCCGGCCTATTTGTTGTGAATTGTGACGGATTGATTGGCATTGACAGTGACAGTAACGCTAGCACCTATTTTTTTCTAATGTGGCTTCAGTAAAAAGGTTTATGAGTCCTAAGTTTTGCAGTTACGTCCTTTTAGAATAAGCAACTTTTCAAAACTTAATTTTACGGAAAATATAAGTCGTATTGGAAAAATAAAAAATACGTATATGTTATTTTGCAATATTCTTTCAGATAATAAATAAATATACCTATGTTAAAAATTTGAAATGTTGTCAATTGTCTGGGCGAGGAATGAGCCAGCTCTCTTGTCACAGCAGCATTTCGGTAGATAACATCTCATCCCGAAATATGTTCATAAATCATGTTTAACCTTGATTTTAGAAAGGATACACCAATCTCAAAATCTTTGTTTATTGAGACAAAACAACTGGCATTTTCAAAAGAAATAAAAAAGCTTTTTCAAATTATATAAAAATGCAAATTTAAGTCAACCAAATGTTAATTAATGAATATGTTTGGGTTTACTCACATTCCTGTCTAAATAGCGTGGGATACACCTATCACGACGACATCCTAATTTATGTAAAACCTGACTTCATATCAGCTTTCATAGTCCCGTATCTAAACTGGTATAAATATGTTATCTTGAAATCGTTGTGAAATATTATTATCAGTTGTGTATTAATAATGTGTAATCGCTCTAATGAAATATATTAATAATATCAAAATTAATAATAACATGGATGTGAGCGAGTATGGAACCAGGGCTGACCGAAGAAGGTACGGATGAATTATATGAATTTATATGAAAGATGGTATGACTTATGGCTGCCAAACTTGGGCTCTCACAAAAGCGCAAAACGCTAAAATAAAGACCTGTCAAACAGCAATGGAGAGAAGCATGTTGAATATCAGGAAAAGCGATAGAATAAGAAATAAAATTATCCGTAAACGCACAAAGGTGGACGATGTAACATTTAAAATACGGAAATTAAAGTGGAAATGGACAGGCCATATAATAAGAGGTATTGAAAAATGGAACAGACGAATTGTATTTTGGCATCCAAAAAACGCAAAAAGAAAACGTGGTAGACAGGTCAGAAGATGGGAAGACGAGATAAAAGCAACAGCAGGAAAAACATGGAACAGAGCAGCGCTAAACAGAGTAGAATGGAAAGGAATGGAGGAGGCCTTTGCCAAAGTTGGGCAAACAGACATTGTTGCCGATGAGGACTCACCGGAGGAGAGTGATAGTATTTAAATATTTCTTTCCAAATATTGTAAAAATTGTCTGAATAAAGGCTTATATTATATATTATATGAAAGATGGCAATAACGGGACAGCCTCGTATAGGCCGCATCATACAAGTCGGCGGATGTGAAGTTAATCAGAAGTTAGCTACAAGGTACGCAAACCTTATCAACGCGCAGGTTTATGTAAGCTTCAGTCGGGATTGGATGTAGCGCATTATATTGAATATAATTATTATATACTACGGGACTAATCGCGCACTAACATTACGAGATTAATAAATACCTCTTCATCTCGACGTTTCGGCCGAGTTGCATCGACCGTGGTCACGGTATCGCAGCAGTCAAAAACCGCCAGATACAGAAGTCTGCTATAGCTGAGCATTTGCTTGACGGAGGTACTGATCATTGGATCGAGCTCCACGACCCAAAAGTCCTCTCCACGGCTCGAAACTATTTTTCAAGAATAGTTCGTGAAGCGGTGGAAATCAAAAAACATAAGAATTTCAACCGGGAGGATGGATTTAAGTTATCGGCGTCGTGGAATCCTGTTGTCAACAAATGTAAATCGCGTAATGTAGGTAGAAGGACATTGTTAGATACAGTCAGTGTTGTGTGTCGTAGTGACAATTTTTCAAGTTCAAATTGAATTGGCGGTACCAGCTGTTCTACATTCCAGTCTACCCGTGACCACGGTCGATGCAATTCGGCCGAAACGTCGGGATGAAGAGGTATTTATTTATCTCGTAATTTTAGTGCGCGATTATATATTGTATATTTATTTATTATTTAGTCATTATATATTGTAGCTGCCTAAGATATTTTAGATCAAGTGGTATCCTGGTACAGAATAGATTACATTCGATAATCCTAAGTCATTACAAGATGAAATTACGAGTATAGGAATAGGTAGTAATCACTTATATTTTCAATCGATTCGATATACAATACTTAGTCCTACAGCCTTGCTATACTCGAATTAGGAACTTTACAAATCCCAAAATAGCTATGAATGAATTCCAGAATATTTGAATACCTTTCTGTGTGTGTTACGCATTGTATTATTCCTGACAACTCCGTAACATGTTTGTTTTACTGTGGTATTTAAACAAGCAAACAATACAGCGATTGCTCAACGAAGTTATGTGATTTCGGTAAGTGTACCAGCCGGTAAGTACGGCTTTTCATTTAGGGTTGCCATTCGTCTGGGTTTCCCCGGATTTGTCCTAGTTTAAAGGGCTTCCGGGGAGCGTCCGGATGGGGTTTCTTTTGTAGCCCAAGTTTAAAAATCTACCGCCTTACTACAAAAGATTTAAATACTGTTTAAGCGTACGATTTGTACTGTTAAACCTTGTCTAAAGCGAGCATAAAACTTTAGTGGTAAGACAGTTAAAGTCTTGAGCCCACCGTAACACATACAGTGTCCCGCATGGTTTAAAAAAACCTGTGAACATGTCCGGGTTCTGCTTTTAACGCGTCTTGTCGTAGTCGCCAAGTTTGCCAAGATGGTCACCCTATTTTCATTGTACCTATATTCAGTATTTTTGGCATATCCTTAAATAAGTACCAACTGTTGTTTTGTTCATTGGTTGTATCTACCTATGAGGGATTTTCTTTCGTAGAGTACAAACAAACAAAAAAGAACACTTTATTAGACAACCACATTACATAAAAAAACAGATCAAAACAGTTGGTTTCTATTTGGTGACCTTATCGCTTTAAGCGATTTCTTCCAGGCAACCAAGCACGGATAGAAAATAGCAGTTGACAAGAAAAGTGGCCTTATCAGAAAGAAATATTACCGTGATTCAGAGAAATAGTACTTAGTTCCTCTGGCGTACGTAGGTACACTGTTCAAAAAAATAATGGATCATTTTCAACACTATATGTATTGTATAAATTTTAATACTACTGGCTTTTTGGTGAAGGAAAACATTGTGAGGCAACCTGCATACGTCCGGACGATCTTGCGACTAGACAAGGTTTGGTTTGGGCATGGTATTTATGGCCCTATAACTCTTTTTAGGGTAGGCTTATGTGGACTAAAGACTGACAAATGCTGTAGAGATCTTCTACGATAACACGACCCGCCGCTCCAAAATTCAAAACGTTTGAAAGTATTTACAACGCGCTACCACGCACGTGGAGACGCGGGCCATGTTATAGTAAAAAATCTGGGTGTTTCCTAGTGGTCATACTCATCGACTTGACATTTTTACATTTTTTCTTTCCTCTCATACTAGATTGTCATACCAGTAGAACCACGAGGGATGTACATGTTATCGTTCTGATATTGCTATGACCAAGAGGACATTATCTCTACTTAATAAATCTCTACCTACGAGTATGTTTAACTTATAGGTAAATCTTGCAATTAAAAAGCACCGACTTTTATCATCAATCAGTCTTTCTTAAAAACCGATTAGAATTAAAAAGGCGTCCCCATCGAGAGGCTCTCGGCGTTTCTACGCGTTTTTCCTCTCAAGCCCAACAATCGTCAATAAATCAAATTACGTTCTGGCGGCGACGTAAATATCGACAATTTGACGGTTTCAAGCCGTTTTATCGGGTTCCTTCACAATCTGCCGGATAATGTGACGGAGTATCCTGGAGAGAGCTTTCGACGATGAGAGCGGAATCGGGGAGTATTTTTGAAAGTCATTCATGAATGTTCTTGATCTTTTTTATATCATGTGCTTTCTTAATACTCTTTAAGATAAGTATTTTTACTTCAACTCTACTTTTTACTTTAGCATTTCAAGGACAAAGTGGCAACAGGCCGGGGGTTCTATCATTTGGATTATCTCTTGATCAACATTGTATTGTTTTATTGCTTTTTTATGTGCTAGGCACAGAATAAGCCCTATCTATATTTAAGGTCGCTGGTGCTAGGTAGTAATTTAGATATGTACTTGTATTTTATTTTATTATTTAATAAAAAATAGAGTAACAACTAAATTGAAATTAAATAGTATCTCATAATGATATTATAAATCCAAAAGGGTTTATTTGTTGGTTTGTTCCTCTTTCACGCAGCAACGGAGCAACGAATTGACTTGATTTTTGGCATGGGCATAATTTAAAAGATGGAAAGTGACATAGGCTACTTTATGTCCCGAAAAAATAAAAGGTTCCTTTGGGATAGCACAAAAATCTATATATCACGCGGGCGAAGCAGTTGACAAAAGCTAGTTGTGTAATAAAGACTTGGAACATGGAACTATTAATTACCGGTTGGAAACCCTGCGAACAAAGTTTAGCAAATATTTGTACAAATCGGGAACAGTTTTGTAGTAGGTAAGTAGGTATCGAGAGCAGCGACGCTTTTGCACCAGACGATTTCTTAATTCTAGTTTTCTAAAAACAATACAAATGTTGTCGTCAGTCGTCACTATTTTTGTATCTGCGTGACACGCGGATATACGCAGTGCGTGTCCACTTAGTTCCCCAATCAATCGAATTGACGTGGTTAGTCTTCTTCCGAAAGGTTTACAGGTACAAATCACCCTAATTTGTTCACGTGTAAAACCAGGATTATAGGCCAAACGAAACTGTAAAATACAGCCAAATTGAGAATTTCAAGTCGTTTAAAAACACATGAAAAATAGACTCAAAACAGCAATTTCGTGAACACAAACGTCTTCCAAAGAGGGATTATTCACTTTGTATCATACGAATCCATCCACAGAACGTATTTATTTTCGCTGACACTGTATCCCAGCTCCTCTGGCCGTAGTAAGGAGACCTCCTCTCCCCCCCTGGTTACATAAACAGGTTGTAATAGGGAGGAAATGCCTTCCGATTTGGGAGCTCAAGTTGTGCTGGTCACTCACACATGTATAAGAAGGGGCGATCAATACTGACGAGGCTTCCTGCATTTCAAAGGTCAAACTTGTTTGTGTGCGTTAAACGGGTATTAATTTTACGCTTATTTTAACTACCTATTTGTTTAGGAATAAAGGATTAGTTTAGTTTTGGAATTTGTAGTGACCTCCTAGTTAAAACAGGCTCGACGTTAGACTATATATAGACTGCTTGATGAACCCAGCTCAGACGTAGCTGGAGCGTTGATCAATTTCGTGGGTCGTCTCAAGTCGTCCGCAATACTAGTATGTAGCTTTAATACTTAAGTAGCTCATTATTTAGTATACTATATGACTATATAATGAGTTAGAATATACAATCGATGAGATACAAAGGTAGCAAAAGCTAATAGCAATAAAAATACTTTTTGGCGAATTCTGTAGTACCTTTTTTTACGAGGGAGAAATCTTCGGTAGGTGCCCTAACTACAGGATACAGCAGGGTTATGTAGGATTGTACCCACTAAAACCCCCTCGGTGGCCAGCCTTTGTGCCTTCTTAGGAACTCCGGGATCCCCGAAAAGAACGCACCGGTGCTCCCAGCACTTTGTGTGCCTACTCTCCTGGCAATAGGACCGGGCTTGTGCGGTTCTCTACGACAGCGTTGCCACACACGCTGTCGTCCTCTACGGGCCCGCTTGAGTGGATGGCGAGAGCCCCAACTCTGACCACCCACGAGCCCAAGGGTCCCCTTTTAGTAGGCTCTTACTACAGGCAGGAGATACCGATTCCTTATTCTCGTGCCCCGGCATCAGGGCAAGAATTCTGTAGGGCTGCCTTCTGCAGCCGCTGTCACTGCCGTTGCTCCTCCCGTATTTAGCAGGCAACATTAGCGTTACAGCTCATTACAACAGTTCATTAGCGTTAAATTTCCGCAGAAGTACGAGTATTTAGCAGAGTTATTTATACTTCAGCAGCAGCAGGAGCAATACTGTCAGTGGCTAAGAGTAAACATCGGGTTAGGATGATGATAATATACGTAGTTTTAGTAATTGAACTCCAACATTCCAACCATCCATCCATCGGCCATAAGACGTCCATAGACATAGGCTTCTCCTATAGATATCCAACAAGACCGGTTGGTAGAGGTCACCCGTCCACCTTGTGGATCTACGTCCTACGCTGCGCTTGCCGGTACTTGGTCCCCACTGGAGAACTTTTCGACCCAATAGGACATCAGTCCCACTGCCAGTCTGCCCACTGCCATTTCAACTTGCCAATCCGCTGGGCTTCGCTGGGTTATGCTCATGCATTGACATAGGTATCTTTTGTTTTTAGCCCGGAGCTGCTTCCGCAGCCCTGTAGATAAGTGTCAACGGCTCATATTTTGGTTCTATATTTTATTCAATTTTTCTGGAAAGTCCACTGACCACTTTGGGGATACCGCGCGCTGCCTTTTATTCCTAACTACGCTAATAAGACCCACTTCTAAAGCCTTAAGTTGAGAAAAGAGGGTAGAGTGTATCCCTATACACGTTCCTTTTTTATTTCATCAAGTGTACTCGTCACTTGTGTCGAGTTGACGCCCGCGGCGCACCGCAGTACTAACAATACCCACGCCCTTGCGTTCAGTGAGGTTCAGGAAACGTGGATGTTTGCGGTCGTAGCTTTACAAACCCCTTAAAAATATACTACTTTTTATTAATTTTGTTTGCTACTCCAACCAGTTGATGGATTAAAAACATCAATATGGAATTAACCCGTATAGGTTTTTAACCGACTACAATAAAGGAGATTTTTAATTAGACTGTTTTTTTGTATGTATGTTATTACATAAAAAAATACAAAATACATGATTACTCTGCCGATTACTAATGGATTTTAAAGATTCTTGTTTTGTTTGATAGATCATACTTTAGATGTGATTTCATATACATTTTAACAAAATAGTTTGTGGTATTTTTGATAAATCAACAGTAATCTAATAAAAATGGCATACAGCGATTCGAGCGAACCATTCGAATTTTGTACGGACTGAAATCGATTGTGCTATATTTGGCAAAAGAAAATTTCTATTTTATTTCATCAAGTGTAGGTAGGTACTCGTCACTTGTGTCGAGTTGTCGCTCGCGGCGCACCACAGTGTACAAACAACACCCTTTTGCGTTCAGTGAAGTTCAGGAAACGTGGATGTTTGCGCCGTCGCTTTATAAAACCCTTTGGAAAACCCCTGCTTTTACAAATTTTGCTTCAAATTTCACTAACCAGTCGATGGATTACAAAGTATTTTTTAAACTTTACAGTGCGAATGTTTTAATTTAAAAAATAATCGGCCAAGTACGTGTAGGACTAGCGCTCGTAGGGTTCCGTACTGTATGGGAGCCCCCCTTAAATATTTATTTTATTTTAATTTAATTATTGAATTGTATATACAGGTAAACTTTCTGTGAATATTTCAAGCAATCTACCTGTTATGTTACCATTATTAATATCGAGCGAAAAACGGTTATTAATTCAGGTTTGTTTTATGGGAGCCCCTAAATATTAATTATATTCTGTTCCAGTATTTGTTGTTATAGCGGCAACAGAAATACATCATCTCTGAAAAATTCAGCTTTCTAGCTATAACGGTTTATGAGATACAGTCTGGAGACAGACAGACGGATAGCGGAGTCTTAGTAATAGGGTCCCGTTTTTACCCTTTGGGTACGGAACCCTAAAAACAACGGGTTGCACTCCGGAAGTGCCGGCAGAAGTGAAAACTTACTCCCTCCGTCTCATGAATTTTCGGTCGGGTTACGTCATGTCCTGACGCGAGTTTCACATTTTTACCCATCCCAAAAAGTACACAACGCCGCTAAACAAGTTTTCACTTCAAAGATTAGTACTCGAAAGAGTATTTGGGCTTGTTCCACACAGTTAAGCTGGAAACTTACTACCGGACGCGGCTGACGGACGCGACTTAGCAGTGTGCACGTCTATCTGGCGCGCCAGATCGCTCTCGGACGTCCGAACGCTCAAGGTCAGCCCAAGGTGACGTCCGCGACTTATGTCCGATAGTGTGCATTCATGACCTTATCAAATAGTTGATAGATCACATACCTCCAATCCGCACTGGGCGAGCGCAGGATATGACGCAATGGCATTTCGTGGGTAGGACCATGTTCAGCAGTGGACTGTTAACAAGTCCAATTCAGATCACTTTGGCAGCACCAATTAACTTATAGAACTATCATGAATCCGTGTAAGAAACCGTGGTGGTCTACAGGTAGTGACCTTAAAATCGTGAGGGCGTGGGTTCATATCCCGGTCCCGTATTAATTAGTTCTTTGAATTTTATGTACAGAATTTCTAACCACTGGCTTTTCGGTGAAGCAAAACATCGTGAGGCAACCTGCATACGTCCGTAGAAGAAATTCAAAGGCGTATGTGAATTCACAAATCCGCACTAGGCCAGTGTGGTGGAAACAGCCCAATCACCCTTCGTTGATAGGCCTACGTCCTGCAGTGAACTCTTAAAAAGTACAGTGGGTACTTTCATGAATAAATGGAGTGCACGATATCTTGGCCGCAAGTGTATATCGTACACGAAAGCGTATCGTTCCCAAAGGGCCTTTCCATTCAAATTCAACCCGACCTATAAAATTAACAACCCACATATTTTGTACCCTAACACACAAACATAAAGTTCAAAATCAAATCACCGTTCATGAAAACGTAGCATAATATTTTTGATGATATTTTGGAACTTAATACTGTAGCGATAGAGTTTTACATTGCTTGAGGTTTTGTCGAATACACTTGCTAGTGAAATATTTTCGATTTCATTGCGAGTTTTCTCCAAGTTATCAGAGCGACTTATCATTGGAAGAGGGTCGGTTTATCTTGTCTCTTTGTATGGAAACTCTTTTCTGTATTTTGGGAGAGAGAGGTAACTTGAAATTATGCATGAAACATTAATATAGTCTATTGTAAGGGTCAATGAACTTTTATAAGAAACAGCTGATTTTCCTATTATATATTTGGAAATGGAACTCTGAAAAAACAATGATGTTGTGAAAAAAGCATGTGAATATTTTGGGAGTTTTGGCGGGAACGTGGAAAAATCATGTCGCCTCAGTGTTAAACCAGTGTTTTTAACAGTGATTATAATTAGTGATCAATTTTGGTATTTCCTTGATTATGAGCTGATTTACGTGCATGAGTGTAGGCAAGTGATATATGGGACGTACCATGTAGTTCCGTGTTGTTACCAAAACTCTATACACGCCTCTAGTAAAGCCTCCTCTGCTTTACTGAGGTATGACTTGGACTATGTTTATACTTGGCCGCGACTAAATTGGAATGTGACGTGACTATTTCGATAAAATAACTATCAAAAAATATTAAAACTTAATACTTGACACTGGAAAATGCACAGCAATGCGACACCAAAACATAAACGACGACGAAAAAGCAGCCTTTATGGCAAAAAAATAAAAACAAAGAAACGAGGAAACGCCGTAACAAAAAAAAACAGACGAATTGAGCACATCCTCCTTATTTGGATTTTAGATGGGAAGTTATGCGTAGAACGCTGCGCAAAAGCCGAATATAGGTATCCGCGGGAGACAGAGAGACGAGACGCCGGGGCACACCCGCCCGCCAACCTCATGCCTCCCGCGCGCTCTCTACGCACTACGACAAGCGGTATCGGAACATGCGCAATAATTAGCCAATCACGGCGTAGTGTCATCTGCGGCTAACATCTCATCCGTCGATTTGTGTGGCGCTTAGTATACCTAACATCGAAACAAACAATACATACAGACAAATTAAGAACCTCTTCCTACTTCTGGAAGTCGATTAAAAAAGACAGGCTGTACGAGACTCTGGCCACCATTAATTCGTGATTGCCACACAATAAAGCTATTTACACGCCTGCTTTATGTACTCGATCGTAAAATAATAATTTTATTGATGGAATTACATCAAATCTTTAGTACACGTCGTAAGAATACCAATGTAAAGGCGAAGGTTGTGCGTAGGTTGCGACTTTCGATGGAAATATCAGGTTGTCTATACAGGGTTATCCAGAACTGGTGTACTAAAGCTGGAAACATACTATCGGACGCGGCTTACGGACGGACTGACAGCTGCGACTGATAGGTATCTAGACTATGAAAGTACACTGAGCCGTGCACACTATCGGACATAAGTTGCGGACGTCACCATCAGACGACCTTGAGAGTTCGGACGGCCGAGAGCGATCTGGCGCGCCGGATGTTTTATAGCTGTGCACATTGTTAAGTCGCGGCTGTCAGTCGCGTCTGTCAGCCGCGTCCGATAGTATGTTTCCGGCTAAAGCCAAAAGGGGATGATTCAGACCCATTTCGAACATATTTTACTATGAGGCCAATCCGATTTTCGCGAAAAAATCATCTGTTACATACATTTTGTCGATATCGAGTTACACACAATTGATTTTTTATCTTGAATTTTGAGGCGGCCCTATAGTAAAAGTTATTCATAATGATGGTTTTATTCGCCCCTTTTGACATAGTTCATGGTAAGCAGATAGCCCTGTATATTCATTATTAAGAATTAGGTAATTTAGGGACAGTGTACTAAGTAACCATACCGCTCTGTGTTTATATTAATTAAGACCAAAATTTGACCGTAGAAGTTTGCGAAATATCGACTCTAGAATAGCCGTGAAGAATTTCGGCGAAATTGGGTCTGTATAACGCCAGCTTCTATCCTAAACGGTGGCTAAATATAATACAGATTTTATATATAGAGAACCGTGGTGCCGTGGTGGTCAAGCGGTAGTGACACCCGCCTTACAATCGGGAGGTCGTGGATTCGTATCCCCGGTCCCGTACCAATGAGTTTCTTTGGAATTTATGTACGGAATTTCACATCACTAGCTTTTACGGTGAAGGAAATCATCGTGAGGCAACCTGCGTACGTCCTGAGAAGAAACTCGATGGCGTATGTGAATCCACCAACCCGCACTGGGCCAGCGTGGTGGATGTAGCCCAATCACCCTTCGTGGGTAGGCCTACGTCCTGCAGTGGACTATTAAAAAGGCTGGTACAGTACAGATGTAGAGAACTAGCGACCCGCCCCGGCTTCGCACAGGTGTAAATATTATTATAAATCTTTAATAAAAAAAACCTTAATAATTTAAAAAACCGCATCAAAATCCGTTGCGTAGTTTTAAAGATATATGCATACATGGGAACAGACAATGGGAAGCAACTTCTTTTATATTATGTAGTGATATAGAGTTATTTTCAGAAAGAGTGTTTTGCCGAACTGTTTTACTATGGGGCCAACCTGGGATCCGAGAAGTAAATCAGTTGGTCCAAATATGTTATCGGATTAAGGTTACAGTTTAGTATGGGGGGGTACTTAGTTGATTTTTTTCTAGAATCCCGGGTTGGTCTCATAATAAAAGTCATAAAGATGATCAAAATCACCCCCTTTCGACAGTACACCATTTTCGAATAACCCTGTATTATATTTAGCCGAGCAAGAAAACAAGAAATAAACAAGAAAACAACCGAAGGACGAAGTTTCAGGCTGAAACTTAGAGCCAGTAATAGAATAGGGAGAATTTCGTAGGCGTCTACTTACCTAAAGTTAGTTTACCTACATAAGTAGGTACTCGTACTTAGGTGTAGCGCTCATAGCATAGTTTGACTAGGTGTTTGTTAGCGATCACCGAAGTTAAGTAACGGTCGGCACGGTCAGTCTTCGGATGGAGGGTCAATTGTACTGTACTGTACCAGCCTTTTTAATAGTCCACTGCAGGACGTAGGCCTACCCACGAAGGGTGTTTGGGCCATATCCACCACGCTGGCCCAGTGCGGGTTGGTGAATTCACAGACGCCATCGAATTTCTTCTATGGACGTATGCAGGTTGCCTCACGATGTTTTCCTTCACCGAAAAGCCAGTGGTGTGAAATTCCGTACATAAATTCCAAAGAACTCATTGGTACGGGACCGGGGATTTGAACCCACGACCTCACGATTGTAATGCGGGTGTCAATACCTCTAGACCACCACGGCTCATAATAAATAATAATACTCGTACTACTAAGGAGGGTCAATAATAATAAATAAATAATACTACGTTAAGGTATATATACCCAAGTATATCCATTGCTGAAACTAGCGGGGACCTAGTTTTGCACGAAATTCTGTGCTTAAAAACATTGTTTTAAACGTAACAGGAGTACGTTTAGACTCGATGGAAAGCGATTTCATGGCCGAAAATGGCGGATGTAGGTTGGAGAAGAAATTCAATAGCGTATGTGAATCTGACAACACGCAACTGGGCCAGCGTGGTGGATATGGCCCAACCGCTCTTCGAGGGTAAGCCTAGTTCAGCGGTGAACTATTATAGTCTGATACAGTATAACACATTTAGCCAAGAATAAAACCGAGAGGGAGGTATGAAATTCCAAGATTTTGGCTGAGACTGGATCTAATAATAGGGAGAATTCTGTAGGCGCCCTGTAGGCGTATATATACCGAAATTAGTTGACGTGTAACCTTACACGTATGTAATTTAATACATAACATCTCAATGTATTTAGTAATATTTTTAGACACATCTCAACCGTATGACGTCAATGCCGAAAATAGTCTAGAGTTTCCTTACAGTACGGGGCAAGTATAGGCCGTATCATATAACTTGGCGGCTGTGATACGAGCTACGAGCACCGCATAAGTCCAGTCCTAATTGAAGCTCACTTATCAGCTGATCGAGGTTTGGGTTATCCGCAGCTTGAAGCCGACATCACAGCCAAGCCAAGTAGATATATTTTCTAAACGGCGCAAGACGACGCATGACGGGCATATTCTAGGATATCATTTTTTTTAATAATAAATATTTTGGGACATCACACACGGCCTCTGACCCCAAACGAAGCAAAGCTTGTGATTATGGCTGTCAGAGACTGATATACTACATATACTTATTTTTAAATACATACTTATATAGATATAGTAACTAAATAACACCCAGACACAGAGCAGACATTTATGTTCATCACAAAAATATTTGCCCTGGTGGGGATCGAACCCACGCCTCTTTGATCCAGAAGTTAGGGTCACTAACCACTGAGCCACCGAGGCAGTCGGTTTAACCTATACTGTCTCACTGCTGGGCAAAGGTCTCCCCTAATTCCTTCCATTCCTTTCTATTCTGTGCTACCTCCGTCTAATCCTTTTTAAACCTCTCGATTTCGTCGCGCCGTCGTGTTGGAGGACGGCCTCGGTCACGGCCTAGGATATCATAGTACTCGTTATTTGACCAGCTTTTACAACCAAATCAAAGTAGAAATCACGATAAAATCATCAGTCATACGAAATTTACTCTATAAAATGTATGGAATAGCTGACTTATATTGGTAACTTCGAGATTGGTCCCGTTGTAAAAATGATTCATAATAATGAGTGCATGTTGACTGAGTATAAAATTCATTATTATATTATTAAATTTATAATTAGTCCGTTAGATTATTAAAAAATATTGGACACGTATTTTTTCTTTTGTCGATCAAGCAATAAATGACAAAGACAATACTAATCAACCTTGTCAATGTTTGGGAGTGAGGGCTCGTGACGTCACTAGTGCGTTACATTTTTAATACACTAGTGACGTCACGCGGAACTATAACTGGCTATATTATCATCAATTTTTGTTAAATTGACAATAGAAAAAAATACATGTCTAATTTTCTTGATAGTCTATTTAACGGACTAATTATATTTTTTTAGTAAATAAGCCTATTAGATATATTATATTCTAGAATATATCCGCCGTAGGTATAGTATATTTACACCTTGTATACTCTTGAACGCCTCAGTGGCATGACGTTGACTATGGAAAATGATACGCCCTCCATAGACTTCCAGTTGGTTGAAAGCAGCCTGTTCAGCAGTAAAAGTAAGCAAGTAAATAAGCGATAAAATAAGATACGTGGTCCCTGGTGTCAGAGATTTTAAGCCGCCTTAAGGCCTCTGACATGGGTAAACGGTTAAAGCAACCGGGATCTATAGTTATACCTATCACCCGAGCCACGGTAACGCTCAGTTGCAAAACACCACACGTGGTCACACATCCGACGAACCGTGTCGAACGTTGCTTAGCTTTGGTGATCGCTAAAAACCCATTCGAACTACACTATAAGCTCTACGTTGTAGGCTGCACTTGCCGATTTTACACCTACTCTACTAAACGAACTGACTTACCTGCGTCAAAAGAACCGAATGTGCCGCAGTCATCAATCTTTATATGAAACTAGATTTTACCCGCGGCTAATTTATAGCCTATGTGTTATTCTAATATATAAGCTATATTATTTGCAATAAGTTTCATCACAATCCGTTCTGTAGTTTTTGCGTGAAAGAGTAACAAACATCCATACATCCATCCTCACAAACATTCACGTAGTTTATTATTATTAGTAGGATGAATTTCAATGAGGTCAGCGTTGACAGAATTAAGCCGAAACATCTAATCTAAAAGGTTTGTAATATCTTTGCGTTTGCGACAATTCGATTCTTATTATTTACGACCTGGTTACGATAATGGACTTCGATGTATTGCAAACCTAACACACCTGGCGCGCTTTTTACAACCGTGACATTTAAATCTGCAGATTTTGAATCTTGTTGCTCATTCACCCTTTTCTTACATCCTTGATCCACAACATGTTCGAAGTGTTTAATAGCGGTTAGTATGGCAATAACGCAAAGCAAAAATAAATTGTTTGCTTTATAATAGATTGTTTTTAATCAAACAATCTATTATAAAGCAAACAATTTTTTTTGCAAACACTATGCCACATCGAATTGAGTTGTTTTTTCTCTCTTTTATACTTACTTAGACTTAGACTTTGGCTCAATGACGGGCATTGAGCCAAAGTCTCATACAAAAAAGAACATGTCCTTTATATTTTCCTCTGTTTAGTCACTATCAGCACTGACGCACACATAGAATCTAGAAGGTAATAGTAAAAAAAAATAATGATAAAGACCCCTCGTCTTTATCAATCTAAAATATCTATGTTTAGTATTGTAAGTTATTTTTAAACTTTCGCGATTCGAGCACATTATTATATACTAATCGTGCACTATAATTACGAGAATAAATACCTCATCATACCGACCACAGAAAAGAGAAAGAAATGCTGTTCTGTGATCCCGTTTCGACCGAGTTGCATCGATCGTGGTCACGGGTAAAAACTCACTCGGTCGAAACGTTGGGATGATGAGGTATTTACTTATTTCCTAATCATAGTGCGCGATTAGTCCTGTAGTATACAATATAATAATAATTTAGTATTGTATTTGGATATTTCTTAAAACGTAAAGGGCCACACTACACGTAGTAACACGGATTAAAGCTGGAAACATAATATCGAACGCGGCTTAAGGACGCGACTAACAGCCGCGACTGATAGGTATCTAGACTATGAAAGTACACTGAGCCGTGCACACTAAGTATCGGACATAAGTCGCGGACGTCACCTTCGGACGACCTTGAGCCTTTAGACGTCCGAGAGCGATCTGGCACACCGGATGTTTTAAGACTGTGCACATTGCTAAGTCGCGGCTGTCAGTCGCGTCCGATAGTGTGTTTCCGGCTTAATACCTGCCTTGCATAGTGAAGTATATAACTAGACTAGGTGCTAAATAATAATAATTACAAAAGTAAGAGAAGGTGAGATGTGCAAGTATAAAGAGTAAACAGGACGAAAGTAATATCATTTGTCTCTATTGGCGTATACTTTTTTTTTGCCTGACTATTACGCACTGCCTAGACGTAATAATCAGGCAAATTTTTCGCGCCAAAAACTACTGTTGAATTTTTGATGAGATGCTTAAGTAAATCAACATATTTATGAACTATTACCTATTTTCTATCATTTCTATTAGTATTATGCAGGTTTTTACTATAATCTAGTCTAAATATGATAAAATCATAACAACGTATACATAGGTATCTAAGTATGTATACCTAGCACATCTGTTTTCTCACACCCTATACGCAATTGACGATTCTAGTCATAATAGGCCTGCCTTGTAACGCCAAAAAAGAAAAAAAAAATCAAATGCTTCAAATCAAAAGTTCAAAGACATTCAAATACAAAGAGAAGTCTTGGAGAAGTCAGAAAAATGAAACACAGGAAAAATCAAGAAAAATAGTACAAAGAGGGAAAATCTTCCTCATTGGATAATAAATACACACATTTCCTGTTTCAGAAGTAAATTAAGAAATGTATAACTTGGGTACGGTGAGAGGAATCTATTTGAACGTCTTGAACGTTTATTTCCATGTTTACCGATTTATAAAAAGGAGGAGGAGTATGTTACCAATATTTTCGCTACTTATAGACTAACTAGCTGCACCCCGCGGTGTTACCCGCGCTATCCCAAATAAAAAGTAGCTTATATGTTAATCTAAGATCTATGCTACCATCATACCGAATTTCATCCAAATCGGTACGTTTGTTTGTACGTGAAAAAGTAACAAACATCCATACATACTCTCAAACTTTCGCGTTTATAATATTACTAGTTTTTACCCGCGGCCTCGCACGCATACGCAATATTTAATTATAATTTATAGCCTATGTGTTATTCTAATATATATGCTATATTATTGAAAAGTTTCATCTCAATTCGTTTTGTAGTTTTTGCGTGAAAGAGTAACAAACATCCATCCATCCATCCTTACGAACTTTCGCGTTTATAATATTAGTAGGAAGTATAGTTTAGTAGGATAGATTATATATGGTAGGTAGGTAGATTCTCGGCCTTTTTATATTCAATCTACAAATAAATGTAACGAGTTTACGACGTGTACTTTTAATCAATACCTATTTTTGAAGCAGCTCCAATGTATAAAATACTAGCTTTTGCCCACGGTTTCGCTCGGGTATTGTTAGCCCATAGGTATTCTCTTCAACCTTTAAACTATAATAATAAATCTTGCAAAAAAATAAGATGTAGCTTCGAGGATGAGTAACAAACTAACATTTTTGATTGAAGTGAATATACAACTAAATATTCTGTGAATATTTTTCCTTTTATGTTACCATTATTAATATCGAGCGAAAAACGGCAAAAAATTCAGGGTTGTTTTATTGGAGTCCCCCTTAAATATGTATTTTTTTTCTGTTTTTGGTATTTGTTGTTATAGCGGCAACAGAAATAAATACAACATCTGTGAAAATTTGAGATTTCTAGCTATAACGGTTCATGAGATACAGCCTGGTGACATACGAGTACAAACAGACGACAGGACAGCGGAGTTTTAGTAATAGGGTTCCGATTTTACCCTTTGGGTATGGAATCCTAAAAAATGACACACTTTCGGGCTTATATAATATTAATCAGGAAATCGATGAATATTTTCACAGTGAAAATTAAAATATAAACTCTGAGAGGACTTTTTTGAAATTAATAGATAGATTTATTCATCGTATCCTGTTCGTACTAACATAGATTTTCAATGTTCGCTCCTTCTCTCTTACTCGCTAGTCGCTCTTACTCGGATTTGATCATTTAGATACATTTACGTCTGTCGGTTCAAATATTGTCCCTGTTCTTTGCTTGATAACTATAACATTATTTATTTTTGATTGCAGAGGATGAGGCGGCCCCGACGGCACCGCTGGCTGACCGTCTCTGTGTTCTTCATAGCGTACTCCGTGTTCCAAGCGGTGTTCAGCGCGTCCATCGACCCCGCAGCAGATTTGGATAAGGGCATCACTCCCGATGACCAGAGCACGTTAGGGGAGAAGACTGAAGAAGGACTTGCAGGTGCGTTCTATAAAATATATTCTATTTCCAAAGTAAGTTATCCTCTATCTAGTCGACGTCCAATCCAAAGGTAGGTACTCCGTGTTGCAAGCGATGTTTAGAGCGTCCATCGACCCCGGAGCAGACCTGGGTAAAGGTATTGCTTTACTATTGCAATTATTTGAAAGAGCTATTGCTCTTGATGATCAGAGTACGCTCGGGGACAAGACTGAAGAGAGATCTGCATGTAAAAAGCAATAAGAATTCAAAACAAATGCAACTAAGGTCCAGCAGAAGAGACGGCAACAGAAGAGAACAAGAATGTGTCATCAGTCGGTGGGATGATACGTTCGGTCATTAGAATGGTTGGTAAGAATAGCTAAAGACAGATTACGATGGAGGCAGTTGAACGGTACTAATGTATCCGTATTCTTCATTGCATACTCCGTGTTCCAAGCGGTGTTCAGCGCGTCCTTCGACCCTGCAGCAAAGGGTATCTGGGTAAGGGTTTCACTCCCGATGACCAGAGATAAGACTGAAGAAGTATCTGCAAGTGAGTGATATTCTGCATGTTACAAACCAACACAAACCCCGGGTTAACCCTGACAAAAGTTAAAACAAATATCTGACGTAGTACGCTGATAAAAAATACTGTAGATGTCATGCAAATGCCGTCTGTACCTCCAAACCATTGTGATTGTACAGAGGCGCATGGTAGCAGCAGCCCTAATCGGATACGCTCTATACTAGCTTTGCTAATGTCCATGTCCTAAATCCCCGAAAAACCACACAGAAGAGAGAAAGAAAATAGTACTGCTGTTCTGTGCCAAAAACCGAGATAAAATTCTCTAAATCGTGATAATCTTTTATCCCCGATAAAAGATTATCACGATTTCCCACTTATAATATTTATGACTGAGCTAAGAAAAATTGATTGAAGAAAGAAATAAGTTAATTTTCACATAATTTCTACCATTTCACAGAAGAAGCAAAGAAAACAACTCCGATAGACGTGGAGAGGAGTGAAGAAGATTCGTCTACGGAGGGAGACAAGAAAAGAATGAAAGAGATGGCGGGCGAGGAAGAAGAGCCCGTTGATAAGAAGACGCAAAAAGACGCCGGGTATAAAGAGGTTCGTAAATAGACAGACGATTTGTTTAACGTTAACACTTTCAGTTCAGGAGGTGGATTCAATTTTGTCACTCATAACTTAGAGTATCTTCGTAAAAACAGTGGAGTCAGTTGCGTTGGGTAGGACACGTAGTCATTCGAAGTAATTCGACTTTTCCTGTCGAGTAACATAGCCTTGGCAAGGTAAGCAAAGCGTTGCTCTCACGGGATTGACAAGGACAAGATTAACACGGAACCAAAAGAGCTGGTTGGTGGAGAGAGACTTTTTCTTTGAATGATGCGGCAGAATGTCGTAGGACTGACATTGTGTAGGGTACTCGAATGTGTTTATAACTAGATTTTTTAGTTTATAACTAGATTTTTAATGTAATTGTAAGAAACATCTAACTAGAAAAACTAAGGAAAAATACAACACACCACACTTCATTTTATAAAAGTTTGCCCCGTCTTGCAAATTTATTTTACTTTTCGTTTCAAGTGTATCAGGGAGAAAGACTTACTGTCTTTTAATTTCATTTTGTACAGAACTGGCGAAGACACTTCAATGAAAAGAAGCTCTATATCATGTTCGAATGTTCAAGAAACGAGGTATTCAGATATTGTTCTTTATTTTTGGCAGAGCGTAGATGTGTACTGTGTACTGTACTGTATCAGCCTTTTTAATAGTCCACTGCAGGACGTAGGCCTACCCACGAAGGGTGTTTGGGCCAAAAAGATGTGTACTAGGGGAGCATTAACTTATCTGTAAGAGTAAAATACAGATTTATTTCTTTTTGGGACAAAATATTTAGGCTACGTATAGAAACAAACAAAACCTACAGAAAACAAAACATGAAAACACAAAAAATAAATGCAGAAACAACTGCCTCAGAAATATTCTTTAGGTTTTGTCACGAAACTGATCGTAGCTCAATCATCTTTGTTTAAAATCAGCGTTGATATCCTTTTAAAATCAGCAAGTGACGACAGTGACGTCACTCCCGGGGCAGTAAATAAAATAGAGCATCTAATTGATCGATGGGCCAGAATTGTCATGCAGACATGTTTGATGAACGACAACGCCAGGGTAGGCCTAAAAAACGCTGTTGTTACATTCGAAGGGGGTTGGCAAGAGTTAGCGGGGGATCGCGACTCATGAATGGAAATATTGATATCTTTGCCCAACAGTAGCTGTAGGTACCTAGAAAAAAAAATATTAAGTAGAATTAAATCATTAAGTAAGTGAAATGAAATAATTGCAGGAGGAAGAAATGACGATGCTGCGTGAAGACGAGAAGAAGTTGCTGGCCAAGTCTGCCATCCCCACCGTGCACCCGCTCCGGGAGAACTGCACGCCGCCCGCCATTGAACAGGTCAGGAATAAAAAACTCATAAAAAAGGATCAGACTCCTTGATAACACTACACAAATATCCAGCAGGGAAACAACAAACAGGCGCAATAGAATTGGACAAATTCTGCCAGCTACTCAAAGCTACTGGCCGCGCAGGATTTGCATAGGTGAGTACCTATGCAAATCCTGCATAGGTACTCACCTATGCAGGATTTGCATAGGTTGATTTGCTCACCTCAGTTTCAGTTTAAAACTAACTTAACAAAAACACGGACTCTGGTGTCTGTGGTGTAATAATTTAAAATAAAAAAAACAGCTAACAGAAACATAGCTCAGCTGTATGTTATTTCAAAACAAAAATATCATTACGAACTTCACTCTTCACTTAACGATTGTTTTGTGCAGTTCCCACGCCCATTGATGGGTCAGTACGCGCGTGCCCACGGAGGATTAATACTGCACGTGCTAGTGGCTGTGTTCACCTTCATCGGACTGGCCATCGTGTGCGACGAGTACTTCGTCTCCAGTCTCGACCGCATCTGCGAAGGTACCCGATATTGCATGTAGCACTTACATGGCTTTATAAGGATCTTGCATAATGGACGTATAAAATCGTTCTAGACAAACACACCTAGCTAGAGCAACTGAGAAAAAGTTGCTCAGATTGCGCTGGAGCTCCACAATTGTACTGCACTGTCTCGATGTCTGAATAGTCACTTGGCTAGGTTAGTCGTGCACGTGTCCATTTGTATCGCAAGTCGTTTTAGAGAACTCCAAACGGGCCATAAAATGGCCACTGTCTGCTGAGAGCCGGGCGATATCTAAATGAGTGCGCCTAATGCCATGAAAAAATTATATTTCACCCGCGCTTCGTGCATCGCCCGCTATCATCTATGCTGCTTTGTTTAGAGTCAAAAATCCCATGACACAATTTATAATGAGCTTCGAGCTTCGAGGCTTCGAGCTCCAGCTTACATTTTTAGGTGGGATTTTATTTATTTATTCAAAATTTAAGCATGTAATAAATAAACTAATTGATTACTCGGCTAGAACATTAGTCTCTAATTTATCAAAAATAATTTAGTGTTGTCGCTGATAATTTCGAGCATATGAAATATTTTTTATGATGCAATGTTTTAGTTTTTTTCTAAAGTAACCATATTATTTTCCAAAATTTTACGCGATTACCGCTACTATAGGTTTTTTCCTTTCCTATAGTATTATATATATTTTTAACATGGATATTTATGTTCGTTACCTTTACACCACGTCTTTAAAAGACACCTTTCGCTTGATTTTGGCAATAGGCGCCCCCTTAACGGCGAACTTTCCTCCCAAAAAACCTACACCTAACGGGTTAGTACAGGTTTATGCGTAAATTGAAACTACAGTAGTTTCCGTGCGCCTCCTATCTCCATGCATTTATGTACAGTGCTCCTCGCGAAGATACGGCGAAGAACTAATAATAATGTACGGAGCCACCCAAACCGTACAGGTATAGTCTCTGTGATACTCTGTGCATAACAATAGTACCCCGAGCACACACCGCACGAGTGTACACCGAGCGAAGCGTGTACTTACGTCGCACAGCTTGTAGTAGGTATCACGACACCTAGTATAACACGTGGTAGTAACCGAATACGCGTTTATCAATTGAATGTTTCTAGAGCTGCAGCTGGCGCCGGACGTGGCCGGAGCCACGTTCATGGCGGCGGGCAGCTCGGCTCCGGAGCTCGCCACCGTCGTCATCGGCGTCTTCTGTGCCCAGGACGATATCGGTATGGAACTTTTTTTCCTGTCACTCCTACTTTTGTATTTCTATTTCTATTTGTTTTCTCGCTCATCACTTCTCCTATTCATTCTCCCAAACGAATAGTTCGCTAATACATACAATACAACTATTCGTTTCCATGTTACAGGCGTATCAGGAGTGATCGGGTCAGCCGTGTTCAACATAATGTTCGTGATCTCCGTGTGCGCGCTGTGCGCCGGCACCGTCAGCCACCTCAACTGGTGGCCCCTCTGCCGCGACTGCTTCTTCTACGCCGTGTCCATCCTAGTCATGCTGTGCACCATCTGCAACGGATACGTGTCATGGTAACGCGTGCTAACTCGCTAGTCTATCCTATGTCATGGAGCCCGAGAGAGTACTCCATGAAGAGCAAATATATATCGCTGGTTCGGAAAGGAAAAGAACCAGCAAGAAACTCGCGTTGCACTCTTATCAACTGATACTTAATTGGATCCTCAATTCACAAACGTCGTTTCGTCACGTCTCAACCGATGACTCGCCCGAACTATCTCTCTGTCTATCTTCATTCCAAATCTTTCTGACCGTAACCTGAAGTATGTTGTGACTATGTGTAACTTCCCTCTTTAATAATCCAAGCTAACACATATCACATGTCGTATCAACTGGTGACAGCTCCTTATACGCCGTGTCCATCCTAGTAATGCTGTGCACCATCTGCAACGGATACGTGTCCTGGTAACGCGTTACATGTTGAATCAAGTCTCTCTTTCGGTTGTATTCTGGCAAATGTTACATATATGGCGCTGGAAATATTTAAAAAAAAAGGTAATAATGATTAGTTCATGTTTTCATTAATTGGTTTATATTACTTATACTTAGATAAGGATAGCATCATCTTGGTTTAGACGGTAATGATGTTGTCACCTATGAGAAATACAAAAGAAATATGGTCATTAGACGCGTAAACATACGTAGCAACTGCGCCCTACGACTTCGTAGCGTAACGCTACGTAAATACGCTACGAGATCCTTGCGTAGCTGGGCCACGAAGTGATTCGCCCTATTGCTACGCTCGTAGCTCGTAGTATTTAAAAGTATAGATTGTCCCAAGGGCGTTGCCATGTTTCAGTTTCGAAGGAGTTTTAGACTTAGTCTACTAAAGGCGTACCTAAATATTACGCAAGCTGATTACGAAAGCAAATTTTTTGAAGTCTTCGATAAAAGAAATCAATGAAATTCATCAATTTCAGTAAGTGTCGGGTCAGCGAGAGCAATAATTTTGGGACGATTTCGAAAAACTAATCATAGGTTATTGAATAGCCGAACTAAAGAAGGACACGTCCCCCACGGGCGTGTGCATTTGTGTTGAATATCGTTTATATTTCTTTCATTTATGAAATACTATGAACGCTAACGATGTTGTATTGTCCCGCAGGCCAGAAGCGCTACTGATGCTGATAATGTACGGCGTGTACTGCGTGGCACTGCGTTACAACACTGCGCTAGAGCGCTGGGCGCTCACACTGCCGCTACCCTTCAAGCTGCCCACTCGTGAGGAACAGGCTGCGCTCGTCACCTACAAGTCAGTATTCTCAGGCTTCATCTGTTGTTGTATAATGTTAGGTCATACTGTGATACAACACTGCGCTGGAGCGCTGGGTGCTCACACTGCTGCTGCCCTTCAAGCTACCCACTCATGAGGGGCAGGCTGCGCTCGTCACCTACAAGTCAGTATTCGCAGGCTTCATATGTTGTAGTTGTATAATGTTAGATCATACTGTGATACAAGCATGTGATGTGATGTGAAATACGCTGGAGTGCTGGGCGCTCATACTGCCTTCATGTTGCAAACTCGTGAGAAACAGGCTGCGCTTGTATTTAGTATTATAGTATTTACAGGCAAGTCAGTATTTACAGGCTGCCTTTATTATTGTTCAATGAGATCATACTGCGCTAGAACATTGAGTTGGAGCGCCGCGCCGTGCGGTCACTCTGCCGCTGCCTTCAAGCTACCCACTCGTGCGGAACAGGCTGCGCTCGTTACTAACAAGTCAGAATTCGCAGGCTGCCACTGTTAATTTTCGTGTAACGTAAAGTCATCCTGCGCTACAACACTGCGCTGGAGCGTTCGGCCCACTCGTGAGATGCAGGCCGCGCTTGTCACCTAGATATTAAGTCTTTGATGAGCTCTGTAGTCTTCTGTAAAGTCAATAAAATAATCTGATAAAAAGCAATGTAAATACCAGTTAGTAAAATATATTCAAATGCGTAAATGTCTCTCTCGTCACAGAATAGCTTAAAATTTTAGCAATTTGGAGGTAGTTCAATGGGAGATATCTATTTTGTTACCTGTCTCAAATGTATGTCTTGTGCAAATCGTCTCACAGCTTTGGTTTTCGCTATCTTCTAACTTGTCACCGTAATCAATCGTCATATTATGTGCAGGAGCGGCCCCCCGCCCCCCGCGACCAGCGAGGAGTACACGCAGGTGGAGGGGCAGACCAAGGAAACTCCGCTCCAGAACACACGTAAGTATTGTACCTCTTACACCAATCACAAAAAAAACTTCAAAGTTAGGCCACTTCATACGAGTAATCCGTCTTGTCTCAATAAACCGTTTTTTTTTGGTTACCTTCCAATTCAAAGGTGGACAGTGACCTAACTAATTGCAAATTCAAAATCAGTCTTATTGAACTGTTTTTAAATAAATGGTGTAAAATTTAGTGGTAATTTAATTTGAGAACCGTCTCTGTTGCAGCATATAACCCAGAGGGTGCGTACGAGAACGCAGCTTATAATGCAGATCCAGTACCTGTGTGGGACCCGAGCCGCGCCTGGGACCCCGACTCGGCCTGGAACGACACGGTATTTGATACTCCATATTACAGCGTACAACAAGAGCGTACAACGCGGACCCCGTGCCCGTGTGGGAGCTGAGGCTGCGACCCGGCCTGGAACGATACGGTATTTACTGCTCGATAATACAGCGGACAAGACCGCAGCGTTAAGCGTACAACGCGGATTTCGTGCCCGAGCGTTGCCTGAGACCACGACGTCTGAAATGATACGGTACTCACTTTGATAATACAGCGTTTCTCTAATGCGTACAAGAACGCATATAGACCTGATGCGGACGCCAGAACGGTGAACAACACGAAACACGATCAAAAAAAAACTTATAGTATTGTCAGCACTCATCATAATGTTATAATGTAATCATAATCTATAATTATATTTGTTCGGCAGTCGGGCGCGGCGGCTACCGGCGGATGGGGCGCGCAGCCACAGCAACAACAACAGCAACAACAACAGCAACAGCAGCAAGTACAGTCGGTCGACACCACCCCGCAACAACAACCCGCGCAACAAGGGCAGACGCAACCACAGGTCTGTGCTTATCCCTTCCAAAGTATAATGAAGTCAACATAAGGTCTGACTGCTACCGCGACAACACGGCTATAAGTTCAGTCGGTCGACACCACCCCCCAACAACCCGCGCAACAAGGGCAGACACAACCACAGGTCAGTGCTCCTTCTATCCGAAGTATAATGAACTCAAGAGACAATCTGGCAGCTACCGACAACAACACAGCTATAAATGCAGTCAGGCGACACCACCCCACAACAACCACCCGCGCAACATGGGCAGGCGCAGCCACAGGTCAGTGCTTCCTCCATCCGAAGTATAATGTACGTAACAGACGGGGCTGGCGGCTACCGGCGACAACGTAGCTAGAAATGCAGTCGGTTGACATCACCCCGCAACAACAAGTGCAGACACAACCGCAGGCCAGTGCCTCTTCCTCCTAAAGAAGACTCGACATATAGTTCTGCGGCTATTACTGCAGTAACGTCAAGCAGTCGACGCCACACCAATAACAACCCGCGCAACAAGTGAAGTCGGTTGACACCACCCCACAACAACAACATCATAGCTGTTGTTGTTGTGGGGCCACAAGTCAATCACGAGCACTCTGCCTTGATTGGCTCAAGTTGTTTTGCATTGCCATATACCTACGTATTTTTTATGTGTCTGAGTGACAAGACAAGCTATTTTCGTGCCTAATCCATCTGATGCATTCCATAAATGGTAATGTCATCTTTGTGTCTAAACATTTTTTTTACATTTGGCAGCAACCAGCAGCACCAGCATACTACAAGGCTAAGGAGTACAATCCCGACACGGCCGTCAATCCGCTCGTCAAACCCATCGGGGCCAGTGAGTTTCTTTTTATTACAATACTGTATTGGTCATCACTATGTGCATCGTAAAATATACGAACTATCCGAATAGTGTATTCGAAAAACGCTGACTAGTTGTAATAGGCTATTTGACTAGTTTTTGGAAATTGTTTTAAATTATTCGTTAGTATATAATAAGTACACCACATTTATATTTCCGAGAGATCTACTGTATTAACAATGAAAATTAGTGTTAAAGAATAGATATTCAAGATCCCGCCAAAAACGATATTCTGTAATAGCGCTGGTCTTTGACGTCAGACACTAGTAAATAACGTTGGTTAGTACGAGTAAATACACTACTTATTTCATTTCTAAAAATTGATTAAAAAAAAAGCTTTAAAAGTAACTTACAGATCCAATAATATTACTCCGAACTCACAAAACACAAATTACACAAACAATAGTCAATCGAGAAATTCTTGTTTACTATCATGTGACGTCACCAGAGTTGCCGACCTTCTTAGAGCGTTCACGTTACAGATAAAATATCAAAAAAATATCGTATTTTATTTCGTGCGATTTGCGAAAATTAGACATATTTTAGTTTAAATTTAGTGAAATATGTCTTTTTCAGGATATTATCTTTAAGAATTACCACAATCAATGGTATATTTTCAATGTTGTCAAATAGCCTATTGCAATAATATGTCAGCAATCGCAGTTTGGTCAGCAGAGTGAGCACACGTTGCCATTGGATAAAAAATAACTGTTATTTTCCGTTCACTAAAGAGAATGTCTTATGAAAACCATAATAGAAGGAAATGTTGAAGGAAGGAGAAGACCACTGAGGGCATTTGTAGATCAAATTAAGGAGAAGCTAAATATCATGTCGTACAGGAAGGTGAAAACGAGAAGTGGAAATTGCACCACCAACAAGAGCCTTATTTTTTTTAATGTAGAATAGTGTGGCCACCAACTCACCTGATGGAAAGCGAAGTTGTAGCCGAAGATGAAATATGTAGAGTTGTAGACCTAGAATATACCTATTCACTCTTAACTTGAAAATATCCTAATTGTAATCGCCAGGAAACAATGACGGAGGCTGAAGGAAGAAGCGAATCGCTTACAACGCTTAGCAGATGGTACGTCGATTAAGTAGGGATGGTATTAATTAAATTATGAATGAATGAATGTGTATTCCAGACGCGCTGCAGCTGATCTGGTGGCGCATCTGCTGGCCGGTGCACTGGGCGTGCCGCCACACCATGCCCGACTGCCGCGGCCGCTGGTACCCCGTCACCTTCATCATCTCCATGTTGTGGATCTCCTTCTACTCCTACTTCATGGTGTGGATGATCACCATCATCGGTGAGTTGTAGCACGTCATGTCCTTTTACTTTAACCTACTTCATGGCCGATGTGATCTCCATCGTCGGTAAATCAGCGGGATTGAGAGGTCACAAACAATTAGATTTACTGTCAACCGCTCAGATTCCATTTAAAACGTCTTCGTACCTACTCAATACACAATAGATCAAATTGCCTGTCATTACTACCTCCCGGACTTCTGAAAAAAATGCCACCAAAAAACTACACTTAAAAACCTCACGTGTCTTGAACGTACTTTTTTTTTTGTTTTTTTTTGTTTCAAAATTCTTTATTATCAACATACATTTTTTTAACTACTAAGTACAACACAGTCTAATACTAGTAGCAACTTAAAAATATAGTTTGACTCTCAGGCTAAATACACCTATATGGTCATTTTAAAACAATATAATTGTTAAAAGGGTACATAAATTTTGATAACATGACGGTCTAAAAAGTATGACTATATCTACCTGCAATTGAGTTTAATTATGAGCATTTTGTTCCAAGCTCATATTTAACAGTTAAATTAATTGACGTTGTGTGCCCTAAAGCGATCATTACATTAATTTACGGAAACAAACATGATGTTCTATGGCTTTAAAATTTACATAATTAGGCACCTACCTACGTACCATTTAGAATAAGGTATTCATTTCACTTGACCACAACAATGGAACATTTTTCAAATCATAATATTATAATGTGATTGTTTAAGTAATGATTAGGAATACAAAAGTGAATGGCATTCGCGAACATGCTATCTACCCTAGACTCACTGTTAAAACTCGCGCGGCGGGGGACTAGCTAGTCGGACCGCGGTGCGTCATCGCTGTCGTCCAGCACGTAGTGATGAGGTAAACGATACCGTTTGTATTTGTCGATATACGGAAGTTTTGATAAACGTGTTTTGCCAATATTAGAAATTAATTTATTTCTATGTGTTATGTTAGTATGTGTGTAGAATTTTTTTGTTTGTTTTAAAATGTATCTAAATACGGTGGGAAAATTTAATTTATTATGGAGCTTTTTAAGGTTTGTGTAGAATTTAGTATTAAAAGAGATTTTCAAAGCCTTATTTTGCAATACTTGCAATTTATCATGGTTTGACTGAGATGTGCTGCTCCACACTGGTGCTGCATAAGTGAAACAAGGTCTAATTAGTGCAGTGTAAATTTTAATTTTAGTTTTAGGACTAAGGTTACATTTTCTGTTCATTATAGGACTAAGCATACCGAACGCTTTAAGGCCTTTTTGCTTGACATAATCGACATGTTTTGTCCAGTTCAATTTAGTATCAAGAAGTAGTCCTAGATATTTAACCGAACTGGACCATGGCATTTCGTGTCCATTGATTTTTAATGTTCGGATGGGAGGACTACGTTTTCTTGAAAACATAATAGCCTCCGTTTTGGATTCGTTTAGTTTTAGCTTCCACTTCTTAAAATAATTTGAAAGTGTATCAATCGATAATTGAAGCCTGCTGATAATTAGGTCTTCATCATTGGACGATGAATAACAGGCAGTATCATCTGCGAAACAGGCGAGACTCGTACGCGGCTGTCTTGGAATGTCATTTAAATAAACTAAAAATAATATCGGCCCTAAAACAGAGCCTTGGGGTACACCAGCGGGAATGTAAAAAGTGTCGGATGACGTATTACCAATGAAAACCTTGAAATTACGTTTAGAAAGGAATGATTGTATGATTTTTATCAAGTATACTGCTACTTCTGATTTTAAAAACTTGTGGAGAAGACCATCGTGCCAGACGGTATCGAAGGCTTTTTCGATGTCTAATAAGAACATACCCGTGGACTGCTTCATATTTAGATTGTGTGCAATGTGTTCACTGACCCGCGCTAGTTGTTGAATAGTAGAATGTGACTGACGGAACCCGAATTGTTCATTGATAAGCCGGCTGTCGAGATAGTTTATTAACTGTTCGCAAATAATACGCTCAAATAATTTTGATAATGCTGGTAATAAGCTGATAGGGCGATAGTTAGAAGCAATTTTATGATCTTTGCCTGGCTTGGGAAGAGCTATTACTTTTGCTGTCTTCCAAGCTATGGGAAAATAATGAAGTTTTAAACATGCGTTGAAAATTTTGGTAATAAGCACAATGCCCTTTTGCGGTAAGTGTTTTAAGAGAATGTTATGAATATTGTCCTCACCAGGTGTTTTGCGATTTTTGAGGCGACAAATATGTTTGACGATATCCCTAGGACGCACTAGTTGTATTTGACTATGTTCGATCGGTGACGAGTTTATGAAATCGATTGAAGCCTTGACTTTAGCGTCAATTTCATCATCAAACCAATCAGCTGTTAAACTCATATTTTTAACAAAAGCTGCAGCTAGTTCAATACACTGTTCGCCTACCGAAGTTGTGACTTGGTTGTCAGATTTGTTAAGGGGTGGTATATTTGAAGCTTGTTTCTTGAGCGACTTCGCTACGCGCCATAAATCAGTGTGTGCGTTATTTATCCTAGCCAGTTTTTTATTCCAAATGTTATCATTATAAACTTGTATTAGATATTTGATCCTTTGTTGCAGAGCGTTAATTTCGGTTCTAAGGATTATACGTTTATCACGGTCAGTTGTGCGATTATCTTTATATCTAAGATTATTCTTTAGTTTAATTAGTTTTTTAATAAATTTAGGTAAGGGTTTAGGTTTAAACTCCATTTTGATTTTAGATACTGAACAGTCTCTAGCTGCGGTGATTGTGTTAGTAAGATTATTTACTTCAGCTTCTATCAACTCCGTGGAATTTATTGTTTTGTTTACTAATGAAATATTGTTGTTAAGGTATGATCGAAATTTTTGCCAATCTGCCGTTTTATAGTCAAAATTTACATAGGACTGTCGTACCAAAAAACCATTTATCGTTACTAGTACTGGTAAGTGGTTAGATGAAAGAGCAGTAATAGCATTCACACTCTTTATTTCCGGCACATTAGATGCTATCACAAGATCCGGCGTAGAAGACTTATGATCTATATGATAGTGGATGAGAGTGGCGTCAGATGGAGCATGTATGCTATAGTTATTATCTAACATGTGTTGAAACAGAGTATCACCGCGCGAATTTATGGTACCGGATGTACACCAGTGCGGGTGGCGAGCGTTAAGATCACCTAAGAGTAGCACATGCTTGTTAGTTTTCAATAAAAGATCCAAGTCCTGCTCTAAAAGACCAAGGTTTGGCGATTGATATACTGAAAATATGTTGATTTTTTTAGAAGACACTGTAATTTCGATACCTATTGCCTCTAGATGTTTTAAAATAGGAGTGGTTATCTGTGAGTGGGGGATATTGTCTTTAACTACAATTGCCACACCCTGGCCACGATTATCGTGTCGTTTGTCCTGACGATAACTTTTGTATCCCGGAACATGAAGGGGTACTAGCTTCCCAATTTTGGTTTCAGAAATTGCGATTATATCTGACCCTAAGTCGCAGACCGCGAGATCTATGAGTTTTGGTAGTTTTTCGCGAATGCCATCCGCATTCCAATATAATATTCGTAACTCATTAACGTTGTTATACATATTGACCTAGGTGCGTTAATATAAGGACGACTTTGTCCATCATTGTTGTGCATGTAAGGAACTGGTTTTTGATAGTTTTCAGAGCGTTTAAAATTTGTAACATTTCAGTAGTTGCAGTGTCTATAACATCAGCATCATCCGTCGTAGTTGCAGCTCTTGGTACATCTGTAGGTGTCAAAACATTAGCCCAGGAGCGTTCACTCTGCTGAGGACGAGATGCAGCTTTTGTAATAACTGGTTTTGTTTCAGCAGGTTTAGTGACTTCTTTTACATTCTGTCGTTGCAGTGGTTTATTCTGTAAGCGTTGCAGATATTCGATCCTAGCAGGGCACTGGCGATAGTTAGCTGGATGGTCCTGCTTGCAGTTGCAGCACTTCGCTGGGCTGGATTTGTCTTTTTTGGGACAGTCTTTTGTAGCATGACCACCTATACACTTTACGCAGCGCTCGGAGAGATTGCAATTTTTCGACGCGTGACCAAAGCGCTGACATCTGTAGCATTGAGTACCAAAGCTATTGTTAGGCTTGTACCGCTCGATTTTTATCAGGCAATTGCAAAGATGTTTGATTTGTTTAAATTTAACAATGTCAGATCCCGCTGGAAGCTGCACCAATATAGGCAAACACGCAGATTTGCTAGGTCCAAAACTGCTTTTCAGTTTAGTCAGTGTCACATCCTCGAAACCAAGGGATGACAACTCATCACCAATTGTGTCGATTGAATCAGTAGGGACACCACGAATGACTACCTTGTATTTTCTTTCTTCTTTTCGAGAGAAAGTATGGCACTGGACTTTTTTAGCACGAAGACCATCAAAAAGTAACTTGTGACTCTCGTTCGAGTAGCAGTATATAACTACTTTACCAGATGGCTTGTATTCCAGGTGAAATTCTTTCGTGAAACGAGTCACTAGTTCTACGATGGTTTTATGGGACCATTCATCTCCCGGTTCTAATATGATCTTAGGCATTCGGCTTGGCTTGTTGCGCTTAGATTTTACAGGGATTTGGGTAGTCTCACCTTGGCTGAAGTCAGAGTCTTCGGGCAGGCCTCCAAATCGATTGGATGTTTTTATGGTAGCTGAAGGAGGAGGTGTCTTCTTTGAGTTAGTAATAACTCGCTTGGGTTTCCTCCAGATTGCATCCTCCGCTGGTCTCTTGTTTGATAGGCTCTCCGTTGACGATGTTAACGGTGATTTCAAATACCTTTCCATGATGGGGAGAAGTGATGCGTATCGTTAAGTTATTTTTTTTTTTATCGACTGATAGGCATCACTACCGTGCGGTCGTGACTACCGGTTTACTCGCGATGAACACGGACGAATGTGCTATGCGCGTGTGCGCAGCGCGCGAGCCGGCGAACGAATGATGAGCCGGCGAACGAATGATTGAACGTACTAATAACCTCACCAAATATCGTTATGTTGGTGAAAAGTTTTAGAAAAATCGACAGTCCCTTTACACTCGTGATTTGTAACGACAAAAATAATGATCAATGTATAATACAATGTTCTTATGTCGGCAGGCTACACGCTGGGCATTCCTGACACGGTGATGGGTCTGACATTCGTGGCGGCCGGGGTCAGCGTGCCCGACGCGCTCTCCTCGCTCGCCGTCATCAAGGAAGGGTAATAATCTTGTAGACAGTATCCGTGCAGTGGGCAGGCTACACGGTGATGGGTCTGACGTTCGTGGCGGCCGGGGTCAGCGTGCCCGACGCGCTCTCCTCGCTCGCCGTCATCAAGGAAGGGTAATAATCTTGTAGACAGTATCCGTGCAGTGGGCAGGCTACACGGTGATGGGTCTGACGTTCGTGGCGGCCGGGGTCAGCGTGCCCGACGCGCTCTCCTCGCTCGCCGTCATCAAGGAAGGGTAATAATCTTGTAGACAGTATCCGTGCAGTGGGCAGGCTACACGGTGATGGGTCTGACGTTCGTGGCGGCCGGGGTCAGCGTGCCCGACGCGCTCTCCTCGCTCGCCGTCATCAAGGAAGGGTAATAATCTTGTAGACAGTATCCGTGCAGTGGGCAGGCTACACGGTGATGGGTCTGACGTTCGTGGCGGCCGGGGTCAGCGTGCCCGACGCGCTCTCCTCGCTCGCCGTCATCAAGGAAGGGTAATAATCTTGTAGACAGTATCCGTGCAGTGGGCAGGCTACACGGTGATGGGTCTGACGTTCGTGGCGGCCGGGGTCAGCGTGTCCGACGCGCTCTCCTCGCTCGCCGTCATCAAGGAAGGGCTATTAGAACCCCTACGACCCTTAGGGTTGCTTTTGTATCCCAAAACCACGCCCACGCTGTATTCACTACAGTCTGTTGAGCCTATACAATAATTGAGTTGCTTTACAAAATGGAACAACCGCAAAATCGCCAAAAAAGTCAGCTATTCCAAACAAAAAGCTCATAGACTCTTGACAAAACGTATAAAGCAGCTTCTCGAAAGCAATCAACATTAGCCAGTAGTCTTACCCTATATTTTTATTTATTGCAGTTATGGTGACATGGCGGTGTCGAACGCAGTGGGATCGAACGTGTTCGACATCCTGGTGTGCCTCGGGCTGCCGTGGTTCATCCAGACCGCCATCATCGAGCCCGGCAGCCACGTCAATGTCATCAGCAAAGGTACGTACGTACTTACAGAAAAAAAATCATCCATCAGCCATAGACTGGATATAGGCCTCCCTTATAAATCGCGTTGGATAGAACTTGCATCCAAGCCGATCTTGCTGTCCTGATGTGGACATCTGTCCCCCTCATGTGTGGACGTCCTCCGCTGCACTTGCTGGTACGTGGTCTCCACCGATAAGTTTTGAAACCCGAGGGGTTTCATCATTTTTCCGTAATTCTTCCATGTGCCCACACAAAACAATTGGACGATTTAAAAGTTCTATACTCTACAACTGCCCCCCGACCGCCTAAGCAATAGCAAGCGTAATAGCAATCGTTTATGACTTCATTTTAGTCATTTGGCACCGCCTATATGACGTTAGCCATCAAAGTTGTTCATTCAACGATTGCTTTCGCAATCCGCGCAAAGCAATTGATGGCTAACGTCACATAGGCGGTGCCAAACGACTAAAATGAAGTCATAAACGATAATTGCTATTACAATTGCTATTGCTTAGGCGGTCGGGGGGCTGGGCATCAACAATTAGCTTTCCCTTACTAATCTCACGTGTAATTTCTAAAACAACATTCGAGTTTAGTTTATAAGAGAGATTCCTTCTCTTTTATATTTAAAAGTAGTATTTTCCAACGACTGCCACTCCGCCAGGGATGTTCACAGAGCGTCACAGCGGCACGAAAAATGTTGATCCTTACAGGATTAGTTCATTAATAATGATTCCACTGGTATACCGAGCGCCATTCAAATCGGCAGATGAGATGTTAGCCGCAGATGACCCTTCGCCGTGATTGGCTAATTATTGCGCATGTGTGCACAATTCCGACGTCGCGTGTCGTAGTGCGTAGGGAGCGCGCGGGAGGCATGAGGTTGGCGGGCGGGTGTGCCCCGATGTCTCATTGCTCTGGCTCCCGCGAATGCCTATATTTCGGCTTTTGCGCAGCGCTCTGCGCATAACTTCCCATCCGTCCGTCGATTTGTGTGGCGCTCAGTATACAAATGTATCTAGTTAGTTAGTGATTAATTTGACCGATTTGATCATCTATCTCGCAAAATGTCTTAGTATTTAGATACCAAACATTCTTGCCAAAATATTATCGAAATCGCTTGAAAAATAGCGCGACGGTAAAAAGCCTTCGAAAGCGAAGCTTTTTTCGAAGCCTTCTTCAGTCTTCGCTTTAGCACGGTTATTTTGCTTTCGTCTGTCTGGGTGTTGGTTTTCTTATACAGGTCCCATTTTTCTATAAATAAAAATGGTTTGTGTGTCCAGGTCTGGTGTACTCGACGCTGTCGCTGTTCTCCACCGTGATATTCCTGGTGGTCGCGACGCACGCCAACGGCTGGAAGCTCGACCGCAAGTACGGCGCCGTGCTCATGGTCTGGTACATTCTCTTCATCACGCTCGCCAGTCTCTACGAGTTGAATGTCTTCGGCGAGTTTAATCATCCTGATTGCATCTCTATTTATTAAGTATTTTAGCCTTCAAATTAATTATGGTTCCAATGGAAAACCGTTTTTTTTTTAATTTGAAATGATGGAAGTACAACTGCAAGCATGGTGTAGTACTGATGGTCTGGTAAATTATTTTCATTAAGGCTCCATCAAACACAGGCGGTACGAGCGGTAGAGCGGTACGAGCGGTACGAGCGGTAAAGGGCGGTACGGCAATACCGCGGCCGGACCTGTGTGAGCCCTTCTTATATAACCAGTACAATACAGATGCCCGCCCGTCTGCTATACCGCTCGTACCGCCTGTGTGTAAAGGAGCCTTTACGCTCGCCAGTCTCTAGGAACTCGACGTGTTTGGCGAGTTCAACCAGCCATAATGCATCTCTGTTTACTAAATATTTTAGCCGTTAAACTCTCAAATTAGATAGTTGTGGCTATTTAAATGGCAACACTGCAAGACGGTTAATTTCAAATATTTCAAATTCGTTTTTTAGGTAATTTTTACTTCGTTTTTAATAATCGAAACTGGACAGTAAGTACGGCGCAGTACTCATGGTCTGATACGTTCTCTTCTTCTCACTTGACTATAAAAAGATTATAACGGTTCATTTATTTTCAAACGTAATAACTATCTACTATTAGAATTACTAGATGCATCAATTTTATTTTTATTTCATGAGAGGTTTTTGGCCAAGAGAAGGCAATTAAAATTCTATATAGGTACATAAGTTATAGCGCGTGTATGTCAACGTGGCCGAGTAAGTCAAAATACTCGCTCGAGTTGTCCATCTTCCGACTTCTTCTGTATGTGTTACGAAAAAGCTGTGCTTATGAGCCTAAAACATTGCGAAATTGATATTTGTCCACACTTTTACATTCTTAAATGTTCAAGTAAAAGCGATATTTTAACCCAGTTGTTACGGATATCCCTTTTTTCGGAGGATCGTTCTGATTTTTTGTATTCGGTCTAATTATAGGCTTACTATAAGAGGAAAAATAAATAAAAAATTGTAGGTATTACGGAAAAGCTGGAAAATGGTGTTTGATATACGGAACGCTAGTAATATGTACTGCTATAAAGCAGATGTACCGTAAACATTAAAAATATATATTTTAGCTGTTTAGGTAGGTAATAAAATACAAATTACTGTATAATTAAAAAAAATTTTTTTAGGAACACCAATTACTTAGGTAGTTAAGTATTAAAAACCTGAAAATAATTTACTCAGCTTGTGTGTGATAGGTTTCCAAGCAAACTTTTCGGTGTAACGAGGCATTATATTTTACAAAAAATATATATCATTTTTATTGCACACAGTACTTTGCAACTGTTCCGTTCTATACTTGATTAGCAATGGGATATCCGGGAAAAGTACCATTTCTTGCCACGAATGGAAGTATGATATAAGCCAATGTTTTGGTCAGATCTATTTACGCCTCTCATGTAGGTAAGACTAGTAAAAACTAGAAAACTTTCCCAACAGCAAAATAGATACATCCAAATTGATCAACCTCGGAGTATGACAACCTCGGATTCCGAAGAAGCATTGCTACATCTTCATTAGAATTTTACGGTACAGGTAGGTACAGCTTGAAAGCCAGGCAGGCCAGGAGGACATCAAAAATTTTTCAAGGAACTTTACGCTATGATGGTTAAAATGAAGTACAGAACGGAACAGTTGCGATGTTATGTGTGCCATAAAAATGCTGTTTTTTTGTGTAAAATGTAAAGTCTCTTTACACCCCAAAGTTTGTTTCGAAACCTATCACACACATGCTGAGTAAATTATTTTGAGGCACTTACTACATACCTACTTACGTAAAGTGGTGTTCCTAAAAAAATAAAATAAATATTTTATTTATTTAAAGAGTAATTTTTATTTTGTTACCTGTTTAAACTTCTAAAATATATTGTTTTAAATATTCACGGTACAACTGCTATATAGCAGTACATATTACTATCGTTTGATATACGGAACATCAACTTTATAGACAAATAAGTGACATAAATTGTTAGAGAATCAATAAACATATAAACTTATATTAAAGATAATACTATAAATATTAATATATTTACAACAATTACCCAATATAAATACAATTAATATTATCAAATTACCTCGAAACACTCATGACAAATAAACACGAATTATCAACACTTATAAATTTTACACGTGCAACTCAAACTAGAACAAACCACGTCTATTCGACAAAGGGATCATCCAGCTATCACAAACAATAAACAAAGACATTTGAAACTATCCACGTTTTGTTTAATATTTTTTATTGTTCATTGATCCGTATATCAAACGCTAGTAACAAGTGGGTTAAGCCGGCCTATGTTTTATTAAAGTACTATAAATAAATTATGTAGTTATTTGACAGTATTACTAGCTAAGTTTTCTACTATCGCTGTTGTCTTATGAATTATAAATGCATCGATGTTAGTGTCACTTCTATTTATCTTTTATAAAAGAAATGTATAAGTGTTATATATTTAAAAATAAAAACATTATTTTGGGCACAATGAATATGTTAAACGGCTTAGCCGTCTACGATGGTACATTAGTAAATCTACTTAGTATGTTCATTATTGTGCTCAAAATAACATTATTGTTCACACATAAGATAACGTTACGAAATTAACTGACATTGTAACCTTTACCAATGAAGCAATTGAGAACCAACACAACATGGAATAAATACCTTTGCGATGCGTTGGTTCTTATTAGTGCTACTCGCGCTGTTAGTTCATTCCGGACCGCGCCCATAGATTTCACATTCCGAGATAGTACAGCTAGTTTAGTAGATACTTAAGTATAATAAGCGATTCAACAAAAGCATGCTTTACTGATTGATGTGTGGGATATAATTATGAGCAAATTAAACGTTTGGTGTGATATATGATGTAAATAGCTTTTGTGAATTTTCGACAGCTTGCGCACAATACCATTCCATCTTTATTCAATTTTAATATTAGGTACATAAAATAACATACAGCGAAAAATAACTAAAATAAAAATCACATGACAAATCGCTCGCAGGGCTTTTTTTAATTACGGGCTGTATGTAGCTCTACTATTCATGTTTTGTACTCACTGCCCCTGTGATATAAGTACTTGAGACGGCACTGTATTTTAATTAGCACACGAGCTACTTTTGCAAATTTACTGTAACTTAATTTTTAATGGTAATGAAATTAGAAAATTATTAACCTACTTAGAAAGTACACAATACTTAATAGTTTATTTTAATATTATTAATACAATAATACTTATTAGTTTACTTTAGAAAGCATACTGACATAGATATTAAACGACCTGAAAGGTGTTTTACCATACCTATTTTTATTTTTTAACGAAAACATCGATAATGTGACGAATTATAAATAGCATAATTTCCAAGAATAAGTGCGTCTGATTTGTAGAGTATGGTAGAGTATATCAAAGCTGGTCACAAGTGAGCGGGTCTCCGAAGCCATAAACGCCCAGGCACCGACCCAGACTTGAAAAAGGCTATGGGCACACTAAAAGCTGGGAGTTGCCCATATTGTTATTTTTAAGCTTTCGCGATTTGAGCACATTATCGTACTAGTCTGCCCGTGACCACGACCAATGCAACTTGGTCGAAACGTCGGGAGAAAAAGAGGTAGTTAATTAGTTAATATCTCAAGTTTTATTGCGCGATAAGTCCCGTATAATGATAGTAGGATAAGATGCCCTTATTGCCCTTAAAGGTGGATCTGCACCAACAAATGCCTAATGCTAGAAGAAAATAAATGACTCTGACGACTACTTTGTATACCTATTAATTATTGTATTATGTAACATTGTATGAAAAATGTCGGTGGTGCATAATGGTGGCGTTTTTGGCTACGTTTTTCGCTCGTTCGCGATGGCGAGTACGGTTTATATGTAGCTTTACCGCAGAAATGAACAAGAGTCAGTCATCTTCCTTAGGATGTTTTCCAGTTAACGCAACTCAGATACCTCAATCCGTTGTGGATGATTCACATTTCCCCGGCCAGGGGTTCCAAATTTCATAATATTTTACTATCAACTGCAACGCTTAGATGTTACCTAACGTCACTAAGCGAAAGCAAAAACCAATATAGAGTTTCACTGCAGCTAAATCTTTTTACAGACTTTGATCTGAAATACCTGACAGTACCTACTCAGATATCAGCAATTTAATGTAAATAACTGACAGTCATGTTTTTTCATTTTCTTCCAATCCTTATGGCCTAGTATGGTCGTTGAATCGGACTTCAGGTCGGCATAATGTGAATCAGGCTTTATTGTTCTTCCTGTAATTTTTATTATGTATTCATAATATACCCTAAATTCTGTGATCTAATTAATCAATTGATATTATAACCTAGTAAATCAACTGGCTAATACGCGTCTGACAAAAAATGCGAATATTTAATATTATAATAAATATATAGAGAAATTGTGTGTGTCCTGTCAGATGTAAATAAACTTTAGTACCTAATATACTTCTTATCTTAATAAAATCAATTTTAGAATTAGTACTTGCTAGGCAAAATGCTTACGTTACTTTTATTTAGTCAAATAAATATAATATTAAAAGACAAAGTCATAATTTTAGAGTAGAAGTTATATGGTGTTCTATATATAGAAGATATCTATCGTACCTTTTTATTTTTAGATGAAATGTAGATTTTTAAAGCTTATATCCTTATATTGTTATAGAACTTTAACCTTGTAAATCAAGAGAGCCTTAACAACGCTCAATATTGCGGTTGCTATTTGATGTGTATTATAAATCACTATACTCTTAGACTTTTTTATCTGTAGATACATATTTATCACAGCCTGTTATCTATCTTTATATCCTGTAACTTTTTACCGCCTAAGTATCTGATTTAAGTACCTAACCTTTACTTAAAAAGTTTAAAAACAGACCATTCCAACACATTAAAGTCAATTCGAAAGACCGATTTACATTTTCATAATGTTCCTGATGTAGAATTAATCGTCAATTAAAATCGTTTGAATGTTAGATGTCTAAAGTAATAATGTTAGACAATAATGACTGTATCTATAGCCAAGCAAGGCGCCATCTGTCGGCGCACTCCCATACCGCCGAGCACAATGCACCTTAGGTATAATATAATAAATGCTTTGCCCCCTTATCCCATCTTAATACGACCCTGTACAGTATTACTTACAATGACACTAGTCTGTAAATTGTACATCAATTAATATTGTCAATTTAATGTTATAATAAAACATAAAATTAAACTAAGTAGCAAAATATAACCGTGACCTCGAGTCTTAATAAAATGCATTACTTACCTACCTACCTACTTAAATAACGTTGACAAACTATTTAAAAATGTATAAGTCTAAAAAATGTTGAGCTAATACTGTAGGCATTTTACTGCTAAATTAAATAATAATTTCCGCCTTTCCTAGTGGGTCGGTGGAGATATTAAGAATGAATATCAATAGAAAATGCAGCTTGACCCTATACGTAGTATTATTATATCTTCTTTGCCTATACGCTTGCTGAGTAGACGCTAATACCTACCTACCTAAAATTTTTATAATGACACATCGCAATATAGCACACATAGTTAACTATGCTGAAACTTGTACCAGTTTTTTGATATTTGTAGCTGACCCCATAATCAGCACACAAGCTACTAGAAGCTTATAATGTTTCAGTGAAAATTCAAGTATGTATGCCGAAAATTTACGAATTTTCGCACATTCTGTTACTTCACATCTACCTACTTTATCATATTGCCTTTATAAAATACTCAATAATTGTATATGTTTTTCAACACACTTGCTCATGAAGTGACTGTAATTTCACCGCAATTAGGCACATAATACACCTGTATCAAACTGTGACTTTTTATTACTGTTATTCAGAAGTGAGTTATAGATTTTTTATTTCATTGGTTGAGTTGCTTTGTTCTTAAAAAAAGCTTCTATACAAAACAGATCGTGTTCAATAGTAGGTACTAATTAAAAGCTATGTGGTACTAGATAATAAATTAATGTACCTACCTATGAAACCTCATTATTTTAGTTTAAAGCCGATTGCCATTGCGCGCGCATATGAAAACTGTTTAATTTTTCCCGAGAGTTTTGGCAAGAACGCGGAAAAATCATGTGGCCTCATTGTATTATTTTGTTAAGCTTGTATTTTTCTCAGTGATAATTAGTGATAAATGGTGATATTTCGTTGATTTTGAGCTGATTTACGTGCATGAATATAGACAAGTGGTATAATGTGACGCATCATGTTGTTCCATGTTGTTACCCGCCTCTAGTAGTCTCCACTGTTTTACTGAGGTATGACTTGGACTATGTTTGGACTTGACTGCGACTTTATTGTACTATGACGTGACTACGACAGTGAGTATTTTGATAAAATATCAAAAAATATTAATTTAAACTTAATACTTGTCACTGGCAAATGCTCAATAATGCGACGCCAAAACATAAAAGAAGATTTTTTCCCGTCATTTCGAACATTTTTCGCTTTTTTCACAACCGGTTTTCACAGTTGAAATTATTTTTTAGTGTTATTTTTTTCACAAGTGTGTTGAAAAACATCGTATGCTACACATGTGTATTGATGATTACCGTCCTCGGCTCTCTTAAGACCCTCGCCTACGGCTTGGGTCTCAATGGCGCCTCGGCGGTAATCACCAACATTACACACTTGTAGGTACCATAATGTATATGTACTATTATTTTTCTATTTATTTATGTAGGTACGTAGCGACTTGTTGTCACGAATGATAAAAATGAATGTAACATGGAACCAAAAACTTATTTTGACCAATTCTTACCCACACTTGTAAATAAAATTATCAATAACATTATAGCTTAACTAATTTAGCTAGTAAAGCATAATTTGTTGTAAAATATCACTTCTTAGAAGACATGGATCTCTATAGATATCAATTTATTATTTTGTAGCTATATAGTTACCTAATTACGTTGTATAAAAATGTTCTATGTTATTTTGCGTTAGGAGACATTTAAATTCAAGTTTAACTAGGAATAAGCACGCTCTTGAACACTTAAAAGCGAGATAATATGCAACGCAGGAAGCACTCGAAAAAGCCAATAATTTGTTAGTCTGCGCAAACGATTTTTTTTTACTGATTGTACGCGTCTGAAAATTATCCAATAGACCTGTTTTCGTTAAAAAATCTAAAGAACACCAAAAAATGTATTGCTAATAAACGTAACATATTTTTTTTATTGATGTAAAGACATAATTACATCTCAGCACAAATATTATGTAGAAGCGAAAAAAAAATTATCTAAGTTTAGCACATTTATGTACGCGTGCGGTGCAAGTTACGAGTAGAGTAAGAATTCAAGTATTATAAAAGTATCGTTTGCGCAGGCTATTAACGCCACAGAAAGTGTCTAGCAGTCATCCCTTTGAAACGAATGCTACATAACAAAGTTGTCTTCTATTTACATTCCATTTTACGTATTTCGCGGCGGGCAGTCTTTTTGCACATTTTATACCCTGCGTATGTACTTACCTATAGTGTTATGTACTTATTTATAAACCAACGTATCCCATGTTGCGACTTAGAGCTAGGTGTTCACTTGGCCCGCGGCCGGTATTGTGAATTATTGTTAATTACTGTACTAAGTTATATGACAAATGTTGAATAAAGTATATGAAAATGTAATTCTGAATTTTATTTATGTCATACATGGTTGTCCAGAAATAGTGTACTCAGCCTAAAGGAGATGATTAAGACCATCTTTACGAACAACTTCTACAATGGGGCCAACTCAAAATTCGAGAAAAAAGCTGCTTCGTATGCACTGCATTTTGTCGATTCCGAGCTACAATTTTGTATGGATCAGTAGATTTTTTTTCTCATGTTTTGAGTTGGCCCCATAGTAAAGGTTGTTCGTAATGATGGTCTTGATCCTTGATAATGATGATGCCTTTCGCTTAGTACACGGTAAGCAGATAACCTTATATTTTAAGTATGGGTTTAGGCGCGCTGAAAGCTGAACAGAAGGGTGTTTCCTCGTGGTCATACTAGTTTGTCATACCAGTATGACCACGAGGATATACATGTTCTCGTGGTCATACTCATAAGGTTATGACATTTACCCCAATCCTTAACCCCGCTTACTCATATAGCTTCTGCGCAGTGATTTGCCTAGTGTTCCGAGACGCGATAGATAGGTAACATCTCGATGCCGGTAAAGGCCTAATCACACTTAATGGTGTCTTATTAAAAAAATTACCAGTATGTACATAGTCCAATTCCAGTAATTCCACCGTGTAGGTACAAGTCGTGGTGGTATCAATGACACCCGCTTTACAATCGTGAGATCGGGGGTTCAAATAGGTACCGGTAGGACTCATAACTGGTCACTGCAAATTAAATAGTTACTTGTATGAACTTGGAGCCACTGACAGCCCACTTTGTCGTGGCTGTTTGCAGGAAAACGAAACTGTAGAGCATGTTCTGTGGCACTGCAAAGCCACGGAAAACACTAGAATAGGTAGCTAGCGGATTGCATGATGCTTCTGCATTATCATCAGCCTTGTCATCCACATCGCCATCATCTCATTCACCATCTAAGCTACTGGAGCAGTTATGCTAGCGGCCCAGAACCACGCTCCGTTATTTTAAGGAGCTGGGTTGACTCGGGTAGACGCTGGAGGGGGAAATGCACAAAATTCCCCAAGCGGGACGTCAGTGCAGGACTTATCGCCCCCACTTCGAATTAGAATAGTCCATTTCCAGTAATTCCACCGTGTACAAGTCGTGGTGGTATCAATGGCACACGCTTTACAATCGTGAGATCGGGGGTTCAAATACCGTACGAAATAAATGTACGATGGTAGAAGAAATTCGATGGCGTATGTGAATCCACCAACCCGCACTGGGCCAACGTGGTGTGTCGCTAACGCGAAAGTAAAGTCAGGCGCACACGTAAGTATTACAATAATGCTATGTCAGCTATTGCCAGAGCGAAGGACGTACTATCGTCGCTGAGGTGAGATCGAAGGTGCGTCACTCCCGAATAAGACACCGTGTCGCGTGCGCTAGAACGCAGAGACGATCGGTAACTGTGAAATGTGTAGTGCCCTGTAGTGGTAATGTACTAAATCCAGGAAGGTCGCTGTGACACTATCCAGGAATCCGGTGAGAGCTTTCCAATATATTGCATGAATGATAGTATGGATGTCTGATAATATCCAGTACAATAGAAATAATATATTTCAACTTCACTTCATTAATGTTCATAAATTCAGAATGTCAGTTTATTCAGTTTTATACTCATTTACATATTGTCGGGCTTGGGAAAGGCTGTGAGGGGCGGAGGTCTTTTGGGGGGAAACCCCCCAACAACCCTAAAAATGGGGGTACAAATTTTTTATACAGTAAAATATGAGACATATCATCAGATTATCATATACCATTAGTATATCATGGAGTACCTTGTGAAGGTGCTCCACGACATGGTGGATACGGGCTAATCACCCATACTAGGTAGGCCTACGTCCTGCAGTGGACTATTAAAAAGACTGGTACAGTACATAGTTTAATTTAATTTTAACTTCTGGGCTCCTCGCACAGCTGACGAACGAATTTGCTACTGGGCAACGATTCGCGGGTGTTTCCTCGTGGTCATACTAGTTTGTCATATCAGTATGACGCTTCGTGTGCACAGCACAGATGTGTTCCTCGTGAACCACAACTAGTTAACGCGTCCAAAATACGTATTAACTGTTCGATTCACAGAACACTCAGTGTTTGAATCAATTGGAATGTAATCCCAGTCTCCTTTAGCTTGTTCTATCGTATTTATAATTTTAATATTATCGACAAAATGAATCGATATTTTTGTTATAGTTAGTTCCAACATTAACGCAGTGGGTGCACGGGTAAATATTAATTACCCCTCCACCAGTGGGTAGCGGAGCCGTACGCCAAGCTTTTACCTTCTCTAAAAAATCTACAACTAGAGAAAAGAAACTAAATCTTCCATTTATTATTATCGTTTATTAATTTTATAATTAAAGTGCAGTACATTCAATTAACACATTCAATTGGTGACAAAATATCCTCTGATTGTACAATATTGTAAACTGACTGAGATCTATAATATCTACAAGGGACCTATGACGTCACTTCGTCACAGCAAGAGACAATGTTCTTCCAGTATAAATAATAATATTGCTCTCTAACGTTTCTGATCTTATCAGCACGTCTTAAAGTTATTTTGTCACCATCTGATACACTCTTTCGTTCAGTTCACTCTTCAACACAATATGCCTTCAATTCTCGTTTTTATTTTTTTTATATTTCTTACAATAAAACTACGTCTTGTGACACTATTTTTTTATGGAAGCATTATCTTCTCTCCCGTTTCAAAAGTCTTGTTTATTCTATTATCGAGGCATAAGAGTATATGCCCTCTACGAGAAATTTTCACACACCGTCGTACATTTTGGTACGAGACGCGTGATTTTGTGAATCTTTCGGTCTGTACAAGTAACTACAATCAGTGGTCTGGTCATATTGTCAGATTAATGTATTTTACACTATTATTTACAATTCTGAGTGACGTGAGAACATGTGGCTCTTCTATAAGCATTACACTGTATTCAATTATAACAAAAAATGTTAATATGGAAAATAGTCGGTGTAACTCAGATCTGAACCGGTTCAACAGATCAGATAACACCAGTATGACTCAACAGCTCGCGGTTCAACTCAAGATCAGGCAGCTCAATCGTGCCTTGCGCAGATCTGTTGAGTTACAGTTCTACAAGTATAAGTTGGCGGTGGCGATTTGAGGAACTAAAACGGCCATCTCGAAAATTCACTTTGACACCTCCGAGTTCATAGTAAACATCGTTGCGAATATTTTGTTAACTACTGTGCTATCATCATGCCTAAAGTGATAAAAAGTGGTACAAGAGAAGCAGTTATAAAAGTACACTGACATTGAACACAGTGGCGCACAGCCGCGCCAAGTTATACTTGCCGGACTGTACCCATGGCTAATGGAACAAACACTACTGAAATAACACTGTCGAAAATGTTCTTCACCATTTGAAATGTTTACTTGGTGTTATCGTACGACGTCCTTTTCACAGTACCTACGTTACTTTATGCAAGTACGTAAGCGTAGCACAAAATTTTACATAAATTATAGCAAAATGTACGATGGTACTTAGATTGATAATTTCAAATTAACCAATCGTGTATTTAGCTATCGTTAATAGGCATAGTCAATACGTATAAAAAATTGTTTTTGCATAGAACTCCATTCTAATTCAATCTTTACTATGCATATTCAATACAACTCGGAAGTTTTTATACCACTACAAATTATCTGGCAGTAGAACCACAAGGGAAAACATTACTTTTTAGGCAGCAATCATGTTGAAGTGGAAGGTCAGTCAGTTGATTGTGTCCTCGACAGTTCCTCAATAACACATTTACAGAAACCAGACTTAGTGAAACCGGGGGGCTGTATGTAGGTATGTCATATAAAAATATCACCTGTCAAGTATGGGGGCTGTTCTAGTGTCACAAGTACGTTGAACGAAACAAATCAATAGCGTGTCCTTAAAAAAATAACAGTTAAAATGAACACCATCTCATATTTACAATTTAACCTCGTTTGTCTAAAATAAAAGATACCGTACGTGCCGACTGCCTGCGCGGCGCGCGCGGTCGACTCATTTTCTATGTACAATTTATATGTGATTTTTCCAAATTAAAAAAAAAATAGCAAAATAATATAAAATTCTTAACTAGCCGTCGGTCGCGACGCGCCGTACAGATAATGGGAAACAATTTATTATCTATCATATTTTTTTATAATTTTTCAACTTTTTTTTTCATACAGAAACCTAGTTACATTAGTAAATCAGTAATTTTTAATGAACATTTTAGCCAATATTGGCATCCATTTTGTTTGTACGCTTTTTACAAACTTAACTAATTTGACACTAAAATCATATGCATCTCTTTTCATTGCAACATATAAGAAAAGAACGGCATCTTTTTAGAACTCTAAAAGATTTATGGTTTCAGATATTCGCGGACATAAACATAGTGCACATTCAGATATCTTCATTTCGTCTTCAACCTCCATAAAAATTATAATATATATGTATTCTGTCTACCGAAAATGTTATTAACAAGAATTTGAATGTAAGTTAAGTTTCAAAAAGTGGTGAAACAAAATGGATGCCTTTCGAGTCGCGTCGGGTCGACCGCCGCTTGTACGTACAAGTACCCTTAGTATAAGATTATGACGATCCGAAAACTATAGTAGTTTTATATAGATAATAAAGAAATAAGCTATATTAGCACAGAGTAACTCTGTGTATAGCTAGTGTAGCTCGATACATTTTTGTAAAGCGGTCCCAGCGGAAACAAAAGTACAAAAACGTATAGAGATACACGAAAACAATAATAGTTTTCGTTATAAAACTCATACTAGGGCTCCAGAAGCGAACCGAGGCGCGACCGCTAGCATTAATACACTAGCTATTTTATTGAGAAAAACTAACATCGAAAAACTAAGTAAATATCGAGTGAATTAACTAAGAACATAAACGAGCCTCTGGTGCTATGTTGTAATCAATTTCTTGATAAATCTAAAATCATTGCACATTCCTCATACCACACTGAAGATTTTTTTTTCACGAAAAGCCTGTGCTTGACCATGAACTCGCCTGATGTTAGGCGAACTTGTGAATGAAGATGAAACACGCAGACTTAGAATATTTTTCACTCTTAATTTTTAAAAGCTTCAAATTATATCTCTCAGGAAACTCTGCTGGCCATACGGATCAAAATTCTTTATTGACATATTGGATAAGAAAGCTTGAGTAATGTTCAATGATTTGTGATTTAGAAAAATTACAACAGATTTTACACCAGTGGGTACGACAGAGACCTCGCGTCGCCTTTAGATAGTTAAATACACGATGCTTTAATTACTCGTAAGGTTTCATTTTTGGCTCCAAAGTAACAAGCGAAATATTAATGACAAAAAGGTCACAGTCTTCATAACCGACATAATTAGTAGAGGTTCGTTACGGGTCCAATGCGCTATAACTATACGTCCCAATAGTTTTGTATGCTCATTTACTTTTATCATTGTCAAATTTAGTGATAGTTTATATTGCATCGCAATGAAGCAAAGGAAAATGGAGTATTTTATCTTAATCAGCTCAAAATTGACACCAGGGCTAGCTCGGCCTATTCGAACTTACTTATCTCATAGTACGTTTCAAACGCAAAATTCTAGAGATACAGTCAAGGCAGTAGTTCGAACAAGAGCGAGCAAACAATCATCGTGTATTTAACTATCCACATCATTTATTCTACTCCACGACCGAATCGGCCGCAGTGTTAAAGATTGTTACATATTTAGCAAAATGCATACCGATTCACGAACCAAATACGTCGGCGCGCGCGCTGTTAGCGTTTTATCACGCACGCTACAGCCGCTGCGCCATACAAAACAATATACAATACGAAATGTATTTAAAAGGGTCTAAATGAGAATAATGTCGATTAGGATGCGCCGCGCGACGCTGACAGTCCAAATTGAAATAAGCTATCGTTTTACTTTGCACAAGATACGGTACGGTGTCCAGGCAGAACTTTAAACATTGAATATATCAAATTTCAGGGTGTAAATATTCGAAAAATTTCATTCAAAAACAAATTTGAACTTCCGCAAAGTAACCCGATTCAATCAACGATTAGTTTTAGAAAAGTACTTACGGGACTTTCACAGCGTCTTCTTACTATCAAGTTCTCGATATTTCCGAGTTACTTGCAGCGGAGGTAAACTGGTTCTAATAAATAAAAAGTAACCAAAGGAATATCGATCATTTTCAGGGAAAATACAATTTTCGCGCACTTAATCTCTCGTCACACAGAGACGGGAAGTGCGGGAAAGCGATCGCGATCCAAGACGGGAATTTTTTGTAATATTCGAATTTGTATGCAACCTGACACATAACAAGCGAGCGCGATCGGCCGCCATCGCCTTGCACTGGATCGCTATCGGATCGCTTCCTCGCGGCTCCCGCCTCTGTGTGACCCGAGTTTTAATATCAAGTTTAGTACAAAACATCGATACCACATGATTGTTTGTCGCTTCTCTCAAAACCTTATTTCTTGAACCGTAACTTCACGCGGCACAACTTATTTACAGCAGACGTCGCAAACAAGCCGTTTTAACTACTTTTTTCATTTCACGCCGCCAGAACGAGACAACTTTATACATTTTAATTTTGTCTCCGCTGTCGTGAATATAAAAATGAGTGAAAATATCGGCTTACTCACTAACGCCTGCCGGTTAACACTAAAGGGATAATAATATCGCGCCTAATTTTCAATAACATCAACCCTCTCAAACTTGAGGATTATGTGTTTTTAACACAAAACCTTGAAAAAACCAAGGTCATTCAAGTACAAATAGATAATACTTTTGCGAATTCATTTACCGTCAGTCTGTAATATGTTTATTCGGCATCACCACAAAAAATAGTCAATAATTTGTTCCCCTCAATTACAAAAATTGAAAAGCCCCAGAACTCTTGCATGAACCGTTTCGTTTATATGAATAGTGACGCTACAAGTCCGAGAGGGTCAAATACTAGTGAAAATTAGGTGCGCATGTTATCCCTCAAAAGAGCGCGGTTTAGTTGAGATGCACAGACACAGTGCTAGTCCTTGCGTCCGACGCGCGGCCCGCGGCCGGGGCGGGGGCGGCGCGGTAGCGGGACGTCACGTCACGTTCCGTCACGTCACATCACACCACGTCGCGCCATGTCACGTCACGTCACGCGGCTATCGCGCCCTCTTCCGCGCGGGGCCGTTTGCGATGGTCGAACGTCGTAATCTCTTTCACTGGAATGGGAAAAGGGAATAGGTTAACATGGTTTACATTTAGGGTATGTACTTCTCCAGCCCCCCGACCGCCTAAAGCAATAGCAATCGTAATAGCAATCGTTTATGACTTCATTTTAGTCATTTGGCACCGCCTGTGTGACGTTAGCCATCAAAGTTGTTCAGATTGCTATTGCTTAGGCGGTAGGGGGGCTGATCATAAAAATAAGCGAGAGAGATCTAATAAATACATATTTACGAATACGAATAAATACATATTATGGCATCACTTCACTTTAATAAATGACAAATGTGTAGCTAACTATATCTCTTTCATATTTTAAGATTTTACTTCCTTACTGATATAACATAGACTAATATACCTTGAAAATACTGCAGTTGGATTGTGAAAACACGAATGAAATTAAATGTTTCTACCTAATACAGTTTTAACTATTGCAAGCAGGCTCTACTGGTTCTATTTCTGAATCAGCCCATGTCCCGGAGTGGACTTCCCAGGGCCATTGATGAAAACGACACAAATTATGACAAGGAGAAAAATATATAAGTATGTACTTGTACTACTAGTTTTACGACAAACGACAGCTGCTTTTTAATGTATAAGAAAATAAAATTACCTTTGAAACATGTAGTTACATTAAATTAAAATATTCAAGAACACAAGAAATGCGAGTTTTATTTTCAATTTATATAAAATCACATTTCCTGCCGTATATAAAACGCTGCTTATTACACGCATAATAACTATTTTTAAGAGATACACTCATTTTACAATTTATACAATTTTTTGTTCAATAAAATGATAGAAAAACATGAATCGAAAATATTAACAAGAAATCGTACTGTCAGCACCGAAACGTATTAAAATTGAATGAAATTAAAGCCATGCTGAGTGTAAGGAAATTAACATTATTTCAATAAAAAATCTTTATTTTTTAAGTCTTAAAAAGTAAACGTCTACAGAAACTAAGAAGTTTGAATACACTCTCACATTCAACCATTCAACCACAGTTTCACGACTATTGAAAAAGTCACACCAAAAAGTCTTAAGAATTTTCTTTAAAATTACCAACTATAATGAATGGGAACACAAAAATTTATCATTTCTTAATATATTACAAGCTATCACGAACATTTTGTTCACAATATTTAATTTTAATTATGGTATGATCCATAACTCAAATAGCAATTGATCAAACTGTTCAGGAAACTCAAAAATCAACGCAAACATTTTATTACTTTCGTTATGAAATTCCGATTCAAATTTTCAAAATAAATATAGGTACATGACAAATGTAAAAGTGAAATTCCGACGTAGGATCGCGAGCATATCGCTCAAATCGCCTGCCAATATCTGAGATCGGGAGCGAATTTGTTTTAGATCTTTTAAGCGACACAATAGAGTTAGAGAATAGAACTTGATATTTTTCATAGTAATATGTATATATAAAATAATAAAATAATAATGGTATAGAACGAACAATACAACTTGGCAGCTATGATGTTAGTAATAAGCTGCGGATAGACCAATCTTGACCGAAGCTCACTTAACAACTGTGCAAGGATTGGGTTATTCGCAGCTTGTAGCTAACATAACAGCCGCCAAGTTGTAGGATTCGGACTATACCTTAAGCAATGCGAGGGCGAGTCGTTAGAAGAAATTTATAGGAATGTTACCATCTAAGCAAATTGGGAATTCTCAAAGTAGACTATGGCAGAAATAATAGAATCGTTGTTTCCGAATGTTCTACTCAAACTATACACCAAAAGTCAAAAGTCAATTTTTTTTTATTGCAGTTTGCATGTACAAAGGTGGTATAGTTATAATATAATCATGACTCAATACAAAGTTGCCTATGCAAGGCGTGCAACGTCACTGGCAGCTTTATAACCGCACAGTACTAGTGAAAAATTATAAATGTACGAACGAACGCTAGCATTCCGTTATGTACGCATGCATCCACTTGTTACAACACAAAATACAGTGTTATAATTTCTTTATCTACCATTTGAAATTCCTGCCTTTGCAACAGTGTGACTAATGCAAGCACCTCATATGTTTCTGTATATAATTGAATTTACAATAATTGATTATGTTGTTTATTGCTAGAAAACTAGGTAATATTCTCATCCAGACAAACAACGCATCTCTGGCAACCTACATCGGAATATCACGATAAATGTGAAGGATAGAGGGAGACGGCATTAGGAGATGGCGGTGAGTTTCTTCTTCAGCTGACTGAGCGACTGGTGGCTCTTCACATTCTGTTTCGAGTCGTTCGTGGCGTTCACTGACTTTACCTACAAATGGAGGGGACGAGTCAGGATTGTATGACGAGCAAGGATCGTTGGGAAAGGAATGATGGTAAGGTATCTATAGGAATGATGGTGGGATGTAATATGTGGCAAAAACACAAAAGGGGCCTAAAAATAAAACAGTAAAGACGAAGTTAATGTATAAGGGTATATTTTACCCCACCTCCATAATGTATAAATTACGTTGTAAGTGCGAAAGAACAGGCAACAAAAAGTGTATTCTTAAGTATCTACGCGAGCTATATAGAAATCCACTGCAACACAATGATGTGCACATTTTATTCCCTTCTCTATACAGCGACAGGTCTCAAAGGAATGGCGGTCGCTTAAGTACAGAAATCTTGCCATTTTCACAATGAGGATTTTTGAATAGCCAACGGTAGGCTGGCGCACAAGTCTAGCGCGTGTTCAATGTACGTGTGTATAAGTCTTTTCAAACTTAATGGCGGCTGTGCAGTGCGCTACAATCTACGCAGAACTGCACCCCTTACCAGTCAATTTGTGTTTCCCTACTGCGCTGCGACTCGCCTCATGTTTCGAGCTCAGACCACATAAAAAAATCAAGACAGAATTTTGTGAACAAAACAAGTGAGGCGTGCAAAACTACGCCTCGCCATGTACCAACACAATTACACGCACATACACGTACAACGAAGCTACAACTTGGATCGTCAGTCAAACTATGTCGGCGCAACACCGACGCACTCATCACATTTATAAAAAAACGGACAAGTGCAAGTCAGGCTCACACACCGAGGGTTCCGTACAAATCCAGAAAATTTCAGAAAATTGGGAAGTTCTTTGTTAAAATCTCTATACTCATCATCATCATCATCGACAAGTTTTTTTTTTAACTTTTCTCGTCATTCATCAAAAATTGTTAAAAATATTTAAAAACCTGTTTTAGCATGTTCTAATGAAGCTCTTTTATATGATACTTTACATGATATGATTTACGCACTTTGAATTTTAAACCCATATTTTGTAAATTTTGAAGCCCTATTTTTTGTGATTCAAATAAAAATGTTCGGTTTTCAGATTTATTCCTATATGTGTACTCTGAGACAATGCTTTTTGCCAAATTTTATAGTTCTATGTCAACGGGAAGTACCCTGTAGGTTTTGATTTTTCAAGTTGTTGGACGGAACCCTAAAAACCGGCCTCATTTGTCTTTTCACGACATTCTATCTTGAATTTTAGGGTTCCGTAAAGATATCAAGCTGAAATTTAAACTGTATTCCTATATCTATGATCTCTTACAGTTATATAAAGGAAAAACTTCTCTGTTATCATATAAAGAAGTTAGAGCCGTTTATGTCGTAAAAAAACGCATATTTTAACACTCACAAAAATCAAAACCTACAGGGTACTTCCCCTTGACATAGAACTATGAAATTTGGCGAAAAGCATTGTCTCAGAGTACACATATAGGAATAAATCTGAAAACCTAATATATTTATTTACGTCACAAAAAACTAGGGCTTCAAAATTCACAAAATATGGGTTTTTAAATTCAAAGTGCGTAAATCGTATCATGTAAGGTATCATATAAAAGAGCTTCATTGGCACATGCTAAAACAGGTTTTTAATTATTTTAACAATTTTCGATGAATGACGAGAAAAGTAAAAAAAAACTTTTGTCGATGATGATGAGGAGTATAGAGATTTTATCAACGTACTTCCCAATTTTGTGATTTTTTTTGGATTTGTACGGAACCCTCGCTGTGCAAGCCTGACTTGCACTTATCCGGTTTTTTTTTAATTAGATCTGAGGTTTCGAGTGTGAATTTAGTTAGGATGGTACAGTACCTCGTTGTTGGGCGGCGGCTGGGGCGGGGGCGCGGCGGCGCGGCGCTGCACGGAGGGCGAGCGCCGGTCGGCGGCGGCCGCCCCGCCCTCCATGTGCTGCTTGCGCTGCCGCAGGATCGTCCAGTCGAACGTGTAGTCGTACTGGTAGTTCATCGTGCGGAACAGGATGCGGAACAACTGCACAAACGATACTACACGTTAACATCTCCGATACGACACTTGATGGTCGGCCCACATAGTGCGGTGTCCGAATGGCACACGGCACTCTTGGTAAGACTTGGTCTTGGTTGTCTTTATTTTATTTTTTTTAGATTATTTTGTGTTAGGGTGTTCTAATTTGTATTAGATTATTTTATGTACCTAATTAATTCAACTGTAATTAGTATTTATGTTATCGAAAACCTTTGTAAAAAGACGATTCTAAGCGCATTTCCATATGTCTAAAGAATAAAGCAAATTTTGATTTGATTTTAAGACAAGGGCTTAATAGATCAAAATCGTTTATAGGCCGCGTCCTTCAAGCAAATATCAAAAAAAATGTCCGAGCCAAAACCCTGCCCAAGCTACGTTAGTGGGCAAGCTTTTTAGTTAGTCGTAAGACGATTACAATCCGACTACAACACTGCGTGGTACCAAAGTGCTCAGTTACAAGCACTAATTAGGTGACACAACGACGACATTTCAGTAAATTGTGAATTATTTAATATCTAAGTCGGTATGTATGACGGCGCTCGGTCATTTTTTTACTACTGTCACTTAGGGACTGTGGCTCTGTAGATATTTGCTCGAGGCCGCGTCACACAAGTTATTCATACATCTCCAAGGCAACAATATAATCATTCACAAATTCACAAGGATATGATTGTATAAATTAAATTAAATTAAAATTCGTTTATTACACAAAAACTTATGTACTATACCTACATTATACAATAAAAAATAGAATAAATTGCTAAAATTAGTCTAATGCATGTTACAGCCGTTCCGTGGTACATCATAATTTTAGCAATAAACCGGCGGTGTAACCGGCCCGGTTTTTTAATACATAATTGACTAACATGGGCTCTGATCTCCACACTAGGATACCCTGTGTCGTGAAGATCAATTACACTGTCAAGATTGTACTAATTTATATAATCGATAAATGACCATCACTAGACTTTTTTAAGCTCATAAGAATAAAAAATAGATATAACTCACCTGTCTGAGATACATGTAGTCCGGGGCTTCGTCGAAGGTGAGCCCACGGCAGTAATTTAAATACATCGCAAACTCGGCCGGGAAACCCTGCGGACAAGACGCGCTCACTTCATATTCGCCAGTTTATGCATATGTACATTCATGTTTTACGGGCACCATTCCCAGGACCAGAATTTTTGTGATGAACATGTGTGTTTACTCTGTGTCTGGATGTTGTTGTCAGGATGTGATTCAGACCAACATTATGAATAACTTTTACTATGAAGCGAACACGGAATTCGAAAAAAAAAATCAGCTTACAACAACATAAAGGACATGTCCACAAAATGTATGGAGGCTGGTATAATAATAATCAAAAATTCTAACCACAACACTCGTTACATTTCGAGAAAGTTCATATTTTTCTGATCTTTTTACATCAGTTAAAACCAAAAAAGAGCCCTCAATAGGTAGTTTATCTCTAGCAACACTGATTAAGTAACCTCCAAACGTTGAATAGAAGCATTTTTACCAATTAGACACAGTTTTTAACTGTTTATTTGTCACTAACTGGTCACACTGGTCGGTTAAATTTTAGCAAATTAAGAGATGAATGTGAAGAATCCGCTACGGATGCACGTAAAATAACGATAGAAGCACTTTATTATTGCCAAACTAGAAAAAATACATAGCTGTATTATTTCATACGATTTATTATTCACCTTTAAAAAAATGGAGGGATAAAATTAAATTAAATATTTTTGAGAAGGCCATTAATCAAGCTTTCAAATGATGTATATATTCATCTTGGTTCGATTTTTCTCTGAATAATATACCACTTGTGGACGTCACCTTTTGTTGATTCAGTTGCAATTTTGTACTGATTTTCGAATTCCGGGATGGCCCTATAGTTAAAGTTGTTCATAATGATCTATCACCACTTTTGGTTTAGTTTGAGGTTAGAGACCGTGTGTAATAATGATCTATCACCACTTTTGGTTTAGTTTGAGGTTAGAGACCGTGTGTAAGATGTCCCCTAATATTTGTATATAACATTGTGACTTACAAAAGGATGTTATAATATTTTGTATATTTGTATCTGTATAATATGTCTTTAGGACTGGGCTGAGTGGCGTACAAGAGAGGCCTATGCTTAACATTCGACGATTACGGACTATGATGAATGAAATATTTATGGCATTCTAGATACCAAACAAATGAACCGATTTGGACTTTGTTTTTTATTCATGAAAATCGAGATAATCTAGAATTCTAGATGGTAGGTATTTCTAAATCTGTCTTGGCATATCCATTTGTTTATAGTCATTTATGAAATTATGCAAATACAACATCGACAACAATCAAGTGATTCTGACCCCATTCTTCCCCTGTTGTGTCATAGGCAAGACATGGAACAAGCATTCAGCAAAAACATACACATGAATATAAAACATTTTTACTTCAAACCAGAGATTTAATAACCGAATAGAGTAATAACGGCAACGGTATAACGTCATACCGTTTTATTTCGATATCTGAAAATGAATGTAATAATGATATAGTGAAACAGAAAATGTTAATTCTTCAAAAAAGCTTTCAAGTCTTGCTCAGAGCGTAGGTAGGTAATAAAAGCTTAAACAATAAAGCATATTTTCCCTTATACCATACAATAATTTTACTGTCTTCAAGGCTTGAAAACTGGGTTAGAATTTGAACCGATTAAGGCCTGAAGTACATGACGGCTGCGTTTTCGGTTAATTTAGGCCCTAAATTTTATATCACAACCACCCCTACATTCTAGGGGTTTTGGTTGAAAGTTCATGGAATAAACCGGTACAGAAGAGTTCTTGCGAACGGCGCGGTCCCTGTTCACCCGCGGTTGCCTGGTATTCACCCCTCATACCCTGCATTAATAGCTATGTACCGCGGAGTGAATTTCTCGAGAAATAAACCGGTTGATAATAACATTAATAACACTGTTTTAACGGTTACGTTCTGAACGAAAAAAATCAAAGATACCGGTCTTTCCCGTTTTCATTTTTAAACAGATTCCAAGCCCTGATTATCGTTTCGTCAAGTTTTCCATAGTTCCTCGATCCCTGCTTTTTATATCCCAGCAACAATGCACGCAGGCGCGCCCCTAGCATGGCAACAGCGCATTAACCAGTCAGTTTTCAGGTAGCCATCGGATCGTAACGCTCCATCGAGCATGATATAAGCGTGACAAGCGTTTGGAAAAGCCGCACGCACCGTAATACAGTAGGCGATATTCCTCTTAGCGCAACTTTGCACAAGACTTATGCTTTTTAATTTATTTGGATAAGTTATGCCGACGTTACGCACGCAGCTAACAAAGGTCTCGACAGTAAATGTAATATACAGGGTTATTTCTAATCTATTAGCATCCTTCTAGGGGCTTCTTCTGTACATCAAAACTAACAACTTATGTTCTACGACTTTCGTCAAAACTCAAAAAAAAATCAGCTGTTCCATACATTTTGTCGCGGGTGAATATATTTTTCTATGGAACAACAAATTTTTTTTTTAGTTTTGACGAAAGTCGTAGAACAAAAGTTGTTAATTTTGATGTACAGAATAAGCCCCTAGTAGGATGCTAATTGATTAGAAATAACCCTGTATAGTTCTGAGGGGTTAGTCCAGGTTTACACGTAAATTGAAACTAAAGCTGTTTCCGTATAGCTCTATACATTTTTGTACAGCGCCCCTGGCGGAAACGAGGAAGAACTAACCAAAATGTATTGAGCCACACGCGAATCCGAAAGTTTAATTACGCAAAACCTGGACTAAGGACTGAGTGCCGAGTGGGAATTTTGCAGATAAAATCGAACTACTTTAACGTTTCGTTGAACGAACGCGTCGAGCACATACTCTAGCACATTGACACACACGCTTGGGTTAGCCAATCAGACGTTGTCGCGCTTGTGTTTTATCGGTTTGGCGCTCGTTAAATTACCGTAAATAAACTCACAGTTAGCTGTTCAGTTTTCTGTACGTGACATAAGATGGCGCTGTGCCATTTCCATACAAATCACGTTAACGCGTTAAAAACTCCCACTCGGCCCTCCATTCTAGTAAAACTCGAAATGCACAATATTTCGATGTGGCTAAGCAGTAATATATAGAAAAATAATAGAAAATAAAATATATAGAAAATGTAAATTGTTAATTTTGTCAAAGGATATCCGTTTGAATTGTTAAAATACCTAACTGGTTATTGTTTACTAAAAAATTGGTAAACAACATTGAGTATACCAGAACAAGATCCCCCGTACTTGATGTTGAATCATAGACTTTTTTCTTCGAGTATAATAAATAATCTTATTAAATGATTTAACAATAGCATACCTTGCAAAGCACCTCGACGGGCGTCGACATTTTCTTCTCGCTGATCCGCTCGTACTTCTGTTTCTTGGTGATAGCTTTCAGCCCCTGCCATGGCAGCGACCCTCTGCAACATACATTAATTTTATTAACTTTTGTCATTAACTGTGTGTGCTTATGTTATTGTAATAGGCTGATGACTAAAAAAAAAACTTAGTCCGTCTCCGTCAAATAGATTATAAAATATATTGGTTACATATTTTTTCTTTTGTCAATTAAACAAACATTAACGATGATAAAGCCCGTTAAAGTTCCGCGTGACGTGACATTGGCGGAGCTCGAGATTTTCTCTAGGGGGGCCGCTGCTACGTTCTATTATTCTGGGGTGGTCAGCTGCTCAATATTTTGTATTACTTTTCTGGAGTAGGCAAACAAGTTTATAGGGTAAACAAGGCCTATCTCCCCTATCTATGCTTTCAGACAACTGCAACACTGGAGACGTTTTAAGGGAAGATTTATTTTAAACTACATATATATATATGTAGTAGCCAATTATAAAGGCGCCATCCTAATTATATTACTGCAACTGTATTTGAAAAATTGCCGGATAAATGACACAAAATACACTAATATGGCACTAGCATACAAATCTAGAGTAAACGTGAATTCCAAAGACTTTACCAGTATACATAAAATTGTGTTTGTTGTGAACTATTCGCCGTAAAGTTGACGGTACTGACCTGTTGAAATACATAAGTACGTAGCCGAGAGACTCCATGTCGTCCCGCCGAGACTGCTCGATGCCGAGGTGCGCGTTGATCGACGCGTACCGAGCCGTGCCTGCCAACAACACAATACAATTAATATGTTTGTCGTACGTACTATATTTATTTACTTATACGACAGTCAGACAAGTTGAAAAAGTGGACATAAAGGTAGGGTGAGAGACACGTGTGACAAACGCAAGCTGTAATTATCGGTGAGGTACCTTATCTTTTTATCCTCGCGGTGTGCGAGTGAGTTCTTAGCCAGAACAAAGTCGATCATAATATAGAGCTTTTTGCAATACGGACCGACTTACACCGCGCACCGGTTCACCAATGAGGATCCATAGACTGTATACACGAAGTGCGAGCGCGTCCGGATGTCGCGGAACTTCTTGGCCAGGCCGAAGACGATCATGTAGAGCTTGTAACTTGTTGCAACACCGACTGACTAACTTACGACACTGGACTCACCAATGAGGTTCTATCTGTGATTCTACTCACCAGTGAGGTTCTTATCTTCGCGGTAAGCGATGTGCGAGCGTGTGCGGATGTCGCGGAACTTCTTGGCCAGGCAAAAGACGATCATGTAGAGCTTGTAACTTGTTGCAACACCGACTGACTAACTTACGACACTGGACTCACCAATGAGGTTCTATCTGTGATTCTACTCACCAGTGAGGTTCTTATCTTCGCGGTAAGCGATGTGCGAGCGTGTGCGGATGTCGCGGAACTTCTTGGCCAGGCCAAAGTCGATCATGTACAGCTTGTTGCAGTGCCGGCCGATGCCCATGAGGAAGTTGTCGGGCTTGATGTCGCGGTGGATGAAACACTTGCAGTGGATGAACTCCACTCGCCCCAGCATTTGGTCTGGAACATAAACGAGACGATGGATATAACATCAAGATTTTTTATATAAAAGCGTGACGAGACGAGCTAAAGATTGAGGGACTACTGCTGGACGGTCAAAAAGAATCAACCGGAAGCCAATTATGTATACAAAAAAAAATTTGTGTGAAACAGGTATATGTATAGGTATACCTTAAAATAATATTTTTTTTCATGTTTCCGGTGAGCCAAAATGAATATTACAAAAAAATTAGATCTTTTTTAAAAAAATGCATTTTAGTTATTTTCACCTCTAATATATTATTGGCATTACGAGTTGTTACGCCACGCCTCCAGTTTTATTTTTTATCGGCCTCGTAATAACGATGTCCGATTTCTTTTGAAGAATATAAACATCGTTGGTGCACGGAAATGCTGGTCAAATATAGGTGACTTTGGTGGTGAAAAGGTACCAAAACGCTTACATGCCATGTGTCCGGGTCGGTATACGTACCTGCCAGCATGAGCACCGTCTTGATGGTGAACTGCCGCGAACAGAAGTTGAAGAGGTCCTCCAGCGACGGGCCAAGAAGGTCCATCACCAGGATGTTGTGGTCTTTCTCGTAGCCGTACCATCTAAGACAAATAAATATAATATATTAGGGACATCTAAACAAAGAAAGGTCCGTAGAAGAAATTAGATGAGAAATTAGATGGCGTCTGTGAATCCACCAACCCGCACGTGGTGCATATGGCCCAACCACCCTTCGTGGGTAGGCCTACGTCCTGTAGTGGACTATTAAAAAAGGCTGGTGCAGTAGGTATAGGGACATCTTATCTTATACACGAGTAGAGAATACAATCGGGAATCGCCAGAAAACGGTCGGGATCCCGACCGATGAAATACATGATCAAGAACATTGCTAGTAGATTCCTACGAACTATCCTTCGGTACCACATTACCGGCTCATGCAGGGACCGTATTGTGGGTATCAGAGAGAAAGACATTTAGCAACGGCAATATGGAGTGGTCTTAATTATGTTCCAAGAATCGATAATTGTAATAAATGATATGGTCCAATTGAAATGAAGTATTTCATTTTCATTAAAAAAATAAAAAATAACCATATTGACGGAGCAACCTAAAATGTGACTTGGCTTTTGGTACTAGTACTTTGATACTTTTGGTAATAATTCTAACTATTACTGCACTAAATTGTTTGACCTAAGTATTAAATATTTAATATCATGTTCTTCCTTATTCTTAAATTATGTATGTTTAGGGAAACCCAATCCTCGAGCAGCCTGTTGAGTCAGGATTGAGTTTTGCGCAGCTTGTAGTTCACATCACACCCGCCAAGAAGTTTGATTCGGCCTATAACTAATATTATAAGTGTGGTAAGTACCATTTTAGTTAAGTTAAATTTTAGATTAGGCAAGTTTAGATAATTAAGTTGGGCAGGCATCAATTCCAAGTTCGCGTTGATTTTTCCCTACTTCCGTCATTCGCCTAAAATTATAAATTAAAATAATTTAAGCTTTACTCAAGAAATAAATAATTTTATTTTTTTAACAATAATTATATTATATGTTTTGTAAAAATGTTGATACTCAGCAACACAGCAGGCCGTACAACACCGCTCAAATGCGATCCGACCTTTTTTTATACCTATCGATAAAATAAAGTGTGAATGAAATGTGCTAGCGCTGTGTAAAGGCGGGTAAAACAGAACAGCTGGTTTTATCGTATTTTCGACTTGTTTACTTCGATGATAGCGTACGTCAGCTATTCAGCACGTGAATAAGGAAAACAATATGTTTACATCGTTTCTTGTTCGAGTAATTCATACGTTTTCGTGAATTTCAAGGCGAATCGATGGAAGGAATCCTACCGTTTTCTTAGGATAACTCAATCGTTGTGAATGTTGATAGATATTTTAACAGTCTTTGAGTATAAATCATATACCTCTCACTAGAATACTAAATCACAAAAACAAAACTAAATGGAAACTGGTTTCTTTGGTACTCTTTCAAGCAACAGCGGAGAGACGGCTCGATTTATTTTTGCACGGGTATACCCAGGTACTTTAAAGATCGTAGAGTGTGTGATAGGCTCCTTTTTATCCCGAAAAAAATTAATAGGCGATACCGCGGGTAAAAGCTACATATAAAACTAGGTTAGGGCTGCTAATACAAAACTCCAACTAATATCCAAAGTAAACGCGCTGTCGCACTTTTTTGACGATACTATAGAAAAACCCGCAAAAATCGGGAGAAAACCGAAATCACTCAAAGCTTAAAACTTTCACAGCATAGCATTATAAAAATCAGATATAGCGATAGTGGCGCGTTCTAGCCTGCAGTGGTGGGAGCGTATCGTGACGTACACTTCATGGTGCAAGGCGGCCAACGACGCGTGACCATGCCAGCTGCCAGCTGCTCAATTTTTTTCTCTTTATACCTACTTTGCATATTTTCTTCCACTTGAAACGTTTTTGATCTGCTTAGTATATTTGCTAGTGCAATATAGTTGTCTTTAAATTTACTCTAGGTTTCAGTCATTCTAGCTGGAAATTAGAACGAATAATTGGCTAAGTGCGAATCGGACTCGCGTACCGCATAGCCCCTCGGAACATACAATTTTAATGTTATGTGAATATATCAAGCATCTTTCTGTTGTCGTTATTAATATCGAGCAAAAAAATCACGTTTCTTGTATAATTATTATTTTAATTAAATTCTTTATTTTAGAAGTTAAAATTTTACTTAATATTATGTGAATAAATGAAGCAGCTACCTGTCACCGTTATTAATAGCGAGCAAAAAACGGCAAAAAAAATCAGACTTGTTGTATGGGAGCCCCCTTACTTAAATATTTTTTTTCTGTTTTTAATATTTGTTGTTATAGCGGCAACAGAAATAAGTCATCGGTGAAAATTTCAACATCACGTTTCATGAGATACATCCTGGTAAAACGGTAGACGGACGGACAGCGGAGTCTTGAGTTTCCCGTTTTTACCCTTTGGGCACAGAACCCTAAAAATGAAATGAAGTGCAATGAATATCATCATTTATCAGCTTTTTGGCGTCCATACATCAGCATCAGCCTGTACTATCTGGCCTAGTATCAATGCAAACAAGCGTATCACCATAACATATACACAAACGCTAACTTTGACTGCCTGGGTGGCTCAGTGGTTAGTGAACCTGACTTCTGGATCACAGAGGCGAGGGTTCGATACCCACCCCTGGGCAATCATTTATGTGATGAACATAGGTTTCTCTGTGTCTGGGTGTTATTTAGGTATTATCTATATGAGTATGTATTTAAAAATATGTATATGTAGTATATCAGTCCCTGGCAGCCATATCACAGCTTTGCTTAGTTTGGGGTCAGAGACCGCGTGTAAGATGTCCCTCAATATTTTTTTATAAAAAAAAATAATAGTGTGCTATATTTTTCATACATTTTATAAAAGCACCCCACACGTGGTAGAAGTCATTGGTCGCGTTTTCACCTCAGTTTTAGTAGCGAGCTGAACACGCACCTGCTGCTTAAACCGTCGAAGAAATTGATTCAATTTCATTCCCTTGATTTTCTTGAATTCCGCCATTGGCCCCATAGTAAAACGTTGTTCATAATAATGGTCTGAATCACACCCTTTTGACTCAGTACCGACCTCAGTAATATGCAAATAAGCCCGTATAAGAAAACCAAGAAAAGAGCTCCATGTTCAGTTCAAAACAAGGACCATAAGATACAAAAAATTAGACTCCAATAAGCTACTTCTTTATACAAATAGCTAAGCAGCGAAGCGATCAATTCAAGTCAAATAGGAAGTACCTAGCCAGATTAGGTTATCAGAGTGGGTGTAGTTTCTGACGAAACTAAACACAGGTATAGTGACAAAATGTAAAAGAGCACGTAGCGGCCAGAAAGGAGGGCGGACGATCGTTTATCAATTCCTAACTGCGCATGCGGACTCCGTGCGATGTGGCACGTATTAAAAGCACAGAATAAATTAGTAGTAGGTACAGAAGGATCACAGCGAGACAACAACTATACAAATAGCAACCCTTGCAGCGACGCAATAAAATGAAGTTGCACAGCGGCCTTCGTTCTCGGCAAACTTACAAATACCTACGTCGCCATCACGTAAAAAGATCGTTCGAGTTGCGTACAAGGAAATTTAACTCCTATTACATACGTAACAGGACTTAAATCACCTTGCTGCAATTAAAGATTACTATTTCAAAAATTGTCCTACGATTTAGCGCACGGTAGCGGTCGTTTGTAAACACCCTCGGTCTCTTATCTGAGACTACAATAACATAATCGTTTATATATTTATTTCTAAACTAATTACAATAACGATAAGAGACAATGATAGGTTTGCGTTTGACCACATCCTGCTTGAGGTTTAGCAGTGCGGTCTATGACAAAGCTATTAAAGCGATAGCGGAGTAATAATGGGATAACACTATCACGGCTATTGTTAGACCTGCTGATAACTACCGACTCGGATAGCCTTCACTGTCTGTCTGGAGACGTATTGCAATCTTGGTACAGGTCGTGTCATGGAAAAAGAACGCTTGAGCTTAAAACTGCGCACAAGGTTTAACTTCTATTGCACAGTCAATAGGAGTTCAATATCCTAGTATGCAACATTAATTGCAGCAAGGAGATTTAACTCCTATACTATACTCCTATATTACTCCTGTATGCAATAGGAGTAAAATTTAATTATGCGCAGGTTGACACTCCAATGTTCTTTTTACGTGACGCGACCCCTCACTCAAATGGACCACCTACCCATTTGGAGCAAACGAAAGATTTGTTCACTCACTCAAATGGACCACCTATTTGAAGCCAAGGAAATAGCTTGGGACGGACACATGACATGTGGCGCTCATGGCGTAGTTTGACTAGGTGTTTGTCAGCGATCACTGATATTAAGCAACGTTCGGCACGGTCAGTCGTCGGATAGGTGACCGCGGGTGGCATTTACAACTGAGCGCTACTGTGGTGTTCGAATGACACATTAATTTGTAGGTCCCGGGACTAAATTAATAAATTTAGAATTCCCGGGAATAAATTTGGATCGGAAATTTATGACATGTCGCAAGGGTTACAACTCAAAATTCTGGATAGCACTGATTTATATATCGAGCAGCATGACGTAACAGAAGGAGAAGAAATTGCTATTTTCGTTACTCAGTTATATCAAAAATTCTCCGAACACTCCCGCAAAACATTGACGCAAACGAATTTATAAGGTTTCGCAAATTTTTCCAAAAAGGACCCATAACATAAGGGCAAGTTTCGCAACAGTCTCGGAAGTTTAAAACAACCTCGTGATTGTGGCAGTTGAAACCTTATAAATTCACTTCGAAACTTTTGAGTTTAGCAATTTGCTTTTAGCGTGAAAATTATGAAAAATCCGATTTAGCTCAAATTAGCGAAAAGCTTAATTACGTAATTTTCTAAAGTTCAAGTTTTCTTTCTTGCAATAACGTTGTTTCTTCGTAACCCTCCCCAAGAGGGAAAGAAGGTTCTATCTAACTATAGTGTTGTGATGTGATGAGGAAAGTTTACATTATACTCGTACCTACGGTTTCAGAAAGGGGCTAAAATCGCAATGCTAGTTTCGCAACAGTTTCTGAAGAAAATTTTAATACAGCCTCGTTGGTTGTGACAACTGAAGCCTTTTAAATTAATCTACTTTGACTTTAGTTTGTTTTTAGCAGTAAAAAATACGAACAACAGTTTTCTTCTGTAAAACTTTCCGAAAGTTTCCTCTTGTGAAACAATTTCGCTAACGTGCAAAAGAGGCTGAAAAACGTTGCTAATGTGGTAGGGCTATGACATTGCCTGAAGATTGATTCTGTACTGAATCGTCTCCGTTACGTGCTCCAAGTTAAGTTTTCAAGAATTTTTCGTTGCATAGGACTTGCAAGTTCACGAGCATATATTTTTTTTCATTAAAGGTTTCAGCACCACTACTGTTTTCTTTTGTAACTGTCTATAAATCTCGCAAAGGGGCGTAAATGGCCAAATCTTTCAAACTAGTACTACTCTACTTTAACGCCGTCACGTTATACAAATGAACTTGAAGGCAGATTTTAAAGTTGCCAAATTACTTTGCCAATTATTATCATTACGGCCGCCTCATGGAGCATTTAGCCGTAAAGCGGAGCCTTCGAGTAAGCGGCCCAAGGCGAGGATCGCCTACACTACGTACAATGATCAACTAGCAACCGCATTCATTGTAATAACCACAGATATCGAAAGATGTGACGACGTCGCGGAGACCTAAGAGACATTGAAAAAGAAAACTAAAAACTATTACTATCCAAATGATATCATACATTAGACGAATTTAGCAATGATAATTTAGAACATAATAAATCGTTCTAATACAAGCGCAAAATGCCATCTATAGGGCCATAATTATGTATGCAAAACATATTACGAACCACATGTATAATATAACCACAATACTCAATAAAATTATAAATCCGATAGTGTATTTGTTGGTTTATTGGTTTGTTCCTCTTTCACGCAGCAACGTGGCAACGGATTGACTTGAATTTTGGCATGGATACAGTTTGAAAGACGGAAATTGACATAAGCTACTTTAATCCCCAAAAAATAAAATGATCCTATGGTACAGCACAAAAATCGAAATATCACGAGGGCGAAGCCGCAATAAATAATTTAGTACCTATTTAATATTGGTCAATATAATTTCGCACGAAACTCTGCTCAAAATAACAACTACACGTAGATAACGCCAATAGGTACACAATTTTAACTCGCAGAGCATAAAAAAAAATCATAGGCTCTCATAAAACACTGTATTCTGCAACATAATGTTTCTCAATGCATTTTGCAGTGTATGTCTGTATGTGTACATACAAATGTCTTGCGCGCTGGGTACTGGCAAGGCCTTTACTGTAGATCTCTACGGACCTAACCTTGACAAGTCTCATTCACAGACGCGTCGGGTTACGGATTCACTAGGCGATTACGCGATTACTCAAATACACTTTCGCTTGTTTATTGTAGAGGTACATACTTAAACATTAATACGTAATTGAGCCGTGAGTGGGCACCGAGCGTTGACACATACGTATGTATGTAGAGTAGATTTTAGGGGTCCTATGGAGACTCGCATCACACGATGGACTGAACGTAGGCTATTTGTTGAAATATTATTGTATTGAGCCGTGCTGGCTCCATTACTTCTTGTTGGATTCACAAACTATCGAAATATTTTTTCTCCGTATATTCACGTATTTCCCTCAGAAGAGCCTTGAAGGTGCAACCTCAGGATGATAGGGGGATATCTGCCGGTCATCCGTAGGGTAAGGGGGAGTGAGATGTGAAAGGCCAGGAACAGCCAATGAAGACAACTCGGGACAGAACGTCCTGTTGGCCAAGCATCCGACCATGAAAAGAACTCTTTTCGACGAGTGAAAAAGTGACAGATACATATGTACTTCGATCTCGTTCTGACAAGTCGAAAGTAATAATTCGTGGGGCGCAACCTAGCCCAGCTGGAGCAAGAAGAAAGCCCGTCCCCAGATAAATTGGGACCAGAAGAAAGATAAAGAAAGGGGTCTTTTATGTTTTTCTTCGCCGAAAAAACAGTTGTATGAAAATCCCCATTATCTCATATGTACGGGGCCGGGACTTGAACTTACAGATCACGACTCTACGGTGAACGTTCTCCCAATAAGCTACCACCATCAACCGTTGACACTATACACAATTTCTATTACTCATCTTGATTAGGAGACATTGACTCACACTTCTCGGAAGGGGTGACGAAACGTTATAAATTGGTAGCGTCGCCCTTAACCGTTAATTGATACTTCACATCGGTCGCAGATAGGGTTACCATATTTAAGGATTTATCCCAAAATCTCGGCACCTTAAGGCTCTTCCCGAAGATTATAGGATAAATGCCGTAGGGACTTGATGTGAGAACGTTCAACTTTAAAAGCTTGTTCTTTGAATTTAATTTTTATACGGATATAATCACCACTGGCTTTTCGGTAACGAAAAACATCGTGAGGCGAACTAAATAATTCCGTAGAAGAAATTCGATGGTGTATGTGAATTCACTTACTCACATTAAGCAAGCGTGGCGGATATTAGTGGATTATTAAAAACTAAAACAGTAAGACATATTTTCCAAAATTTGGCAATATCGTTGGCCACTTTACATCATCCATCCACGATATTTGAATTTTTGAAATCGTGCTTTTTCTCTGGAGTTTTATCTCATGTGGTAACCCTAACTTCAACAGAGCTGTTATCACCCGCCATGGTGTTTACCGTTAGTTGAACGCGCCGCGTGACGTCACGCGGTGAAAACTTTCGGTCTGATTTACATCGATACACATGCAGCGGGTTCAAAGCAAAGTAGAAACCAGTGACGCTGAATCATTATTGGACTAATGTAAACATGTTTTAATCCAGCATCCGGAGTAACGTTTCGTATAGCGCTGTAGATACGTTGATATATTCTGAGTTGTGTGTTAAGCTAACGATTGATATTTTAAGAAATCCTAGACTTGTAAGCATACCGGAACGACACTGGCAGTTGGCACGCACTTTAACAAGTTAGAAGGAGCCAGATCTTAGTATCAAGGGCCAATACACATTTTGGACTTTTAAGACAAAGATAGATAACTATTAATGGAATCATCTGGTAACTATGCAGAATTGGCACTAACTTTATCAAGTTAGAAGGGGGCAGATCTAAGTACCAAAGGCCAGTACATATTTTGGACTTTAGAGACAAAGATAGATACCAAATAATGGAATCATATGTTACTGTACAGAATTAAGCATGTCTGAATGTTTCCGTTTTAAAGGCTTCATTCAAAATCAGGTAGGTAACCAGTCTTGATAAGTGAGTAGCATTAGAGTAACAAGTGACCCTTTATTTTTCAGTCAGGTAAAAACGATTAGTAGGTACTCTCTGTATCAAGAAATTAGTACACATTTACTTCATATTTTGCGCAGTGAGATTGTCTCGGATACTACATAACAGAGGTGATTCGGCATTTTGTCAGCGAAAAGTCATACAGTTATCAACGCTTATCAAACAAAAGCTTCTAAATGAAAAGATTTGAATTTAAATTTTACCGCGAAATGGTTTTATTGGGAAAATCCATCAACTGACGCGACGGCGACGGTCGGCATTCCAACTATAGTACGACCGAGGCGAGGACTAAGTCCCAGCTTCGCACAGGTGCATTATACATATAAAACATTCTCTTGAATTACTCTATCTATTAAAAAAAAATCGCATCAAAATCAGTTGCGTAGTTTTAAAGATTTAAGCATACATATGGACAGAGACGGGAAAGCAACTTTGTTTTATACTATGTAGTGCTGTAGTAGTGAGAATCCATTTGTTTATGACTTTTGCTGTGTCGTCAGTATTTTTCCCAAGAAGTAATTAAATTACTTAATCATGCAAATTATAATGTAATGCATCATTTATACTAACTTGTAATAAATGGTGTTATAATGACTATTAAGGATGAAATTAAATAACATTAATTCAGCATTAGCATTACATAATTAACATACCTAGTTAAATATTTTACAGGCAAACAAGAGAAACAAACCGCCTTATCACAAAATATTTAAACACGCCTTAAACAATGTTTAGCCACGCAATTTGTACTGTTAAACATTGTCTAAAGCGTGCGTAAAACTTTGTGGTAAGACGGAAAATGTCGAAAGAGGCTCATTTCAACAATAATACCGAGTACAGGACCAAACACACAGTACTTACTGATTTTCAAATGTATACGCCGCGTCACACAAGTTGACGGAAATGAAGTTAGTTGCAAGCTAAGCAATATCCAATCCTGACTGAACTTCACACAAAGCCGCGCGTTGATTGGATATTGCGTTTTCGCCAACTTGTGTGACGCGGCCTATAGTGAAGGTTAAAAATAAATAGTTATTAGAAAAGCACAACTAAGAGGACAATATTCAAGACGATTGGTGATGTTAGAAGCAGCTAAAGAATTTCGAATTTTACTACACAGGGTTATTCCTAATCTAGCATCCTTTTAGGGCCATATTCTGTACATCAAAACTAACAAGTTTTGTTCTGCGACTTTTGTCAGAAGTAAAAAAAAAAATTTTGTCCCATAGAAAAATATCGTTCACCCGCGACAAAATGTATGGAACAGCCGATTTTTTTTATTTTGAGTTTTTACAAAAGTCGCCTATAAGACCCTGAAAGGATGCTTATTGATTAGGAATAACCCTGTATAGGCCAAATTAGTATTGATATTATGGTTATTGTGTTTTGCGCAGTTTGTAGCTAACTAGCTAACTTTACATGTACGATTCGGCCTATAGCCCGCTAAAATCTGTGCGGAAGACTTTGCCCACTTCAACATTAAACGGCAATCAACAGGCAATAACACGAACAGCCGGCAAGTCCTTGAGCGACCGCCGCTGTTCAGAAACCTTACTTTAAATAGCATGGCGACCTTAATGGCGGAGCCACGAAGGTCTCAGCAGATTTTAAACAGCTCGAGCGCTGATTAGGGGTCATCCATAAATAACCCAATCCTCTCGCAGCTGTTAAGCGAACTACAGTCAGGATCTGGCTATCCGCAGCTTGTAGCTCACATCACAGCCGCCAAGAAGTTTGGTTCGGCCTATACTCGAAGAGTTTACGGGGGTCGAGCTGAAAATTACTCAATCTCACATAATATGGGAGAGAGGGGTTTCGGAAAATATCGCGTTATTTTATTTCAAAATGATAACAGAATGGAATTGAGTTATCGATCGAGTGTTCAATAAAAGTTCACGCAATACAATGAAACTACTAATTTAAAGAAAAAAAAAAGTACTAAAGAAAGCAAATTGTATTTTTTTAAATATATTCTTAATCCTACTTAATAATATAAACACGAAAGTTTGTGAGTATGTATGGATGTTTGTTACTCTTTCACGCACAAACGGCTGATCCGATTGGGGTGAAATTCGGTATGAAGGTAGCTTAGACCTTGGATTAACACAGGCTACTTTTTGACCGACGAAACGGAGGTACACAATTTGACGTATACACTTTTTTTATGTATAACCACGCATAACTTTTTACGTAGCGGTCCGATTTCGATAATTATTTTTTGATTGGAGTGAGTATACTTCGAAATTGGTCCCATTTAAATTTTATCGAAATCGGCTGAGCCATTTTTGATAAATCAACAATAATGCAATAAAACAATAAATGATGATGTTGCATCGATCCGTGCGAAATATTCTCGAATTCTGTACACAGTTGCAGACGGTCATGCTATTTTGCGCAAAAAAAAATATCTCGGGCTAACGCGGGTAACACTCCGGGCGCAGCTAGTCCTGAATATAGCACTTACAATAAAACTATGATTTTTAAAAACTATTCACCGGAGATTAATGGAGAGGGGGTCGAGGCAAATCTCACGATATCTCACGAAGGGGAGGGGTGGGATCAAAAAAATAACGAAAATGCCTCACATAATGTATGGACGCCCTCTTAGCGCGAAACCATACCAGTTATTGGCAAAGCTGGCTATAAATACGGTAAATACACGGGTTATATCTGGTGCGATGCGACACGATATGGCGTTGCAGCACTTGCATTGAAATATGACACCACTGGGTACACGTTTAACGTCAATTATGGTTTAACAGAAAGGAGTGAAAGCAGGCTTTCGCCCAGCAATGGGACAAACAGGGAAACAACGTTGTTCCTTTTTTTGATCCTTATTTCATGAAGGACTAGCTGACCCGGAACTTCATGTCACATTCATCTCACTAATTCGGTCGATTCGAATTTCCATGGCGTTTAGCCCCACACAATGGTAGGAACATTCTGTATGGGAAAATTAAATCGACGAATTAACTTTACTATTTTCCACGCAATTTTCTTTTTTTCTCTTTCATAAGAACCTTCTCCTGACAATGACAAATACCGGGAATGTCCCGACAGTTTGTTAGACGAGCTTTTTGAACTTTTCTCTCATGTATTGTAAAGGTGCAATAAAAGCTTCTAGACATATTTATAGGCTGTGCAGTGTCGTCAGTGTAACCGGAAGGCGCATATAAACCTGTGAGAATGACTGCAAGCTTGTGACAGAGCATTCACCGTTGTAACTGTACAACGAACAGTATCGATAAGATCGCCACTCGATTATTTGCCACAGCCCACCGGACAACGGACCGTCAATAAAGAAATGTCTACATTTTTCGCCGGATGGATGTCCGATGCGTCAACACGCGTTCATTCGGTTCACAGTCCGTTGTACGGTGAATAAATTGCCGTGAACAAGCGCTCTTAAGGTGGTCGCCTCTGATTACTAGATTTCTACCTTAGTTTTTATAATCCTACCGGGGACTTCCCCGGCGCCCGCACCTGTCTCAGTCCCCTTTGTCGTCTTCCCCGGCGCTCCTGTACCGCGCAGGCAAGGACTAAGCGCTAGGATTATAGTTGATGCACTTTCGTGTAGGTGCTTAGGAGGTCCACCCACAAGGCGAACGAATGTCCTTATTACGACCGCATCGTGCTGGATGCAAGCTGCTTCCAACCGATCTTATTCGAGATCTATAGGGGAGACCTATGTCCAGCAGTGGACGTCCTATGGCTGAAGCGACTACGACGACGACTTTTGTGTATGAACTGACCACTGCTATGGTTTCTATGTATGTATCTACTTCATGAACACTAAGTACCTATTAATGGCCGCTAAATGAGTTTACGTGATGAATTTCCGAATGAAGAATGAGTAGTTTTCTGTAAATGCCAAAAAAAAAAACAAGATAAATTGAATATCGCGTCGACCGAGAGCCTTAAATGGTTGCTATTCGTTCACATATTTATCTTTTTGCCCAAGTACTGCGATGTAAATTGTTTCGTATTCGTCTATATTTGACTACTCGGACGAACAAAACGAATACGCAAACTCTTGTATCGATCGGTGGATCGACGATATAATCAAAACAGCAGGAACGCCCTGGATGCAAGCCGCTTCCAGCCGGGCTTATTGGAAAGCCATAGGAGAGGTCTATGTCCTGCAGTGGACGTCCTACAGAAGGTAGGTGATTCTGTATGAAAACAAGCACGTAACGCGCTCTAACGTGCTCTTTGATTTTAAGAAATTAGTATGAAAATTACTTATTTTTCAAACAGCATAACTTAAACTCAGTTTATAATTTATTTTAACCTAATTTTACATTTATCAAACAGTTCTCCAAATAAAATTCAAGGAAATAAAAAAATTACTTACCGCGTTACATTACATTTTGTCGATAGAGAATCAGGCACCTGATGAAGACAAACAGGCTAGCAACAACACAACTACTGACGCACGTGCATGTTACAAATATGGGAAACATATTTTTTTCGCCAAAAATGGCATAACCTAATTCAACCATGTACAGAATTCAAATAGTTCGCACGGATCAATGTATCGTCGATGTAGTAATTTTCACATTATTGTGAAAAATCTCGCAAGAATAATGTAAACATATTCTGAAATCATTTTGTTATAATCATAATATACATATTTATATTTAAAACTTTAATGTGTAATACCTACCTATTAATCTATAATGTTGTATAAATGAAATAAATATAAATTATAATGTCAATGGAGACAGGAATCTAAGCAGCTGTAACAGGTTTCCTAGTACAGCTGCTTACGAGACGCTGTACTAGGACCTACCGCTTTTATAATAATTCTAATTTAAAATTGAGATAGAAATGTTTGATGTAATTTAATTTTTGTGAAATAAATGATTGATTGTGAATTTTTCAAAAACGACACAGCTGATTTCGATAAAATTTAATAGGACTCCCTCTGAAGTATAACCTACCAAGCAAAAAAGAATCACCACAATCTGTTTATGATTGGCGGAGTATTCGCGTAGCATGCATAAAAAAAACATAACAGTCGAATTGAGAACCATCTTTTTTTGGAGTCGGTTAAAAACCTTTTCAGCGTTTGATAAGATAGCAACGCAAATAGGTAGGTATTCCCCCAAAGCTGTGGGAATGTCCGCCCACGCCCGTAGCCTGGCAACCGCCGCGCTGTCCTTGCCGACCGCTTTCACAAAAGGAGACTGTTGCAACATTTCAGCGGTTAGTTACAGCTGACTCATTGTAGCCGTAATTATAGGATGCATCTATGATCTAAGGCGTATACTTAAGGGTGATCGTCTCGGTCAGTTGCGTTGACGAGTTACATACACTTATAAACCAAATTAGAAGTCAGGTTATGCACGAAAGTGCATCAACTAATTTTCAACTCAGTTCTTACTTAGTGGACTCTTGTGCATAAACTGGCAACTATTTTGGTTTTTACGTGTACATATTTCGTTAACACTACCTATTCATGGCCGGTAAATGAGTTTATGTAAAGTTACAGTTAGCAGTCTGTCTGTAAATGCCAAAAAACCCAACAATATTTGAATTTTGCGCGGTGACCTAGTGTGGATTCACTAGGTCTTTCTTAAAGCCCACAAATCACATAATAGCTTTGGATGCAGTGAGATATTTAAAAGCTTGTACCTGGGGTTATATCACATCAAACAGGTCACATCACGTAAAAAGAACGCTGGAGTGTCAAGCTGCGCACAGGGTAATTTAACTCCTAATGCATACAAAATAAGGAGTTAAATCTCCTTGCAGCAATTAATGCCGCGTACTAGGAGATTTAACTCCTATTACCTGTGCAATAAAAGTTACATTTCCTTGAAACTCTATCGAGATGCAACTTGTACTTAATTATGTGGTGTTTTTTAATATTCTAGCAAATCATTATAGGTCCTCATCATTATGACAAACTTTTACTATAATAAAAATATCAGCTATTCCATAGAAAAGTTCATTGACACAACATAAGGAACAGCTTTTTTTATATTTTCGATTGCTAGGTATTTTCATACTGACAGTCAGAACAATGAGTACAATATGTATGTATATGTAATATACATTTCATTTATTTATTATGCTCCCAGTACAAAATGTTAGTAACAAAGTTTAGGCACAAAGTTCAAAGTACCCACCCTGTCAGGCACCACATATAAGGATTAATTAGCTAACTTATTTCAATACTATATATACATTTAATATCGTTTTCTAGAATTACTTTCAAAATAAACATCCACTTACTTTTGACAGAAACATTTCGTTTGAAATATCCATATTGTAATATCTCAAAAAAAACTTAAATCAACATAGCAGGTGAAGTCAACTGCAAAATAAATAAATCTTACCTTATGTGTGGTATGCCGATGCCCCCTTGGAGCATCTTATACACTCTGCTCTCATAGAGGAGTTGGGGGTGCCGCGCCTTTATAGATTCAACCTTCACTGCCACTTCCTGTAACAAACAACTTGGCATTAGACGTGGATGATTATATTGTTACTAGTAAATTGTGCTCTATTGTCGCTAGCTGCATATGGTGAGGGGAAATATCATGCAGAAACATGTATGTCTGAGGTTTCATTCTCAGAGATATAAGCCGAATCATAGAAGTCGGCGGATGTGAAGTTAGCTACAAGATACCCAATATCTAATCCTGACTGAAGCTCACATGCCAACCTGAGCAACACCTAATCAGCTGTGCATTTGTTGGGTTTCACTAAGATTGTAGCTAACTTCACATCCACCGACTTTGTATGTTTCAGCCTATATGTGAATTCAAGTCTGCCTTTGATTAGTGTGATGACCTAACCCTTCCTTATTGTTATTCAGTACTAGTTTTTACCCGCGGCTTCGCCCGCATACGCAATATATCATTATAATTTATAACCTATGTGTTATTCCTATATATAAGCTATATTATTGCAAAGTTTCATCTCAATCCGTTCAGTAGTTTTTGCGTGAAAGAGTAACAAACATCCAAACATCCATCCATCCATCCTCACAAACTTTCGCGTTTATAATATTAGTAGGATGCAGATCCTGCACTGACATCCCTTATTTGATGTAATGTGCTTTTCTCCCACACCAGAGTTAAACCGGCTCCTTAAAATAACAGAGTGTGGCTCTGAGTCACTGGTATAACTGCCACAGTGGTTTGGATAGTGTCTGAGATGGGAATGCCATTTGTTAGATTTTTTTTTATTTAGTTTAGGTTTGTGTTTTACATGGTCTAGTTTCATTTGTCCAACCCTTCTGATGATGAGGCTCACCGCCCAGCAGCAGTAGAATTGGGCTCCAGATTATTAATACAGGACTTAAGGTAAGACAAAATATTGTACTTCGATTTGAGTTTACTCTGGGTAGTTATTACAATAATCCATATGAGAGGAAATCATGAAAACAACAATTTTTCCAAAAACACAACTTGGTTATTTTACATTGTTGTAAGATAATAAATGAGTTTCAGGCAAATAAAACTTGTATACTATAACAAGAATTATACATAATACTGTATGTTATCATAAGTATGACTTGCCAAATTTCTAGGTTGCAGTTCCCTAACTACTATCTAACCTCAAATAATAACCATGTTATATGTAGATGCATGCCACAACTAACTCGCTCACAGATATGTATGTAGGGCAAAACCAGTAGGCATTATTTCAGTTATTATTGTCCTACTCTAGGCTTGCATTCCACTTTTTTTTTCAGTGGGGTACTTTGTTAATATACAGGATTATTAATTTTGAAAGAGTGTACTAAGTCAATAGGGTGTGATAAACCTGTATTGAAATTCAAACTAGAACATATGACATTTTAGAGACAATCTCCAATAAAACAGTGTGTAATCAGTGATACAATGAATTTAGTTCTGCGCTCTTTTAGACAATAATAATTTATCAGACTGGTGTAATCAGTATCGCAGAACTGTGCCACTTTCTGAGAAACAGATAAGAAAACCAAATAAACAAAACCTGCCACATTTAGCTACCTTTTCATGAATACACTGAACCAATAAGCAATAATAGGATTTCCACAATATATTTTACCATAATGTTGTTATCCATAATCATAAATTAAATAGCAGTATAAGTACAAGTGATTTTTGTTATACTATGGTTTCCAGTAGCCAAGAAAATTCCATAATTTGAATAAATAGTTATATTCTATACTTTGTATTCGTATTGTACAGCAATCCATACATCATAAAAAGCACTGTCTAGTCGACCTATATCTATCTATGAGACAAGTATTATAGAAATACAACTAATTGTTTAATAGTACAAATTAAATAGTCGCTTATCCTTCCCTTGTTTCATAAATAAGCACCCATTTTTAAGAAATCCCAAGATTAATTCAGATCCATTCCAAAATAAACCATTTCAAGGAACTGCTGACCTTGTAGATAAATGTTTGTACAAACACACATGTAATTTGTGATTTTTGTTGTTTGTGCCAGCTGATCAGTTCAACGCAGGTCATCTTGTGAATCAACAATTTGTTTTTAATTGAGCATTATCATGCAAATTAGTACATAAACTGTGACAGACCCTTTGGTATTGTAAGATAATGATGTAGTAACCATACAAATTTAACACTAACGTTTTAACACTTACATTCAATTTGAATGCTATCAGCTGATCAATTTGATCTACAGTTAACTCGAAAAAGTACCTGGATAAGTATGGTGAAATCTTGCCACTAATAAATTGGTGTTAATAGTGCTATAACTAGGAAATCTTATACGAAATCTAATAATGTGGTGTGTAACATTTCTCAAGTTTTATCATACATATCATTTAGTTTACAGTTTAAATTATGTAATGTTGTGTACAGCTGACTAACAGGTTTTCAAATATAAAACATGTTTATACTATACTTGTATCAAAGTACTGAATTAAAGTTCAGACTGTACCCACCAGTTTTTAAACATACCAGTGCGCTGTAGAAGTTGTATGGCACAAAAAACGGATCATGTCAAGAAAAAATTACACATTTCATAATCAAACCATGTTCATACAAGTCACCCATTGTGTAAAGATTGCGAAATAACAATAGAAATCGGCCAAGTAAAATGTTCACAAAGTTTCAAGGAGCCTGGCCAAACAATAGGCTCCTTTTGTATGAACTCAATTCAAGATGAGATTTCCATCCTATGGCCCCATTACGATTTAGTCCAAAAGGACGCAAAACATGCTGGGAATCATGAACGAGTCAATTAAAGGAGACATTATTACATTAAATAATGCAAAGAAAACGCCCCGACCGCCATCTTCACGATCAAAAATCCCGAAATACTCGACCGTCTTGACAACAGCCGTCTTGGGGTCCCCATCTTGGGGATGAAAAATCAATAGCACATGCGTGAATTACCTCGCCACCATAGATATTTATGGCCAAATATAGGTCTCCAAAGCTGCCACCGCCTATTTTTCGCACAATATTGTATTTCTCAGCTATTACTATGTTTTTTCGGGCCAACAACATGCTTCCAAAGGCAGCCATTTTCTTTTTTGTTCATTAGTCGTTGTCACAAAAAGTTTATTGATGTCCCATCGCACCGAGCACAGTTTTATCACACCACGTTTACAATTTAGCGTTTCTAATTGTTCATTAACACTGTAAATCGTACAAACACTCCAAAAATCCACTGAAAATCATTTTATTTCAAGACTAAAAATTGTCGTCAACCTTTACGAAGTGACGTCACAATGGCAGTGTGGCCAACTAGAAGACATGAAAATCTACCAAGAGAAAACTAAAGAGTGACCAGTACAAAAACTTAAAAAATTCTACCCTTTTGTAACCTTGCAAAGCAGTTGTTCCTAAAATTAAAATAACAATGACCATGATAGGTACGTCTATTTCCTAGATTTTATTATTGAAAAGTACAAAAACAATACGTGAATACAACAAACATTTTAGGTACAAAACCAGTTTATTTGATGTATTAGTATTACGGAATAAAACTTTTTTGATAGGAAATGTTCATTTTATAAACATTGCGATTGTATGTAAGTAGGTAGATATTTAACGACGTCTTTTAGGAAATAATCATTTCAGAGATCTTTAGAATAAGCAGGGGCAGGTTAGGTGGTCGGATAATTTGGTGTCCTATCAATATCGTAATAATTAAGATAATGAGTCATAGGGTCTTTAATGACTCAGAAAGGTAGCAAACGGTATGGAGGTATGTTGATGAGTAGTGCTAATTCTAAATCTGCTTATTTGTATTATCTAGGCTGTCATGATAGCGACAGTCTTGAGCTTTGGCGTCTTTAATTTAGAGAATATTTAGGCCATTTTTCGACTCTTCCTCTGCTTGGTGATAATGGTGATATATCCATGTTTTAGTACCTACAGAAACAAGTTTAGTTCCACGTCAACCAAATTGGGGTGGACATCTAACATTGCTACAGACGTCCCAACAAAAATCGTACTTTTATCGAGTTGGATCTGATCGCCTCCAATCAATAATAATGATAAAGTGTCCTACAGACAGCTACTGACAAGGTACAGGCGCGGCTGCTAGAAATTCATCAATCTAGTCATTTACCAATTACAGATCTTGATTAAAAAGCAGGCTCTAAGATTGGTCGGTCGCTAGGCCGCATCCGTGCCCGCACCTGTTATGGGGAAGTTTCTATATTGTTGCACTGACACCATTAAGTACCTTCTTAATAACTGACACCACATTACACACGATCGGATTAGGCAGTTAACTCTAATCAAATAGCAACGTAAACGCAACATGGTCTTTGATTATACATCTGTTTAGAATTCTAGACGGACAAACATAAACATTAATCACAAAGATAAGGCCCAAATCTTTGACAATGAGCGCATACTTAATATGTCAAAATTTGTATGGATAGGCACCATATATGGACCATATTTTTTGGGATGTTTTGCTCAGCTGATTAAGTATCTAGACAGATACATACATAATCTAAGGCTGTGGTTAACTTAGTATTTATGTACATTAGCTTGTAATGGGTGACTTTGATATACCATGAATGTCAGTCATTATACTAAGGGGGGTTTTATGGTGTTTAAACCTCTCCCATTAGTGAATAAAATAAATAAACAATAAATAAATATTAGGGGACATTATCTTACACACTGTCTCTGACCCCAAACTAAGCAAAGCTTGTGATATGCCAGAGACTAGTATACTACATATACATATTTTAAATAGATACTTACATAGATAGTACCTACATAACATCCAGACACAAAGCAAACACCTATGTTCATCACACAAAATTGTTTGCCCTAGGTGGGGATTGAACCCACGCCTCTTTGATCCAGAAGTCAGGGTCACTAATCACCAAGTTATAACTACCTACTATAACTCTTTCTTTATCTATCTATTATTCTACGATTATATATAAAAAAAATGGTACAATGTTAAGACTCAACTGTGGTAAATGTGAACCTATCTAACAATAAAAAAGAGCTTTTCTTTCTAGATCCATATACAGATGTAATATTTGCAAAGTATCTGATAGAGGTGAGATGCACCCAGGTTTCCTCACAATGTTTTAATTCACCAAAAATCTAGAACTAGCAGTAAGACTTCTTCAGCACAACAAGTCATTGTATAAGCCAAATCATAAAATTTGGCAGATGTGAAGTTAGCGTGCAAATCCAATTGATTGTACAATATCCAATCAATGCACAGCTTTATGTGAATCTCAGTCAGGACTGGACATTGTGCAGCTTGTAGGTAACTTCACATACACCAACTTATATGATTAATGAACCTTTAATATTGTACACATCTAATCATACCTAGATTCACAATACATAATTAATATATCACTGCTGCTGCAGTATTAGCTCTATTTGATAACAATTATACTTTTATCATTTGTAATAGTAGTGATAAGTCATAGCTTATTATCGATACTACTGAAATAAATTGTCATTACTATGATAATGATATGATAACACAGGTCACAATTTTTTATACAATAAGGTTTTTGAATGAAGATGTCATGGTTTTGCTTTCCACAAAAACACATGGCCTTAGCGGCCCCAGAGCTACACTCTGTTACTTTAAGGAGCTGGGCTGGTTCGGGTAGACACTGGAGGGAGAAATGCACCAAACACCCCATGCGGGAGGTCAGTGCAAGACTTATTGCCCCTACTTCAAATTAGAATTAGAACACATGGCCTTGATATCTGGTTTAGACTAAATCATACAAATCAGTAGATGTTAAGTTAGCTACAAGCTGCGCAATATCTAATCCTGACTATATATAGTATACACTCTTATGGTGTTGATTGGATTTTCGCAGCTTGTAGCTTTCATCACATCCACTGACTTGTATGATTTGGCCTATAGTATGGTATTATTCAGATAGAAACATATTGTTCAGATAGTTCAATGTCATACATTGAACATTTGTTCAATGTATGACATTGAACATTGACAAGGAACCATCAAATACATTAAGTTCAGAATATTAGAAGAGACTAAATCTCACGACACAGGACCACCCTAGTGTAAGATTTAGGGTTCCACTCTGGAAGTTTGTAAAGGTGACGTCCACAAGTGGTATATTATTCAGAGAAAAATCGAACCAAGATGATATGTACATCATTTGAAAGCTTGTTTTATGGGCTTCCCAAAAATATTTAATTTAGATTTTTTCACCCCTCCAATTTTTTTTAAATGCGAAAAATAAATTGTTTTAAAAATAACAATACAGCTCATTCTTTTCTCTAGTTTAGTAATAATAAAGTGCTTCTATCGTTATTTTACTTGCATTCGTAGCTGATTCTTCCACATTCATCTCTTAATATGCTAAAATTAAAAATTATAACCTACCAGTGTGACCAGTTAGTAGGTACAATGTGACAAAAAATCACTTAAAGTGTGTCTAATTGGTAAAAATGCTTTTATATAACAATTTGGAGGTTACTTAATCAGGGATGCTAGAGATAAACTACCTATTAAGCAAAATATATTTAATTTTTCTAAGAAATTCAAAATTAATTTAAAAAAAATCGGAGGGGTCTTTTTTTTTTTAACTGTTGTAATAGACTCAGAAAAATATGAACTTTCTCAAAATGTTACGAGTTTTGTGGTTAGAATTTTTGATTATTATTATACCAGCCTCCATACATTTTGTGGACATGTCCTTTAATCTAAGTACCTACCTACTAACATTACTTTAAGCATCATCAAGATTTACTAATTCCAAAACCTGTAACTTTTTGAGCAAAATTACGTTATCTTATCTTAAATAATTATAAAAGCTTCTTGGTAGTTAACTAAGGGTAAAAGTATGATACTTACCAGTAACAACTACAGTAGAATCTGGAAACAATAGTCTCAAGACCTGTGTAATTTTGCTAATGCACAGGGCAATTATGTAGATATTCATGTGCATAAAACCTAACTTGAACCCACATTTTTGTAACTAGTAGACATAATCATCATTCTAGTCCGAAACATACAACTCGGCACATCTAAAGTTAGCTAAAAGCTCCAATACTGACTGAAGCTCACGCAGACACGCAGCTTTATGCATGTTTATTGGGTTTCACGCAGCTTGGAGCTAACTTCACATCTGCCGACTTGTATGAATTGACTATAGTAATATGTATAATTCTGAAAGTGTGTTTTTTACTCTTTCATGCAGCAACAGAGCCACAGATTGACTTGATTTTTTTAATATAGTTTAAAAAATCGGACAAGTGCGAGTCAGGCTCGAGTCAGATCGAGGGTTCCATACAAATACTTTGTTAAAATAATTAAAAACCTGTTTTATCATGTGCTAATGAAAATATCATACATGATACGATTTACTCACTTTGAATTTTGAACCCATTTGTTGTGAATTTTGAGGCCCTATTTTTTTGTGATTTAAATAAAAATGTACAGTTTTCAGATTTAATCCTATATGTGTACTCTGAGACGATGCTTTTAGCCAAATTTCATAGTTCTATGTCATGGGGAAGTACCCTGTAGGTTTTGATTTTTGTGAGTGTCGAAATATGCAATTTTTTACGACATAAACAGCTCTAACTTTTTTAAACGATAACTGAGAAGTTTTTCTTTTACACAACTGCAAGAGTTCATAGATATACATATACAGTTTAAATTTCAACTTGATATCTTTTCGCATTCCCGAGATAAAGAGTCTTGACATACACACAGACGGACAACAAAGTGATCCTATAAGGGTTCCGTTTTTTCCGTTTGAGGTATGGAACCCTAAAAATGACATGCTATTACTAAGATATGGACTTTGTAGTATACTAATTATGTAAAGTGTAGTGTGTGTACATATTTATGTGTATATTACTGTAAAAAATAATTTAAATCAATAGTTTTATGTTACACAAAATAACAAAATTGACATATAAACATTTTTCATTATATTTTTCTCAACTGGCACCTTAGTCTTACAATAAATTAGTGGATATTATACAATGATCATTATACTTAATTTTAAAACAATATGAAACCAATTGTGCAAGGAAACTTGTGGTGTAATATTGTTAAAAGTCTGACACAGAAGTCTTGGCCTATTGACCTAGAATGCTAACAGATGATGCTAAAATAGTCTATGCCTATATGTTATAGATTTTGTTTCTGATGCTCACCCTACTACAATCAAAGGCATGGAGACAATAGGTTAGATGACCTCAGTTTCTTTACAAAAAAATCAATAGGGTAGTCAAAAATAACTTGAGTCAGTAAACAAAAACGTAATGTAGTATAGGTCAAGCATCTACACAGCTCCAGTATCGATTAGTCATGCAATCTCTGACAACCCTGAAGATATGATATCTGACTGATGTCGAATTATGTAGGCAATGTTCCGCAACAAACATACGTCATACAATTTACATTTTACCCCACTCCAACAAAAGAAAACGCGGCAATGACGACGCATGGCTCCATAAAACGCCCACGACACTACAATAAACCGAAATATAATAGGATATTTACCTCGCCATTAGCGATGTTGATCGCCAAATAAATGTCACCGAAGGATCCACCACCGATTTTCTTTTGCACCTTGTATTTTCCAGTAATCAATATTTCCTTCCGTGAACTAAAGGTCGACATGGTTACGGATTATGATAAAATAGTCCCGTTTATAGCAAATCAAACAATAAAATGCACAAACTACGCACTTTTGGAATTGAGAAGAATGTTAAAGATCCACGGGCTACATTTTACGAAACTGTGACTGAATGAAATTATGAATGATGGAGGATGTGGTACGTTCGAAAAGTAGGGCACGCGTTTTTCTCCTAACAAAATTGTTGATGGCCACCCGTATTGAAATTATATTAATTTATTCACACATCATTATTCAAAATATAGCAAATATCATTTATAGGAAATAATTTATTCACTAAGTGCTTTAGATTTATTAAAACTAAATAATTATTTGTATTTGGAAGTTCGCACACAGACACATAGATCATGGAAATTAATGGTTTTTAAACGGAATCACATAGAGATCTATGTTGCCAGTCACGGTAGATTCAAAATGCTACTATTTTAGTAGTTTTTAGAAAACAAATTAACAATTTGAACTCTCGTATTCAATCCCTAAATAACCACAGTAGCTCCAACTATTTTTTATAACTTTTTTAAAACAGACCATCCCGAATCGTTTAGAATAAGTTGAAAGCTTTGGTAGGTATTATTAACTTCAATTACACAAGGTGCTGCTTTTGGTTCCATTGTATAAGTAGGTAAAGAAAGAAAAATCTTCAAATAAGTACAGTCAAGTTGGGTAACTTTGAACACTTTTCATGGTTTTTTTACGATTATTCAAAAATAATGTATTAGCCTAATTATGTTTTATTGATTAATCAGTGTACTTTTATACTCAAATTTAAAATAATTTTACTGAAAAGATATAAGCTACAAAATGAGGTTGAGTTAATGCCTATACAATCACCGTTCAAAGTTATCTTGACTTTTGGGTAACTTTGAACTTCGTTATTTGTACAACGAAAATTCTTGTTTTACGGCAATAAATTCGTCCAGGGTAAGATTGGACTCCTATTCTGAATGAAAAATACATACATCTGTCAAATTCAATCAACTTGATAGTACATAACCTACCATTCCGTCAGAGTTACCAACTACAACTAATAGGTACCATATTGGTAGGAAAAAATTAAGAAAAGAAACACACTTTTGTAAAATTTTCTAGAAATGTATTCAAAATTAAACTTAAGCATGAAATTCTGCAACCATTTAGCTGTGGAATGCCATCAACTTAAACCATGAGATCAAAAGTTACACAAGATAAAATACAAAACGAAAAAATTATTCTCCCCACTCCATAAACAAAATGTCGTCTTCTATGAAAATGTTCCCATCTTTTCTTGATATCTGATGCTCCTTTAGGATAGAAACAACGTTTTCTTTTTTTATTTCACATCGTTCATTCCTGGAATACCATGACCACCCGCCTAAATAATTTTTTTTAAGGACAGATACGGTTATTTTTTCAGGACCTACTTTGTTAATGCATCCAGGGAATAAACTTCCTTCTTCTTTGAAGACACAAAACATACCGTTTGCAAAACCATCCAATTGTCCTTTTTCAGTGCTGTTTGATGTTTCATGAGTTTCTAATAGAATGCCGTCAGAGCTTACAACATACTCTTGTATAAAAGTGAGTTCTTCGGCACATTTTTCTTGATTTTCAAAGCAGTTATTCGCAGAATACAAAACTTCTTGAGACAAGGCTTCCTCTATGTCATCTTCAATTTCTGGAATTACATCTTCAATACATGTTTTTTCTTTTCTTTGTGGTCCATTTTTTTCCAGTGTCGATGTAGGTTTCTCAATTCCATGTATTTCAGCTTCAACTGTTATGCGTACATTACTTTCAATTATCGATTCGTCATCACTTATATTGGTCTCAGTATTGGTCTCAGCTTCCTCGGATACTGTCATTTTCTTCTTTTTTTTATTTTTTGATCCTGCAGGCCTTCCTCTTTTTTTGGACGGAGCATTTGATTCCTTATTTTGAGGAAGGGATGTTTTTGATTTTGCTTTTTCTTCGTAATATTTCTCTACCTCTTCTGCCGATACACTTTTTCCAGCTATTACAGGCAGTTGAAACTTTTTTCCTCTGGTCATACCATTTAAATCGGCTGTTCTCACTTCCTCAATGAAATTATGAAAGGCTTCGCCAACAGATTCTCGGGTTTCAACTTCATACGTATAGCTCGGCAATTTGTTCAAAACTGTTTGTGGCGAGAATGGGAACAAACCACAGCTTCGGAATCCTGCCTTTATATTATCAACACGAGTGGGCTCTCCAATTTCCAATGTTTTTCGTAAAAGTTGGGCAAACAAGGATTTAGGCAGAGACATTACTTTTTTTCCTCTACTTGTTTGGCGGTAGTTGTCTAGTACCTTCCTCCAATTGCTTTTAACGGCAGAAAAGTATCCGACGTCTAGTGGCTGCACTAAGTGCGTTGAGTTCGGAATCAGGCATATAAACACAATGTTGTGTTGTTCACAAAGATGCAATGCTTTTGGCGAAATATGCGCACTGAGATTATCGCACAGAAGCATTTTTTTCCCCTCAAGATTAGAGACACGTGGAATAAAATGCATCTCTAACCATTCTTCAAAAACATCCGTGGTGATCCAGCCCGAATCTGAAACCGCCATTCTTGAACCCTGTGGTGCCTGAAAAAGCCAGTCCGACCACAGTTTTTTACCTTTGAAGACAAAAAAAGGTGGCAAAGTTTCTCCAGCCGCATTGACACAGAATACCACTGTGTAACATGATTTTGTGGCATTTTTGATGACTTCTGGGTGTCGAGAATCTCTGCGAAATAACAGCTTTTTCTTACCTGGGTCGTCATGGAAGCCGGATTCGTCCATATTAAAAATGTTTTCAGGAGGTATTCCCTCTATCTCTTTCGATAGGTTATCAAAGAAGCCTTCAACTTGTTGGCGATTTACTTGTGCCCTCTTTCTGGGAATATTGTGAGCTACTTTTATTTTAAGATCTGGATGTCGCTCTAGGAATAGAGAGCCCCATTCGTATCCTGGCATATTGTTTTTAAATTGTTTAATCTGTCTATTATTTTTGTCTAAATATTTTTTTACAATTAGCCTGAAGTCAAGCATGCTGATTGGTATTCCGACATCACTTAAAAGCAACAAATGGGACTTAAAACTGTCTTCTTCATCTTTTGATAGTGTTACAGGTCTCCCAACACTCTTCGAGTGCTTTTCCTTCAGTTTGTAGAACAAAGTGACAGGTGGTATTTTGTACTTTTTAGCTGCTTCCATCCTCGTTAAAGCACCCGATTTGATTTCGTCTAGGGCTTTCTCTAAAGTTTCGGGGGTATAATTGGATTTAACGCCATATTTTCGCACTCCTGGCTTAGTCAGTATGGATTTTCGTGGCATTTTTATGTACCTGTAATTAAATGAATTACAAAATTGTGTTGTATTGAGTAAATCCTGGTAAATCGTAGAAGAAAACGTATTAAGGTAGTGGAAAGCCCATTTGTCAATGTTACCCGAATTCTATAAAATTTAAATAGGGTAACATTGAACGATTCAAAGTTACCCAAAATTGGAAAAAAATTACAATGAACAGTGTTTTTGCACTTTTGAACATGAAATTTAATGGATTCTAAGATAATTATAAGAAAAAAAGACAGTAGACAATATATTAAATCCTTAAAAACCAGAACTCACCTGTTTTACATAGCTTTTCGATGTTTAAATCCGATATGTAGCACACACACTTTACGCCCGTTAAAAACCGCGAAGAAAAATGGCCGAAAACATAAACAACATCTTTGACAGTTGTATATTTTGCTGTCACTTTTGGCTACTGGAATATTTGGCGATTCCGTTTCACGCATTTTCTATTGTCTGTGGCTATCAAGTACAGTATGAGAAAAAAAAGAATCTTCAAACCGGTTTTATTCAATGTTACAAGGAAATTCAAAGTTACCCAACTTGACTGTAACATGACTAAGATTTTATTAATCAAAAATAAAAGTATACAATACAAATGAAGTTGACTTATTAACTATTATTTAAATAAAAAATAGGATTATCCATGTTGATCATGGTCGTGTGAGAGGGTTATTTTACCTCATAACACTTTTTATTACAGATGTTTAATTATAATTAGCTATTTTCAGTTTAATGCCACCATTCTGTGAAGAAGAAGAGCATTTATTAATTATATGTACCTACCTACATGTTTTAGTAAAAGGTAGGTATATAGGGAAGGGAGGGGTCACAATCAATATCGCCTAATTTTTCTTCCCTCAAAATAACAGTATTGTAAAAGAAATGGGGCAATATATTGGCTACAATAGTAAATATAGGTATAGGTACATCTAAAACAATGAAACTCACAAGTACATAAAATACGCATTTTAAATAAGTAGGTAATTTTATTTGAAATTAGGCAGAGGGGATTGGGGCTTGAAAATAATCAACCCATGTTATTAGTGGATGGCCCTAGCATAGTATTTTTTTATAGACTAGTGAATAATGTTATTGTACGTCACTTAATACCTGTATCACCTGTATGTAGGTACTTATAATTGCACATTCGTAAGGTGTTTATACATTAGGTGCGATCGGTTTGGGCTCGGTGGCGTTTTTGGCGTTTGCAAAATTAGCGTTGATGTAAAGCGTTCGGTTTGGGAATTTTGTCCATTTCGCCAATAATGCTACTTTTGCTCACTTCCCAAAACGAACGCAAAAGTAACAAACTTCGGTCTATCAAATGTCAAACAACATAGTTATGGCGGCAGCACTTCGAAAATTCAGAAATTCGGTATATGTGATTTTTGTTTTGCTTATTCAAACTTACATGTTCTTTGTTAGCAACGCTCTGATTTAAACAAAGGATTTAAACATCTGCTTTCGACGGCTAATTACCCACGTGTAGTAAGAATAAGAAAAACCAAATCACAGAAAATATAAACATTAGATTACACAATTTTATCCTATTTTAGCAATACGTAATTTACTGGTAGTAGGTATTTACATTATCTTTGCTTCGCTGTTCTGCCTTAAACACCATGTATTATTAATTGTACACCGTACAAATTATTGAAAAGCTTGAAACTTTAGATTACGCGCAAAATTTTATCAACAATAAAACATCAAACTCTTATATGTCAGAAAACGATCACAAAGAACCCACCTCCGCACGTGGGTCAAAATTAACACTTTCCAAACCGAACGCTAAATGTGATCGTTCTTAGCGTTTTTAACTGTTACCAGTAGGCTATCCGAACACATCTATTGGCTATACAATAAGTTAAGGAGCCTGAAGTCTGTTCATTAGAGGAAAAATGAGACAAATGAAACACACTGGTCCGCTATACATAAATAGATCCTTCCTTCTATAACCTCCTATTAGACAATTAAAAATCTGATGTGTAGGATATTAAAGTATGTACTCCAAAATAGCTTGATCTATTTTTATCTTGTTTTTTTTTGTGTATTTACAGGTCAGACTAGAGGTCGTAGGCAATTTTTAAACCCCTCCCTATGTCAGAGGCCTTCAGTCGGCTTAAAAAACCTTTTACACAAGTTACCTACCAGGTCTTTTTTTTAGGGTTCCGTACCTCAAACGGAAAAAATGGAACCCTTATAGGATCACTTTGTTTTCCGTCTGTCCGTCTGTGTGTATGTCAAGACTCTTTATCTCGGGAACGCGTAAAAATATCGAGTTGAAATTTAAACTGTATACGTATATCTATGGTCTCTTTCAGTTATGTAAAAGAAAAACTTCTCAGTTATCGTTTAAATAACTGAGCCAATTATGTCGTAAAAAACCGCATATTTCGACACTTGAGAGAAGCATTGTCTCAGAGTACACATATAGAACTTATATATCTTAAAACTATAAATTTTTACTTAAATCTCATAAAATAGGGCCTCAAATTCACAAAATATGGGCTCAAAATTCAAAGTGAGTAAATCGTATCATGTAAGGTATCATATGGAAGAACTTCATTAGCACATGCTAAAACAGGTTTTTAATCATTCTAACAATGTGTCATTTTCGATGTATGACGAGAAAAGTGAAAAAAAAAACGTTGATGGAATAGTATGTGCCTTGTTGTCTGTGCGAGCCTGACTCTTGTCCGGTTTTTTTTCTTTACCAGAGGAAATCTTTTAAAGATACCACCGCACCTCGGGGCAGGCGGGTGGTTATGTGGGAGTCCCCGCCCATTGCTGGACGGTATACCTACTAACCTATGCAAGACGCTTCCATCCGGTCTTATTGCAGATCCATAGGGGAGGCCTATGTCCAGCAGTGGACGTCCTTTGGCTGATGGATGGATAGATACCTACCAAAACCCCTGGGTGTTCCACCACTGCGCCTGGTGTCGGGGCTAAGGGCACGCTTCCGCACTCCTCCGCGGCACCCGACAGCGCTGGCCTTATTCAGGCCCCACCACGGAGCATGGGCTCCCGCCAGAATGACGATATGCCGAACACCAGACACATCGTCATCCACCACCTGGGACCAACGAGCACTGGCCGTCGGACAGCACCCGTGTCCGACAGCCCTGGTCCCAATGCAACGGGTCGGTTGAAGTGGCCCCGCGCCTGCCACTACGGCTGCAGAGGATAGGGAGAGCGGCCGACGACACACCGACACTCCTCTTCCCCTGCAGCCCCACCGCGTCCGCCATCAAAACGGTGGCGACCCCGTCGAGGCCGCGGAAGGCAGGGAAAGTGGCAACGACACACCAGCAGGCAGTCCTCTCCCGCCGCGGCCTCCAATCCTCAGCTGCAGTGCCTCCGATACGTCACTGCAGCCCCCCTCAGTTGCGGTGCCCCCCATAAGGCACGCAACCTACATTGGCCAGCTTCTACTCGGGCCTGGAGGCAAAAGCCCGAAGAAGCGGCCCCACCACGGGTTCCTCTTGGTTCACCAGGCTCTACCTGGCTACTAAGCCCCACCGCCACGACAAGGCCCACTTAGTTATACTCCTAATTGCAGCAATTTTTTTTTATGAGTTTTATATTTTTGTTATCCTCTTTCTAATAATCTAATTACTGATTAGATCAGTGTGTAACTACCATTATCACTAACAGTATAAAATATGATTGTGTGATTCAGAGTATGATTAACTAAAATAAACTTATCTGATAAGGGTAAAAGTACCTACCTAAATATTTCCTTTCAAGATCACCTTAATATTTTTTTTATAGATTTTGTAATAGCATTTTAGTTAACTATGTAATAATTCAAAATATAAATTGAATCTGCTGTATTATTGTAGCACACATGTTGCGGTATTAAAGCCAATCTGGCTTTAATTTTATGTGTGGGTTTAATTTTATTTCAGATCATTTTTTTGTGTGTGTTGTATTATGTATTTAAAAGATAATTTTTTTTTCTCAATTAGCAATGTAAAAATGGATTTACCGCATATGTATTTGGGTATCTCATCATAGTTAGTTTTAAGTGGAAACAAACATACCTACAGTTACATAAACTGGTGATTAATTATATTGGTGTAATTATTATTTCAGTGATTTTTCTTTAAATTTTATTTATTATCTAAGAAAGACTTTTTTACAAACTTTTCTGAACTTTTTAACAGCAATTTACTTTAGTGGCCTTTTATAATAAAAGTAAGGCAAATTAGTAGATTGTATGCAATTAGAGGAAGATTATTTTACGTGTTGCATTGATACTTAAGTAATCGAAATTAAATTAAGATTAATTAAACTTACATTGGGTATAATGTAGGTTAACATGTAAGTGGCCTTTGAAATGCAGTTTCACAATCATCAACCTACGAAATGCATTTTCTGCATTCCCGTTACTATTCGCTCAAAGCAGGCTTGAGGATAGCCGTAATAAGCAAATATCTAGGGTCTAAATTCATAAAATAATACTTACCTCCCCGTTTGAGATGTTTATTCCTAAATAAATGTCCCCGAAAGAACCACCGCCTATTCTTCTTAATATCCTGTATTTTGAAGCTATTAGCAGCTCGCGCCTGCATGCGAGCATCTGTTGGAACGACACCATGTCGTTATTTATTCTCTCTTCAACCAGTTATTGTCATGAATCTTGTTTTATTTATTTTATTAAAATAAATACAAACAAACACCACAATGCACTTCCAGCTGCGATAAATGTCACCAGCTACTAATTAAAATATTCTACCATTCGTTCCTAATCATGCGATTGTCAATATTTTCTACTTCCAGGGTTGTCAGCCCTATATTGACATAAACTCACAAAAGTGCACATATTACAACGAAAGTACATAATTATATTTAGCTTGTCTGGTCAACGTCGGCAATATTGAAATTATAATCATTATTTTAGCCAGTAATACTCAGGATAATTGGAATACAAAACATTTAGTAATTACCCTCATTATAGGTACTACTTTGGTAAGAATCATTATAAATACATTCCTAATGAGCTTAGAATCAGCCAGATTTACATTATGCGAATTATGCATCGTCGTTAAAACGTTATTAGCCTGGAAGAGAGCCATAGATGTTTCAATAAATACAAGCTTTTTGCTCATGAACCACATCTTCAACGATTTCCTTCTATCATTTACTGAGTAGGTACTGGATGTCTTCTTACTTCGCCAATTTAAAAATAAAATCAAAAGAAAAACAACTTTTTCTGTAATAAACATTTATTGCCTAAAACATTACTTATGCCTACGTATGCAACGCTAATCATTTGTTGATGGATGCTTCATAACATAGGAGTTACAATCAAAACCTATAGGTATGTACTTAGGTACAGTACGTAAGACATTCATGAAAATAATACAATACGTAGACACAAAAATAATATATGTAGAAAAATAATAACAATGATTTCATGTGAATATGCACATTTACACAATTTCGTACATTTCTTCCAGAAATAAAATAAAAATGCATCATTTATCCTTAAACTATTATTGTTGCGTGTTACGCTAATAACAATATAGTTATTGTAAACTGTTAAGGCATGGGCATTCTACCGACCGAGGCTAGCGAAACTTTCTAATTTTTTTTTACTTGCCTACCTTGACCTACGAGTTATTTCGAAAACTCTAATGAAACTTTATCATTCGAATGCAATTCACGTGGAATTTGTAGATTCTTATAATACTTTTCAATTAAATATACCAACGATACCTAGATATTGCCATAGCTTTCGTCAATTTGAAGTCCAAACAAAAACCCTGTCTACTGACTTAAACTTTAAAAACTACCAAAAGAGTAGCAACATTTTAGTAATAGCAACCCAGTCTCAACTTTCGAAAATCGTGTCCTAGGTCCTAGGGGCATAGGCTAAAATACGAGTAAAATACAAGTCAAAAGGCCGATTCCATTGTTAGAAATCTAACTGTAGAGTTCAATGTCCTCAATTAAAAATGTATAATAAAAAATAATAGCGAAAAACCAATGCTAAAAAAGCTTTATTTATGAATGTATTTTTGCGATATGAATTTTCTCAACAGAATAACTTCTCCTATAAAAAAAAAACATTCAATCCAACCTCTGCAGGTACGCTTGTTGCAAAATACAACAAATAACTCTGACAGCACAAAAATAATCGCATATTTTTACGTAAACTTATCAACATTTTTAACGTTTCAAAAAGAGACACATCTTATCTTAGACGCCATCTTATGTGCCAACGTTACAATTTTCCTGCGATTTAGGCCAGTTACGTACACGTAGGCACGAGTATTTTGTATTTATTTTTAAGACCTTTAAATATTTCTGTACCATGGAGGTATAATACAGTCCATTTTATGCTTGAGTTATGATTGAATACCTCGTATAATATATAAATTAGAATCAGAACTCCGCTTAACGTAAGTCGTTAATGTACCTATAAAGTACAGATTTCATTCTGCACAAAACGCAGCTATTTTTACAATTGTCAAAATGATTTCGCTAATGGCACCGCAGAATCGGCCTCGAGTATTTTATTTAAATTTATTTAAGGCGCCGGCATGCACTTAAGACGCTCGAATGCGGCTTTTTCGAGAGACTCGCGGTGGTCCGGGTGCGCGATTTTGATGAGTGCGTAGGCGCGTTGCCTTAGAGTCTTTCCGAAGAGGTCGGCGATACCTTGCTCTGTTACCACGTAGTTGACGTGCGCGCGAGTCGTCACCACTCCCGCACCTGGTGAGTAAGGATTATGTAAGCAACAAGTATTTTAAAAATTAATCTAGACTCCGCGCCACATTGCGCGACAAGCGTTCCTTAGTTCCCAAACTCTGTCGTCAGACTCCAGCCCGGGTAGCACGGCAAAGGGAGAAAACCATTTTATCCACTTTTAATGTCAGCTGTCATTGTCAATCCATACTTTATTTCCTCATCGAGGGAATATATGGAAAGACTTCCCTTTGCCATGATTCCCGTGCAGTGGTAGCACGGAGTCTAATATTGATAAAATGGGTGTTAAATTGCAAAGTCAGCAATTTTCAGTGGTGTATGTACTAATAATTATGAGCAACTTTTACTACAGGACTATCTGAAAAAAATATCAATGATTCGCGACTAATTATTTATTTTTGTTATGATTTTATTTTGAGTCCTTTCCACACTGGATTTTATCTCAAAGAGACTTCTAAAGATTGACGAGAGATGACGCACTGCTAAATCAATGTTAACATTGATTTAGCAATGCTAATCTTTAGAAGTTCTAATAACTTCTAGTTGAGTGATAACCTGTTTAATACGGGTATCACAGGCGGCGCCACCAACGCTATAAGTTGGTGTAATATAAGCACTTCAAAGATTTGAAGCTTGCGTAGGAGACGGGCTGGCTCAGTTGGTTAGAGCGTCGGGCTAGTGATCCGAAGGGGCAGGTTCAAATCCTGCGTTCGTTTCAGATTTTTGAAATGCTTATCACCAAGATAACTCTTGAATAATTTATTTAATTGTATGGAGTCATACAAATACCGCATCATATAAATCGGCGGATGTGTAATTAATACAAGTAGCGAGAATCCTTATCAACGCAGAGCTTTTATTGAGCTTCAGTCAGGATCGGATGATGCGCCGCTAACTTCACGTTTGCCAACTTGTATGATTTGGCTTTAACCGGGTTTGTAATGTTAGGTATACTAAGCGCCACACAAGTCGGCGGATGAGAAGTTAGCCGCAGATGACACTTCGCCGTGATTGGCTAATTATTGCGCATGTGTGCACCATTCCGACGCCGCGTTTTGTAGTGCATAGGGAGCGCGCGGGAGGCATGAGGTTGGCGGGCGGGTATACCCCGGCGTCTCGTCTTTCTGGCTCCCGCGTCTGCCTATATTTCGGCTTTCGCGCAGCGTTCTGCACATAACTTCCCATCCGCCGATTTGTGTGGCGCTTAAGTTGTTTGTGTGTTGTCGTGCATTGAAACAGGTACTAATAGACACGCCGTACTCCCGCCCTGCACCGCGCCCGACCCGCGCCCGCCGTGTGTGTGTTTCGGCCTTTAGTATACGTACCGGGTTTGAGCGTGGGCACGATCTTGCTGACGCCCTTCTTGGTCTGCGAGACGATGGCGATGATGGGCTTCCCGCGGCCGTCCACCGACTCGGCCGCGCCGCGGATGAAGTCCACCTGCCCGCCGAAACCCGAGTACATGCGGGTGCCTGGTGGATAATGCTATGGATTATTTATTTATTGTTGAAGCGAAAGAAGTGAGCGAAGCGGTTGGCTTCAATCATGAATGTATACAGGGTTATCTGCGTACCCTGTACTAAGCCGAAAGGGGGTTATTAGTTCAATGTGGGGCTAACTCAAAGAGAAAACACCACGAAACAGAAGAAAAAGAGAAAGAAACAGCCTTTTCGTAAATTTTATCGATTCCCCATTGCAATTTTGTATGGAACAGCTGATTTTTCTCTCTCGAATTTTGAGTTGGTCCCATAGTAAAAATTGTTCATAGTGATGGTATGGTTCACCCCCTTTCGGTTTAGCACGGGGTTAGCAGATAACCCTGTATGAAGTGGACCTGATGTTTGAAAGGAGATGGCATTATTACTATCTTCTAAGGTTCGAACCTTGTTTATTTCCACAGAATTTAGCGCTAAAATCTGACATTTATTTAAGTTAAAACTTCTTTAGTGGCGTTGTTCATTTTTTGGTATGTAACCTGGTCGAAAATTCGTAAGACAGCGCAGGGCGCTAGCGCAAATGTGATATTGTATTTTACCACATAAATGATAGTACTTTATAAGTTCAAGTTTTCACTTCCGCCGGCACTCCCAGAATGCGACCCTTTTTTGAAGTGAAAACTTTTTTATCGCTGTTGTGCACTTTTTGGGATGAGTAAAAAATGTTACTGTACTGTACTGTACCAGCCTTTTTAATAGTCCACTGCAGGACGTAGGCCTACCCACGAAGGGCGATTGGGCCATATCCCCATCGAATTTCTTCTACGAACGCATGCAGGTTGCCTCACGATGTTTTCCTTCACCAAAAAGCCTGTGGTGTGAAATTCCGTACATAGGTTTCAAAGAACTCATTGGTACGGGACCGGGGATTTGCACCCACGACCTCACGATTGTAAGGCGGGTGTCACTACCTCTTGACCACCACGGCTTATATTAAAAAATGTTAAACTCGCGTGAAGTGATAACGTAACTTGATAGAAAATTAGTAAGACGGCGGGAGCAAATTTTCACTTCTGCCGGCACTCCCGGAGTGTTCCACTCAGTTCCACTCCAACCATTGTTTTTTTTTAATATTCAATTTGCGCCATTTAAAGTTTATGTCGTATGTTCGATGAGAACCCTTCAGGAACGCATTCTCTCGCTGTTCAAAGTATAATACAAAACAAACCGATAGAGTCGGAGCACACTTGTCCCGTGATGTCGATCTCCATGCAGGAGTTGATGGCCGTCATTATCGGCTGCATCGAGACTACATGAGTGTTGTTCACGTAGTCGATTTCCAGCATTTCTGTCAAAAAAAAATCAATTCAAAAAGATTTCTTTAGATTAGAGAGAACTGCCTACTATTGCGTATCTATCAAGTAAAAAACACTACTCTTTTTTTGGTGTACGGACCAATGGCCAGGGTTTCCAACCTTCCGGTTTTCGACCGGTCTGTTGGGTTTCAGAAGAAATTGTTGGGGTCAGGTCCCTAACTTCCAACCGGATGCAATTTGTCCGGGCAGATTAAAGTATGAACGCAATGTATCTAATTATAGTAGTTATGGAGCTAAAAACAACCAAAAAAACTGTAGAACCTGGATCAAGTTACTAATAGTAGCACGGACCAATGGACTTAAGAAACAAATCCAAAAATAACCCTAATTTATTGTGAGTTCAACTTTAAAAAAAAACTAAAGCACCCAAATCTAAGACTAGTACAATTTTTATTTTGACCAAGTATGACCAGATTAAATATGTCCTGTTATGGAGGCTGGAAAAAATTGTCAACCCTGGGTATGGCCTCGAATGCCACCAATATTCTCCATCTACAAAAATGACAAGAATCTTCGTTTGAATTTGTTTTTATTTTATTTTTTTATGTGGACTGTTTAAATTAATTTATTCATATTGACATATTTCGGAATATATAAATTTTTATTTCTTGGTAGCAATTTTAAACCAAATTTATTTTTTTGACATTATTTTATTTAATTTGTTATGATTTATTGGATTCGTTGATTGTGAATAGAATTATTATTTTAATTTATAATATTAAGTTGGAAATGAAGTTGGTTATGAAGGTATATGTATTTTAAACAACTTTTACTATGGGACCTGAAAACGTAAAAAAAAACTGCTGCTCCATACGATTTTTATAGACTTTCTACAAAAAGTATAGCAAAGCTGGTTTTTTTACGTTTTCAGAGTTGACCCCACAGCAAAAGTTGTTCAAAATTTGCCATAGATGTCACCGCTTAAGGCTCCGACACCGGTAGACAAACACATTGTATAGCCCCTTGGTGCATGGTGGAGCAAACAACCCCGAAGCCCGAAGTATAGGCCGAATCATACAACTTGGAACCTGTGACATTAGCTAAAAGATGCGGATAACCCGATCCTCGCTCTGCTGTTAAGTGAGCGTCAGTCAGGTTTGAACTATCCGGAGCTTGTAGCTAACACTCGACTGCCTCGGTGGCTCAGTGGTTAGTGACCCTGACTTCTGGATCAAAGAGGCGTGGGTTCGATCCCCACCCAGGGCAAGCATTTATGTGGTGAACATAGGTGTTTGCTCTGTGTCTGGGTGTATTTAGATACTATGTATATAAGTATGTATCCTACTTGATATTATAAACGGAAAAGTTTGTGAGGATGGATGGATGGATGGATGGATGTATGGATGTTTGTTACTCTTTCACGCAAAAACTACTGAACGGACTGAGATGGAACTTTGCAATAATATAGCTTATATATCAGAATAACACATAGGCTATAAATTATAATGATATATTGCGTATGCGGGCGAAGCCGCGGGTAAAAACTAGTTTAAAATATGTATATGTAGTATATCAGTCTCTGGCAACCATATCACAAGCTTTGCTTAGTTTGGAGTCAGAGAACGTGTGTAAGATGTCCCCCAATATATATATAAAAAAAAAAAAACATCACAACCGCCAAGTTGTATGATTTGACCTATTAGTTAGAAGGTAAACAAACTTACCAATGAAAGGGTTGTTGTCGACGAAGTCGTACAGCTCTCGGTTGCCGACCAGGAAACTGCCTACGATGCGACCGCGGTGCATTTTCTTCCTGTAACGTATAAATATATCTTGTTATAAATATACCATGGTTGCCTGGAAGAAATCGCTTGAAGCGATAAGGCCGCCATTTAGTATAACTAATTTTTAATGTTTTTTATTTTTCATGTGTTTGTATTGTATTTGGTTAAGCTAATAAAGAATTATCTATCTATCTATCTATATCATGTGAGTTAGGATTAAACATACAGCATATTAAGCCGTGGTGGTCTAGAAGCCGTGGTGGTCTAGAGGTAGTGACACCCGCCTTACAATCGTGAGGTCATGGGTTCAAATCCACGGTCCCGTACCAATGAGTTCTTTGGAATTTATGTACGGAATTTCACACCACTGGCTTTTCGGTGAAGGCAAACATCGTGAGGCAACCTGCATGCGTCCGTAGAAGAAATTCGATGGCGTATGTGAATCCACCAACCCGCACTGGGCCAGCGTGGTGGATATGGCCCAATCACCCATCGTGGGTAGGCCTACGTCCTGCAGTGGACTATTAAAAGGCTGGTACAGGTATACAGCTTTATCATCATAAAAGTCATCCGTTTCTGCAAACAAAATGTATCCCTATAAAGGAAATAAGTTCGTGTACCCTAGTGTCAAAAGTTATAAACCGCCTATACAGGGTTATTTCTAATCAATTAGCATCCTTCTAGGGGCTTCTGTACATCAAAACTAACAACTTTTGTTCTACGACTTTCGTCAAAACTAAAAAAAATCAGCTGTTCCATACATTTTGCCGCGGGTGAACTAAATTTTTCTATGGAACAACAAAGTTATTTTTTTAGTTTTGACGAAATACGTAGAACTAAAGTTGTTAGTTTTGATGTACAGAATAAGCCCCTAGAAGGATGCCAATTGATTAGAAATAACCCTGTATATACATTTCCAATAGGACTGATTGTAAATGACTTGCGCCCATTGTGATCTTGATGTCTTAATTAGGCCATCAGCCCTAGGCGCCCTTCTGGGTAGACGCTTGGAAAACCAAACTTAGGCTAATGAAGTATCATTTATGATACTCCACATGACATGATTAACTCACTTTAAAATTAAGACCCTGATTTATTGCATTTAAACTATATTTTTTCTTAATTATTAAGACAATGGTCTATACCAAATTTCACAGTTCTAGGACAATGGGAAGTCATCATCATCATCATTTCAGCCATAGGACGTCCACTACTGGACATAGGCCTCCCCTAATGATTTCCAATAAGACCGGTTGATAGCGGCTTGCATCCAGTGCGATCCTGCGGTCCTAATAAGGTCATCCGTCCACCTTGTGGGTGGACGTCCTACGCTGCGCTTGCCGGTACCGGCATGGGAAGTACTATACATGAATTATTGCGACATAAACGGCATTAACTTTTTTTTAGATAACCAAGAAATTTTTAATTTCAACTCAATACTATTAAGCGTTTCCGAGACAGAAGAGAGACCTTGAAGAAGAAAGACCTTGACACACAGATGGACAGACGTTCAATAAAGTGATCCTATACGGGTTTTGGTTAAACCTTTTGAGGTACGAGACCCTAAAAATGATCTCACTTGTTGTTGGTAACGCAGCCGCGACGCACTAGGTCGATGACGCCGACGCTGAACATCTCTGAGTGGATCCCGAGATCCTGGTGGTCCTTTAGGGCGGATAGCACTGCGTCCGGGATGCTGCCGATACCTGACAAAATGAGCTTTATTAACACTAACGTAAGGTACACAATTTAATAGCAGTAAGGGCACTATACTAAGGAGCTGTGGTTTCAATATTTAAGATAATTATCTATGAGTAGAAGACAGAATATAGTAGACCTAGAAGATACTTATTCAATCTTTATTCATCTTGAAGACACTTACCCATCTGCAGAGTGGCTCCGTTGGCGACCAGGTTGTCTCCAATAAGCTTGCCGATGATCATCTCCTCCTTTAGAGACAGCGTGGTCAATATGAGCCAATCTTGGTATCTTCCATTTAAAAGTGGCTACACGCTACCCCCTACATTTCACCTTATATCTCCTCCAATATATTATGCCCTGGTCTTACACATTACGCCGTGGCTAAACGGCTGTTCCCTACACTATGGGACCAGAAAGATGTTCAATCTTGGTTTCTTTCTACGATGGTGGCTAAACGAAACATATCACGAATAATACCTACTTTTATAAAAAAAATAGGACCACATTTTGCTAACTCTTGTAGTGACATCAGACCCGAAAATAGGGCACGTGAACCTAGAAGATAGTTACCCAATATTTTTTTCATCTTGAAGAGACTTACCCATCTGAAGAGTAGCTCCGTTTTCAACCAGGTTGTCTCCAATAAGCTTGCCGATGATCATCTCCTCCTTGGAGGGGGGTTTGGCGCCGTGGTCGGGGAGGGGGGTGTCGTCGTTCACAGCGAAGTCGATGTGAGACACGTGGATAATCGCGTCGCCGAATGTACGAGGCATGTTCGGGTTTATCTGGGCTGGAAACAAGGGAAACCAATTTTCGCTTCAAACTATAACAAAAATTTCCAGCTTTGAATTAAACAAAATTGTAGAGTATGTGCAAAAAAAGAATCGTCGCGGCGTTACGGTGAACTAACAATAAGATTTTAATCAGCAGCCAAGGTACCGACTGTACTTGGTAGACGCGAGTACTGATGAAAACCGAATTGGTGTCTACCAAGTAGGTATCAAACACATTTGGTTGTACTAGCTGTACTAGTATGACAGAGCAGTGTTGTCAACGTAACAAAATTTGTAAAATGGTACACGTGCGATCTCACCTACGACGCTTATGTTTTTGCACAACCTATAATAGATTTTATTGTAACAATTTTTCCAGTAAGATGATGAAGTAAGTTCATATAGGCCGGGACTAGCTTTCTGTTTTTAAGTCGCCTCACGGCCTCTGACCTGGCTAAACGGTTATAATAACAGGGACCTACAATTTAACGAGTCATCCGAACCGCGATAGCGTTCAGTTAGAAAATACCACCCTCGGTCACCTATCCAAATACTGACCGTGCGGAACGTTGCTTGATATCTGTGCGGTGATCGCTGACAAACACCTAATCCAACTACGTTATAAGCGTACAAAATCATCATTTAATCCATTTTACTTCAAACTATTACTAACTTTAAAATAACTAAGCTGACGCACAGACGAATAACAGCGTTGTTTTTATGTGCTGATTTATTTATGCTAAAAATGCACTATTTTAATTACGACCTTTAAGGTACGTGATCCAAAGAAATAACAAAAAGGCAATGATCGGTCAAAACAAGGAAAATCCGAAAATTAACGCCAATCATAACTAATTATCACAATTTTGCAACAATAATAATCGTGGTAAGCCCATTACTGGGCATAAGACACTTTTGTTTTTGAAATTTACTTTTGCCCTTTGCTAATTACGTACATCATTTACGCCACTGTACAGACCCATGGGGCACTTACGCACTATATAGATGCGGTTGCAATCCGGCTGCCGCAACACGAAAATATGTATAAGCTGGGTACTCACTTAGCAGTGTTGCATGTAACGTATCAGATACTGTATCAAGCTGCAAGTGGGTACGGCTCGTCCACGGTTCACCGCGTACCTAGCTGCGAGCTGACGGATCCGCAGTGTTCGCGACGACGTTACATCGACAACATGTCTCAAATAGTGGTTAGTGCTACGTTCATATTCGTTGTACAATATTTCATTCACAATATTTATTTTCTCTCTCCTGTAGCAAGACAATAATGTGATCATCTTACTTTTACAGTTTTCGCTTGACATACCCATAGCTTGTCCAATATTTTCCCAAGCATCCACTTATAGATGTTTTTATAATAATTTTATCTTTAGGGTCCCACAATACTGGAGTATTTTGGTAAACCTCAATTAGATATCATATTTTTTCTTCAGTCCACTCCATAATGATTAAGTAAGTTCGTTTGAAGCTCGCGCTTACGTACTCACTACTCAAGCGGTCGTGTCGCCGTCCACGAGCACACTGCGAGCCGTCTTTATGTTCGCTGTGATATCGCCACTCGGCGGGTCACTGCGAGCTTGCAGCGCTCCACGCGCGAGCGGCTCGCAGCGGGCTCGTGCCTACGTACTCACTTGATACCGTATCTGATACGTTACATGCTACACGGCTAAGTGAGTAAGCTTAAGAAACCGCAGAAGTGCGTATGAAAACAGGTATTGTAAAAATAAACCCAAAATGACAAAAGAGCTATTCTAATCTTATTCATAAGGTCCACAGTGAAAGATTAATTTCGGCCGGGATTTGCCGTCCTAATTTGAGTCACCTAGTAGAAATACATTGCCTACAACTTACCAATGATAAATTTGGAGTTGACTAGAGCTGCGCGCACGCAGTCCACCGAAGTTCCAAGACTGCAGTACCCGTGCTGGTCCGGCGGCGACACCTGGAAACGATACGCACTTGTCATTTACCATCATATCAACTGTAAAACGTCTACATTGCTGAACGAACATGGGTCATCTCTATAGATTCATAATACCTAAGTAAAGCTTACATTAAAGGCGTATCGTGCAAAAGATGCTTCATTTTAGTCCGTCCTAGGTATATTATAGTTTATATACGTCGTCTATCCTCCAGGTTGAAATCTGAAGACGGAAGGATATAATATAAATAAATAAATATTTTGAGACATCTTACACACGGCCTCTGACCCCAAACTAAGTAAAGCTTGTGATACGGCTGCCAGAGGCTGATATACTACATATACTTATTTTTAAATACATACTTATATAGAAAGTAACTAAATAACACCCAGACACAGAGCAAACACTTATGTTCATCACATAAATATTTGCCATGTGTGGGGTTCGAACCCACGCTTCTTTGATCTAGAAGTTAGGGTCACTAACAACTGACCAACCGAGGCAGTCGAATATATATAGAAAGAGGGAGTGAATTGTAAGTTACGTTGGCACGATAGCAAACGTGAGCAAAACACCTTTCTGAACAGGCTCTTAAGATATAGCATCGATGTGATATACCTGCAAGACAACTATGTCAAGTTTGATGACCCTATGGGACAGTTACCCTCCACTACCATCTCAAGTAAACTAGCTGAAAAGCTTATCTGGTATAAGGTGACACAGCACCGACGTAAGTATACCTGGATGAAAGCAATGTCGGGTTTGATGATATTTATGAGAAATAGCTGCCTCCGCTACCAACTGTCGAAAATTGACTGCAATAAACTGCGTCTAATCTAATATAGCATCAGTGTAAGTAACCCTGGAATACGGATAGGTCAAGTTAGATACCGCATACCGATAGATAAGACCGCAGGATCGTGGTGGATGCAAGCCGCTACCAACCGGTCTTATCGGAGATCTATAGGGGTGGCCTATGTCCAGGAGTGGACGTCCTTTGGCTGATGGATGGATGGATGATGACGTTTGATGACCGTTTGGAAATCTATCCTCCGTTACCGTTGCCGTTATTATAACGGCAGTCTATAACTGGCAGTCATGGTGACTGCCATGAGTAGATTGTCTTGATGACCGTGTTTCTTAGATACGAGTCAGGAGTTGCACAATCTGGCCCCCTATGCCCCTTTCTTCTATCGTACGGCTAGACAGACGCGACCAAAGCGCCACCCTTTTATGGTGGACATTCCGAGCGTTAGAACCAAGCGTTTCGAATCCTCATTCCTCATATGAACAGCAAGAATGTGGAACGTTTTGCCTGGATCTGTCTTCCCGTTAAAGTACAACGTGGGGTGTCTTCAAATGCCGAGTAAATAGGTATCTTCTAGGTAAGCGTGCTAACCCTAGACCACAAAGCTGCTCAACATCAGGCAGTGTGTAGTCAAACGCGAACCTATACGAAATAAAAAAAAACACGGCTATCAAGGTATGCGAGGATAAGAGTAATGTAGGGTTTGAGACCTTCCAGTGAAACAGATTACCCTCTCCTTCAACTGGCTTAAATTGTTTGCAATGAACAGTCTATCCCGAGCCTTTAGTACAGGTTTTGCAGTTTACATAAACTTTCGCGTTTGCGCGCTGCATACATTTTTATTAGCCATATCGAAACCACTGTAGTTTCAATTTACGTGTAAACCTGAACTAATCCCTCAGGTGTAAGATAATATAGCATCATCGGGAGTATACCTGGATGAGAGCAATGTCGGGTTTGATGATCTTCCTGTGGAACAGCTTGGGGATGTCCTGCAGAAAGATGGGGATGGCATCGGAGCGGCCCTCCGCCACCGCTTGTCGTACGTTCGCTGCCATGAACAGCGATACTGATCTGAAACGGAAATTTAATAGCTTTTTTATTTTATTTATTTGTGTCTGGACGTTGTGGTGCCTATATAAATATATACATATTTAAACTCAAACTCAAATCATTTATTGCAACATATGAAATTTACATGCGGTTCTTAGTTTCGTATTGTACAAATGTAATTGTACATGTTTTGTAAACCTAGTTATACATACGAGTATGACCCTATAAGGGTATGGCAATTTTATTATTTGTATTGGAACGATTTATTATTATGTTTTCTAGATTATCGTTAAAAAAATAGTCTAATGTGTAATTAAAATATAGTACTAATATCAGTCTCTGGCAACCATTGTGATATTACAGCGATAGAAAGTAAAATACTAAAGAAAACACCGGTTTTTCATCACTGAGTGCGCATTTAGTGCGCGTGCGCCAGTCGACGGGAGCGCGCGTATTCCCTTACGAAGCAGTACTAATTACTCCGAAACCGATCGGGTTCCCAGCGGGCCCGGCCGCGATATTATACGTGAGTAAAAACCGGTGTTTTTTTTAGTATAATGAATTCTCACGCGAGTTTTAATGAAGAGAAAGTAAAATGAAACATTAATATTTAACATAATTATTTTAGAAGCATTTTTCAAAATGTTCCTAATACCTATATTTATTTTATTTATTGGTCGAGCGAGCAAAGCGCAAAAATCTTCTTTCATCTGTATGGATGTTAATTCTCCTCTGCAGATCGCATTTTCAGGAATCTTGACGAAACTTACAGGACGAAACCTTCTGTATATTTTTGGCTTTTTCTTGTCATCAGCGATTTTTGATTGAAGGGATTATCTCCCTCGAAAATGGGTATTCTCTGTACCGGTCTTTTTAATAGTCCACTGCAGGACGTAGGCCTACCCACGAAGGGTGATTGGGCTACACCATGGTAAGATAGTTTAATATCTAAATCCCAACAAGTTAGGCGAGTACGAAACAAACAAGAGCGAGTTAAGATATAGACTTATGAAGATTCAGTTAAACCGATGCGAAGTCTACTGTTCGGAGAGCTACTAATTATAATTAACTAAGCGATCAATTGCTTGGTTAGTAACTTGTTGATTGTTATATTTTTTTTTAATATTTTGGGACATCCTATACACACGGTCTGACCCCAAACTAAGCAAAGGTTGTGATATGGCTACCAGAGACTGATATACTTACTTTTAAATACATACTTATATAGATAGTAACTAAATAACTGTGTCGTGTGTAAGCTGTGGTGGTCTAGTGGTAGTAACACCCGACCTGCAATCGTGAGGTCGTAGGTTCAAATCCCGATCCCGTACCAATGAGTTTCTTTGGAACTTATGTACGGAATTTCACATCATTGGCTTTTCGGTGAAGGAAAAACATCGTGAGGCAACCTGCATACGTCCGTAGAAGAAATTCGATGGGGTATGTGAATCCACCAACCCGCACTGGGCCAGCGTGGTGGATATGGCCCAATCACCTATGGTGGGTAGGCCTACGTCCTGCAGTGGACTATTAAAAAGGCTGGTACAGTAAATAACTGTGTCTGGGACACAGAGAAAACACTTATGTTCATCACATAAATATTTTCCCTGGGTGGGGATCGAACCCACGCCTCTTTGACCCAGAAGTTAGGGTCAGTAACCACTGAGCCACCGAGGCAGTCTTAGGTTATGGTTATAGTCTTTGGTTATGTAATTGTAATACTATACTACCTTAAGGCTGATCGACTCGGTCAGAGCGCGAAACTCAAATATTTTTGGGTTTTTGACATTTTTACTCATTTTAAGTATATGGAAACTCATGTGGCGACCATAATAGTAGCATTTACGAGTTACATACACTTAAAAGCCAAATTAGTGGCCACGGAACAAATTAGTGGTAGTTGATGCACGAACTGATTTTCACCTTAGTTTTTAGTTAGTGGACTCTTATACATAAACAGGCCATTATTTTGGTTTATAGGTGTACAGTATATACCTCGTTAAAACCACGTATTCATGGCCGCTGTATTCAGTTTTTGTGAACTTACACTAAGCAGTTTACCTTTAAATGCTTCTTCTTTTCGAGTCGATGTTTCGATTTTTTTTCTTATAATAACTATGTTAAAAATAAGATGTTGTGTATTTAGATTTTGTTTGACCAAAATAAGGCCACCCCAATGGCCTTCTCCGTGGCTTTGTTAAGATCGTCTGATGTGCACGTCTGAGGGCAGGCTGCACAGCTCAGTAGGTGGGACATAGTCTGTGGGTTAAAGCCGCAGACGCATGCTGTTTCCGAGCTGTCTATAAAGCCTCACTTGGCCATATTATCTCGACTTCGTCCCACTTGGGAACGGAATCGGTTTAGGGTGTTCCAGACAGACCAGTTTTCTTTAAATGCTAAAAAACCCAAAAATATTTGAATTTTGCGCGCGACTCAGTGAATCCACTATAAGCCAGTTCAGTCGAGCTAAACTACATATGATAGTGTTTACACCGCCTAGTGATATTGATAGGATTCAACATTGACACACATACTGCATCTATTACCAATTCAAATGCAGACAGTAATTGGCTGTAATTTGTGCATTGTAAGGTGGTTACTTAGGGCTGCCAACTTTTTGCATTCTAAAGGGCTATATCTATTCTAGAATTAAAAAAATGCTATTATACATTAAACGAGTACCTATTGGACAGTCATAAAATAGCAAATTGAAACAAATAAATCGCTCAGCACAATATTGCTATACCCTAATAGGGTCATATGTATAACTTATAGAATATAGATACAAAACATGTTTCTTAAGACCTGCATGTAAATTATACTACATATGATGCAATAAACGATTGATTGATTACAGAGAGAGGAGGAGTGACTGACTGACTATTATTGTTTATTTTTTATATCTTGCATTGCACTGAGCCCAAAATAGATTAATATAAATAATCGGCCAAAAGCGATTTGGACTCGCATATGAAGGGTTCCCTACCGTATCCCCTTCGGCTCTTCGGGTCTGTGAAAATTTTAACTCTCTAGCTATTACGGTTACGCAAACGGAACTTACATGCCTCAAAATTAAGGAATATTTTATCCTGTCAATTATTTAGAAGGTACGAAGAAATATGGAATGATAGGCAACCCTAATGATGACATTGGAGAGTAATATGACCTAGTCGTAATGAAGCTGATTGCATGTGAACGTTTGCAGTAGAATTGTAACAAAGGGCGCCATTTTTACGAAACTTTGTACAGCACTAAAAAATCATCAAAGCTACGAGTAACAGATATTTATAAATAACAGATTTATAATGCTGTTGTCACTTGGGGCAATTCTAAACCACAAAAATGCATGGAAAATCTTCCAAGCTGCTGTCAGAGCGCGTGACGTGGGGGCGTACTTAACGAGGTTCGTCCTAAAGCTAGGCACTCTGCTATAGAACGAATAAAACTTCTTGTCGGTTGTGAAGTTAGCTACAGCTGCGCCTAACCCAATCCTGAGTGAAGCTCACATAACAGCTGCGCGAGGATTGGATTCAGCGCAGCTTGTATTTAATTTTGACTGCCTCGGTGGCTCAGTGGTTAGTGACCCTAACTTCTGGATCAAAGAGGCGTGGGTCGATCCCCACCCAGGGCAAATATTTATGTGATGAACATAAGTGTTTGTTGTGTCTGGGTGTTATTTAGTTACTATCTATATAAGTAGATAGATAGATAGATAATTCTTTATTAGCTTAACCAAATACAATACAAACAAATGAAAAATAAAAACATTAAAAATTAGTTATACTACTAATAAGTATGTATTTAAAAATAAGTATATGTAGTATATATCAGTCTCTGGCAGCCATATCACAAGCTTTGCTTAGTTTGGGGTCAGAGGCCGTGTGTTAGCTGTCCCAAAAAAAAAAAACAACACCGACAAGAAGTTTGATTCGGCCTATATTGCATATGCAAGAAAGGATATATGCATTTGCATAGCTAGAGATTTTCTCTAGAGAGGCAGCTGCCTACTTTTGGCCACCCCAGAAAAATAGAATATATACCGACTTTCAAATTTTCTAGGGTAAGTACCCAATGAAGTTTTATAATGGGCAAAGCTTCTTTTCAATCGACTTCACAAAATTTGATGGTATTTTTTATGTATGTTACGCGATTACTACGTCAATTTCATAATATTTCCGGTAGATCACGGACTTTAGAGGTGGTACCTTTAATTTTAGGAGTGGTTATTCTAAAATCAACAATAATCTAAAAATGGCATTCATCGATTCAAACAAATTATTCGAATTTTGTTCGATTGAAGTCTATTGTTATTATTGGCGAAAAATAATTAGTATACTAAGCGCCACACAAGTCGGCTTATGAGAAGTTAGCCGCAGGTGACTTTGCCGTGATTCGCTAATTATTGCGCATGTGTGCACAATGCCGACGCCGCGTGGCGTAGTGTTGAGCAAGGGCGTAGGGTGTAGGCATGAGGTTGGCGGGCGGGTGTACACCGGCGTCTCGTCTATCTAGCTCCCGCGCATACCTATATTTCAGCTTTTGCGCAGCGTTCTGAGCATAACTTTCCATCCGCCGACTTGTGTGGCGCTTAGTATAAGTTATTTTCAACCAAATTTTATCCAGATCGGCTTAGCTGATCAGTCATTATCATTACATATCTAATTAAATTACATATCAACTTCATGTACTCTATTGATAGCATCAGTATTGGCTGTTATCAGCGGTCTATCGTCATTATTTACAGTTATATTACGTTTAATTGCTCTGATAAGCGCTCGGTGGCCAAATATTTATGTTTACGATGTGATGAAATGGTGACATTGGTGACTGATGTTGTTGATCAATGTATCTTAATGACTTTTGCCGGCATCTACATCTATTTAGATAAACTTATACAAACTTGGAAACCCCTTTTTATTCCCACGGAAATACCCCTAAAGCAAAAAAAAAAGCAGCTGTTCCGTAGACAAAACGGACATGCGGACAACGGGCGTGGCAGGTAACACTGCAGTGGCGAAAATCAGTTAGGTACGCAGTCATTCGGTCCATTGCACCCCGATACAGGTCCAGCCCCCCGACCGCCTAAGCAATAGCAATCGTAATAGCAATCGTTTATGACTTCATTTTAGTCATTTGGCACCCGCCTATGTCAACAATTTTAAACAATGATTTTACAATTTTAATTTTAATGTTCGTAGAATTAAAGCGAGCGGCAAGCGCAGCGTAGGACGTCCACCCACAAGGTGGACGAATGACCTCATTAAGACCGCAGGATCGCGCTGGTTGCAAGCCGCTTCCAACCGGTCTTATTGGAGATCCATAGGGGAGGCCTATGTCCAGCAGTGGACGTCCTTCGACTGATGGATGGATGGATAGAATTAAATTAAACCTAGTGTTAGTGTATGCAGTGATTATGTTTATATAGCAATCCCTTGCTGGGTATAGGCCTCCTCCAATTTCTTCCATTTTTTCCTATTTTGTGCTACTTCGAACCATATTTTCCCACTATTGTAACTATGTCGTCCGCCCAACGTGTTTGTGGCCTCCCCACGTTTCTTTTTCTTTGTACTTAATACAACTATAGTAGTTAAAAATAAGGCCAACACACATGATGATGATGGTCTTAATAACTCTCTTTCGGTTTAGTACACCAGTTCTGGATAGAACTTACTAAGAATGCTCAATCTTATAGTGTAAGTATGAACAATAGTTTGATTCCTTAGGAGATTTACTCTGCTCGGTGATATCTAATCACTACCATTAAGAGTACCTACTTTCAAAGTAACTACCAAGAACGTTTATCAAACTGCATTTCATGTAAAATTATCTAGTTTTATGGCTGAAAGATATCAGGCTTTGGCGGTATCAGAAGATTAGAAAACAGATAAGTCAGTCACACAGTTGCCAACTGCTTACGAAGGTCTCTCATTGAAATAATAACATTCTTAGGAAACCCGAGAATGCCTCTAATGTATCATATTCAATTTACCTACTGATTTGTACGGCAATTTATCAAACCTGCTCGAATTTCATAAAATATGCTAATGATTTCATAACATGACTTCTGGTCTTCCATTAAATTGCATGAAGCTCTAAGTAAGCGACAAACGTATGAAATTTATTTGCGTGTTATTTCAAAACTTTACTGATTAGCAGCTGAATAAGTGGTCTTTCTTCGGTCTGACTCGGCATTTGTAGCGGCTTTGCCAGAAACAATACTATTTTTAGAGATGATTTTCTACAGGATGAAAAAAGCAGGGCGCAGTTTGATAGTGACGGTACCTGAAGACGTCATTGCCGTCAGGATGCCGTGCGTGAGTCATTACGCGTATATGTCAATGTCAATGTCGCGCGTATCAAGCTATATTTTACAAGGTATAGTTGTCCTTGAAACTTTGTATCTTGCCACCCTACATCATGGCTTTTAAGAGACGACGAAGAGACGGACGTAGCAGTCGACACTTATCTTTTTATTCAAGAAGCCTAATGTTGTTCATACCTGAAGATCTTGTCGCAGGAAGGATCAGTGTAAGCGGCTTCTCTTTCTGTGTGCATGTGGACCACTTTTGATATCCTTGAAAGACCTGCCTTGCCAACTTCTGTCATAGCGTTTAGTAGTGGCGTGAGCTTGGCGGTCGACCCTTGTAAATGCCTAATATTCGAGAATTCTAATAGTTTTCATACCTGAAGATCTTCTCACACGAAGGATCAGTGTACGCGGCTTCCCTTTCCGTGTGCATGTGGACGACCTTGATGTCCTTGAAAGAGGCCGCCTTGCCGACCTCTGTCATGGCGTTTAGCAGGGGAGTGGGCGTGGCGGCCGCGCCTTGCGCGAACACCGTCTGACCTGGAATTTAAAAGAAACTACGTCAAAATCTGTCCTCAGTCTTTCAAAAAGTCGTCGTCATCGCTTCAGGCACAGGATGACCGGTTGAAAGCTGTTTACATCTAGCACGATTTTAGGGTCCTAATAAGGTCATCAGTCAACCTTGTGGGTCGATGTCCCGGAACACAATATGTACTGTGAAGTCTGTGAAATAGAATTGTTTATTTGTCACTAGGTATTCCCTGTATTGGTATCCCACTATGGTAGCATATGGTAGCAAAAAAGGTTTGCTAATTAAGGCTTTTTTACCTGAGGGTATCGTATCGTACCGTACCAGCCTTTAGAAGTCCTCTGCAGGACGTAGGCCTAACCACGAAGGGTGATTGGGCCATATCCACCACGATGGCCCAGTGCGGGTTGGTAACGGCACAGCCGTATAATCTTATTCTCGAAGCCATTATTATACACCTTAAGACATAATTAGACCAACCAATATTTTCAACCTCCTGTACCTTCGTTGCGGATATAATTCGAAGTCTATCCCTATCTGTATTCTGTAGTGTCTTGATTTTGGTAACATTTAAATCGCACTTCATAAAACGAAACAGTGACTAAAATAATCTGAGGAAGATTGCTGTCTCATATCATTATTTATAACAAACTCCATAGAATATATTAATGAGTTATTATTAATAATACACTAATTTTATTTGTAGAAACCAAGAGCCACACCCTCCGTTGACCCCACAGAGTTTATTACAGATAACCGTGCTACTAACTCTTGAACTCTAGTATGAATGAACTATAGATAACGACCGACCTCTCTGTGTAATCGAATCAGAAATGAAGAGAGAGAGAGAGAGAGTGAAAGAGAAAAATGAAATCCGTAGAGTAACCAAATCATCAATCACCTCCTCTATTTATTATTATTATTGGTACTAGCTGCCCGTCCCGGCTTCGCCCAGGTACGATTGTTATACCTTACCTTCTTGTTGAAACACTAAGAGACGGTGAAAACCGCGTTCGATTCAGTTGTGTAGTTTGGAAGATTACACATCATAATTGAATAGACAGACGGGCAGACAGATACACAGAAATAGCGACTTTGCTTTACAATATATTATGTAGTGATAGCCTGCTAAAATCCCGAAATGACGTCACACCTATTGGCAAAAAGTTAAGGCGAATGAAGAGTTCACAGTACCTCTTCTGTAGTTGTATCTAATGCATTAAACCCTGCCTTATCGGGCCAGGCCATGTGGCACCAAGCTCTTCCCTTTAAATTTTTTAATGAAAACTCCTGACTGATTGAACAGTACTTTATTTTAAGTGTACCCACCTTCCCTACCTTCCGCAGAATTGTCAACGTCACATTAAGCCCGATTAAAGAGGCGCCATCGTAATTATATTAGCTAAATATCATAGTTCTGTTCATGTTTCACTTTAGGCATTCGATATAGAAAGAACGGTTCTTACGTTGCTATTAAATTTACGCTGGCGCCTCTGTAATCGGGCTTGTTTTGCCATTTACAGCAGAAACCAAATCAATCCGTTGCTTTGTTGCTGCGCCTCTGTAATCGGGCTTGTTTTGTTATTTACAACAGAAACCAAATCAATCCGTTGCTTTGTTGCTGCGCCTCTGTAATCGGGCTTGTTTTGTTATTTACAGCAGAAACCAAATCAATCCGTTGCTTTGTTGCTGCGCCTCTGTAATCGGGCTTGTTTTGTTATTTACAACAGAAACCAAATCAATCCGTTGCTTTGTTGCTGCGCCTCTGTAATCGGGCTTGTTTTGTTATTTACAGCAGAAACCAAATCAATCCGTTGCTTTGTTGCTGCGCCTCTGTAATCGGGCTTGTTTTGTTATTTACAACAGAAACCAAATCAATCCGTTGCTTTGTTGCTGCGCCTCTGTAATCGGGCTTGTTTTGTTATTTACAACAGAAACCAAATCAATCCGTTACTTTGTTGCTGCGCCTCTGTAATCGGGCTTGTTTTGTTATTTACAACAGAAACCAAATCAATCCGTTGCTTTGTTGCTGCGCCTCTGTAATCGGGCTTGTTTTGTTATTTACAGCAGAAACCAAATCAATCCGTTGCTTTGTTGCTGCGCCTCTGTAATCGGGCTTGTTTTGTTATTTACAACAGAAACCAAATCAATCCGTTGCTTTGTTGCTGCGCCTCTGTAATCGGGCTTGTTTTGTTATTTACAACAGAAACCAAATCAATCCGTTACTTTGTTGCTGCGCCTCTGTAATCGGGCTTGTTTTGTTATTTACAACAGAAACCAAATCAATGCGTTGCTTTGTTGTTGACAAAAAGTTTTTGTCCTATCCTACGGGAACTATGACATTTTTCGAGATAAAAAGGAGTTGATGTCATTTTTCGTCTTTCAAACTATATTCGTGTACTTATATTCGTGCATTAAATCAAGTCAATCCGTTGTTCCGTAGCTGAGAAACAGTTTTTGTCCTATCCTACAGGAACCACGATTTTTTTGGGATAAAAAGTAGGCTATGTTACTATTCGTCTCTAAAACTATGTATATGCCAAAAATCAAGTCAATCCGTTGCTCCGTTGCTGAGAACAGGTTTTGTCCTATCCTACAGGAACCACGATTTTTTCGGGGTAAAAAGTAGGCTATGTTACTATTCGGTTTAATAGTTTTGGCGTGAAAGCGCGACAGACAGACAGACAGAGTTACTTTCGCATTTATAATATTATAGTAAGGATTATTTTCTTCCCTAGAGAGCTCGCGCGCCGCCCCGGCCGGGCCGGTACTGCCGCCGCACCGCTACATATGTCCCTGCATTTTAAATCTGTAATATCTTCGGAAATATTCATTTAATTTACATGCTGTAAATGGCCATATTGACTACTCGTATATTGAATGCACAATGTATTTAAGGTACTTACTCGTAAATGGATAAGGATTAATTCTGTATTGGTTAAAATAACATCCTATATAAGCCTTTTTTTCCCGTAAAATGTAAAGGATAAAAAATTGTTATTGTAGGTTATCCTTAAGAGATAGACACATACCATCACGGACATTTTTGTTGATCTTTTTAAGGTGTACAATACCGTAGTAGATTATTTTGATTTATCTCGTGGGGTTCAGTCAGCGTTTGCAATGTAAGCGCAAAAAAATGTGTTTATTTTCGACATCACATTAGAAACCTGTAAATTTATCAGTGTTTCTCTACAATATTATGCATGTATTATACATATAAACCTTCCTCTTGAATTATTCTATCTATTAAAGAAAAGCGCTTCAAAATCCGTTGCGTGGTTATGAAGATTTAAGCATACATAGGGACGGACAGACAGCGACAGCAACCTTGTTTTATACTATGTAGTGATTTATTTATCTCGTAATTTTAGTGCGCGATTAGTCCCGTAGTATATAATAATTATGTCTTCAAATCGCGAAAGTTTAAAAACAACAATATTTTCATATCATTTTCATAACCCACTCTACTGATCTGTTTTATAATTTAGCTTGTATATTTTCCGTGTTTCGTTTCCCTACCTTGTAAATAAAAAATAATTCCGTCATCCATTTGAACTCGAATATGGCAAATGCGCCGATCGCGTGAAGCCAAACGCCCCAAATGAGGAAAGAAGAAAAAAAAATGACATCCGTTGCAAGTTAAATAAAAGCTTGTAACTTGTAAAAAAACGGAAATAGTGACGACAAATTATTATCAGACTACACAGGAATACCCCCATAACTCATTTATCTCAATTAGTCATGCCATAAATTAGATAAAAGTTACATAAGTCATACCACTTTATAATATAATTATGTACCTAACTCCATAGAACAGAGCCATACCCTCCGTTGACCCCATAGTGTTTACTGTAGATAACTGTGCCAACAACCCGTGCAGTAAACTCTGGTATGAAGCAGTGCTACCAGATACACGATCATTATTTTACCGTAGAACACGGTAATATTTGGCGAGAAATATTTTTTAATTTTATATAGAAAAACACAATTTGACCTTCTAAGACTTGTTAGTGTAAATAACTGCAAAATATTATCAAGTATTATTTTTAGTGAAAAAAATAAATATTTATGTATTACGCGGGTCGAGTCTGGACACGATTGACACAGGACCGAGGCAGATGGCATAGAAAGAGAGGCTTACGACCACAACGCCGCCGAGAAGCAACCTACATAGAGTATAAAAATAAATAAAATCTTTTTATTTCAGACAGTATGTACTTAGTCCATGTTACAGCAGTAATTTATATTAGATATTATTATCTTAAGCCAAGTAAAACATTATTCCAATGTCCCTGTATAGGGCAATCTGGTTTACTAATAATTATGTGTAGGATACTGTTACTGCTGCCACGCATTCTTCTCAGCAGGGAGTATACTTTTTTCCTCATGATGGCATGAAAACCATCGGTTCGAGCTTGTGTGAACATCCCTGATGCGCTACAATAACGTGGCAGTCCCAACAGTATCTTAAAACCATTATTGTACTGTAAGTGCCTCCAGTATAGTAAGTGCCTCCAGCTTAGCGGCTCAACAAATTCGCCCGGGGTTATGGCCTTGGCGCCCAGCCTTGGGAAAGGGAGCGTTCCCCGAGGCCAATAGGGTACTTGACTAGTATTGAATTAATTTAAAGTATTAGGATTAGTGAATTCTGAAATTAATTATGTTTCATAAATTGAAAAAAATAATTTAAATTGGCTAATCCGGTTTAGAGATATAAGCTTGTAAAGATTTTGGTAGGGATAAAGAGTCTCTTTCCCACAAAGCATAACATAGTATGGCGAATGTATGAAACTTACAGGCAGTGACGTCATAGCCTGCCATAGTGCGCTCTTTATCTAGCAAGAAAATAAATATGCTTGTAACTTCTTTATTTCTAAGTTGATTTTATTTTCGTTTTCGTTAATCGGCTCTGTTTATGGTTAGCTGTTACAAGAGGACCAAAAAGAAGATCAAAAAAATATTGTGAACTAGTCTATTCTCACCACACCTAAAAAGGTGGCGGAAGGACCAAATGATGATGAGAGGCCTATATCAGCACCCCTAGCATGGCAAAGGGACAAATCGTCTTCAAATTATCCCTTCGATGAGGAAACAGAGTATACTCGTAGATTGACATTGACAACTGACGTTACAAGATTATTTTTTGCAAAAATTAGCATGACCGACCGATATCACCCGTGTATAGAATTCGCGAATATTTCGCACGTATCGATGGAGCATTTTTCACATTATTGTTGATTTATCAAAAATGGCTCAGCCGATTTCGATAAAATTTAAATGGGACCAATTTCGAAGTATACTCTTTCCAATAAAAAAAGAATTACTGAAATTGGACCACTATGAAAAAAGTTATGCGTGGTTATACATAAAAAAAAAAATTAAAAAAATATACGCATCGAATTGTATTCCTACTCCGGTGGTTCGTCGGTCAAAAAGTGGATAAAATGGTTTTATCCCTTTGCCTATGTTAGGGGTATAGGTGCAGCAGTGGTATAAAAAAGCCTGCAGACATTGATGATGAAGGAAGGTACTCGTAGGTCATGAACACAATATTCATTTATTTTCAGGCTGGTGGCACGGTAAATTAAAATTTGAATCTGGTATCACTGGTATGACGGAACTAAAGATAACATTATCAGTTTGTACTTATTATTGTTATGTTTAATAGCGGGAAAAATAGTGCAGATTAAGATTCAAATTATATAAACATAAATTGTTGTTATAGGCCGAATCAAACTGCTTTGCGGCTATGACGTCACCTACAAGCCGCGGACCCGAACAACCCAATCCTAACTGGAGCTCACCTATCATCTGCTAGTCCAACATGCGACCACAAAAAGCAAAGAACTCGTTTCGACGTGTGAAAAAGTAACAAATATACAGATAATTAATCAATTAGCATCCTTCTACACTCTATAAAATTTAACTTGATCTCTGTGACAGTAGAAGATTGACATTTTTAGAGTTGGGATAGTGGTGGAAAAAATCGATTTTCAAACTATGTTGTAATGAAATCGAATGAGTAGTTGAAGGTGAGAAATTGGATTTCATTTACTTACTATTATTTAAGATCAAGTATGTACACATGTAAATAATGTTTTGATATTAATTATATACTCATAATAATGTAACGATAGTATTTATCGACGTTTTTCACTATTATCGATGCTAATGTAACATATAATTGGGTTTAATTTAATTACACATGTAAAAAATGTTATGATATTAAAATATACATTAAAATAATGATATATTAAGTTTTATTTAAAATATCGTCAGTATAAACTATCGACATTTTAATTAAAACTCTGTGGTCACGATCATTCGTCGCCCATCACTAATCGGCATGCCCACAAAGTATGACATTGACAGGTACTGTCTGTACTTTTAAGAAATTCAGGACTTCATAGGCGTGATTTTTCTGACAGCTGTCGCAGAGATCAAGTTAAATTTTATAGAGTTATAGAGGCTTATTCTGTACATCAAAACTAACAACTCTTGTTCTACGACTTTTAACGAAAATTGTAGTTCCATAGAAAAATTTAGCTCACCCGCGGCAAAATATACGGAACAGCTGATTTTTTTTTTAGTTTTGACGAAAGTCGTAGAACAAAAGTTGTTAGTTTTGATGTACAGAATAAGCCCCTAGAAGGATGCTAATTGATTAGAAATAACCCTGTATATATTTTACCATAACGCTGTCTCGGTCTGACGCTTTGAAATAAATATTACGTGGCGCGCATCCTAGCCCGGCTGGAGCGCGCAGCTTGTACTAACTTCACAGCCGCAAAGATGTTTGATTCGACATATATAACAGTGTTTTTCAGAGCCGTCATGGCTTAGTGGAAGTATTTTCGCCTTATAAACGTGAGCTCAAACTCGGTCCCGTATCAATGAGTTCTTGCGAATAGCTGACCCGGCGACCTTCGTTTCACGCAATATCTTTATAAATTATAGCCTATGTATTATTCTGATGTATAAGCATTGCTATTGCAAAGTTTCATCTCAATCCGTTCAGTAGTTTTTGCGTGAAAGAGGAACAAACATCCATACATACAAACTTTCGCGTTTATAAAATTAGTAGGATTTACATACCAACGGCCTTACAACAAAAGTTTTAAATACGCTTTAAACACTGTTTTACTGTGCAAATTGTACTGTTAAACACTGTTTAAAGAGTGCGTAAAACTTTTGTGGTAAGACGGTAAGGGTTTTTAGGTGAAGAAACGCATCGTGAGCAAGGCCGTCTTAAATTAATTGTTGCCCTTGGGCATACAATAGGGGCCCTTTTGGAAAGTAAAGAAAGTACTTATGGCAAAGACTGTAATGATCGTGACACTGCATACGTCCGTAGATAGCTATTTGCGATAGCGTGTTTGCAGTAACGATAAGTTATCTTTCTAGATTTACTGGATGCAAGCCGCTTCCAACCGGTTTTATTGACGATGCTTATGGATGACTGATAGACGGATGGAGTAATGGATGGATTAGTTTGCTGGACTGGAATAATGTAAACTGGTCAATAACATAATTAGGGGACATCTTACACACGGTCTTTGACCCCAAACTAAGCAAAGCTTGTGATATGGCTGCCAGAGACTGATATACTACACATACATATTTTTAAATACATACTTAAATAAATAATACCTAAATAACACACAATTTACATTTCATAATGAATATACATTTATTAACTTACTTAGCATGCCGACTTCAACCTTGTACAGAATTCGCACATATTTCGCACGGATCGATTTAGCATTTTTCACATTATTATTGTTTTTTCAAAAATGGCTCAGCTGATTTCGTTAAAATGTAAATAGGACCAATTTCGAAGTATACTCTTTCCAATAAAAAAAGAATTATCAAAATCGGACCACTAGGTAAAAAGTTATGCGTGGTTATACATAAAAATATATAATTATATACGCGTCGAATTGAATACCTCCTCCGATTCGTCGGTCAAAAACAAAGCCGCTTTCCTGTCTGTCTGTCCCTATGTATGCTTATTTTGTATATTGTATGTTGTATATTATGTATGTTTGTATGTTTTATCTTTAAAACTACGCAACGGATTTTGATGCGGTTTTTTTCAAAGATATAGTAATTCAAGAAGAAGGTTTATTATCCTACTAATATTATAAACGCGAAAGTTCGTGAGGATGGATGGATGTTTGTTACTCTTTCACGCAAAAACTACTGAACGGATTGAGATGAAACTTTGCAATAATATAGCTTATATATCAGAATAACACATAGGCTATAAATTATAACGATATTGCGTCAAAAATCAAAATATCATGCGGGCGAAGCCGCGGGTAAAAACTAGTGTAAAATACACCTGTGCGAAGCCGAGGCGGGTCGCTAGTAAAGTATAATTCAATTGATTGATGAGTAGATATTACTTTATTATAATAATTTGTGCAATAGCATTCACCTACCTTATCTATATTTTACAATAAAGTTAAATTATGAATATCGTTAGCATAAATTAAATAACTTGCTGATAAACAATAAAAATGCTATTTAAAATACTCTGATGGGATTTTTGATCTTAAATTCAAAATAATCTTTATTATTTATCTCGTTCAATTAAATGAAAAATTCTTAAGGATCATATAATTTTTACGTTTTTTTATGACTTCATACTATGTATACAATTGTAAACAATTAATTAAACTTTTTAATCATAATTAATGAAGCGATGATTTAGAATAAAAAAAACCAAATGTTTTTTCAATCCTTTGTTGTCAATTGTATCTAGAAAAAACCCTGAGAAAAAAACCTAATTATTTGGTAAGTTTTCAGAAAACCACAAACGACAAATGTCATTAAATAACGAGTCTGTTTAGAAAACACAATCTAGTTTAGAATACCTAAGCTAAACAGGATCTTCAAGGTTATATTATTAAGATCATAACAACGCTGTTATATCTGCAGCGATCATAGATATCTAGAGGGGAGAGACTCTTTACCCGGCGCGCAAGACTTAATAGGATGAATTGACAACTGTTTTCGCGTTTTCTGTTCCGGGAGAAAACTATTTTCACCCCTTAAATTGTAACAAAAAGCTTGAGTAAGAAATATTGCACGATCGTCTTATTTTTTCAGAAAAGTTTTTAGTTTATGTATACGAGTACTTTTCAGCCAAGTTTTTGAGTAAAAATATGACATTTTAGCAATGATGTTTAATGTCTAGATAAGCAGACTCAAACAACTGCGTTGGTAGGCATGGCGACACATTAACCGCCCGAGTATCGTTGGTAGGTAATCAAAGAATCATATCTTTATCCCTGTTACACTAGTTGCTAAAGTACGGTAAGACGTTGAAAATGACAGAAATAGCAATATTTTTAAATTTAGTCGGACAATGCCTACTTAGGGTGCCAGTTCATTAGATTGTAATTTCCCCAAAATGTTACGATATCTTCTCAATGTCCGTGATACAAACCGATATTTTTAATAATCAACATTTTAGTAATAACATTATGAATTTGAGTCATTAATCAAAATCAAATATAATGGGATGTAATTATGAATAAAGTTATAATACAAAGAATATTTTATTCATTTATCCGACCAATATTTATTCGTTCTTGATAATTAAAAAAATGATCGCCATAATAATAATTAATTATCAAAAACGTGTCATATTGTAGGACAGGATATTCCTTAAGAAAATTCGAAAGCATTGCATGAAGAATCTACAATATATTGTTTTGAAAATTGCAGTGATATTTTTTTTATTCTGGAACCGTTGGAGTAAACAATTATAATAAACAATAATAAATATAGCAGACTAACAGCTAGCATAGCTACACCGCCACCCGCGCCCGAGTTCGTAAGCTCTTACCACTAGTTACCACGCACCCCGCACGGCCCGCGTGCAGTCTGTGTCACTCATACATACCTATACCACGCAGCGCGCGCTTTTTCAGTATCTCTGTATCACGTAAAACTTCTTTGAAAATTGTATCCTAATATGTTAAACTATACCTGTACTTCAATCTCCGGACATAGATACCTGTTGCCGTCGAGCTATTTGATTAAACTAATAATTACAAAACGTAACCTATTTAAGCCTGATTCTGCTGCTTGATTCATAACTATCAATAATTATAAAAATAGTAATGATTATTAGTATTATTTAAAATCGCTGTAGACGTTAATGCCGTCCATTAAGCTAGGTACCGGATTTGTTATTATCTTTGTACTCTTGTATTTTTAGTATTTATTGAAATTATATTGTAATCTATTGTAATTTTACTATTTCACTATTTACTATTATTATCCAGTCAGTTTTTTTTCGTAATATTCTAATGGCTTTTATCCATTATTTATCGTTATCTTTACGTATTTTGTATGCGGATATCCTATAGTATCAAAAAAGTAATTATCGATTAGTCGAAATCTCCCATAATTATGGGGAAACAAAATTATGTTTCACCTGGCATCACCAACTGTAAAATTATTTACTTTTAAAATCATGATATTATATGTGATAGTTTCAATTAATACGAATAGTGTAAACCGTATTTACTTGTGGAAATAAATTCCAGAAGCTTTATGAAGAAATTGAGAACGGGATTAAGAGGTTTTGACTACAAATTTCCCCATTTTTAATTTTTTAAATAATATTTTGACGTCTGATATATTCAACCATTTTGTTTAATCGCGACTAAGGCCGGTCGGCGCGCTTCGCCGGCGTACGCCGGCAGTTGGCTGACGTCGTCATAGACAACAATCTTCAGTTCTCGTGTATTATACTTCAATGCATTTTAGCTTATATACTTTGTCATATAAAAAAATGTTAAAACTAAGACGTTTAGTCTTAGTGGTCAAAATGCTGATTACATGAAAAAAGAAATTACTCAAATAGGATAATATGTAGAGGTAGAGACGATTCCTCGGGCAGTAGCAAATTCATTCCGCCTTACCACAAAAGATTTAAGCACGCTTTAAACTCTGTTTGACAATAATAATCTGCAATTTGTACTGTTAAACATTGTCTAAAGCGTGCGTAAAACTTTTGTGGTAAGACGGGTAATGTCAGCGTCGGTAAAGAGCGGAGATTTGAGTAGGTTATAGCTAACTTCACAGACGCCATTAAGGCTCCATCAAACACAGGCGGTACGAGCGGTAGAGCGGTACGAGCGGTAAAGGGCGGTACGGCAGTACCGCGACCGGACCTGTGTGAGCCCTTCTTATATTACCAGTACAATACAGACGCCCGCCCGTCTGCTATACCGCTCGTACCGCCTGTGTGTAAAGGAGCCTTTAAGTTTGATCCGGCGTAATAAATGTGTAATTGTTATTGGCGTTACACGTAAACTGTGATTTTAATCAGCTTCCGGTAGAACGCGACAACATGCCCCATGCTGAGATCTATGGCTCCGATATGTATTATATTTTTTTATTTGTACGGCATTTCAAGGGTATCATTATCACATGACGCGAGTTATGTCAATATTTATCTATGCCCGCGCAGATTACAGCGATAGCACAGGATTATTTGGAGAAAATCGAACATCGATCTCGTTTTCAGCAACTTGGAAAGTGGTTTTTGATATACATAACTGATAACATACCTCTTGGAGCGTTTTTATACTTACAGGCTTTGTTATGTGTGCAGGGCATATAGCAGGCTTAATTAATGACCCAATGGGGACGAATAAGCCGTGGTGGTCAAGAGGTAGCGACACCCACCTTACAATAGTGAGGTCGTGGGTTCAAATCCCCGTACCAATGAGTTCTTTAGAATTTACATATGTACGGAATTTCACGCCACTGGATTTTCGGTGAAGGAAAACATCGTGAGGCAACCTGCATACGTCCGTAGAAGAAATTCGATGGCGTATGTGAATCCACCAACCCGCACAGGGCCAGCGAGGTGGATATGGCCCAATCACCCTTCGTGGGTAGGCCTACGTCCTGCAGTGGACTATTAAAAATGCTGGTACAATTCGTGGACCCTCAGGTCTTTGCCACGCTGGGCGGAAATTCCGTCAAGACATTTTACTTATACAATACGGCGCCGGCTGCACGCACGAAAATGCATTCTCTGACTCATTGTCACATTCTGCCTGAGCCGAACGTGCAAGCGAGAGCGCGGAACAAGCGAAAGAGAGGCACGATCGGCCTTAGTGTTTGGCTTGTGAAGCATACGACGTTATAACATAAAATGATCATTCGTAAACTTCGAGCAAATATCTACAGAGACACAGTCCTTAAGTGAAAGTAGTAAAAAAATGTCCGATAGCCGTCATACATACCCACTTAGATACATTAAATAATTCACAATGATCCGTTTTCTCGAATCTCGATGTTATGTCACCTAATTAGTGATTGTAACCGAGCTCTTTGGCATCGCGCGGTGTTGTAGTAGGCTTGTAATCGCCTTACGACTAACTAAAAAGTCTGCCCACTACGTATTTTGGGCAGAGTTTTGGCTCGGACACTTTTTTGGCTCGATTGTGACTCTATAGATATTTGCTCGAAGTTCGTAAACCGACTTTACAGACAACAAATTAAAAAAAATGAGGTAATGTAGTCTACCAAGTGTGCACTGTGACCTACCGTCTAGCTCATATGCCTTATTGCAATGTTACAGTTTAAAGTATAATTACAACAAATTAAAATACGATTAAGTACGTCATTCTTTCAATTTTGTTAACAATAGTTTGACCTAAATGACTCCTAATAATTTAATTATAAGAAGTTGTTAACAATGTTACTTGTATTGTTTTTAACCTTCGGCGAGAAAAGAGGGACTTGTTAAACGTTACACAAAACGAAGGAGGTACTCAATTCTACTCGTATATAATTATATACGTATATTTTTTTTATGTATAACCAAGCATAACTTTTTACGTAGTAGTCCGATTTCGATAGGTAATTATTTTTTTTTATTGGAAAGAGAATACTTCTAAATTGGTCCCATTTAAATTTTACCGAAATCGGCTGAGCCATATTAGATAAATCAACAATAATGCGAAAAATGCTACATCGATCCGTGCGAAATATTCGCGAGTTCTGTATGCTGAGTGTGAGTTTTGTCGTAAACATGACGCGTTCGTCGGCGAGCGCGTAACGATGCCTTACGATGCGTTACGATGCCTACATCGTAGCATAAATCCAAAAAGTTTTATGCGTTTTTTGTTTGAAATAGTGACTAAATACTTATTCATTTATTTTTGTACTTGATACACGTATCGGTTAGTTCTATGGCTACCGTTAGCATCAAACGATGAAGGTAAACAGCACGGCGAGGAAACTCGAAGACTTACATATTATCGAAGATATGTGAAGTCCGGTTTCAGCCAATCCACATTTCACCGGCTTGCTCTGTGTCTGGGTATTATTTAGGTATTATCTATATTAGTGTGTATTTAAAATATGTACATATATGTAGTATATCAGTCTCTGGCAACCATATCACAAGCTTTGCTTGTTTTGGGGTCAGAAACCATGTGTAAGATGTCCCCTAATTTATTTATTTATTATTATTATTTATTTAATATACTCTTTTAAACTAAAATTTCTTTTTCAATCGCTTCACAATTGGCGAATGTACACTAAACAAGATTATTTTTTGCAAAAATTATCATGACCGACTTCACCCGTGTACAGAATTCGCGAGTATTTCGCACGGATCGATGGAGCATTTTTCACATTATTGTTGATTTATCAAAAATGGCTCAGCCGATTTCGATATAATTTTAATGGGACCAATTTCGAAGTATACTCTTTCCAATAAAAAAATAATTATTGAAATCTGACCACTAAAAAAAAAGTAATGCGTGGTCATACATAAAAAATATATATATACGCGTCGAATTGTATACCTCCTCCGGTGGTTCGTCGGTCAAAAATACATTCACAGACGAACATAGTACCTCCTCCTTTTTGGAAGTCGGTAAAAAATAGAACTCTGAGATTTATTTGTCGATTTTTTAATAGCGCGCCGCACATCTATACATTACCACGGGATTACCACGGCAATAATACATTACCGTGGTATTACCGTGACATTACATCTCAGATGGAAATGAAAACAAATCATTTTGAGCTGCGACAAACTAATGTATTGAATATTTAACTTGGAAATGATGTGATGGCATACTGTATTAACATGAGTCACTATGTAGGTACATTATTCCTCATTACAGCAAAAAAGAAACAATTCACCAAAAACATCGACGATGTACGTCATTTGTACCTAAATATTCAAATGTATGAGCTATTTTGCATATTTTCAAGTCCAGTATAGTTAGGACCTAGTTTTCCTTATCAGTACGCTTAGCAGTCATCCATTTTTTTTATATATGCAATGTCATCGGTCTTTGATAGGTGTGCAAAGTTTGAAGAAAATCTGATCGCTTAAAGTAGGTCAAAATCGAGCTCAAAGGGGTTGGTTACAAGCAAACATACAGATGAAACTAATAAAAGCGTGATAAAAAGATAGATAAAGCAAGATCTCTATTGATATCTATCTACCGATACCGAGATAATTAATCGATATTTTTGAATTTCATTCAATGTTTGAACCAATTGCCTGCTAGAATGTATGCGTAAATGGCGAGTAAGAACAACCACCTAATTTTGAACTTCGGAATTACGTTCGAGAAACTAATTTTGGACGTATACGGAACTTGTATGAAGCACTCGTATAGGTCCCGGCACGTAAGTTGAACAAAAAAATATCACTCTCTCCCTTTCGTTAGCAGAGAAAACAAAAGAGAGGTAGCTATGGTTTAACGTTCAAGTTGTTTGCCGGCTACTATAACTTCCATTGACAACAGTGTTTCGACTTTCGAAGTTGAAAATGAGGCCCCAGGGAACCTATTTTTTAACTTCGGACGCCTCGCAACTTATACGGAACTTTGACAGGTTATTATTATACAAATACTACGGGACTAATCGCGCGCTAAAATTACGAGATAAATAAATACCTCCTCAGCCAGACGTTTCTTTGACAGATTGTATGAAAACACTCTATATTGTATGTGGACGTTACGAATGCTTCGTACAAGTTCCGTATACGATACCAAACCGTGTGAAGTTGAAAAAACCGGCCTCAGGGGCTTTATTTTTGAATTTCGAACGACTCGGACGTATACGGAACTTTACCGATTCGTCATACATCTGTCAAAGTTGCGTATACGTTCCTAGTCGTACCAAAGTCAAAAATAATGCCTCAGGAGCGAGAACTGATAGCAAGTCAATAGCCATAGTACACAAGTCATTTTATAGGTCTCAGAGGAAATAAAAAATTAAGAGAGAATGTTGTGAACAAACAAGTGAAGCCAACCAAAACTACGCCACGCCGTGTACAGACGATTACACACACATCCACTACAACGAAACTACGCCTTGGCTTGTCAGTCGAACTATGGCGGCGCAACACCAACGCACTCACACATGTTTAAAAAACCGGCCTCACTTGACTGTTCAACGACGTTCCCTCTTGATTTTTTTATTCGCTCTGAGTTATAGGTATAATGATTATAAAATTGAGCTCCAGTACTAGTACAGGCCGAGTCAAACATCTTGGCGGCCGTGAAGTTTCAAGTATGTTTGACTATGCAGCTAACTAGCTGCAAGCTGCGCGAAACTCAATCCTCGGAGAGCTACAGTCTGGATTAGGTTTTACCATCGACTTGAATTTTTTTCTGCTTTCTTACATTTCATATTAATGGGTTTTCCGCAGTTTGCGGCTAACTTCACACCCGCTAAGAAGTTGGATTCACCCTATACAACTATGACTGAATTGCCATTTTGAGGCATGGCTATGGCCATTAAGAATTTCTTGTTATTGTTATTTATAATCGCTAATTGTTCATTATCATTTCTCGTACCAGGAATGCAAGAGTCAATGAGTCGTTATCAGAGAGGATTACTATAATATTTACTTTCTTATCAGCACTTAGCATGCTGAATGCCGAGACACTACTGTACCGTACCTGCAGGACGTAAGCCTACCTACGAAGGGTGATTGGGCCATGCCATATCCACCACGCTGGCCCAGTGAGGACAGTCATATGCAAACACAATTAACTCTCAATTAAAGAGAAGATAACTAATTACATATGTACATACATATGCATTTACTATTACTGGGCCAGCGTGGTAGATAGGTATGGCCCAATCTACAATCGTGGGAAGGCTTGTGTTCAGCAAAGGATTATTAAAAAGGCCCGTAAAGGCTGTGCGTGATTTTTTTTGGAATGAAACAAGTACTTTTAGTTTTGAAGCAATTCCAGAACAGAAAATTCCATTCCATAAAAAAACCTTGTAAAATGATGCCAAGACCGAGACCTACCGAGAATATGCTCGCACTACTTATCTAAAATTTATAAGGTCTCATGGAGATTGTTGTTTTAAACTATCGCGATTTGAACACATTATTATTATATACTACGGGAATAATCGCGCACTAAAATTACGAGATAAATAAATACCTCATCATAGATTAGTCCCGTAGTATATAATAATAATGTCTCATGGAGAGCCAAGACGCCCTAACTCTACAAACTCTACTCCTTAGACAAAAAGCTGATCTACAGACCAGCAGATTTCCATCTCTCTTCTGTGAAACTAATCGGCTGAGCTATCGCAGTAAAAAAAGTGATCAAAATGCCCTGGTGTTAGAGTTTCTAAGCCGCCTGAAGCCTCTGACAAGGCTAAACGATCAAAAAACACTATCGTACCGTACTATCGTATCGTATTCTATCGTACGGCTAGACGGACGTGACCAAAGCGCCAACCTTTTATGGTGGACATTCCACGCGTTAGAACTAAGCGTTTCGAATCCTCATACAACGGCCAGGATGTGGAATGCTTTGCCTGAATCTGGTCTAACGGCTTAAGTACAACGTGGGTGTCTTCAAATCCCGAGTAAATAGGTATCTTCTAGGTAAGCGTGCTACACCCTAGACCGCATATCTGCTCAACATCAGGCAGTATATAGTCAAAAGCAAACCTATACGGAATAAAAAAATAAAAAAACAACCAGGACTACAATTCAAAGTGTAATGTGACCCACATAGCGCTTAGTTCGGAAAGCCCCCGCGGTCACCCATCCGAAGTCCGAAGAATGACCGTTCCGAACGTTTCTCCACTTCGGTGATCGCTGACAAACACCTAGTCAAACTACGCTGTGAGCGTTATGACAGTATAGGCCGCGCCACACGAGTTGGCGGATGTGAAGATTGCCACAAACTGCGCAATAGCCTTTACTTTTAGAGGAAGCCATAGACAAAATCCTTCAGCAATGTTGTTGCCAGCGGCTGTCATTCCGATACACATACATTGTAGTTGACTGGCGCATAGCACCTATTCTCATAATAGAATCCTAGCTAAATGAGAATGTATGTCGTAATCTTGACCTAAATATAACCCTCGACTGTCTATAAACACTTCGGTATAGAATTATAGATACGGAGTTAGCAAAAGAACTGTCATACTTAATTCAAGGCTTCAATTATTGTTTTAATTGGTGTAGGGTTACTATACGAAGGCTACTCTATCTCATTCCAACATGTAATGTTTGCGAGTATGTATTTCTCTTTCCTTCACATTGTTTGCATTATGGTACAATACCTCTTTGTTCTATAGCTTAATCGCAGGGCTTTGATAATTTGGGCAGGAGAGCTTTCAGAACTACTAGACTGAGTAGACGGCACTCGTGCCTGTTCTACAAAAGGCATATAATATTTTAAGTAATTATACAACGGTTTAAATGGTAGAGTTATGTAGCTCATAATAATATACTCATCATGTGAAAATGGAAAGTGTACTTACCTCATTGACTCATGTATAAAATGGAAAATATACTTACATCATGTATGGAAAATACTGGACGTCGTTTGATTACCCTGACCTTAGGATAAAATTGGATTTACTACATTGATTGTTTCTTTACAATTCAGTTTTCTCAGCATGGTGTTTGTTTTTTTACTGTAAAAATCGTTTTAGTCCGGTCATTTGTTGGGCATCGGTTAGTTTTATTCATAAAAATCTCCATCTTAACTACATGAAGATGGTGTACAGAGAGATATACAGCCTTGGCCAAAAGTAGTAGGTAGGCACCTTTAAAAAATCAAAATGCTTGTTTACTACTTAACCAATAACAGAGTGCTTATCTTAAATGACTTACCGGGGTCATAAATAACTTCTTAGAATATCAAGCGGCTCTTTGTTAAGGTCATAAAACACCTGGTGACCGAAAACAAAGGATTCGGTTTTCTTTCGGTCTTATCAGTCAATGTTTGGTCACTTGTGTTCTGGACTCTAACAAGTAAACAAGCTTTCATTTCTGTTGATGTGATTAAATTGACACCTAATTTTGTTAAAAATGCCAAAAAAGAGTGAAATTAGTTTAGAAGATAGAGTGAAAATACAGGGTGCCTAATACTTTTGGCCAAGGCTGTACTATTGTGATACGTCCTTTTGTGCAGTTAGTACTACATTACATAAATTATTATTTTACCATAAATATTCAAAATACAAGCCCTAAACAATTAAATATACAGCTAAGAAACTAACATGTGGGAATTGTTGACTTGTTTCCAAATTTTATTTTACTCTAGCACTCTGTTACTCTCCTTCAAATTCTTTATAAATATGTAATGGTGTTTTCTGTGAATATCAATACTTTACTAAAAAAAAGGAAAAACAGGAAAAATTATGGCAACTCGCTAAGTATATGATATATATCGTGGTTTACTTTGATAAAACAATTTACATTGGTAAATCAATTAACATTTTTCGATCCACGTGTTACTCTGCCTGTATTTTATTTTCGGTTTTCAAACAGTAAACAGCTTGAAAACTTCGGAATAATCTAAACGTTACCTACGTCAATGCAAGACCAGTCACGTTTTGATCTAGCAGCTAGCTAGGCCGTAGGTTCTCAATTTTGGGCTATATCGCCCCCTTGGCTTTGTGGTTGTTTGGGACTTTCGAAGTCCAAGTCAATTTATTTAAAAACACGCCAAATAAAATAAATTGGCGTATATGTAAATAAAATTCAATAATAACAATAGGTACCTATTAGCGTCCAGTTACTTTCAGGGAGGCATAGGCAGTAGAAGATTTTAAAGATTAGAAAAAAATAGGTGGCACAGAGAGGTGACGAAAAAAAAGCAAAGTGCAAGTCGAACTCGCGCAGGAAAGTTTCTGTACTGTACTGCCTCTCCCCCCCTCCTTAAATATTTATTTTATTTTAATTGAATAATTAATTATTGAAGTAAACATATAATTAAATAGTCTGAAAATTTAAAGCATCTAGCTGTTACCGTTATTTATTTCGGCCAAAAAACGGCTAAAAATCAGGTTTCTTGTATGGGAGCCCCCCTTAAATATTTATTCTATTTTGTTTTTAGTATTTGTAGTTATGGCGGCAACAGAAATACTGCATCTGTGAAAATTTCAACTGTCTCGCTATCACGGTTCATGAGATACTGCCTGGTGACAGACGGACAGCGGAGTTCTAGTAATAGGGTCCCGTTTTTACCCTTTGGGTACGGAACCCTAAAAAGTCATCTAAAAAGAAGCCAAAGAAAATCCAGCAATAAATAAAAATGTACTAACTGTTTCATTTTCAGATTTGCGATAGATGATAAGTAAAAATAAAATGGAGGCTTTAAGAAAAATATTCTCGAAGAAAAAAGTAAGTAAAGCCGGAAGCCGTGGCGGTCACCCATCCGAAGACTGACCGGCCGAACGTTGCTAACTTTGATGATCGCTAAAAACGCCTAGTCAAACTACACTACGAAGTGTCCAGTGGTAAAATAAGGTTGAGAACCGATGACATAAGAAAATTGGTCCAATCCTACGCAGTACGCAGTTCACGGACCCAATAACCACATTGGGTGCTTGACCTACTCCGGGCTCTACCCTCCCTGTCCCCTACACTAAATGTTGCATGTTATAGGCCAATCATAGAGTTAAGAGATACAAAGAGGCGCCCACAACTACCTAGGTTTACATGTTTATGAGCTGAAAATGGAACTACTCAGGAATACACGGTACAGTGGCGGCGCAAGACCAAATTTTTTTGTAGGCAAGTTACGTTTTGCGAGGCCCTATTTTGGTGAACACAGGCTCTACTGGGGCCCTTCCTTCGAGGTGCGAGGCCCCTAGGCCGCGAGGCAGTGTCGCGAGCCCTGGCCTTCCGCCGCTTCTGCAACGGTATACAAACTAGGAAGAATATGAGTCAAATTCCATAGTTCCCAAAAATCGTGGGCGCCTCTTTGTATCTCTATCTCTATGGGGCCGGTCGACATCAGTTAGCATGAGGGATCAGGGAACTGACAAGGCAAAAGCAAGTATCTATTACGTATTCTGTGTCATTGTTACGAACCGACAACACAAAATTTAACCGTTTTAAAAGAATAATTTAAAAAATACCCTTTTTTTAAACAAACATTTCCTGAACAAATAAATACTCGCCAAGACGAATCAAACGAGCCGAAACTCGATGGGTCGTTTCGTTACTGAGTTCCTAGGACCACCTTCCAGCTCCATTTTAAAGACCCTGGTTACCATTGAAAGACAAACTACTAGTCAAGACGATTGAAATGAGCCCTAACTCGATGAGTTTGTTGCTCGTTTCATTGCTAAGTTCCTTTGGCCACCTTCTAGCTCCATCATCAGATCAGCGCCATGTCATCATAATATTGCATTGTCACGCAATTTACACATGTATACAAAATTTCAGCTCAATTGGAAACCGGGAAGTGGATCAAAAACTTGCAAGATTTGGTAACAGACCGACAGACAGACAAATATATACAAATATATATATAACAAGCTACCTGAACATATTAAAACTTGTAATGACAATTTATTTATTAGAAAACTAAAAAGAAATCTTCTTTACAAAGCGTATTATTCACTCGCGGATTATTTAAATGAAAATGACGATGTAAATGATTTATAATTTTAATAATGTGACCGACTGCGTAATATTGCTATGACAATGTGGGTACAATTTTGATTTTGTAATGTTAATTTAATTTTAATTTTGTGTAGATTTGTTTTTTGATTTTGTTATGACAATTTATTTTTAATTCTATAATGATATTCAGTCCTAATAAATAGTATAAATAGTTTGCCATACCCTTAAAGGGTCATATGTATTTGACAATGTTAATTAAACATGTAATCTAAGAACCGCATGTACAAATTATTACAAAATTAAATGTTGCAATGAATAAATAAATAAATAAATAAACGGGACAGGTGTAACTAAATAAAAGCTTGTAAAAAAAGAAGGAGGTTCTCAATTCAACTGCAACTATGTTTTTTATTAATGTTACGTAATTATTTCAGAGTAATAAGCATCATAATCAGGGTTGGAACATAATTGGAACAGACAAATACGGGAAACAATTCCTATGGGCGAATGGCGGGAGAATCGGGAGCTAAAATAGCAAAGAGCTAGTAAATAAAATGATGACCTTGTGCCAAGTGTTGAAGTCAAACAACGCACATGTTGAATGTTTTTATACATTTTAATAAAATTACCAACGTAATTCAATTATTTTAACAGGCCTTGGTCTTTGCCTTGTCAAGTGTGTGTGTACACCAATAAATTAATGCTCAAATTTTGATGTTCTTAGTATGTTTCATAATAAAATTAAGCTGACATAGTTTTTCGGGCCGCATTGTAAACCGCTTAATGGCTTTCGACATTGATAATAGATTACGGGGGTCTACAATTCTACATACCTCATTCGACATACCTCAGTGCCTCAAGTCGAAAGTTTTCGACCAGTGTGTGTTGCCAGTGATGACTTATGGCACAGAAACGTGGTCTCTCACTATGGGCCTTATTAGTAAGCTCCAAGTAGCCCAACGAGCCATGGAGAGGGCTATGCTCGGAGTTTCTCTGTGAGATCGAATCAGGAATGAGGAGTTTCGTAGAAGAACCAAGGTTACCGACATAGCCCAGCGGATTGGCAAGTTGAAGTGGCAATGGGCAGGGCACATAGCGCGTAGAACTGATGACCGATGGGGTCGAAAAGTTCTCTAGTGGAGACCACGTACCGGCAGCGTAGGACGTCTACCCACAAGGTGGACGGATGACCTTATTAGGACCGCAGGATCGCGCTGGATGCAAACCGCTATCAACCGGTCTTATTAGAAATCATTAAGGGAGGCCTATGTCCAGCAGTGGACGTCCTATTGCTGAAATGATGATGATGATGATGATGACAATTCTACATATATGTGATCGAAGCCACGCTATCGGTCAGCTGTTGTAAATGCCGTCCACCGTCACCCATGCAAAGACTGGCCATACTAAACGTAATGTATCCAGCCCTCAAATACAGTTTTTATATTTATTTAAAAAAATACAATAAGATATCGTCTCCGAACTTCTATTATTGATATTCTCTTTACCAACACTTATTTCTTCTTTCCGTTTCTTTTTTCTTTTATTTTTTCTCTTTTAATTTGGTAGGTTGCTCCAGATAAATGCAAACATTAAATTAAAATAAATATTAAATAATATAATGTACGCGATGAATGGAAGGAAGTGGGGGAGACCCCTGCTAGAAGTGGGACAACATAACGGGTGATTTTTTAAGAGCTTGAGAACTTTTTTAAACAATAAAACGCATAAAATTTGCAAAATCTCATCGGTTCTTTATTTTAAACGTTAGATTGGTACATGACATTTACTTTTTGAAGATAATTTCATTTAAATGTTGACCGCGGCTGCGTCTTAGGTGGTCCATTCGGAAAGTCCAATTTTGGGCAACTTTTTCGAGCATTTCGGCCGGAATAGCCCGAATTTCTTCGGAAATGTTGTCTTCCAAAGCTGGAATAGTTACTGGCTTATTTCTGTAGACTTTAGACTTGACGTAGCCCCACAAAAAATAGTCTAAAGGCGTCAAATCGCATGATCTTGGTGGCCAATTTACCGGTCCATTTCTTGAGATGAATTGTTCTCCGAAGTTTTCCCTCAAAATGGCCATAGAATCGCGAGCTGTGTGGCATGTAGCGCCATCTTGTTGAAACCACATGTCAACCAAGTTCAGTTCTTCCATTTTTGGCAACAAAAAGTTTGTTAGCATCGAACGATAGCGATCGCCATTCACTGTAACGTTGCGTCCAACAGCATCTTTGAAAAAATACGGTCCAATGATTCCACCAGCGTACAAACCACACCAAACAGTGCATTTTTCGGGATGCATGGGCAGTTCTTGAACGGCTTCTGGTTGCTCTTCACTCCAAATGCGGCAATTTTGCTTATTTACGTAGCCATTCAACCAGAAATGAGCCTCATCGCTGAACAAAATTTGTCGATAAAAAAGAACATCACATTTCGAACCGAACACTGATTTTGGTAATAAAATTCAATGATTTGCAAGCGTTGCTCGTTAGTAAGTCTATTCATGATGAAATGTCAAAGCATACTGAGCAAATAATAATGCATGAAAATCATAATCTCAAAAAATCTGAGCAAATACTAATGCATGAAAATCCTAACCTCAAAAAAATCACCCATTATAAGGTTGAAAAAAATATAATGTATCAATAAATACATATTTCCTTATGAAAAATCACCGAAGCTCAAGATACCAAGCAGGTCGTGTATAGGTCAGATTGGCGGCTCGCCAGTTCGCGGTGAATAAACTTCGCGCGTTCTTGATATAACCCTGTTTACATCGAGTTTCATATCAACCAAGATTGTGTAATACATTATTGAGTCTCAATAATTATGCAAGTTACTCGTAGCTATGCCATTTCGGGAACATATGCTTCGAAAATTGAACTTTTAGGGTTCCGTACCCAAAGGGTAAAAGCGGGACTTTATTACTAAGACTCCGCTGCCTGTCACCAGGCTGTATATCATAAACTGTGATAGCTAGACAGCTGAAATTTTCACAGATGATGTATTTCTGTTGCCGCTATAATAACAAATACTAAAAGAAAAATAAAATAAATATTTAAGAAGGGCCTGCCAAACAACAAACGTGATTTTTTTAAGAGGTTTTTGCTCGCTATTAATAACGGCAAGAGCAATGGGGCTAAGGGTGCTCCAACACGGTACGGAACCCTTGGTGAGCGAGTCCGACTCTCACTTGGCCGATTTTTTGGAATGGAAATTTTATGGAACGTGCGTTGTACGGACCCCGTCTGGATTAAAAACATCCCTAACCGATATTCCGCGCAAGATGTCCAATCACTGCAAACTGTGCAGAATAAAGTGAACTAATGTTCTGTACTTGTGTAAAGTGAACTAATGTCCGCAACAGATATCAGCGAAGTAAAATATAACAGCGACAGAATTTCAGTCAAGTGTGGTGTAGGCCTAAAACGGTTATCTTTGTAATTTCAGTGGTGATTTTTACGGATTTTTTTATTCCGTTTTTTTTGTATAATTGTAGTTGTTACTAACTTGAACTTACTAAAATATTGGTTAGTAACACACCACCTTTAAACAAGCTTTAAAAACAAGATGTAATTAAAAAACCCTTTTTTTAAAACAAGCTTTTACTGATCAAGTACTCGCCAAGACGAATCAAACGAGCCGAAACTCGATGGGTTTGCGTCGCGTCGTTTCGTTACAGAGTTCCTAGGACCACCATCCAACTCCATCATCAGACCCTGGTTACCATTGAAAGACAAACTACTCGTCAATACGATTCAAATGAGCCCAAACTCGATGAGGTTGTGTCGTTTCATTGCAAAGTTCCTTTGGCCACCTTCCAGCTCCATCATCAGATCGGCGCCATGTCATCATAATTGTCACGCAATTTACACATGTGTGCAAAATTTCAGCTTAGTCGGAAACCGGGAAGGGGATCAAATTTAACTTGCAAGATTTGATTACAGACAGTCAATGGGACAGGTAAAACTAAACAAAAGCTTGTAAAATAAGTAGCAATATGCATAAGAAGAGGTATAGTTTCTAAAGCATGTCATGTATTGCAAAAACACAGAACGATCTCATTTTAATTTTGCAAGCATCCTGTGCACTGGTAATACCTACCAACGTCTTATTATTAAAGACGTGGAGTGAATGCAAAATGCATTTTGTGTCTCTTAAAATAAAATGACCCATATTGAAGTCAGCAACCTTTTGTACAACAGGAAAAGATTAATAAAAAACTGTGCACTCATTCCTCCATTTTAAAACTTGTTTGTCACAAACAAACAACTAAATTGACAATGTGTATTATTTTTGTTAGTACTTTGTTTGGTTTTCTGTCAGTAGTACCATTGATTAGTTCCATTAATGGTACTACTCACGTATGTATACTTCGTTAGTACCATTACAAATAATAGATTTTGGCACAAATGCTGGTTTGAGTAACTTTTTAGAGTTTTAGATTTTTGCTATATTTATATAGTTTTTATGGTTCCGTACCTCAAAATGAAAAAACGGAATCCTTATAGGATCATTTTGTTGTCCGTCTGTATGTATGTCAAGACTCTTTATCACGGGAACGCGTAAAGATATCGAGTTGAAATTTAAACTGTATACTTATATCTATGGTCTCTTGCAGTTGTGTAAAAGAAAAACTTCTCAGTTATCGTTTAAAAAAGTTAGAGCCGTTTATGTCGTAAAAAACTGCATATTTCGACACTCACAAAAATCAAAACCTACAGGGTACTTCCCGTTGACATAGAACTATGAAATTTGGCGAGAAGCATTGTCTCGGAGTACACATATAGGAATAAATCTGAAAACTGTACATTTTTATTCAAATCACAAAAAAAAATAGGGCCTAGATTCACAAAATATGGGTTCTAAATTCAAAGTGAGTAAATCATATCATGTAAGGTATCATATAAAAGAGCTTCATTAGCATGTATGCTAAAACAGATTTATGATTATTTTTTTCAATGTATGATGAGAAAAGTGAAAAAAAAAAACTTTTTTGTCAATGATTATGACATTTTAACAACTTACTTTCCAATTTTGTAAAATTTTCTGGATTTGTACGGAACCCTCAGTGTGCGAGCCTGACTCGCACTTGTCCGGATTTTTTTACAAAATAAAAGTATAAAAAATATATATTATTAATATTATGATTGTCTTGCAGCTCATGGGTTTTATTACCACCTAGTTAGTTCAAACGTTTAAAGGCATTGGTGAGGCCAAGGCAACAACACCAACAAGTCTTTTTAGATTTTACTAGCCGCCTCTCGGCTTCGCTACGATCGTTATAGCAACAAAACTTCTTGTTGTAACCACATGAAAACCGCATTCGAATCTGTTTTGTACTTTGGAAGATATAAGCGGATACACAGACAGACAGAAAAAGCAACTTCTTTATAATATGTAGTGATAGTGATTATTTATTTAGATATGATTTATTTTTATGTTATACATAGACATTTTTATGGAAAATCTGATCATGGTTTCTGTCTTTATGGAACTAAAATTGATAATAAATTTACTATTATTTTCTGTTTAGGTATGAAAAAAAATTCAGATTGTATCTTTATTGCCATTGCTAATACATTGCGTATATTACTTGTTTATGGGCCATTGATACCATTAAATGAATTTTACATATATGTAATAAAATAGCAAACAATTTTTGTACTTTGGCCACAAAGAAAATGTATAAATATTGTCAATTAAACAAACTTATCAAAGTACAATTTGTACTGAACTTTGTACTTCAAGACCTAAATACTTAACTATCTTAATGAGATAATGGATATCATTATTTATAGCAAATGGAATTTAGTCCTATACTTTGTTATTGTGTAAGAATGAGAGATAAACAGAGGAAAATCATGTACAGAAGGAAAAGTGTTATACAAGTGTTCCAGAACTTAGTGTTTTAAAATGTTCCTGCATGTAAAAGTTGTTCACAGGGTCAGCTAGTCTCAAATAAAAAATATATATCTCACCCTCTTGAATTTTGCTAAATGCTATATTGATGTTCATGTTGTAACATGGATTTTTAACATTATTTGCTTTTTGTAATTATTTTGTGAAGTAGTACATTCTACTTCACAAAATAATTAATGAATTAAAATTATTACGAGTTATTAAAAGTAAAAATGAAAGATTTATGTATAGTTCTTCGGAAAACATGGTGATCTTTTGCCAAATTGACAAATTTCTGTTTCGTTTTCAGATACCAGTTTCGTTAAACATTAAATGCAACCTTGTTGGAAGTCGCATTAGAAGTTCACTTCAATAAGGAATTCAACCACTTTGAAAATAAATACCTTCACAAAGCCACACATGGTTTCTACATATTACAAGTGACTTTTTGTGGTTTAAGATGAGGCATCAGGCCGAAAGACAAGAAAACGACTACTTTTGAATGCGCAATGTGAAAGGACGAATGATATTGATTCAACTTTAAAAAATATCATAGAAAAGGAAAAATCTTGAAAAATTTAATGAACCGGACAAAATTTTGAAAAGTAATAGACTTTATTAAAAAAAATTACAAATTTCTCACCAAAAAAAATGTTTAATAACACAGGTCAACAAAAAAAAAATTTTTTTTTGCGCATGGGTTTTACCTAATATATTTTGATTATATAAGCAAATCTATATAAAATATTGCGATTACAGAATGAAAATATTTGCTTTTTAAGAAGTTATAGCATTTTTTATTTTCACGCCTGATTAATGTATGACAGTATTAAAATGCTATTAACTGCAATTAAATATATGGAATACAAGTGGAAAGTTATTGGGGACTTCAAGATGGTGTGTTTTTTGACCGGAATGCAAGGTGGGTATACCAAATACCCCTGTTATCTTTGCCTGTGGGATAGTAGAAATGATGCCGCTCATTACCGTCAAAAACATTGGCCTGTACGTACTGTGTATGAAGTGGGAAAATGCAATATTAAATGGGAGGCAATTGTCGATCTTAAAACTATATTAATGCCGCCATTGCATATTAAATTGGGTCTGATTAAACAATTTGTAAAGGCTCTTAATCATGAGTCCGAAGCTTTCAAATGTTTGAAGAGTTTTTTTCCAAAGTTTTCAGAGGCGAAAATTAAAGCTGGAATCTTTGTGGGCCCTCAAATAAAAAAAAACATGGATTGTGATATGTATTTTCCCGGACTTACTTAGCAATGAGGAGAAAAATGCCTGGAACAGTTTTAAGGCAGTAGTTCATGGTTTTCTTGGAAAACATAGAGCTGAAAATTATGACGAGCTGATCACTGACATGATTACAAATTTTTCCATCATCGGATGTAGAATGTCTTTAGAGATGCACATGTTACATTCTCATTTGGATAAATTTAAAAATAATATGGGAGCTTATTCGGAAGAGCAAGGGGAACGCTTCCATCAAGATATAATGGAATTTGAGAGACGTTACCAAGGCCAGTATATCGAAAGCATGATGGGGGACTATATTTGGGGGTTAATAAGAGAAACTTCTACTGAACATGAAAGGAAAAGTAAAACTGTTCATTTTAAACGTTTGGACTTTATTTTAAAATTTCTATTGTAAGAATGAACCATAAATGGATGTTTGGTATCTTTTAATAAATCATCTCTATGTCTATTTTTTATGTATTTTCATTTATTTGAATTTTCCGTTTTTCACACATAAAAACAAATTCAGAACTATTTTTTGTTATTTTTCTTATTTCTAGGTATAAAAGGAATAAAAATTAGGTATGTATAACCCGTGCAAAAAATGTTGTAGACCGGTGTAATTCAAATGATCAGAATTATCAGCGACAACGCCCAATTATTTTTTACGAATAAAATAGCCTGGCCGCTATTCTTTTACATAAACTGAGAAGTTATTTTTTTTAATGTGTACATTATGAGTAAATAATTAAAAACTCATTGCCGCCCGCCGCTCTGGCGCGATCCCGTCGAGCGCGACCGGGTAAAGTTTGTTCGAGTGAAGGGAGAATTTTCGAAACAATAGTTTATCAATGCGTCACCTTAAATTTAGTTCCCTAATCTGCCTCTGGAAAAGATATTTTGGAAGAAATTTAGGCGATTGTTGCCCACAGCTGCTACTTAGCTCATGAAATTTAACTTTGGTTACTGAAGTTACAAGTTTAGTATTACCCAAAAATGTGCACCAACCTTGAAAATATTACCATCTATGAAGATTTAAAAATTAGTTAATATACAAAGGCACAAGGTGAATAAGGCTTAGTTCAACTCAATGATGTTTACTGCTGGAGATACACAAACTATTCTATAGGATTCCAATGCAACCGAACACGTAGCGTCCTTGCCCGGTCTCCATTCACAAGGGCCAATAAATCATAGTTCAGAAACTGCTGGACACCTGTATAAATCTTATCCAAATACATTTTAGTCCCGAGTCTAGTCAGAGCCCAAATCATCACTAGCTAATAGTCTCGTAAGAGAAAGAAATGAGGTAGGTAAACAGTTTTGACGTGGTTAGTTACGTAGTTCAAAGTACGAGATAAATCTAAAACTCACCGGATTGTAAACATTTTTCGAATGCTTGCTTCGCCGACACAATCTCGGGAGTTCTTTCCAAAGGCTGTGATAACTCTTGAGTATACGTGAAATAGCTTCTTGATTTACCGGTCGACAACGCGGCACTCAGCGGGCCGAAATTACGGCTTACTTGTGGAATAAATTTACTCATTTTAGACATTGTAGTTGGTTACGCTATTGATTGTAACTCTCCAAAAGTATTAGAGAAAACTGAGAATTAAAATCTCTTGAATTCGGTTATTTGTGGAAATAATGACGCGCTATTTTTGTAACTCAGTACGTCCAAAAAATATTATTAGCAATAATAATTTTATTTGGGTACGACGGCTAACGTCGGACACCGCCCCCGACTCGTGCGGCAATTTAACTTATTTAACTGAAAAATGTTGCCACGTTCTTTGTAAGTTAATCTAACTAAACCCTTATTAATCAGGCCCGTCATTTTTACTAAACCAACGTACGATTTATTTAAAGTTAAAATACATGAATAAAGTTCATAATCAAAGAAATATATATTAATTATTTAAAAATAGAAACTACAGTAATATGATGATCTCCTATTGAACAACGTGTTGCAAAAAACGATTTCTGATTATGATTCTGATCTATAATGTGGCGTATTGTTGATGGCGTATTGGCGTATGTTGTATGTTAATGTCATCTGGTGACATGAAATGTGCTAACTTGCTAAGCGCTCTATTCAAAAATTGCTTGCTCTGGTTAAATTAAAGACCTATGTAGCAACTTTAAAATGATGACGTAACAATGACGTAAGGATTGCAATGACCTGCAATGACTGATAGTGACATTGACTTTACACTGACAGCGACATATACATTAAATGTCAAAACCATAGAGCAAACTTAAGAGCAAAGCGTTTCGGAGATGAACGCGAAACAGGCGTACCGTCTCAAGAGCACTTTACAAGATATTTTATTTCATGACAAACGTCGTTGTAACTGGTAACACCTTAGTGTTGTATTCTGAATCTGACTATTTTCCCGAAATGATTATCACCCGATCGGAATAAATCTTCGAGCAAATATCTACAGAGCCTCAGTCCCTAAGTGAGAGTAGTAAAAAAATATCTGAGCGCCGTCATTCATACCGACTTAGATATTTACATTAAATAATTTACAATGACCCGTTTTCTCAAATCTCCACATTAACTTTAAGTCACCTAATTAGTGCTTGTAACCGAGCACATTGGCATCGCGCGGCGTTATGGTTATCGGAATTTTTCTATTTTACTAGAAATAAGATCGTTCTCGTGGGTCTCATCCTAGAGGGCATGGTAGGCTTGCAATCGCCTTACGACCGACGAGTGCCGAGTCGATAAAGATAGTAGGTACCTACATATATTCATTTTTTGTTCGCAACCATGTGGATAGAAACCCAATGCTCAAACAAATGGCTGCGGAAGTCGTCAGAGACAGCCACAAGAATTTCGTTGTCGGAATGACGCAGACGCTGCCAAAACGAGGCCACCCTAAATCTTATCAAGTCGGGAACCCCCGCCTCAGCAAACATGCTCGACGCGCTGCAGCACCGTGGTAGCTTCATAAGAGTTCGGTATGCGTCGATTTGAGCCGAACAAGTGCAGTTTTATCGGTTTTACCGTTCGACAAATCCTGCCGAACCGTATGTATGTGTAGCCTCAAACTAAATAAGAAGTAATAAAGTAAGTAAGTAATACTTTTTACTTGGTCTGAGTGTGTAGCAAACCCACGCGTATAACTTCGTGAGCAAACCTAAGAGTCTATCGTACGAGTTGGTTTGAAGAAAAGTATTCGGAGGAAAAAAGAGCTTTGTTATAGGTACACATATTTCATTATAACCATATTTTTAAATGACATTTTCAACCATACCTTAAATATCGCAAAATAAATAATATCAATCACTACAAACGGTATGAAATATCTATTCTGTCTATCTCGTGGGTGGACGTCCACCCACGAGTTGAAAACTTTTTAACTCCATCGGCTATCAGTCTTCCGTGCTATGTAGCCTGCCCAGTTGACTGTCATCACATCCTGCCAATCCGCTGGACAATTATTAATAGGTATCCGCGTCGTGGCTGTCGCCGGTCGGTGGCTTTGGTTCTTCCACAGCCTCATATACGTCTGTGGGTTCTTCTACGATCTCCTAGTTTCTATTAGAACAGGAACTCTTTACTTTGTCAACTGAACTCTTTTGTAAATACTGTTCTGTATGAATTGTCTTGTTATCTGCTAAGAGCTTCATGTAATATTTTATTAAAACTTTTGTATCCAATATAAATCGTTTTGATCCACTTTATAACGGTAGCAGAGCGTTAAATACGATAATTCCAGAGAAGATTTTAGTCAGAAGGTGGTACAACACATTTTTAGTTGTAACTAGTTTTTACCCGCGGCTTCGCCCGCATACGCAATATATCATTATAATTTATAGCCTATTTATTATTCTGACATATAAGCTATATTATTGCAAAGTTTCATCTCAATCCGTTCAGTAGTTTTTGCGTGAAAGAGTAACAAACATCCATACATCCATCCATCCATCCTCACAAACTTTCACGTTTATAATATTAGTAGGAAGGATAGGATAGGATGATGGAGCAAGCCATCATAGAGGCAACCAAAGTGAAGGGTGGAAACCTAGAAAAATCAAACTGGACGATATGGAAGTACAAAATAATTGCAGCTTTAGGCGGATTAGGTCTCCTAGACACTACTGACTCTCTGATATGTAAAATTCTGGACACCTTGCCTGAAGAATACCTGAATGCCAAAGGTAACGCGAAAAAAGTTAGATAAGAAAGCCGTGAAGGGCATATTGATTGGATGTGATCACGACGAAGGATAGAGAGTATGGGTGCAAGAGACAAACAAAATAATGCGTTCGAGAGATGTTCTTTTTCAAGAAAAAACTCTAAAACCAATGACTCAAGATCCTATTTCTCAGGATCATCAGACAAATCCAACAGTTTTTGATGCGCCCATACCTTTGACAACACAGGTTCAACAGTCATCGCCGCCAGATAGGGCTGTATTTCCCAATGACATAGTTGACGAACCATCAAACAGAGATGTATTCGAAGAAACTTTAGTAAATAGGGATGATGAATCTGAGATTTATTTATTTATTTTATGATGATTACGAATCAGTACATTCAAATAAAGAGGAACCTGAGAGAGAAGACATTTTGCAGAATGACTCTCAGAGATAGGTCGACGCTCAAGCCTCTAGACAGATTTGGAGAATTCGTCATGAGCGCCGTCAAGAATATTAATGAGATTAATGACTTTAAAAAACCACAAACATATTGCCAAGCCATTAGTGGCAAAGATTGTGCTAAATGGAAAGAAGCTATGGATGAGGAAATGAACTCGTTACAAGAGAATGAAACTTGGGAAATGGTGTCCCTACCAAAAAGTAAACGAGCGATTCCATGTAAGTGGGTCTACAAGGTGAAATTAAATCCAGATGGGACGGTTGAGCGCTATAAGGCTAGACTGGTGATCAAAGGGTACTCTCAGCAAAAAGGTATTGATTACTCAGAAACTTTTAGCCCAGTTGCTAAAATGAGTACTATCAGAGTAATACTGAGTATCGCTGCGAGAGACAAAATATATTTGACGGAGTTTGACGTATCTACAGCATTTTTATATGGAAATGTGGATGAGGAGATATATATGAAACCACCCGAAGGCTATGACAATGGTTCTAACAAAGTATGTAAACTTAAAAGGAGTTTATACGGGCTAAAACAGGCTCCTCGTTGTTGGAATAATTGCATCAATCAGTTTTTGGCAAATTCTAGATTTCACATAAGTGAGGCAGATCCATGTCTCTTTATTCGGCAGAGAGGAGAAAGGAAGCTGATATTAGCTCTCTATGTTGATGATGGATTGCTAGCATCATCACATCAAGAAGAAAATTTTCTTGAAGAGATGAGAAGACGGTTTAAGATCAAATCGGAACCAGCCTCGTATTTTTTGGGCTTGAAAATAGAAAAACATAGAGATGGCTCAATAAAGGTAACTCAGACTGCCTATACAAAGAAATTATTGGAACGATTCCAAATGCAGGATTGTAAATCAGTAAAAACGCCTATCTTGAAAGACAGTACGGCAGGTTTAAGAGAAGACATACCTGCAGGAAATTCCCCTATAGAGAGCTCGTAGGAGCATTGGCATACCTGATGGTCGGAACAAGGCCAGATATAGCTTTCGCTGTGAGCATGGTTTCAAGACATTTAGAGAATCCCACATGCTCAGATGTCGTAAAAGCTAAACGTATATTACGTTATTTGCAAGGGACCAGAAATGTAGGCCTGAAATATCTAGCAGATTGTACTGATGGCTTAAAATGCTACAGTGATGCGGACCACGGAGGAGATCTCGACACAGGTAGACCGACGACGGGCATGATCTGTATGTTTGCTGGAAGAACTGTTTCATGGAAGAGTCATAGACAGCCGTCCGTGTCAATTTCCAGTACGGAAGCAGAAATAGTCGCAGCAAGTGAGACATCGAGGGAAATGATATGGCTTGGCAGATTAATGAAGAGCATAGAAGGTCCACATAATAAACTACCAGAATTGTATGTGGACAACGAATCTGCAATCTGCTTGTTATCTGCTAAGAGCTTCATGTAATATTTTATTAAAACTTTTGTATCCAATATAAATCGTTTTGATCCACTTTAACAGTTTCTCACTCCCTCTCCTTGGCTCGTAATTCTTGATACTGGCAACTATTTGCCTTGTGATGGGTCACGTGATGGCACGTGAAGTGGCATAGACAAAACCTCCATTCGTCAGTTTTCGGGCGAGGAGGCAGCGCAGTTTAGTGTTTTATTGAACGGCCTGCAAAAAGTGAAAACTGAAGATGGCCAAGACCCTCTCCTCCGCGCAGGCTAGTAAGGAGCATGTCCTGGCGGTGTCCAGGGATTTCATCTCCCAGCCCCGTTTGAGTAAGTAGTTATTTTACCATGTTCACCCAATTCAGGGCTTCGATCACGTCATAGTCACAGGACTTGTCAATGAAAGTATTGATTTTGGCCGCAGAATTCCTTGATATCCCTTGTAGTCTTAAATAGTCCCGAGGCTCTTATTATCCTTCAAATAGCTGGATCATACTGAATACTACATTGAATGAGACCATGGGTGCTCTTATCTCTGCGGAAAATTTGTCTTTACCAAAGCGTAGATCTGTTTAATGGAAGGATACGCCAATTATCTCAGTACTAGACGACTAATGTACGAGTAAACTCCTTATGGGAGCCAGATATCATAGAAAATATTGTAATTTTAGTTACCATTTCTACATTGAACTGAAGTCAAGTACTTAGTCAGCTGATTGTAGTCTATGCAAGGTCTTCTTTCTCTCTTCTTTTATCAAATAAGATCACCAACACCTTCGGCCTTTAGCAACTTAAATGTTAAAAATACATTTTTCTTTTCATGTGATAAGTTACTGATTCTACAGCTATGACCTTCTGGTTTTCTCAACTTGAATGCTTGCATAGTAACTATTATACAATAACTGTAGTAAAAGATTCTTGATTCCTTAGCTTTATGGCTTATCAGGTCCAGATAATCATCTGCAGGCTGTGTTATCTGCCAATTAGAATAATTTTTATGGCCCATAGTTATTATGAAACACTTTGCTTGAAAGAAGTAATAAAAAACTTAGAAATTGGGTTGGCAGCTGTAAAATATAACTATCAGAATCATTCTACTTGTATCACAAGGTAAATGAACAAACATAGCCAATAATAGGTATGCTACAATTTATTAACATATATTTATATGATTGAATATGATTTTTATATGATTGAAGTTAGCATAAAATAAATTGGAAATGTATTAACATGTACTAATACATGCATAGAGTACCTAATGGTTTTGCTGCCTTTTATTGATAACTGGATTAAAACTTTCAATAAACACCAATCTCCTACATTTATAACTCAATCATATCACATTGGTTGACCACTGCTGGTCATAGGCCTACCTTGTAGATTTCTAGTAATACAAATCTGTTTGGGAGTTGTTTGCTTCAATTGCTTCCTTGCAGTCTTATAAGTATGTCCATGTCCATTTTGTAGGTAGATATCCTATGCTAAGATTGCTGATAGGCAGACAGTTTATAGGCATAGTAAGAGAGAGGCCTATGATCAGCAGTAGGACAAAAAAGGTGGTGTATTATTGGGTCAGTATTGTAATACTATAAGGTATTGTGTATGAAGATTACCTCTAGAGTGCCAGAGAGAAGATTAACTCTAGATGTGCGATGTGATCATTAGGGTGGGTCAAAATTTTTTTTCTTTATTTTTCAAGAGGCTCAGAAATAAAAAGGTGCCAAATGGTTAAGTAAATTTAAACATAAAGTTTGATTTCATTATTCTTTCCAAAATTTGCCTCCAGACTGTAAACGAAATTTCTGAAAAAGTAAATTTTTGATGTCTAGTCTCACATATTTTTTTCAAGTTATTGATATCCGATTATACATGTAATAGCTCTTAATAACGATAAATACAGACGTTTCTCTGGTTGAGTTTAAGAACAGGAGTAAGGAATGGGATAGAGGTGGGATTTATTGAAGAAACAATTGACGCAAAGTTGATCTTAAAAACTTTTAAGAATCGCGTTGCGTAAATGGAGTGCAGTTATTTGTTTAACTTTATTTTAAAATTGAAAAACACTCCAAACCATTGTAAGTGTTCTTTATGATTGATTTATGGGATTTAAAAGGCATTTTGCCAAACTATGAAATCATGATGAATTTTGTGAGTACTTCTGATAAAAGTTAAAATAAGAATAAAAAAGCCAACATAATCACGAAATCAAAGCCGTTGTCATTGAAAAGTTGCTAATTGAATCCTTTAGTTGTATAATAATACTAAAAATGAATATATTCATGAAAAATTCTTATTTAGAGTGAGAGACCTTTTTCAAATCTCACCAAAAACTATCTGGATAAAATGTATTATAGTTTTGACTGAAAGTAAAGTTGTGTTTGATATTTCGATACTGTAGCTTGCAAAAGTCAAAATTTAATCAAATGTGGTTAACTGAAACCCAAAAAAAATACCTGCAAGAGAAAACTTCTTCATAATAGATCAACAAATAGCTTGGCAAATGATGATATTTACGTGTTTTCGACTTTGGCACAACTAAAGATATAACAACAAAACAAATTAAGCTACCAAAGGAAAAAATGAATGTATTGACGTATTTTCGTTTAAATCAGCGAGAAATCTTCACTGAGTCATCAATTGTAAAATCTGGAACTGAAAAAATCTCTAATTAAGTATTTGTTGAATAAAAAGGAAAAGGAAATTAATTATGTTTCTTTTATCACATCCAAGCGAAAGAAAGAGTAATAAAAGTAGTTACTCACGGTTTTACTATATTTTTTATTTTTTTCATATCATAATTTACCAAGAAAACCATGCAAAAAACCTAAATAGATGCGAGAAAATCAACACCAATATTTGACAAGAAAAAGGAATTTGCCACATATTAACTCCTTCACTTCCATTACTATATTTTTTATGTTTTATTAATTATTTGCGATGTTATTCCCTTTAATAAAGTTAATTACTATAGATTAAAGCTTATATTTCATAAATAATTATGATCAGTGCACTTTTTTGCCATTCAGCTAAGACCTTCCTAACCACATTTTTTGGAAATTTCGGCATGGAACTGGAGGCAGTAGATGGATTCTGATTACTACCAAACTTCACAGTCTGCTTATACTTATGGTTTGGCACCATATTTCCACTGTGCCTGAAGAAAAACTACAACTTTTTTTTTCTCCATACTTCGGTGACCCACCCTAGTGATCATAGCTTCAAAGATTCCTGATGTAGAGTACAGAAATATTAAGGAATGTAGCCACACAAAGCAAATATCTAATTTCCAAAAATTCAGGTTCTTCATTCAGAATAAGACATATCTGAAATGTGAAATTAACTTTTATACAACGAGAAATATTAGTTTTTTAATCTTGAGTCTCAGTTCCTGTCACAGAGATTTAATAAGTCAGACTGTGTAGTCACAGCTCAGAGCAAATAAAAAAATCGGGAGAGAATGTTGTGAACAATCAAGTGAAGTCAACTAAAACTACGCCTCACCGTGTATAGACAATTACACACACATCCACGTACAACGAAACGACGCCTTGGCTTGTCAGTCGAACTATGGCGGCGCAACACCGACGCACTCACACATGTATAAAAAAACTGGCCTCACTTGACTGTTCAACGACATTCTCTCTTGTTTTTTTTTTATTTGGGGACCTCGAACCCTTGCGGTTATGCCAGACCCATAGAGAACACAATTAACATTATATAAACTTAAAAAGTATAACAACAAGTATACATTACACAGGTACCTAATTTGAAAATAATGAGATCCCAAAGCATAGTAAATGAGATAAAAGCAGCGGTGATCTAGTTGTATTGATGCTTGCCTTGTAATTTTACTCTGAGAGTCACAGTATTAGTTTGTTAAATAAATCTTTAAAGCAATGAGAAGAATCAATGGTCAGTTCCGTACACAGTACACTATTACAACCACAGAAAAGAGAAGGAAATAGAAAGGAAATGTGGAGGGGGGTTTGTAGCCACTATCATGAGTTATAACTCAAGATACGTGAAATCGTGACATTTGCCGTCACAGTCGTTCAAGAGATTTCAGAGGTAATTTTTGCCCAAAAAATGCCAGTCCGCGCTATTGTAACGTGTCGAATACAGAGCAAAGACTTTAGTTTACAAAAAGGAGGAATATCCTTCCAATAGCAAGTCTAAATTGTGGGCATTTTTTTATATAAACGTTATCTTTTACTGCCTAGAATTTCGTTAATAGTGGTGGCAAAACTTGCAAACATTTTATCGACATCGATAAATTTTGCTACAAAGTTAATAATATGTCGGAATAAAAAAATATCGATGTCAATATAATTATTTTAATTTCAAATGTTTTGTAATTATAGCATATTATAATCAAAAAATTTATCGATATCGATAAATTTTGATAGTAAGTTAATATTATCGAAATTAGACATTTATTGTTATCTGCATATTTAGTCAAATATTTGTGATTGTGGTGTACTTTTTAGTAATACATAATTGTATTTGCACCACATTCTAACTGTTATACTACTTATGAATAAAAGTTCCCAGCTGGGCTAGGATGCCCACGAAGTAATATTTCTTTCGACGTGTCAGAACGAGCCAGCGTGATGGCGATGTATATATCTGTCACTTTTTCACACGTTGAAAGATTTCTTTTTGTGGCTTTTCGTGGTTGCATGCTGGACCAGCACTGACAAAGAGTAAATGGATCGAGGCAACAGGACAACATGACTGGATTCCTACATTTTTTTTGGAAAAGTGATTGCTCACATAATAAAGATGCCTGAAGCCACCATCAATACCTAAAATAGAAACCGTAATTATACATTCGATGATAAGGTATACACATAATGTAATAGAATTGATGGAAGACGTGTTGAGTGTTATGTTAAAATATGAGTTATTTTGGGGGTGATTTGCCTTTGAATTAAATTACATTTTATTTTGACGTATGTTTGAAAATATAATCTGATTTTATTAGCATAATCGGCCTTGTGGGAGTCGCGCACGAAGGATGCCGTACTATTATTCAGTAAAGATTTACATTTTCTGAAGTACCTACCTAATACAATTTTATAGTTCATATAAAAAAATTTAGTGTGTCTAGGTATAACGGTTCCGTTTTTAAAAGATATCTATGATTATAATTATATTGACTAAGAGACGCTAAAATTGAAAAGATTTAAGCGAATCACCCCGAAAAATCTCCCGCTCGCACAAGCACGCGCTCTCACTCGGCCACGTAACCATTTACGTATACATTCAGCTAATCCAATGATTCAATTATAGAGCTCCAAACTAGAACAATTCGATTGTAATTAAATTATTCTGCTTCTTTTAAAGATTGGCGTCGCATGGAATATGTATTTGCCAGTGTCAAGTGTAGTTCTATGATGTTGTATGATAATTACTACTATTGTTACATGTAATTATGGTGTTGTTTATTAAAATGTTTCTATTATGATATTATCATTTTATAAATAGTCACAGTCGTAGGCAGCACAAAAATCTAGATACAATTGATTATTTTTTGCCAACAATGGCATTTGGCCGACTTCCACCGTTTACAAAATCCAAATAGTTCGCAGGAATTGATGTGGCATCCATGTAGTAATTTTTAACACTATTGTTGATTTTACATTTTTTTTTTGGCTCAGCTGACTTTGATATCATATGATTTCAGCTAGGGTGTACTTGTATACCATTTCAAAATTAAAATAAAAAATAAAACGGTCCATAATTGGCGAAAATACCGCTGAAAATATACAAAAACATACATACAGACGAACATAGTAGATAGTAAGTAAGTAAGTTCGTATAGGCCGGGTGGCTAGCCCTGGTAGGTAGTAGGTACCTACCTTCACTTTTTGGAAGTAGGTAAAAAGTCACTGTCACATCTAAGTCATGCCTGAGTAAAGCAGTAGCGAATTTACTAATAGCGCCGCCCTTTATGGAGTTTTTGTAACAACACAAAAAATCACGTTACACATTACATTATTTTGTCTACACTATTGTACGTAATTCAGTTTATAATCTTCGAAATAGCACAAATTTTCACATATTACCACTGATAGAAACACAAGTTTTACAAATTAATACAATACGGCGCGTTGACATGATTTTTCAGTGTTTATTCCAAAACTTCCTAAATACTAATAAAACTGCACAATCATTGTCATCAATTATACACTATATAGATTCAGTTACATAATCCATATATTATGCAAAAAGTATAAAATCACGTTATCGATAAAATTAAACTGCACAATCACGTCGCTCATCACTAGCTAAATGCCAAAAAATAACTGTGATACCATATTCAAATTCGAGATTGACCCATTATTTTTTTTTTTGGCTTGGCATGTTGATGCATTTGCCATTGTGATGTAACATTAATAAAATAAAGTGTATTTAATAACTTAAACTCGGCATTTAAATTATGACCAAATTAATGTTATGGGCTTTAACGTATCTTGGTGATGTGACAGAAAGTATACTACGCTCTATTTTAAAGTAAAAAAATATTTCCGAAGCTAGTGGAAATTGCACAGTTATTGTGCAGATATTTTACAGTGGTAATACATACTTGGCGACAGCGGTTTTCATTGAAAATTGTCATCGATTTCCTTTCTAATTAAAGTAGTTCGCTGTTCTGTGATTACAACCATATAACTGGCATAGTTGACATGGACTACTCTTGAGTAAACCCCTAATCAAACATAAAAATATAACAATCTAGCTTCACAGATACTTACCTATTTTTAGACATTTTAGATCTTAATATGTTTATGTAAAAATAATGACATCAAAGAAGTTATGTCATTTTTCCATCCAAATGTCATCTGTGTATTTTTCTTGAAAAGTCAGAGTTGTGCTTTTTCAGAATAAACTTTATTAGTTTATTCTGAAGTTTTATATCTTGTAAAAGCCACAGAAACAGGTGTACATAGTGCTGAAAAATAATGGAAAAAATGTTATCCATACACTCCCAAGATGATGGTCAAGTTGATCCCAACAAGATGCATGCCCTTGTTCTTACAAGGAAGTTTGGATCCCAACCTCGCATTAGTAAGCCTCAAGTGTTCTTTTGTACATTTCCCTTCCCAGCGTCTGCCTGAGCCATCCCAGTTTCTTAAAATAATGGATGGTGGCTCATCGTCATTGGTACAGCTGAGTCCTTAGTCCAGGTTTTGCATAGTTTATGTAGCGTTGATTGGATATTGCGCAGCTTGTAGCTAACTTCACATCTGCCAAGTGTTCATAATAATGGTCTTTATTGCCTTTCCACTTTATAGGTACATCTAAAAAATATAAATAAATAAAAAATAAATTTGAATAAAAATAACATAATAAAAAAAAATAAAAAATAAATATAAATAAAATTAATAAAATAATAAAAAAAAAAAATATATTAATAAATAAATTATTTTTTTTTATAAATTTGAATCTATTCTGAATAATTTTGTTTTAAGACCTCTCGGCGCCTACTTTATAGCCTGCTTTGATTCCAGCTTACAAGACGGTGTCGGGTGTGAACGGTCCTCTGGTCATCCTCGACGAGGTCAAGTTCCCCAAGTTCTCCGAGATTGTGCAGCTGAAGCTTGCCGATGGCACCCTACGCTCCGGACAGGTAATATTTTCTTCCATTCTTCATTAATGATTGCTAAACTTTGACAGAGCGGTACCTCAACTGCTCAACGGTACGTCATCTTTCTTTATTGGAGATCAGGCAGCTCTACACATTCGCGAGACCGTGCACAGCATCTGAACAGTTTCCATCTCATAGATGACCTTCCGCGTAGATATTTAGATATTTATTTATTTCAGTGATAACACAATAGTTATGTGCCCTCCACTCAGTTTTTAACAAAATACGCTTTATTACGTTACTTGCTGGCTCCACTGTGTGACCAGTGCTGGTTGGCTCAATCAGTATGCACTGTACATTCTGCTTCAGCTCCATCATAAATAAACCTTGCTACGAATTTTATGAGGTTATTTCTACACGTTCCCTATTGCTACATAATAATTGAACTTAATAAGTTACTGCAAGATCTCACTGTTTCCAAGCCGTTAAAATTGGAGGCTTATATCCAGTAAAGGACATCCTGATGCTACGTAACTTCATATAGGCCGGGTGGCTAGCCCTGGGGACAGAGTTTTTAGGCCGCCTGTAGGCCTCTGAGATGGCTAAACGGTTAAAACAACCGGGACCTATAATTTATCGTGTCATCCGGGCCACGGTAGCGCTCAGTTGGAAAACGCCATCCGCGGCCACCCTTCCAAATGCTGGTCGTGCGGAACCTCGCTGACAAACACCTAATCAAATTACAATCCTGCTGCTATGATGATGATGAGCCTTAATTATGCTGCTTTCGTTCAGTACATCAGTTGATCACAAAACACAAATGACGTAACATAACATTTATCTCGTATATTGTGCAGGTGCTGGAAGTCAGCGGTTCCAAGGCCGTTGTCCAGGTGTTCGAGGGCACCTCTGGTATCGACGCCAAGAACACTCTCTGCGAGTTCACCGGTGACATTCTCCGTACCCCTGTATCTGAGGACATGTTGGGTAAGTCTGTGTTGTACTTATTTTATGCAAAAAATCAAATCGATCCATCACCTCAACCTTTGTGTGAAAGAATTTACTTGTGTCTTGAGGCTTGAGTGCGATGTAACCACTACAAAAAGATATGTTTCACGCACATCCCTGTTAGGTCTCTCATCACCGAATCTCCAAACTACCTAATTTTAAACCGAGAAGAGTTTAAAAATCTGATTAGCGCTGTTCGTTGCATTTAGACGCATTTTAACAAGAAAATTAACATCAGTAGTACAATATCCAACCCAAACTTTCTCAAGACATTGGAGAGTGGCGATTTTATCAGTATTGCAGGCCAAGGTACATTTTGTATCGTGCCAACAGATTTTTTTTCTTCAGTTGGTACAATAATATCGGTAATTTCCCAGGTCGTGTGTTCAACGGATCCGGCAAGCCCATCGACAAGGGCCCCCCGATCCTGGCCGAGGACTTCCTCGACATCCAGGGCCAGCCCATCAACCCCTGGTCGCGTATCTACCCCGAGGAGATGATCCAGACTGGTCAGTATAATCACAGGACTCATTTTAAAGTGCAGAACATTTACTCTCTGACAAAAATTAAATAGATGTGTGAATTCGTTTTTTGTGAAATCTCACAATATACATTGTGAGATTCGATAACACAATCACCTTCTGCTGTACATCTCTAACCGAGGTGATGTGACAGGGCACAGAGTACACGTCAGTCAGTCACATAAACATGAGTCTATCAACGCCTAGTAGTGACCAAGGCTTGTATAGTGCTTTTCTCAAATAATGCTCAAAAAATAAAAATAAAAAAACAAAAAATAATTCAAAATCGAATCAAACTTCCTTGAGGCTGTAAAATTAGATACAAGCTGCTCAAACCGAAATCCTGACTGAAGCTCACTTAACAGCTGTGTAAGGGTTATCCGCAGTTTATAGCTAACATCTCAGCCGCCAAGCAGTTTATTTCGGCCTTTACCTTTAGAAGATATCTATTTATACTGAGCGCCACACAAATCGGCAGATAAGATGTTAGCCGCAGATGACATTTCGCCGTGGTTGGCTAATTATTGCGCATGTGTGCACAGTACCGACAGCACGGGCGTAGGGAGCGCGTGGGAGGCATGAGGTTGGCGGACGGGTGTGCTCCGGCGTCTCGTCTTTCCGGCTCCCGCGTTTACCTATATTTCGGCTTTTGCGCAGCGTTCTGCGCATAACGTCCCATCCGCAGATTTTTGTGGCTCTTATATAGTATACCTAAGATTTTAATCTCAACTTACGTGAGATTTGTATTATAACTTGGTGCGCAGGTATCTCCGCCATTGACGTGATGAACTCCATCGCCCGAGGCCAGAAGATCCCCATCTTCTCCGCCGCCGGTCTGCCGCACAATGAAATCGCCGCGCAGATCTGTAGACAGGCCGGTCTTGTCAAGGTAATTATTATAATGACTATGTGAATATTATCTATCTTGTAAATATTTTGAAAATAAGCGTTACCTGTGGAACTTCTATCAGCCAGATAATTAAAAATACTACTAAAAATGGTATAGAAACATTTCTTAGAAAGTTAAAATATATATTTTTTATACTAAAGAAAACACCGGTTTTTACTCACGTATAATATCGCGGCCGGGCAGCTGGGAACCCGACCGGTTTCAGAGTAATTAGTACTCCTTCGTCAGGGAATACGCGCTCCCGTCGACTGGCGCACACGCACTCACTATATTTTTTATATTTGCGTCAGCCGCGTGGCGCTAACATTGCATGCCTTGTTTGCCTGGAAGAAATTGCTATTGGCGATAAGGCCGCCATTTTAAAAGCTTTATTATATCATTTGCGTAAATTGATTAGCTTTAAGTCAATCAATTCTTGATATATGGCTTCTGCGAAGGTCTTTCACAATTTCGCCAATGTCATGTGAGGTACTGCCATCAAACATAGAGAATTGGTACGATGTCTGCACGATATTTTGCCTGTTTTGGATAGACAACAGTTTTTGGATTTTATACCATTCACCACTGAAACAAACAGTATAATATATAAACACATAAGACGCACACAAACACACAATGTACAAAATATTAGTTCGTAACTTATAGATAACCATAGGTTGCGACAACGCGTTCACTTATAACTTACTTGCCGTCTTAGTTTCGACGACTTCGAACTGTCAAGTCAGCACGTGGAAAAAGATTTCTGTGGGAAATCCACAGCGTCTTACACTGACGGCTGCTCGCCTGGTGACGGCTAGCAGTACGTGTTGCCGCTTTAGGGCGAATATTACGTGAACACCATGATTTTAAATAGGTATAGCTCCAAAAAGCGCAAGATCCCCTTGACTACTTGGCTAAGACTGCAGCCTCTTCCCTTCCTCCCTAGTATCACTAACCAAAACTTTCTTATCCCCCCAGCAATCCGGCAAATCAGTCCTAGACGATCACGAGGACAACTTCGCCATCGTATTCGCGGCCATGGGTGTGAACATGGAGACCGCGCGGTTCTTCAAGCAGGACTTCGAAGAGAACGGCTCCATGGAGAACGTGTGCCTCTTCCTGAACCTGGCCAACGACCCCACCATCGAGAGGATCATCACCCCGCGTCTGGCGCTCACGGCTGCCGAGTTCTTGGCCTACCAGTGCGAGGTCTGTACTTAAGATTCAGATTTTTTACGCAAATAGATATCCATGGCACTCTTTAAGCGCAGCAAAATTAGTAGAATGCAGTAGGCTTGTAACTGTAAACTTCAATAAAAATATAGTTTAAAAAAAACTGAATATCACGCCTAGGATTCATGTTGTAATAGCTTTGTGGGATTCATCAATTTTTTTTTTATAAATGCATTGTCATCGGTCTTTGATAGATGTGCAAAGTTTAAAGAAAATCTGATTACTCAAAATAGGTCAAAATCGAGCTCAAAGGGGTTGGTTACAAGCAAGCAAACAAACATACAGGTGAAACTAATAAAAGTGTGTTAAAAAGTCTGTCAAAGTAAGTAGATATATTTTACCTTCTGAACACATTTAAGAAGAAATTGGATCTTTTCATCGTCGTCGTCGTTCCAGCCATGAGACGCCGACTGCTAGACATAGGCCTTTCCTATGCATCTCCGATAAGGCTGGTTAAAATTCTTGCATCCAATGCAATCCTGCGGTTTTGATGTCACCTGTACACCATGTGTAATCTTTTTGGAATTTGAGTTTTAGGAAGAGTAGACGGTTTTGACAGAAAAATATTCATTTTGATTATTTGTTCCTCGTAACATGTTGTGAAAATTCTGGATTACCATTCATACCTTAGGGCGCTTGGTAACGAGACGGTTTCTACCTCACCGACAGCGGGCCGGCGCCAGATTGCGTACTTGCGTCTTTTGGCGTGGCTCCAAACAGCGCAATCCTTAATGGCTACTTTTTAATAAAATATAATAAATTTTGATTAATATTTTTAGTTAATGAATAAAATTTAAGTAAAATAGAAAGTGTGTTTGTTGATTTATTGGCTTGTATTATAACTTAGGACTTTGCAAGATACGTATAATAAGGACATCAACTTACGCCTATAGCCTATGTAATAAAAAATAAGGAATAAAATAATTTGTATTCCAGAAACACGTGCTGGTCATCTTGACCGACA